>JAWZYV010019368.1:0-1200000 GCA_038373885.1 Cheiracanthium punctorium
CAACCAAGTGATTTGGATTACGTGAAAAGAATCGTGGTTTTCGTGTGCTTCTTTGCTTACTGCTCCGAAATCATGTGGTTCCCTTCGTTCTTCATTCTCTTATACTATTCCACGGCAATTGACTTGGGACGTCTTCTCGAACGCACCCGATACATGCTTGAGAAGACCAACGTCTGGCAGAGTTCGCTTCTCAAGCACTCCTGCATGCACCAAGAGCTTCTCAACATGGTCAAGAGCTACGAAAGTACGTTTTCTTTCCCCATATTTGTGCTGCTTTGCATGATGATTGCCCTCGGTTTCACAGGCCTGGCTCATGTGATGGAAGCAACTTCGTTCCAGCGCGTTCAATACCTACAAGGAATCCTGTATCTGTTCTTCGGAACGAAAGGAATCGTCTTTGTCGCTTGGTTGGCATCGAAAGTTCCTGCCCAACTGGAAGTCATACGCGAACTGTACAGAAGCGCTTACGAACAAGCCGTAACTCGAGGGAAATTTCCCATGCAGCCAGAGAAAATCAATTCTAAGCTGGCTATTTTGAAAGTTATTTTTAAGCGACCCACCATAACTCTCACAGCGTGGAATGTGTTTCATCTGAACAAAAATCTGATCTTCACTACGTTCGGAGGTATGCTGACGTACGGACTATTAATAATACAATTGACAAAATGAGCAGACTGAAAGTAATGAAGCGCAATAAGGGCATTTTGGAACTAGTCAACTCTCTGAACCGATGATATGAAAATTTCTGGTCATTGACCTACTATGTTTTATTGCAATAAAGCTACATCTTTCAATGCATAAAATGAGTGTAAAGTTCGGAGAAAAACTGGTAAAGTTTAACTATATTATTTGGAACTGATTTTGTTTTAAATTTAGTTGATTTTATCCAAATTTATTTTTTATAACATTCAAATAGCAGAAACTAAGTATCGTTCGCCGAATTTTTCAAAGGCTGATCATTTTTTTTTTTCTTTCTTCTAATCTTGATTGCAATTTTGAGCTTCTCTCTCTACCACCGTTGTTATTGAAGATTCTCTTATTTGTAGCACAGCTGGAAAACAAATCTGATCGAGAAGGGCGTGTACAAACAGTTAAAACTGGCTTCAATAAAGTCTGAAACTAAAAGCCAAACCTTCTTAATTTTGCAACTGTTTAAAAGTGAAATGGAATCGAAACAACTTTTCATTTGCACGTTTTTCAAAGACTCTCAGAGGCTCCTGCATGCTGATAACATGCTGAAAGCATTGAATGTATATTCATTTTTTCTTTTATTCGTCCCATGAAGCACTATATTATTATGAATTCAAGCAGCTCTACAACAATAACTTGCAAACACATTCTCCTGCTTTTTGAATCATCGTAATCGCATTTAATCGATACAAAATACAGACAAGGTCACATATTCAAAAGATTACTCTGTCCGTGTTCTCCACTTCATAACTATGAAGTTAATGAAATTGTAAACATGAAACCAAGAAACTAAACCGATGTTAAGAAATACTCCTTAAATTATAATGGAAGTAACATAATTTTAACTTGAACGTATTTTCTGCAAGTAGAATAAATTTTCTGCATAGCGAAAAGAAATCAGACAGTTAGATTTTAGCGTTTTTTCTTTTAAATTGCTTTAGACTTTGTAATCATGATTAGCTCACAAATTGTTCCTAAAATTGGGGATCTGAGTATCATGTTTGAACTATCACTTTTTGGAGAATCAAAAAAGAAACTGAATTCTAGACAAACCTTTTTATGATCATTTTGTATCATAAAAAAACTGTAAATGATCTCTAATAAAATGCTTTACTTGCTGTGAGCAGTATTTTCTTTTTAGCTTTCTTAGATATAGAAGTTATATTTGCCAATATACTCAATATTTGTTCAATAAGTTTAATTGACTTTTAGCATTAAGCTTACACGAAACACCTAATTACACAAAACTTTCAATTGATTTATTAAGAACTTTACAAAACTTATCTCTATTTCTGAAGAGAAAATAGGGATACATATCACAAATATTTTCCTCCTCCATTCCAATGTTAATATTGATATAATCATGTGAAAATAAATAGATAATGTTTTACAACACATGAGTGAATCATGTCCACTTTTTCATGGGATATTTTTTTAATTTCCGTCTTTAAAAGTCAACTCCTATAAAAATGTCAGTTGAATACCGTTTAAAGATGATTAAATTAAATTAACGCATCATCATTAATACGGGGCAGCATTGCTATTTTACCTGCTGCACAATGCTGACGTTTACACTTTTTTTTTTCCAATCAATTATTCTGCACTTACTTATGGTAACGGTAAGTGACAACGTCCAAAGTAAGTGTGCCATACATTTCAACTTGGATTTGTTTGTAATAAATATTTGTTTAAATTATTATCACTAGTGTTCCAAGTATTTTTTTTTTCGAAATATATGCAAACACCAAATCTTTGATAATCAACTATGTTATTGCATTAAACATTAATTTTTTTTAATAGGTAACATTATTATTTTGATTGTATAATTCAATTTTTACGTCTAAAAAAGCATCCATTAAAAATATCGATTTCACAATCATTACAAGTGGCATAAAATGTCAAAAATCACTCAACGACATATATGCGCAAAAAGTCCACGATAAAATAGATGACTTGCCATTTTTTTTTATTGATTGATTTTTGGCGTCATGATTTGAGGATTCAATTACTCGTTAGATTGCGCTAAGGCCTCATGGGAAAGGAGTCATAAAATTTTAAGAGATATTTTTTCTTAATTCAACGAACTTGATGAAAGGGATACGATTACAAGATACATTTTATTCCCTGTAAAACTTAATTTGCAGCTTGGAAATTTTGATGTTATAATCACACAATTCAATCCAGAAAAATTTGATTAAAAAAAATAATTCTTCCTAAGTTATACATTTACTAAGCAACCTTGGACTCCGAAAAGAGAGGATATCAATATGGAATATCGATAAGTAGCATAGAAATGTGTTATAATCGCTTATAATTATATTATACACAAAAACGAATGTACAAAAATTACTACGTTATTGTGTAACCTTTTTACTCCATTTTGCTTTAACATGTTTACATTTATTTAGAATGCACATTACCCATTGAAACGTTCAAAGTTAAAGGTAAATTTCAAAAATTTGAAAACCTGATATCGATAAAAAAAAAACTTTGCAGTTGAGTATTCAAAACCAGTATATATGTAAATATATATTTAAAATAGCTGTTTTCAATGCCGAATATTTTCTTTATCATACTTTATTAAGAACTTTACATAATTTAAAATTATGTTCTCAACTATCAGAATTATAAAAGTTAAAAGAAAAACCTCTTTTGTTAAAAAAACGCTCCAGAGTAAGCATTTGCTTATTGAATCTATTGAATGCTGCAGGAATACATGAAGAAATGACTACAAACACGCAGCACAAAAATTCAGCATTTTTTTCGAAATATTTGCATCCTTTTCCGATGTTTTTACATTTATTTCTCATATATAATATCGCTTTCTCTGTTATCGTAGATGATCACGGTTTTCTAACTGGCACGAAATCAAGGTATTTTTCGATGATCTCAAGCCTTTGTTCCGTTCTCATGTGGCATGCGGTTCGTCATCATGCGCTCGAAATTTGTACTTTTCTCAAAGGATCGCGGGTAATTTTGCCTCTTCAACTCAATGAACAAAATGAAAGACCCAGAAGGCAAAATTTTTACAGTTATTGGATGATTCTATCATCATTTATGATATTAACTACTCCATTTTCTTATCCAATGTATGCTACTTTTATCTCAGACGTACCGATTTCCAATTACGAAAAAATATGGTGTCTGGGCTATCATCCGAGTGACTTGGACTATGTCAATAAAATTGTTATCTCCTTGTGCATGTCTGGCTACAGCGTTGTGTTGCTGTGGTTTCCGCAAGTCTTTCTGCTTACATTTTACTTCACTACGCTCAAACTGTCCGACCTTCTGGAAAACACAAAATCCCTATTAGAAAATTCGCACATCTGGCCAGATTCCGTTTTAAAGCATTCATACAAACACGAAGATTTAATAAATGCTGTTAAACAGCATGAAACCATGTTCTCCTTCTCGGTATTTCTTGAGCTATGTTATCTACTATCGTCCGGCTTTGGTGGCTTCACTATCGTGATGGAAATTTCTTCTTATGCTCACAAGCCTAGCCTGGAAGGGATATTGCAAATGCTCTTGAGTGCTCATGGGATTATTGCAATCACTTACGTGTCATCTAAAATTCCACGCATGCTGCAAGGCATAAGGAACTCATACAGGAATGTTTACGAGTGCGCCATTCGCCGAGAGGAATATCCACTAGCACCAGATAAAGTGAAGAAACTTGAAAATTTGAAAGTGATTTGCGGAAGACCAGTTACGTCGCTCACAGCCTGGAACGTTGTTCGCTTGGATAAGAACTTGGTTTTCTCTACCTTTGCGAGCATGCTCACGTACGGCATTTTAATACTACAACTAAGAAAATAAATCAAGTGCTGCATGTAAATTATATCATTGTGATTATTGATGATTCACGCTAAGTTATATAAAAACAAGATTAATCCTCTGAAACAGGTTGTTTATAAAATAAATTTTAACACACTTTTTTTTATTTACATATACAATTAGACAAAGGAACAATTTTTAAGTGCGCTTTATGTAAAAATATTGTTTATTTTGTATAATTATAAAATCAATTGAAGAATAAAATTATGTAAGATGTTTTGTTTAAAATCTATAGAATTTAGGAACATATCAACATTAATATTCAAAAGTTTTTCATATTTTCTGAAAACTGTTCAAAAGAAAGTTTCACAAATATAGAGTTTATGTATAGCTTATATATTACTCTCAGTTACAACTCTCTTTACAAAATCTATGATGCTTTATAATTTTGATCGGCTTGTCTAGAAAAAGAAAAACGTACTTACGTTCACATATCATTGAATGGCATAAATAATGTTTCTTCTTTCAAATCATGCAAACACTTTATTTTTTAAATCACAGCAGCATTTTTAAGTAGAAACTAATTATTTTAATATAAAATATAAAATGATATTTTGTTATTTTATGCTTAAAGTCTCACCCATTTGAAACATTCATCCATTAAACATCGATTTCGCATTCGTTACAAGTTACATAAATCGTAAACGATGGCATATGAAGATGAATTTCATATGAAAGCACTGATTCTTATCAATTTCATACTTTAATTTTGTTCATAAGGTGGGATTCAGTTACATGGTAACTGACGCTCTGCCGTGAAGGTAAGTGAATCAAATAATTTGCGGATTAATTCTATCCGTCAAACTTCATGACTGAACATGATAAACACGTGATTCATTGTTCCCTGTGTTGCTTGCGACGAAGGGCTTGGACTGATGAAGGCCAAAACAATTTTTGGCTGAAACGTGCGTATCCTCTTACCTATAACATCTTATGTGTGTTTTTTACAAAGTTTTTTATTTACTTTACGTGATTCATTCTAACATTCTACATCCTAGTTCAACGTCTATCTTCGATAAACTTCGTCGAAATCAACTAATGTAAACTTTGTACTGTAATTAAAACTTTGTACTTGCCTCATGGGATAAATGTTTTTTTCATGGACGACTAACTGTACATTGTTATAGCCTCTAGAAGGAAGCCATAGATGAGTGTATGTCAATAGGTGGAACTGATATGTAATATCGATGTGTGATATAATTCTTCAGCATTGTAAAAAGACTATATTAAATCATAAAGAGATTTATAAGCAACTAAAACAATAAAATTATAATTTTAAAAAAAATTATGTATTTCAAAGTTACATAAATATATATATAACGTTGAAAAATAATATATATATATATACAGCATTATACTGAGAAGTACATATGCTGTATTATACGCTCCCAATTATATACCTGAATATTAGAATAATACAAATTAAAAAAAGAAACCTCTCCTTTTATTGTAGCTGTCATAGTGCAATAGAAAACAAAGCAAATGCATCCTCTCAACGAAGTATCCGGATAAAAGTCAAACTTCCTAGTTTGGTTTCATATATTAAAATTATTTATTGTAAAATATTGGTTGTATTTTTCATATTTCTGTATAGTGCGTTTTCAAAAAACTAATTAATTAATCGTAAACGTAAAATAGAAAATTTTGCTTACAATTGAACACTTTCTTGAGAGGACGTACAATCTTCTTTACATGTCACCTGCCTATCAGAAAAATCGTCAGAAAGTAACACAGCAACGAACGTCAACATTTTTTTCGTAACTTTTACATCCGTTTCCGTTTTTTTTTCTTTTTTAAGCATTTATTCCTCTTTTATGATGTCGTATTCTCGTTAACCTCGATTATCTATAATTTTTGACTGGCACAAAGACAAGATAATTCAAACTGCTTTCAAGCATTTGTTCTGTTCGCCATTGGCAGGGTTGGCAAACTTTTGTGGATCGGTTTGCCATTTTTTTCTAAAGAAATGTTTAATGAGGCCATAGACGGGCCGTCAAATAATTTTGACTTAGTGGACCGTTCCATCGTGATACTTCATGGTGAACTTCATTATTTTTAATTAAAATGCAAACGGTTTTGATCGTTGTTGTGCCAAAATTATTGTGTCACATTCCATAAAGGGCACGCGTGCCATTGGTTCGCTACCCTGTCCAATGCCATACAGTTCGTTTTCACGGTCACGAAATCCGTACTATTCTCAAAGCCTCTAGTACAACTTTGCGTCTTCAAAACTCTTCTATTGTATTGAACAAAACCAAAGTGTCGAGGAACGCAGTTTTTTTTCCTCTATTTTCTTCTCCTATTATCAGTTTTAACATGTATTTTTAACATTTCACACTCAATATAAGCCGCTTTAATCTCAGACATGTCGCTTTCCGCTTAGGGGAAAACCTTAATTCCTGGGCTATCTCTCGAGTAATCTGAACAACACCAACAAAATTATATTAATAATTTTGCATGTTTGGTTTTTGTGATTTTTAATGTGGTTCTCACACTTCTTTCTGCTCACTTTTTATTTTGCTACGCTTAAAAAGGACGCAAATTTTGGTAAACGCAAGATCCCTCTTAGAAAATTCAAATATATATCAAGATGTACTTTAAAAGCATTTATTTTGCCCGAAAACTTAATAAATATCGTTAAAAAGCATTAAAACGTTCACTTTTGCAGTATTTCTAGAGCTTTCTATTCTGATGTCATCTAGTTTTAATTGTTTCGGTTCTTGAAATTGGAAAAGCTTCTCATGGTCTTGTATCTGACCTGAAAGCAATTTTGCCAGTACTTTTGAGTGCTCATGGAATTATATTGCATTGTATTGCATTGTGTTGTGTTAAAGCAAACCTAAACGCTTAAAAAGAAGGAGCTAAATTTCACTTCCGGGGAGCGAGGATGACTCTGGAGGATTTGTAACTCGGGCAAGTTTGTATCGATTTCCAATTCTTAGGAGTCAATTTTTGTTCTTTTATTTAAACGTGTGCACGCAGGGTATCAGCCTAGCGGGTACCTTCGGCGGATGATTTTTTAAATAAGGAGTATTGTTACACCTCGCGAAAACTGTCGAAAAATCCAGAGCATTAGATCGACAGCCGAGCGTTAGGCGAGAATCATGGAACTTCATACTTCAGCCATGTGCCATTCTCGGTGTCTCATCCACTAGGTCAAGGTGAGACCGTGGAATTATAACAATCATTTACGTGGCACCTAAAATTCCACAATTGCTGCAAGACATACGTGACCCGTACAGAAATGTTTATCTTTATATCACAGAGGAATATCCACTGGCACCTGATGAAGTCAAGAAACTTTAATTTTTAGAAGTTGTTTGCAGACGATCGACTACGTCACTCACTGCAAACTCAAATATTCCCTTCAGATCCAAGAAATCGACATTTCCTATAATTGCACATTTTCTGCGATGTGAACAAATTGCTTTAAATGTCACAGTTACGGAACATTCATTATTGTACTTTACATAAAAGCATTTCTGAAAAGAAGAATGGGAAAGATTGATAGCGTCAAGGCTAAAAGTTGTTTTTTTTAAACGGAATAGCCAAAATATGATATTACATTAACCAGTAAATTTAAAACGAAAAAAATATTCAGTTGGGCAGTTATTAAAATGCAAGATGATTACTTAAAATCAACACATCAGTATTGATAAGGGTCAGTATTACTTTTCTTGAAAGAATCTGGAATTTTATATAAATTACTTTTCTTTAACATTTAATTATACTGCAGTTAGAGATAATAAATAACAATTTTCTTTCCAAAGTAAATATGCAATACATTTTAATTTTGAATTTTTTGTAGCAAAAAATTTGTTTCGATTCATATCCTTAATAGCACAAATATTTTCTTTCCAAAACAAGCAAACACTGCGCCTTTTACCACCTAAGATGCTATTCAATTAAAAACAAAATATTTTGAATAGGCAATACTTTTATTATGAATTTTATTATGGATGTTAAGAATTTTGAAGTTGATTACGGACTATTCTTTGCCGTTTTACATATCTGTTCAAAATTTCAAGCCAATTGGTCGAACGGTGTGGAAGGAGTTCCCGGACAAACAGACTTTCAATTTTATATAATAGATACATATTTCACTATTTCTCGGTAACTTTTCTTTCGGTAATATTCTTGTTTTAATTTTTAGCGTACGTGAAGGAATTCTTATTATTACAGGATTCCTCTTCTTGGCCACTTCTATTATTGTCCTAGTGCTAAAAGGTAATTTCAGCATTAAAAAAAAAGATTTGGCATGTGGAATTACTTACAGAAGTTTACGTAAGGGAATTATTGAAATTAGTGATACAGAATGTAGGAAATCAAAGAGAAAAGTTGCCTCTTAGTAAATTAGTGGATAAGTTAGAAGCTCATTTAAGAGCACTGGAAACCATGGGAGTTAATCCTGAAAATAGTTCCCAGTGGCTTTTTCCGCTTATAGAATCATGCTTGTCCGAAGAATTGTTGAGGGCATGGCATAGAAGTTCTCGCAACGTTGATGAATCTAAAGAAAACACAGTTGGCAAGTTATCTCCTATACCAGGCCAAACTCTGAGACTCACCCAGTTAATGGAATTCTTTCACAACGAGGTGGGAAATTATGAACGTGTTTTATTCGCTCGAAAGAGTTTTCGAGGCATGAGCTCAGGAGATCCGAAAAAGGATAGGATAAAGAAAATTGATAAACGCGTTACTACGACTGCGGATTTTTTCATTGGAAAAGAAAATAAATGCTTATTCTGTGGGAAAATGCATGATATTAAAGATTGTTGGATTGCTCGTTCTTGTTCTTTATCTTTAAAGGAAAGAATTGCTACCGTTAAAGAAAAAAGAATGTTGTATAAAATGTTTCCGACCAGGTCATGTAGCGAAATTTTGCATGAGTAAAATATGCTGTCCTGCCTGTTCTAAAGATCATTTAGAGATGCTTTGTCCCCAGTTAGCCTACCACAGAGGGGAGGGAAAGGAAAAAGAGAAAACTGCAGATTCTCCCGAGGTGGTGCAGAGCACTATAACCAACAACGAATGTTCCCGAGGCGTGGTTCTTATGAAGTTGGAAGTGAATATTTTAGGTAATAAAACCAAAAGAGTACAGGTGTTGTTAGATACGGGCTTTCAAAAGAGTTACGTCTTAAGTTCGACTGCCAAGGAATTGAATCGAAAACCTGTGTAACGAAGTTAATTGCTTAAAGTATTTTAAATTATTAAATTGGGTTGTTGCGGTTAAAAATCTAGGTTCGATACACTTAGTTGCTGTATAAAAAAGGCATTGAATACTTCAAACTGTTTTATTTAAAAGATACTTTTGAAACATTAAGTTATTACAACGGCAGGTGGTGGCTCAGCGAGATAAAAAAATACGTCCTATAAGGACAGTGAAATAAAGATGGAATGAATTGAAAATTATGCCAGCAGAGGAATACACATTGGCGAGAACAAACACTTGTCTGAGATAAATAACGCCAACCCCAGAGCAACCCTAAAACTTAATCCAATGAAATTAAAATGACGTAATCGCGAGCAAATAATTTTAAAGATGAGGCAGGGCAACAGAAAATAACTTACGACAGAAGGATGCCAAAGAGAGGATGGGGAAAAAAACGTTGCTATTGCAAACGGACGTAATATAATCTATTTTTAGCACAACGGCTCCACAGGTCTGATGTTGAGAAATAAACAATTAAGAATAATGCATACGGGAAAAAGCGAATATACAGATTTAAAATCCGAAGTGACCGAAAAAAATACATGATTTTGCATAGATTACATTAAAGGAAGCCAACTAAATAACTATTAAAATTAGATATGTGATCCCCATCACAACCTGTCTCAACGAAAAGTTTAGCACATACTTTATCTGGAGGAGCATATATAGATGCGAAGTCTCAGCAAAAATTCCATATTCGACTTTGTCGTCCAAATTCAAAGGAGGTCCACGAAATAGAATTTTTAGATCAAGAGGTCATCTGTGGTGATATTCCTCGTGTTCCGAAATATCCTTTGCTACCATAACTTAAGCAGAGTAAAATATGGCTGTCTGATTTAGGGTCTGGCACCACGAAGATCGAGCTGTTGATAGGAAGTGATGCATCTGGCAGACTTCTGACACGAAGAATCAGACAGTTACAGGGAGGTCTTACGGCAGTGGAGACTAAGCTAGGTTGGACAATTTGTGGTCCGATCGAGAATTTTACCCAGGAAGCATTGCCAATAAACTCACCATCCTTTTTAAGCAATTTGGCTTTAAGAGAGCTGAAAGTACAAGAACTTTGGAGATTAGAAACTATTGGAATTATGGACCCAGTAGAGACATTATCTAAGGAAAGAGAATAAGAGTTAGCATATGAAGGGTCCACGGGAAGAACGATGAGAGTCCAATACAGCTGATTCTCCAAAAATCGAAAGGCATACGGGACTTTCATCGTTCTTCCCCAGTAAACTGTATCTTTGGGCTATCTTTTCAGTGGATTCTCATCATTCTTCCCAGTAAACTGTATCTTTGGGCTAACTTTTCAGTGGATTCTCATCGTTTTTTTTCCTTATAGATTAAGGATATTAATAGTGCCACTAATGAACAACAGAATGCAGCAGAAGCCTCAACATTGACGAAAACTGGACTCTCATCGTTCTTCCCGTGGACCCTTCATATGAGAGCTTCCTGAAAGAAGTGACTCAAAACGTTGACGGTCATTATAAAGTGAGCCTTCTCTGGACTGGTAGCAATAGACCAAATATTCCTTCTAATCGTCATATTGCGGAGAGCAGGTTGTTGAGTACGATTAAGAAACTGAAGACTGTAAAGAAGATGGATGATAGCAATAGAGTCTTTATGGGATGGACCGAAGAGGGCATAATAGAAGAGGTATCAAAAGAAAGAATAGAAATACTAGGACATTTCCTTCCTCATCACCCGGTAATCAAAGAAAATAGTCTTACGCCAAAAATTAGACCGGTTTTTGATGCGTCGTGTCGGACAGAGCGAAATCCGTCTCTCAACTACTGCCTTTTGAAGGGTCCATATCTAATTGAACAGATACCAGCCATTCTGTTGAGATTCAGGGAAAAATCTATAGGAGTTGTTTCTGACATAAGATAAGCTTTTCTGCAGATAGAGGTTAAATCCGAAGACCGGGACTACTTAAGGTTTCTGTGGATGCAAAATGAAAATCATGTTGAAGAATATCAACAAAATATAGTATTTGGAGCTACTTGCAGTCCATTTTTGTTGGGAGCTGTTATTCGCTATCATTTATCCACAGTTCCAGAAAATTGGAAGAAAGTGGCAGGAAAATTGTCCAAGTCGTTTTATGTGGATTACTGCGTTTCATCTGTTGAAAATGAAGCTGAGCTAGAAGAATTCGTTGTTAATGCTACCAAGGTTATGGCAAAAGCAAAGATGGATCTGAGAATGTGAGAATTTGGTCCGAGGAACGAGATCAGCTCGGAGTCCCCATTGAAATTTAGAATGGTTGAAAGTAACAATTCAGTATCTGTACTAGGTCTAGTGTGGAACAAAGAAGATGACAGTTTGAGTATTAAACCCAAAATAGAGTTAAAGAATTCTCTGCATCTAAACAAGAAATCTTGTCAGTTACGCAACGTATTTTCGATATCTTACCCCTGCACTAGAGCAAGCTAAATAATTGATCCAAGAGGCTTGGACGTTGAAATCAGAGTGGGATGCTCCACTCCCAGACAGTATCGCTCGGAGAGTATCGTGAAGTTGGTCTACTATCTATCTACATAAATAAAATTAGACTTTTGTCTGTACATTTCTTGGAATTAAAAAATTTTGCGATTTCTATCCGTTTCAAGCACTGGGGAATCCGATGCGACCCTCAAAAAAAAGTTTGTCTGTCTGTCATTCTGTCATTCTGTCCTTCTGTCATTCTGTCCGTGACGCTTTTTTTGTATAAGCATCACGTAAAAACGACTGAAGCGAATGATATGAAAATGGATGTCATGATAGGTGGTTACTCAACTTGAAACATAGGCGTCGAATTTTTAAAAAATCTTGATTGGATTTTGAGATTTTGCGAAAATCCTTTCAAACTGCGGAAATTTGTGTTCAAGCATCACGTAAAAACGACTGAAGCGAATGATATGAAATTGGGTGTCATGATAGGTGGTCACTCATCTTAAAACAAAGGCGTCCAATTTTTAAAAAATCTTGATTGGATTTTGAGATTTTGCGAAAATCCTTTCAAACTGCGTAAATTTGTGTTCAAGCATCACGTAAAAACGACTGAAGCGAATGATATGAAATTGAGTGACATGATAGGTGTTCACTCAACTTAAAACATAGGCATAGCTTAAAACATAATGAAAATCATTTCAAACTGCGTAAATTTGTGTTCGCACATCACGTAATAACTGCTAAGGTGAAAAAATGATATTTTGTGAAATGATAGGTGGTCACTCAACTTACACTATTAGCATCTAATTAAAAAAAATCGATCAGATTTCGAGATTTGCGAAAATCGTTTAAAACTGGTGAATCTTTGTTCACGCATTACGTAATAACGACTATAGCGAATGATATGAAATTTGGTCGGTCACATGATAGATGGTTTCTCAATATAAACTATAGGTGTCCAATTTTTTAAACAGTTTTATTAGATTTTGAGATTTTGTGAAAATTCTCTCAAAATACGTTTATATTTCTTCAAACGTCACGTAATAACGAATAATACGAATGATACGAAATTTAGTGATATGATAGGTAGTTGCTAATCTTAATTTATAGGCATTGAATTTTTAAAATATTTTGATTACATTTTGAGCTTTTGTGAAAATTGCTTTAAAATTCAGAAATTTTGTTCCAGCATCACGAAATAAAGACTGCAGCGAATGAAACGAAATTTGGTGACATTATAGGTTGTCACTCAACTTAAATTCTAGGCTTCCAATTTTTCAAAAATATTGATTAGATTTTGAGATTTTGCGAAAATTATTTCAATATGCGTAAATATTCGTTCGCGCATCACATAGTTACGACTAAAGCGAATGAAATGATATTACTTAGTTACTCTCTAACTTGTAATATTTTAACAATACATAAAAATTATAACTTCGCTTTCTTTACTTTGGCAACATACTACATCCATTCTGTGTACTCCTAGAATGCTGACGAAAGTTCTTGCTTTTTGGAAATTTGCATTCAGTACTAACCCGTAAAGGACGGGTACTTTCAGCTAGTAGAGGATGAAATTGCCGAGAGGAATAGGATTTGGCACTCGAGATGACTGGACGTTGCATACATTTTGTGATTCAAGTAAATACATGTACGCTGCGGTGACTTACCTGCGCTGCGAAGAAAAGAATGTTACTGTGCAATTGCTTGGAGCAAAGAATCGATTGTCACCATTAAATAAGGTAACCATACCAAGGCTTGAGTTGTTGGCTTGTGTAATAGGAGCACGACTTTCGGCAGCCATCTCAGAAGCACTTGTTCTGTCTGATATCCCGATGTACCCCCTCCAAAAAAAAGTATTTGAGCAAGAGAGAAATTTCCTATTTTAGATTTGCGAATAATAATTGAGCTTTTGAAAAACATACAACTTGACAGAACTATGGAAATTCATATTTATACATAGCCTAATTTATATTCTATGATAAATAATTTTTAATATACGAAACCAACGTAGGAAATTTATCTCTTGCTCGAATACTTTTTTTTGGAGGGTGTACCACTGGACAGATTTCTTAACGGCACTTGCTTGGATACAACGAAATAACGAATGGGGAACCTTCGTGGGAAACAGAGTTAAGGAAATATGCAATCTGACAGCTCCACACCGATGGGTTTTTGTCCCTGGAGAGTGTAATGCTGCTGATCTCCCGTCACGAGGATGTAATCCAAATCAATTGCTAGCTTCAAGGTGGTGGGAGGGACTGGCATGGCTGTATAGAGACTATACCTTCTGGCCTACATCAAAGGCTCAATCAGATGAGGAAGCAATAAGAGAAGAGCTCAAGAAAAAGATGAGTTTCACCAGTCTCGCGATAGATGTGAAAGCAACTAACTGGTACTCTAAATTTTCTAACTTCTCCAAAATTGTGAGAATCTTAGGCTGGTTAAGAAGATTTATTAATAATGCTCGTAAGCAATCAATTCCCACAGAAAATAACTTATCAGTCTCGGAAACCGAAAGTGCGGAGATGTATCTTTGGAAAACTGTGCAGCATAATTACTTTAGGCAGATTGAAAATTGCTGTAAAGGCTTGATGATTGTTAAAGATGATGAAGGTTTGGTAAGAGTAAAGACGAAAATTATTGAACGAGGAGACAAATATGCCTTTCGTTATCCAATTTTGCTTCCCTCCAAAACTCATTTAGTCACATGCTTGATCAGAGAATTGCATGAAAAAAAATTGTCACGCTGGAAAGAACATTCTTTCTGAAAAACTAAGAGAAAATTATTTTGTCATCGCATCTAGACGAGCAATTAGAAGTTTCATAACCAAATGTACTGTCTGCAAGAGATTCAACTCAAAATCTTCAATACACCACCGATCCATCTGCCTTTGGGCAGAGTTCGTGATGCAGCTACTTTTGAGATCGTTGGTATTGATTTATGCGGACCTCTTTTCTTAAGAAATAGATCTAAGGCATCGATTGTTTGATTCACATGTGCCGTCTACAGGACCGTACATCTGGAGCTTGTAAGGTCTCTAAGTACGGATACTTTTGTGCAAGCGCTAAGAAGATTTATCGCCAGACGTGGACGACCGTCTACGATCTACACTGACAATGGCACCAATTTTACGGGAGCAGCCAATGCGTTAAAACACTTAGATTGACAAACAGTTGAACTTTCTACTGCAGGTATTAAACCCTTGAAATGGAAGTTCATTCTGCCAACTGCAGCCTGGTGGGGTGGTTGGTGGAAACGACTTATTCAATCCGTCAAGTCACTTTTGTTACAAGTGTTAGGAAACGCTTCTGTGGCATACGAGGAATTGTCGACCCTTTTATGCGACGTGAGGCAAAAATTAACAGCAGACCTCATACGTACATTTCGGATAACTCATGTGATCTCGTACCACTTACACCGTCCATGTTTTTACAGGATATTACACAGATAGGAATACCTGATCTTGACACGATCGATCGAGAAAGGCTTCACTTACGACGCAAGCATTGTCAAAATTTACGGGAAGAACTACGTACGCGTTTCCGAAAAGAGTACTTAGGACAGTTAGTACAAAAAGCCAGAGAAAAGAGTGTATCTCCAAAGATCGGTGATGTAGTATTGGTCGTACAAGACAACGTTAAGCGTCAACTTTGGCCTTTGGCCAGTGTAGAAAAGATTTACCCGAGTCTAGACGGTTGTACTCGGGTTGCCCAAGTGAAAATGAAAGATGGAACCTTGGTGCGTCCTGTGAAGAAACTGCATCCACTAGAGATATCGAGAGAGGACCCCATTGTTCATACCATTCCCGCCAAATTTTCAAAATTTGGTCGACGAATAAAACCTGTGCATAGACTGGGTTTGTCCACAAAACAGAAACATTGATCTTCGGACTTTCGTGAATAATTTTTTTTTTGTTGTTGTTGTTGTCACTTCCATTGTAAATATTCTTGTGCTTATATTGTTTTGAATATTTTATTATATATTTTAAGGTGAGAACTGTATAATGCATTGTAAATTATTTGTTACCACAAAACCAATTTGCGGGGAGGATGTGAAATCGTGGGATTAGTAAATTAACTTGCCGTCTTCCGAAATTGGTGGCAACCAAAAACTTGGTTGTTACGGAGACGAGGTAAGAAAAGAGGATGTAATGAATAAAAGTTTGTAAATGGAATTAGGCGAAAGGTAATAAAAGAAAAGCAGAAAAGTTCGCAGACTGTATAAAGATTTAACTATATTATTATTTAACTATTAAAGAAGTTATAGGGGTAAGTACCCCATCAGAAATCTTGTTTTATTTATTTTGTTAAAATTTATTGAACCTGGGCACATTTCCGAAACGGTGTTCCGGAGCTATATGTGCGTTAGAACTAACAAATAATGTACTTCGGTTTTCGCAGAGTTTTTAGTTTGATGTGCTGGGAATCTTTTTTTATAAGTCAAATGTGCTTTCGAAGCCTTTCCTGGAATTAGTTTATAATGATAATGAAATTAGTGTAATGTTGAAAGCTGTTATTTCATCATGAGTTTGAATTTAGTAGTAAAATAAATCTTTTGTTTTGTACTAATTCCGGTTTCCTTTTGCAACAAATTTTTAATTTTCTCCAATAAACTGTGTCTGAATCAACTCATATAAATTTATCCTTTAATTGGGCGTGCTGTCTGAGGTAGTGTTATGATACTTCTTCACATGGACTTTGTAAACTTATGGATTACTCGAAATTAGTAACGATTACTAATACATTGGACATAATCGGAAGTAATTTAGATTTTTTGTTGCTGTTGTTCGTAAGTCTTATATGTATATTATAAATTCACTGAAAAATAAATTTGTCCAGCTGTCTCTTTCCGTTCACAATAAAGTTTAAAGTGCGTTCTTAAAGATCTGCAAAAAGTGAATAATTAAATGTGTAAGACTTAACTAGATTAACTTTAACTACATTAACTTTAGCGTAAATTACTAGGTATTATGAAAAGTTAATTTTGCTGTATTTACATAAATTTAACGCGAGTTAATGAACGGCTTTCCTAAAGCTACTTTAAAAATTTCAGAATCAAATTTGTAGCCGTTTTAGGAACTGGTAAAATAGCACAAACTTGTCAAATAGTTATAGCAATAACTAAAGAAAATTCACTGTAAATCAAACTACATTATGAGAATCGTATCAAAGTACAGTTTTGTCGGCTTGAAAGAATGAATGCAAAAATCATTCAAAATACTAATTTAACTGATAAATGCATGGCTTTATACACACTTAATCCTATGGGGTAAGATGCGGCGAAATGAATACTTATTTCATTTTCATCAAATATCTATAAATATTTTTTTTTAATTATATTTATTTTTTATCCTCTGAAAAACCTTTCGAAAGCTAATACAGTTCAAGAAATGTGAGAAGTCCCGTCATTACTGAATTTAGAAAAGATCTAACAAGCTTATTATCAGAATTTGTGTTCTTTCTACTTATGTTTTAGTGTGATGGGGTAAAAGGGATTTACAGTTACGTTTAATGAATATTACGTTTCCAAATGCAACTAATCAACTTTTTGACGAGCATAAATGTTGACAATTCATGTCTGAAAATATGGGCTAGAAAAATAAAATTAATTTAAAAAAAAACTATTTATATTTTTTCTCAACAGGAAATACCTAGTCACTATTCCAAACTTACACTACAACAATGTGATGTCAGAATATAATATTTGTCTCAAACCTGTCTAACAGTCCGTGCCTTTATATTTTTAAATTTGCATAGTTCAGAAGTTATGATAAGAAGGATATAAAATTTGATAAAGTGTATTCATTTTTTTTTTCAAATCCATTACACATTTTACAGCAACTTTATTTTAAAAAACCTAGGACTTAATTAAGTTTAATATTTTTGCATTAAAAGAACATAACTCCAATATCAGGTTAGCTTTGCCCCGAGTATAGTATTCCATAATACCCGACACGCCATCTAGGAAAACGAACCTTTAAACTGATGGGCAAATCTCTGTCAACTAAAAAACAAAAACAGTACAACAAACTACAATTCTTTTTGTATATATTATGCATAACATCAATGTTCAAGTCACGTGTATTCTAGTAGGTTAAAATGTGTGAAAACTTACTGCAAAAACTTTTGAAAATCACACACTTAATTCAAAGGAGCGAAATTCGATCAGTCGGAGCGAATTTTCGATCCTTTCCGCATTCGAAAGTGCACTTCTCCTTTAGGAGCGTTTTTCGATCACTGAGCGGAGCGAAGTATTCGGGGCGAACGTTATCAGTATTATGGTAAACAGGAAACGGGGAGTGGATTTCTATGAAAATGAGTACTTAAAGAACATTTTTTGTGTTAATACTGCAAATTTCTGCGTTAATTTTCTGCGTTAACTTTTTGTGTTAATACTGCGATGTAAAAAGAACGAAATCAACAATTTTTTCTTTCTCTCCCATTTTGATTGTTATTATCACTCCTTTGAATTAAGCGCACACTTTATTCTGCAGAGAGTGGTACGGCAACAACAAGGAGTTAACTCTCACTGCATTGTGACACGACACGGGAATCTTTCTTGAGTAGTTCGTGTTATTCCCATGTGACAACAGCACCTAACAGAGCCGAAACCTCGGTATTCCATATTCCCGTCTATTCCATAGTACACTCCTCTCCTTTACACTTCTAGATTTTTGTGAATATAAAATGTTTCTCTCTTCTCCCCTCACTATTATTAAATACGCTTATCATAGCTAACGCACTGTATTGTAAATTACTACAGCATAAAACATCAGGTTTTTTCCTCGATGGCACGAGCTATCGAAGAAACGTCCTTATAAACCGCTGCCTGATAACAGAAACGGATAGTGAAGCGGGAGGTATAAGGCAATGGTAATATCATTCCCTTCGCACATTTCAAGTGTGCGAACCGACCATTGTTGGCGGTACCTCTTCCGAATTCTCTTTTAGTTTGTTGTGTTCAATTATAGTTAATCCCAAACCACTTTCTTTTTTTCTTTTTTTTTTTCTTGTCGTTTTCTTTATTATGCATTTTTATAATTTTTCAGTGCAATATTTTTACGAATTAGAGTAAATAGATATGATGGCACTTATTAAAATATGTGTTTCAGAGCTAAAGCGATTACAGTTTTTAACATTATCTTTAGAAAGCAAAATTGTAAAAACTATAATACTCAAGCCAACTCCTTTGCTAAAACTTACCCAGGTGACGAAATGTAAAACTTAGAGACATTACTTGTTTTTTTTTTTTTTTTAGCTGCATACACTGTTTACCTTTAATTGCTAAAAAAGCGGGAACTATAATTTAGCTTGCAAGTTGCATCGTATCTGCATATAAATTTCGATAACTGTTTTGTGAACCTCTATTTAAAAAACCCACAAGCCGCACTGCTACTAAGTATCCGTCCAATAAAATTTTCAAAGGGTAGCATTCTAGGGTTAAAATGAAAATGAAAACGTGCGAATTTATATGCACCGTAACAAACGCAAAAAGACGGAATTATGTGCTATCTTCAATTCTAATTATTTCCGAAAAAAATTCTTTTAGCGAATAGTTCTGGTTCTGTTTTTATTGTCAAAGATTTAAAGAACAATATACTTCTTATGTGAATATTTGTCAAAAATAACTTTTCCTTAAGAGAATATTTTCTACATGAAAATAATTTGTATCTACTTTAATAATTTTTATCAAACGGGAAAAAATACCAAAGAAACTGGTAAAACATTTATTCAGAATCGCCTTCGTAAAAAGTTAACTTAAAAAAAAATAGTCTAATTTTACTTTTAAAAAATCTGTTAGCTATTGTACAGTTACAAACTGGGCATTTTATATTGTTGCCAATTATATTTTCAGATATCTGTAACTTATAAAAATTGTATTTTAACAATGGCATTTTTCAATTCCTACTATTACTTCACACTCTCCCTACATATATTTATATATCTTGTTCATTCTGCTGATTTGTACCGAAACTTTTGAAAATTGCTTCCCCGAAGACAATTCTGAAATTCACGAAGGTCTCCATTTTCTTTTACTTTCACAAAAAGTATGAGTATTAACTCTCAGTCTGTAATGTGGTATATTAAGTGCTTAAAAATAAAATAGGTAGTAGCATTTGCTTTATTGTAAAGTCTAGTAATTAGTGCAGTACCATTGTAATGCATGATGGATTTTATTTTCCAACAGCGAAAACGTCGTGCAACATGATATAGCTCCAATAACGAATCGAATCAATAATTAAATCGATCGGTTAAATGTATATATCCCGAAAAGATGAAAACTGTAGACGTTCATACAATAGGTGTTCATTAAACTAATGACATTTTCTGGCAAGTCTTTTTGGAATAAGCATTATATTTCCATTAAATATATTAAAATGAATGAATGTCTTAAACGCTAACAAAAGCCACCTCACATACCGAGCAGATTCTTTTATAATAGTTAGTTATAGCTTTATCATTAATGAAGTAATGTGTATTTTTAAAGTTGTTACGTAAGATCAGTGCTTCATGGAGGATGGAAGGCGTTGACTTGCAGCAGCCCGAATTACAAAAACTTAAGTTTTCAGTTTGATGGTTAAGTCAACCATAAAGCTAATCTTAAAATGATTGCTTGGCAAAATAATTGAGAACTAGACTTTCTTTTGTCTTAAAAATAGACCTACGCAATTTTTATTGTAAACTAAATTGTTAAAGTTCAGTCATAAGCTCCAAAACAATCTGTTAAATATAATTTCCTTAAACATAAGGTTTGAAGTATACTACCGGACACATTTCAAGAAGATGCATGCAATTTGTAAAACCGTTGAAAAAAAAAAAAAATAATAAAGTGCTAAAAGTATCTAGGTAAGTTTCAATTCTAAGATTACTTCGGTATTTACAAAATTGTTTCTGTAGAAGTTATGGAGATATTTTGTATATCTACTTGTTTAAAATGCATTTACTTATTCAAAAGATATTTTCTGTTTAACAAATCTTTTAACTGCATGCAATGTTTCTGAAAGTACCGACAGTTGACAGGTCTAATTAAATTAACGAACGTTAGTGCTGTGACTGTCAAGAAATCACAGATACTCTGAAGTAATTCGGATAAACTGGGAAGCCAGAACTTTGTGAACGAAAATAAACATGACAATTAAACTTTCTTGAATAACTTTCGGAAGATGTATTGTAAAAGTTTAAAATTAAAGCATGATTACAAACTAACAGCGTACAAGAGGTAATACCTGAATCTAATGTTAGTTGATTTTCTCTTTCTAAGAAGTTTAGTGTTATCCTGCAGTGATAATACCAAAAACATGTTAAACAGAATTGAAACAAAAATGTTAATAAATTTCATTATCGTCTTTCCATAGGCAATACTTCTGTTGCTTAAAATAAGAGCACATTTCAAGCATAGAAAAATATTTCATTTTTATAAGTTAACTAAATATTTCAATTATTATAATATTCATTTATATTAGAGTATAGCTATGAAAATATAATATAATAGCTAGAACAAAATTTGGCGAACATGGTTTATTCAAATCTTAACTTTTCGACTTTATGTATTTTGAACAGAAAACATTCAAATTCTGACACACAGAACTTTACACAGAAATATAAATACGCATTTGCTATAGTGTGATTATTTGCTAGATTCTTCTAACTCTGTATAAACTAAAAGATTTTACTTTTAAAAAATGATCATTTTTTTATTCCGAATAAAACAGTTGTAACCTTGATTCCAAGTGATGAGCAATTTATTTATTCAATTTTCTTCACAATTTGAGTAATTGTAGAAATTCGAATGAAATCAGGAATATTTTCAGGTTATTGCAGATATAAAAGATGCATAAATGACACATTTTTATTAAGATTTTCTATGAAACTTTACTACTCACTATGAATATTTTAACACTCATTCATTCAGGTTTGAAATACAAAAAGCTGTATTTTAAAAAATTAATAACTGAATTTTTTTAAATAACTGAAAGAATTCCTTCATTATCCTTAAAATAAAAAACTTAGTATATCTCAGTTAATTGTGTAAGTACTGTATACGAAAATGTGTTTCGTATATTTTTTGAAATTTCAATCTGTACTTATAAATATTAAAAAATCTAATGAATTCTGACTAAATATCAAATTGTGTAAGGCAAATATTAAGAATATTTCAGAAACTGAATACTTTTAACCAAAAAAGAAGTAAATGCAGCTCCCTAATTCTAAAATGCTTATGATTTACAAACGGATAAAGCCGTTGTTCAGAAAAACTCGTAGAAAACCTTTAAATGTGTGGTTATTAAAAATGTTAAATGCCACGGGAATAAATGAAGAACAATCAGAAATATCAGAGTCAAAATTTAAGATTTTCAGAAGATATTTACATCCTTACATACTTATTTCACTTTTGATTATGATTTTCAACATCACAGTTGTATTCATATATCAGAATCAGACGCATGAAGATGGATCAAAAACCAGATATTCTGTAATATTTTCGAGCTTTTCTCCGATACTTTTATGGCATTTGGCTTACAATCGCAGACACGCTATTTGCTCTCTTCTGGATGACCGTCATGAAGATAATCCATACATCGGGCGCATGAAAAGTAGAAATGTTATACGAAATACCTTAATGGAAAACATCATTCTTTATTCAACCTGCATCACATTTCTCGTGCCGATCTTGTATCCTGCTTACCTGGTTTTTCTCTCCGGCTTACCCATATCGGTCTTCATAAGACCGTGGTGCTTCGGTTACCAACCGAGTGAGCTGGATTACGTGAACAGAATTGTCGTTTTCATCAGTCTCTTTGCTTACAGCTCGGAAATCATGTGGTTACCTTCGTTCTTTATTCTTATATTCTATTCCACGGTGATCGACCTGGGACGTCTTCTCGAATTCACCAGAAACAGACTTGAGAAGACCAATGTCTGGCAGAGTTCGCTTTCCAAGCATTCTCGCATGCACGAAGAGCTTCTCAAAACGGTCAAGAGCTACGAAAGCACATTCTCGCTCCCCATATTCGTGCTGCTGTGCATGTTGTTTGCAAACGGTTTCACAGGTCTGGCTCTCGAGATTGAAAAAACTTCATTCCAGCACGTTGGGCACCTGGAAGGAATAGTGTACCTACTCTTCGGAACGAAAGGAATCGTCTTCGTCTCTTGTTTGGCATCGAAAGTTCCTGCCCAACTGGAAGCCATACGCGAGTTGTACAGAAGCGCTTATGATCAAGCCATAACTCGAGGAGAACATTTCACACAGCCCGAGAAAGTCAATTCTAAGTTGGCTATTTTGAAAGTTATTACTGAGCGACCCACCATAACTCTCACTGCGTGGAATGTGCTTCATCTGAACAAAAATTTGATCTTCACTACATTTGGAAGTATGTTGACATACGGTCTATTGATAATACAATTGAAAAAGGAGTAGACTGAAATTACCGAAGGACAATAAGGGCATTTCGGAACTACTTAACTCCCTGAACAGATGAGATGAAAAATTTTGTTCATTGGCCTAAAATATTTTACTGCAATAAAACTACATCTTTCAATAGATAAAATAAGTGCACAATTGGTGGAAAAACTGATAAAGTTTAGATATATATTATTTGGAACTGTGATCTTGCAACTGACTGGCATGAGAAGACTGAAATTATGGACATCCAGCATCTTAAAAAATGGTTACTCGCTCAATGCTTGAGACTTAAAACTGTTCATTGAACTCCAGTTTCCACTGCAATAAACTCATATATGTTAATAGATAAAGTGAGATTAATGTTGAGGGGGTGGGGGAGGGGATTATAAAGTTTTAGAGTATTATTTAGAATGTATCTAGTTGCTTCTCTTTCAAAATTATTTTTTTATGTGTTGATTCCGGGACTTATGCCGCATATTTTTTTGAATCTGTATAAAAAATTCCAGGGTTCACATGCAGTAAAATAAATGATGCTGTGATATTTTATGTAGACTATAAAACATTTGTAATGCAACAAAAAAAGTATTAAAAAGTAATTAATATTTTTTAACATTTTTTTTTCTAAAACCCTGCTCTGATGTGACGCCTCACCCGCACATTCGAAGGGCTCTTGTGCGGGAGTTATACCGCGTCTGTCTTAAAAGCAGAATGAAATAATAAATAAAAAAATACTTGAAAAAATAATCATATCTGGACTATAATTACCTATTTAATAACAAAAGGAAACTAAATAGGTACAAAGAAACGTACTACCTGGTATTAGTCTGACGTTAGTCTGGTATTAGTCATGACTTAGTTCACTACTACAGTTAAATACTTATTTTTTTTAATTGAATTTTTATTGTTATTTCATCAACAAAGTAATATCAGTGTATTTGAGAGGGGGGGGGCTTTAAAATAAATAAAAACTTTGTGTAAAAAACACACATAAAATCATACTTATTACAAGATACGATCGTTTCGACTAAAAATTTATTGTCTTCATCAGTCATATCCCTCCGTCTCAATAAATAGTGGGAACTGAAAAAGATAATTAAATTTTTATCTGGTTCTTAAAAACAATATTTCATTTAAGTCAGAACGTTAAAATGTAAAATTATTACAATTGCAATTAACAACTAATAACATGCCCTACTTGATGACTCTGCGCAAAATGAAAGGAAAACACTTAAATAAATCCAGAAAATATAATCAAGTAACATAAATTACAGTTATATAAAAAATAAGGCACGGAGTGATAAATTAAACTTTTACTAAAATCGGCATCCCGTACAAAATAATCTGCGGCATGTATCCCACTTTGTTCGGTACAGATGTAACACATCACAATTGTGTTACGTCTTCGCAACGGAAACTGGCGTAACCATATACACAGCACTCTATACAGGTGCAACACATAGTTTTTACTTAGAAATAATCCATGGATTCAGTAATTAGCGTAAAAAAACACTTAAGCGTAATGTGTTTAAAAGTTTGGATAGTGAAATCATGCGCTTATCTCAAATTAAGGATTATACAGGGTGTCCAGCCTTAATGTGACCCAATAGCTAATTCCCGAACCGTTCGGTTTAGATATGCACTTTCAATTTAAAAAATGTTTTAAAAAGGGTAAAGAATGTTTTTACGTGCTTTTCGAACCAAAAAACCCATTTAGAAAAAAATTACAAAAATTAAATTTTTATACGGTCCCCAGGTCCTATCACTTATATTTAGGAAAAGATGCAGTACACAAAAACAAAGTAAACACAAAAAGTTTCATTTTATTACGATAAAAACTGACCAAGTTATGGAACTTTGAAAATCATACATTTCATCCAATTTCTCGGCCAATTTCAAGAAGCTAGTACGGGACCGTCTCCAAAGTGAAATTAATTGGAACTCTGCCAGGAAACTTTCGCTCTTGCACGTCACTCTTATGTAAATCGTTTTTAAATTTAAAAGTACATACATTACGTTAATATTACAATAAATGAGTACTTAAGAAACAAAATTTATTCTGTGTACGTGTGAAACATAGATAAAATAAAATATTTTGGACGAAGAAAACCTTTCAAAAGCTGTTCCAAAAAAATAGACTTATTTGCCTGCGGCTTCAGACTGATTTGCTGCGATACTGATCATGGCGAACGTTAAAAATCTGTTGTGTAGTCGCTTGCAATTGCATACAGCCGTATTCTAATATTACGAATTCTAGTATGGGAGAACTCCAGGCATTAGCTCCTGCTCCTGGACTGGACGATAAGGAAATGCACCGTACGTATGTAATATGTTCTACACCGTCGATTTTGAGTAGGAACAAGCCTTGCTAATATCCTGGACACTACTTTCAGGATGAGCCAGGGCATATCCTAGAACATCCTCAGCGGGTATCCGCAAGCTTGAAGGTGTGGCACGAGACAAGGGAATACGTCTATGACAGCTCCCAGTTCTATACAAGCGTTGAACAGCACGGGCAATTGTACAATAAGATAGATGTCTTTGACTGGGAAATTTAATGGCATAAAGTCTTGCCGCCTCTCTCTTATTTCGATTACACTGCCCATACAACAGTACCATTTCGCAGTATTCTTCATTTGTATACATCTCGTTCTCCCGTTCTAGAATCCGTAATATTGGAATACGACTGTATGCAATTGCAAGCGACTACACAACAGATTTTTAACGTTTGCCATGATCAGTACCGCAGCAAATCAGTCTGAAGCAGCAGGCAAATAAGTCTTAAGTTTTTGGAACTGCTTTTGAAAAGTTTTCTTCGTCCAAAATATTTTATTTTATCTATGTTTTGCACGTACACAGAATAAATTTTGTTTCTTAAGTACTCAGCTATTGTAATATTAACGTAATGTGTGTACTTTTAAATTTAAAAACGATTTACATAAGAGTGACGTGCAAGAGCGAATGTTTCCTGGCAGAGTTCCAATTAATTTCACTTTGGAGACGGTCCCTTACTAGCTTCTTGAAATTGGCCGAGAAAATGGATGAAATGTATGATTTTCAAAGTTCCATAACTTGGTCAGTTACCGTAATAAAATGAAACTTTTTGTGTTTACTTTGTTTTTGTGTACTGCATCTTTTCCTAAATATAAGTGATAGGACCTGGGGACCGTATAAAAATTTAATTTTTGTAATTTTTTTCTAAATGGGTTTTTGGGTTCGAAAAGCACGTAAAAACATTCTTTATCTTTTTTAAAACATTTTTCAAATTGGAAGTGCATATCTAAACCGAATGGTTCGGGAATTAGCTATTGGGTCACATTAAGGCTGGACACCCTGTATAATAACAGCTAAATCACAGAAATTGATTCCTGTTATACAGCAGTTAAGGAAATTTCACTGCGCGTTTATGATTGCTATCTATCCAGAATTTCAAGAAATGCGACTCTCTCGGAGTTACCCTACTATTAAAATAACTTATACTCAGTATCATGCGCGATTTTTCAGAGGCAGTTCATCATTCCTTTCAATTTTTATATTGAACCTAATTTTTCTCCAACATCGTTGCTAAGCTGAAGATTCTCTTCTGTTCGTTGTGCTCTCGCATCTCAGCGAAGCATTCAAAGGCCAATACTGGAAAGTTATGTTGATAACAAAAGGGAATCTACAAGTTAAACTGAGTTGAATGGTTAAGTAAACTCGATATCATACCCTTATCTCATACTTACGCAACTGTTTGAGAGTGATGCCTAGTAAAAATAACTTAACACGCTAAAAAGGTTAACACAATGAATATATAATAATTTTCTTTTTATCGATAAAGTCAAGCACTACGTTATCATACATTCTAAAAATGTATTAATTATAATATAATAATTAATATCAATAATTTATGAACGCGTTTCTTCTGAACAATGTTTGCATTTTTAATCATCCTAGTTGCATTTTAAAGAATAGAAAATATGGATTAGATCCCATCTCCAAGAACGATTATTATTTTTTTGTGTTCCTCAATTCACAATTATATGGAATTATGAACACTGCACCTAAACACTAAAACAATGTTCCAGAAATACACTATTAATTTGCCGTATGAATTGTATTTGAACATACTAGTTTATGCTATACAACCCCAAAACAGGGAAAGTTTGGATTTTAGACTTTTTTCTTTCCGAGTTTCTCCAGGCATACCTGATAAGTTTTTCCGAAGCTTCTGATATGCAAATAAAATGTTTGAATTTGCACTTTCCCGTGGTTTTTCCCTAAAGAGGGAATTTTAGAGCCTAGCAGTAAACTGAATATGAAAAAAAAAAACTTTTTTATCACCCTGCGTCATTTAAATTATCTATTTTTTAAATTATCTATAGGCTATACCATATTTACGAAATGCTTTATCTTCTGTGAGCATTGTTTGAATGAGATTTTGTACATATAAAATTTACATTTCTGAATATATTAAGTAATTTTTCAAAAAAGTTGAACATGTTTAAAATCTTTTAGTGAATAACTTATACTAAAAACTGAAGGACTGTGTGATCTTACACGTTACTTTGTGTATGTGTGTGTGTGTGGCTTCTATGACTACCTGCTAAAACTCACAATTGTATGTCACGTGACGCGTTTCACCAGAGCGTCAGGAATTATTTTGCTTGTGTGTCACGTGACCTGTTTCACCGGAGTGTCAAGGATTATTTTGTTCTTTGTTCTCTCTGTAAATTTGTTGTACTTGTGATGTGCTTGTTCTAATAAATATATTTGTCTTCAACATGGACTGATTTATTCTTCGACAGTACGGACCTCTGAACACGTCAAAAACCAAATTTCAAGAAAACTTCAATTTTTTTTCTGTTATTGGGGGGGGAGGGGGGGACACTTGCCGTTTATAGGCACTCGCCACTACCAAGGCCGGCGTTACTGGTCTCTTTCTTACGGAGGCATCTAATAGGTGGACCACCGTTGCCTCCTATGAAGGGACGGCCGAAATTATACCCAAACCTGTGCCGGGAATCGAATCCGGACTCTGGTGTGGTAGAATGGCGCTCTAATGTCTACACAACCCGGCGACCTTTTTTCAGGAAATATAAAGATGTAGATCACAAACAAACACATGCACATTGTCAAAATTAAGCAACGAGAGGGAGATGCTAATTTTCGAAAGCCAATCTAAGCTTGGTAGGCAACAATTCGTTTCAGAGTTAGATAGTACTGTGCAAATTATTTTTCTAACAGGTAATCACGGTTTAGTGTCGACAGATATGCAAAAAAAAGGGGGGGGGGGGCGTGTAAGGTGCCAGCATTATGAATGGTTAGAAGAATCGGATGTAAGTACTGAGAAAAATTGTTTAGAACTTTCGTATGGTTAGTTTTTAAATCAAACATGTTTTTGTGACTTCTAGACGACGAATGACGCACGCTGAACGTTGGCGTTCCGTGGTATGCCTTGAAGCAGGACAATAAGTCACAGATGTTGTTTTTCCTTCGGCGTTCATCATTCTGCCATTTATACGAGGGTAAGTCAAAAATTATCCACAATGTAGCTATAAATTTTATAACAATACAAATAGAAAACGTGCGTTAACATCATTTTTCATTTTATAGTCTCCTTGCTTTTCAACGCACTTAGTCCATCGTTGCACAAGCGCCTTGATGCCCTCAGAAAAGAAAGTTTTGGGCCGAGCAGCGAGCCACGCATATACCGCTTCCATCAGATCTTGGTCTGAGGTGAATCGACGGCCCCTTAAGGCCTCTTTGAGTGGACCAAACAAGTGGTAATCAGAAGGGACAAGATCAGGACTGTACGGAGGATGAGCCATTACTTCAAACTTGAGCGTCCGGAGCGTTTCAGATTGACGTCCAGCTCCTTTCGCATGCGTAATACTGGTGCGACCATTTTTGACTTTGTCAATCCATTCGTAGACACTCCGCTGTGGCAAGACACTGCTACCGTACTGTGCCGAAAGTCTTTGATGGATTGTGGCCCCTGATACACCTTCAGGCCACAAACACCAGATCATTGCTCGTTTTTCCTCTTTGGCGCAAGCCTGTAATGGAGCGGCCATGATCAATCTGCAACAAAAGGAAGACAAATGGAGGAATTAGATCAAACTTTCATTGCAGGACCGCAACATCATAACAATAATATAAATTAGGACAGACTTCCGTATGAACACTGTAAGAAAAATTATAGCTACATTGCGGATAATTTTTGACTTATCCTCGTAGAATATGGAAACAATTCCAAACAGGCCAAATAGCTTTCCAAAGACCTTTGGTCGGTCAACCAAAGGTTGCAATCCCCTCAGAAGATCGACGTATTGCTGTTGTGGTCAAGCGAGATCAAAAAGCGACGTCCAGCCATGTAGCATCTGCGTTTTTAGCGTCCAGTGGTAAGATTATATAGGGTGTCCCAAAAAGGTGGTAACGGGCTTTAATTCTTTATCTATTAGAGATAAGTGGGCAGTGGAAATTGAAAAAAATGCTCAAAATAAAGTGGGAAATATTATTAAAAAAAAATTCCTCTCGTTAATTTTCATAAAGTTACATATTTTAAATTCGTTTACGGCCCCCGTACAAAACAATTCCCAGTCAGTTAAATGTGCCCCATGCACTCATGAGGTGACATACAAAATTTGAGAATTGCACCTTAAAAAGTGTCAGAAGTATGAAGATAAATATAACTCTGAGATATGGCTCTCATAATCTTATCAATTCATGGCTCTCGAAGGAACAAAAATCACGTCGATCAGGGGTCGTACTGAAATTACTAAAGAATTTTTTTCCCAGTCTAACAATAGAAGTTTACATTCAAAACCATGTGTAGTCCCCGATCATCTTTCTTTAAAGATATCTCTGTGACGTTGAATGATGAAAGGCTCAAATTTGGTACATTCCCTCATTACTGTATGGGGGTATATTTTACTAATTGTCAATATTCTTTTACGGGGGTTGTATTCAAATTTGGTAAGTGTAACTTTTTGTAAATGAACGAGAGGAATTTTTCCTTAACGGAGTCTTATTTCCGACCTTACTTTGAACATTTCTTTTTCACGTTACACTGTCCACTTATCTGTAATAGAGAAAGAATTAAATCCCGTTACCACTTTTTGGGGACACCCTGTATACCCGCTCCTACTGCGCACCGAAAGCTACACATGAATGTGACTGTGTGCTCAGGTGCCACGAACTCCTGTTCCTCTATCCGTCTAATGCAGAAGATAACGATTAAATATCTGGTGTCGGTTACGCGGCTACACGTGAACGGACGATATCGATAAGAGGCTATTTCAGTCACGTGTTGGTGGAAAAATATAATTTGGACCAATCAGATTGGAGGATTGAGTGTCAATAGACACTGCCGTTGCAGTTGATTGGTTGAGGTTCACGTGTTGGTTTAAAAATGACGTCACAATGATAAAGTCCATTAGTCTGTTTTCGATTGAGCCAATGCTTTTTGTTCATGGATGAATCGAGATTTTCCGTGGAGCCAGATAACAACCACCGGGGTGGAAGCATCATGGGGTTAGGATTCCGTTGGCACATCGCAGCAGCCTGTAGATCTATAAGCGGACGGGATTCTGCAAAGGCTGTTCGGAATCAGGATAAAGTGCTAGAACCCGCTGTGAGATTGTATGCTGCTAGAGTTCATTCCTTTCTATGGACGATAATGTGCGTCCTTACAAATAATAATAATAATAATAATAATAATAATAACTCCAACACGATGTCAAAGAGGGGAAATGAAAAACAGTTACGATTGCAAACCGACGTAATATAATCTATTTTTAGCTCTGATGGCGACAACGATCTCATGGTAAGAAATAAACAATTAAGAATAAAGCATACGGGAGAAAGCGAATACACAGATTTAAAAGCCGAAGTGATAGAAAAATCAGAACAGAAGAATAATTTTGAATACATGATGTTGAATAGACTAAATTTAAGAAACAGAAAACAAATGATTATTAAAATTAGATATGTGATCTACATCACAGAGAGGATATCAATATTTGGAATGAATAAATAGTATATTTATGTATTTATTATATGAAGCGTAGAAACGAATGTACCGGGTGCTCCAAAAGTTCGTGCAAGCTTTAAAAAAATTATTTAAAAAGGACAAATGATGATACAAAAAATGCGATTTGCACGAATGGTACCAGAAAGAGGGTGGATATTTTTAAGAACAAAAAATAAAAAATAAAAAATGACCGATAGGTGACGCTGCTATGCATACACGAAGATATTTATGCAAATCAGGTTGTCAATATAACACCTGAATGAACGTCGACTCTTCATTCGATGCCGACATCATGCTGTCGTTGCAGGATATTGATTATCAAACTCTTTTATGAGAATGACGAATCAGCAATAGACGTACTGAGGAAATTTCACACTGGAAAAGGACTAAAAAAAGACGCATTTTACTATCAGGCATACGGAAACTTGTCCTGCGCTTCGAAGAAACGGGCCGCTTACAAAAGATCATCCACGAAATGGTAGAACTTCCTTGAGAGAAGAGCGTGTTGCAGCTGTGCAGAACGTAATGCCGGATATGTCAGCAGAATCATCCATGGGAAGCAGCAGTGCTCGTGAAGTTGGTAAGGTAAGCTGGCTCGTGAAGCTGGTAAGGAGTGCTTGAATCACCGATTCGACGTATCCTTCGCGGGATACTGCAGTTGCATCCGTACAAATTGCAGTCATTGTATCAGATCATGCCAGCAGATATCGCTGCAAGGCAATCGTTTGCTAAATGGGTTCTAACGAAAATGGAATACGAATCACAGTGGTTGTTTAACATCTTATGGACAGATGAACAGGGTTCCCGCTAGAGTGCGAGACCGCGAGAATCTCGCATAAATTTCTTAAATCTCGCGCAAAAAATATTGCAGCGCGAGGTATTCTCGCTCAGCAAAATATTCGCCACCTGCACGAGATTCTCGCACGCTGTTTGAAAGTTTAAAAACGCCAGTTTACAAATACAAAAAATTGTTATTACTCTACTACTGTCCGATAACGAGCGTGCCGCGGACGCAATGAAGCGCCCCCCCCCCCTTCCTCTCTTGAGTTTCTGTTCAGAGATAACACTGTTAAATCATCGGAATGCAGAGGGAGAATATTAATTAATGCTATCGGCGCGGAGCTGACGTGTTGATTTTTCTCCCCCTGTTTGCCAGCTGTAAAATGTTTTGTTTTTGTATATGTGTCCATCGTATATGAGTTTTGAGAGCATTTCATCGGTTTGTTTTTTTTTATATACCACCACTATTCACGGAATTATTGATAACCTCTGGCAGTTTGAAATTTGGACCCCCCCCCCTTTCCGTTCTAAGTTTAGTTGTCGTTCACATAAAGAGTTAATCTTTTAAGAAGACCCCCCCCAAAAAAAAAATAAGAAGCTGAAATTTTCCGGTTAAATGCCGGATAATCTAGCTTATACTGTAGTAAGAATTTGAACTTAACTATATCTGTTTTAACTTACACATATTTGTGTCTTACCAACTTTGTAGTATAATATAATTTAATATTTATATAAATATATTATATAAATATTAAGTTATTTTATATAATTTTATTATACTAGATAAAATATTATAGTTAATTATTCTTTTGCTTAGTTAAACTGGATGTGATTCTTTGAATAAATTTGAATATTCATTAACTTTGAATATCCATTAACAATTCAAGTGCAAATTTCAGTGCATTTTCAAGTGCAAATTTAAGCAATCTTATTAGATTAGCTGATGGAAATATCAATTTAGAAAGTTTTCCATATGATCAAGCTGAGATTTTTTAATGGACGGAAAAATCGGTGTTATTGAAATTGTACTATAAATAAATAAAATGATGTTCAACAATATTTATGTTCTCACTTAACTTTCAGAAATCTCACTCAAAATTTTTGGATGGGTGAGAAATCTCCCCCAATTTTTTTTCTAATGGGAACCCTGCAGATGAAGCCCACTTTTCACTACTTGGGGACGTCAGTACGAACAATAACGTGAATACGAACCGAAGCCGCTTCATTCTCCTCATGTAACAGTTTGTTGAGGTTTCACAGCCTCTTTTATAGTCGCCCCTTCCTTTTTTGAAGAGCGTTGGCCGAAATCTGGCTGTAAGACATTCACTGTGACTGCTGAACGGTATCTCAGTCTTTTGCGTGAAAAGGTTGTGCCAGCATTACAGGCAAGAGTCGTGCTTTTTACAGTAAATTTCATGCAAGATTCTGCCACGCCCTACGCTCCCTCCTCCGTAAAGACATTTCTTCTGAGAACGTTTGGGTAAGGCCGAGTGATAAGTCGAGACTGTAATATCAAATGGCCACCACGGTCGCTAGATTTGACTCCTGTAGATTTTTGGTTGTGGGTTTATTTAAAGTCGCTGGTCTACCGCTCCGCCGCTTCCACACTGACGGAACTTAAATCTGCCATTAAGTAGACTGTGTCTGGGATTCATCCAGACATGCTGTACTCAGCAGTCGCAGGTGTTGTGACTCGCCTTACTTGCTGCATACAATATGATGGAGGACATGTAAAACAGTACTCCCCAACCTTATTAACACCGCGGATCTGTCAACGTTTGATAATTTCACCATGGCCCGCTGAGGGTGAGGGAAACGTTCTGTGGATTGTTTATACTTTAGATTGTTTTGATTTAATAATTTTAATTGAATTGTATCTAAACATTCTTTTAAAATAAATTACTCTTACACAAAATTTGAATATAAAGTGATTTAATATTTTAACTCACTAGAACGCTAAATTAATGAGAGCCCTGAGCCGATTTCATTGCAACGAGTCGGTTCCATCTGGAGTAACAGGAGACACCGAAGTTTGTTGCTATCCCGATGTTTTGTTTTGGTTGCTGTCCTTGCAAAAAACCCCGCTTCACAAAGATAGGTGGACGGAAATGGGAATAAGGATTTAAGTGACTGCAATTTTAATTCATAATCTTGAAATGTTTAATGAGCCATGAACTCAGTTTAAAATAGTTACAAGATTTCTTCTGTTACGAAGGTATAAATTAGCACACACCGACAAAGACGAAACCCGAGAAATACACCACAATAAATAAAATTGAAATAATTTAATGTTCCTTGGGCGTCCCGGAACCAATACATCTACGGACCGGTACCGGTCCGCCGACAGGGAGCTGGGGCCACTAATGTATTAGGTTGTAACGAAAGTTTCCCGCCACCGCAAACTTCGTCAGCACACAGTTCTCGTTGGCGTATTTGCTCATATTTTGTCAAACGATTTTTGGCATTTGAAAGAAAGAGGTTTACTTTATAACACAGTGTTGTGAAATCTGTAAAAAATATAGTTATCATTAAGTATAAGATTTCTCAAATAGAACTATCACTCTAGAGGATTAGAACCATCATTTACTTCCAGTTGTGTTGCAAAAAGTCAGCTACATAATATCAACGAATTATGAGTACAGCTTTAAGTACTATTGTTGTATCATGTAACACTGTGTAGGTTTGGTAAAGAAAGTTCAAAAACAGTTATCTAAGGAGTTAGAAGTTAGTATTTCAGGCAGATATGGCGGGAAAACTTTCGTTACAACCTGGTAGAACATCTTCAGCTTAAATAAATCTTTGAAAATATAGAGTTGTGTTTCTGCTCATTTTATTTTAATGCATACCTCATTTGCAAAAATTTGCTTCACATATTCAACATCAGCGCCACTATCGGTCATTTTTTAACTAATTTTTTAACTAATTTTTTTTTCTTTAAAAAATCCAGTTTTTTTCTGATGTCATTCGTGAAAACCACACTTTTTCATCAGCATTTGTTCTTTTTAAATGATTTTTGAAAGCTTGCAAGAACTTTTGGCGCATCCAGTATAAAAACATAAACGTCATTAAATAATCGTTTGAAGTACATTTTACATAAACAAGTTTGTATTTATTTCAAATGCAGGCTGCACAATGAAATGTTCAGTGTTATTATTAAATTTGATTTTAAAAATATAATACAGATTTTTAAAATACTTTAAAGTTGAACTTTTAAGACCGGAATGTTTAAAAACAACTAGCTGTTTTCCATGCCGAATATACATTTAAAATAATTTATAGAGAATATTTATTTTTAACATAATTTATTGAGAACTCTAAAATAAAAGCAAAAGTATATTTTCAACTATCAGAATTGTAAGAGTTAAAAGAAAGCATTTGTTAAAATAACCACAGTTCAAGAATGAACATTTGCTTATTGAAGCTAAAACATGTCACAGGAGTGTACATATAACACTTAGATAAAGGAACAACTTTTAATTGCACTTCATATAAAGGGCTAATGTAATTTTTTATTCAGTTGAAATATTGCTTAAAATTTTTTGTTTAAAATCCTTAAAATCTAGTAAGATAACAGCATTATAACTAAGAGTTTTTCAGTTTTTTCTTAAATAGCTTGCACAACAGAAGGTTTTATACATATAAAGAGTTTATATATAGCTATATACAACTTCTTGTTGCCTTTTGCTATCATAAAAAAATGATAATTTCCTTTATAAAGTCATTGCGTGATGCTGTTTAATTTTGGTCTGTTTGTCAAGGGGAAAAAAACGTATTTACACTAGCATATCATTGGATGTCACGAATATTGTTTCTTCTTTAAAAACACATGCAGGCACTTTATTTTTATAATTTAGAGCAAATTTTTCTATCAAAAACTAATTATTTTAATAGAATTTCTAAAATGATATTTTGTGATTTTATCTCTAAAATCTCATTCATTTAAAATGTCCCATCGATACATTATCGATTACAAATTCATTAAAAGTGAAGATAAATTTCATTTCAAAATACTGACTCTTATCAATTTCATTTTCGTTTGTTTGTTTTTTATTATATGGATTCAATTACGCGCTGTCTGACACTCCGTCATGAAGAATAAAATGTGAACTATACTTTTCAGTTGTAAAAATGATGCGTGATTTAAATAATTTGGGGATATACTTCCATCCAGCCAGCTTAGTGACAGGTCACAATAAAAAACACTTGTCATTCTAACATAGTACGTTCTAGTTGGATGTCACAGTGATAAATTTCATCTGAATCAGTTAATTTAAAACTACACTTCATTCTTGCCTTATGGGATATATAATAACACATGGAAATTGTACATTACTATAGCCTCTAAAACAAGGGTATAGATGTGTGTATTTAGATAGGTGGTATGCTGATATATGATATCAATATGTGATATAATATTTCCCCACTATATGAAGAGTATAAACTAACATAAAAAATGTATATGCTACACCATAAATTAACAGTTAGATTTAACTGGTAAAATAATCCTTATTTTTAAAACGATTTTACAGACTTCCAAATTATAGTGAAAATTTAAAATAGTATATTTACTTATAGTTATAATCTCTCAATTATGTCTTCGAATATTAAAATTATACAAATTAGGAAAAAGAAACTCTCATTTGTCAAAAAATGTCACACCGCAAAAGAAAACATAACGATGTACTATATTCTGCATGCCACGGGCATAACAGAAAAAATTTCAGAAAATACACCTCACCGAACGTCAGCATTTTCACACCTTTTGCCATTTTTCTTACACATATTTCTCATTTATAATATCTTATTCTCTTTTAACCTTGATGATCAATCATTTTTTACTGGCACGAAAGCAAGGTATTTCCACTGTTCTCAAGTATTTGTTCAGTTCTCCTGTGGCATGCAGTTCATTATCACGGCCACGATATCTGTACGTCTCTGAAAGCCTCTCGTAGAGTTCTGCATCTTCAAAAACGTCAACAAAAGGAAGGGTTCAGACGTCACGATTTTTGGACTTATTTGCCTCTCCTATCATCATTTATGTCTTTTACTTTTCCCATTTTATATCCGATGTATGCCATTTTAATCTCTATCATATCCATTTCCACTTACGAGAAAAAATGGTGCCTGGGCTATCATCCAAGTGAGCTGGACTCTGTCAATAAGATGATTATCGCTTTGTACATGTTTGGTTACTGCGTTGTGCTGTTGTGGTTTCCGCAAGTCTTTCTGCCCACGGTCTACTTCGCTACACTCAAACTGTCCAACCTTTTGGGTAACACAAAATCCTTATTAGAAAACTCAAATGCATGGCAAGATTCACTTTTAAAACATTCATCCATTCACGAAGACTTAATAAACGCAGTTAAAAATCATGAAAACGCCTTCACTTTCGCAGTGTTTCTAGAACTTTGTGTTCTGATATCGTCTGGTTTTAGTGGTTTTTCTCTTGCAATGGAAAAAGCTTCTTGTGGTCACACATCTAACTTGGAAGCAATACTGCATGTGCTTTTGAGTGCTCATGGAATCATTACAATCACTTATGCGGCATCTAATATTCCACATCTGCTGCAAGACATAGACCACTCCTACAGAAACGTTTATAAGAATACCATACACCTAGAGGAATATCCACTAACACCTGACAAAGTCAAAAACCTGAGAAACTTAAAATTTTAAAGGTGATTTGCGAAAGACCATTTATACCGCTCATTCCGTGGAACGTTGTTCGCTTGGACAACAATCTGGGTATGCTTACATATGGTCTTTTAATACTACAGTTAAGAAGATGAATAAAGTGTTTTATTAATATAATATATAAAGGTCTGATTTAGCAAATGCACTTCAATGATTCCCGTTAAATTATATAAAAACAAGATTAATCTTCTCAAACGCATTTTTTATAAAATAGTTTTCTCAATTCCACTTATTTTTTTATGCACAGCTACGGGGAATAAAGTCCCACTTGCACTGTATTCGGCCGTCGTTCGTCGTACAGTCAAGTTACACATACCAATCGTTTACGATTAGCGTACACTTTAATTTGCTATACATAAATTTTGTATAAGAGGCCATCTCCATATTTAAATTCGCACCAATTTATTTTCCAGTAGCAACACCTAAATTTCACTTCATATTGAAATTCACTTCATATAAAAATTTAGCTCATTTTAACCCTGGATACCGAATTTCAATATATTTGAACTAAAAATGAGTGAGTTATGAGCTTAGAAAATTTTCCTCGCCTATATTAAAATATTTTTTTCATATCTCAACTCATATCTCATTTAATATTGATCTTAAGTTGATTTTACCCTCCACTTTTAGAACTGAATTGCCCAGGCATAATTTACTATTATTATAATTATTTAATAAATTATTAATTATGATATTAATATTCAAAAAATATGAATAGCGGCCTAACCAAATTTTAGAGGAAATGGACGCAAAAACTAATTTTACATGGCTGTGCAAAATTTCAAATTTTTACGTTCAGTAGTTAAAATTATATTAATTAAAATGTCTTATTTTGATGAGTTAAGGGACCGTATATAAATTTATTAAGTCACAATTTTTTGAAAATTGTATTTTAAAATGTTTTACTTAGATTTCTTTCGCACAAAAATAATAAAAGTTAGCGATGTATAAAAATTGCAAATTTTGAGGCAAACAGATTGGAGGTTTTTACAGTTTGATGATGATTCTATAAAGCGTCTATTGTTGCGTCCACTACTATTTTGCCACAGATAAAAATTTTCCATATATAGAATTAGATGCAATAGACGTATGTCTTCTAATACAACGTGCTATTTCTGTAAAACTCTAATCCTCAACATTCCAAGCATGAATTTGACCCAGTGGCGTAGGTAGGATTATATAGCTGTGTGTAAAATTGTAAGCTAAGTTTCAATTGTAAGCTAAATAAACGATCACATTTCTTGTGTGGGGGAAGAAGGGGGATGCAGTTCCTCCAAACACCCTTCCCCTTTCCCCCTCCTCTGGATGCGTATCTGATTTGACCTTCTTTAATATCTGAAGCATCAGGATCTTTGGACTTCTTCATACATTATTAAACATGCAAAATGGCCTTTTGCTCATTAAATTTTCATCAGACGATAAATTAAAATACCGCCAAATATCATAAAAATATTGCATACTGCAGACGATAATATTTAATGAAGAAAGTGAAATAAGAAACACGTGATAATATTGGGTTGGCAAAAAAGAAATTGCGTTTTTGACTTGAAATTCAAACAAATAAGTTTACAAATAAACTTGTAATAAAGAAAACCATTCTTCAAGTTCAACCATACCTCAGTAACATTCATACTTGTAGTTAGAAGAACAGAGAACAGCTTCTCACTCCTGCCAACATTTCAATAGTCTAAGAGAACCTTCAAATACTCAATAACAATTTCAAAATTAGAAAAACTTTCAAAACAGTAAACAGTCGTTTGCATTCTTTTAAAATCATGAATACGGACCAGAGAAGTTATAGAGTCACTGGTCCTAGGGCCACAGACTAAACGTTCTAATTTCTACCCCTGATATTCTTCGTACAAAAATCTTTAAGACTAGCAGCAGTATTTTCCTTGTAAATGATATTTATTTCTTTTTACTATCGCGAGCGAAATTAATGAAAAGTGTAGAATTCGGAACCTATGTAAATATAGCGAGCTTTTTTCGATTTGGTGAAAATCTAAAATCGCGATTAAAGATATTCTCAATATCTCCGGAAGTTATCGTAGAAAATTGGTCAAAATTTATATTTAGAGTAATTTGAAGGTGCTTTTCGTTTAATAAAGGCAAAATAGGATGTTACCATAGATAAAAATAAAGTTGATGCAGAATTAAATATGAAGGCGGCCACTAATGCAAATTAAATTGCTAGAAAAATTAAAGTATACGTTATTTGCAAACGAATGGTATATATAATTATGCTGTACGACGAAAAACCACCAAATAAGAGCAAATGGGCGTTTTTTTCCTGCAGCTGTTCATATAATTAATTTTTTCTTGAATTAATTTTTAATTCCCCATGTGTAAAAATTTCATTGTTTTGCTTGTAAAACTAGAACTATGTTTTCTGCTATCATCTGGCTTTGGCCGTTACTCGTTTGGTTTAACTATCGAGATGAAAATATCTTATTGTGCTCACAAGTCAATCTTGGAAGGGAGTGCTCATGGAATCCTTACAATTATTTACGTGGCATCTAAAATTCTACGCATTCTGCAAGACGTACGTGACTTATACAGGAACGTTCATGAGTATGTCATACGCCAAGAAAAATGTCTACCAACACTTGATAAAGTCTAGAAAATTTTCAGTGGTTTGTAATCTATCAATTACGTCACTCACCGCTTGGAATTTTTTGTATTGGGCAAGAATTTGTTTTTTTCCATTGTTGGGAGTGTGTTCTGACATACGGCCTTTTAATATTAAGAAGATAAATCAACTGTTGCATTAAAAATGTAAATTATGTCATTGTTTAGTTTCATTTGTTTGTCAGCTGAATCCATCAAGTTATATGAAACACTTTCTGTAAACTATTAACATTTAGGAAGGTATCATTAGGAACTTGTAATATTTCTTTTTTCCTCTCTGAAAGGCGTACAGTGGAAATTTTAACACGCACATTGTATTTATATCTGTATATAACTGCTTTGTAAATTAAAATGTACAAAGCTTTTAAAAATTTTCAATAAAATTGAGATCGTAACGCTTTTTAATTTTGTTGTTCTTGTCAAAAAAAATTTAGAATTTAGGTATCCATATATAGTTGAAGGTAATAATGTCTCGTTCCATAACGTATCTGAATACGCCTACTATCAATTTCCTTGGGGGGGGGGGGGGTTGTAACTTTTTGGGATTTAATTACTCCGTGACTGACTGCTGACGCCCTGGTTTACAGAGTAGAGATTCAACCAATCTGTGTAGCTAATTTTATTCAAAACACTTGATAAGAAGGAAATTATCCACTCTACGATTGTAATTTCTTTTTAATTCGGATGTAATTCGGAAGAAAGCCATTGAGTTGGAGATTTTTTTCATGTGAAAATTATAGATAAGAGGACAATCTAATACTTAATGCAGAGAATTTCCTTTTTTATGGTATTTACAGACAGGCGAAGATGTTTTGTTTATTTTTGTTAAAAATGAGGACAAAGGACCGTGGTTTGAAAAGAATAGATTTCTATGTGGAAGATGGATTCTATCTGTGATTTTTTGGTTTTAGACAGTTGATTTAAAATATTGAATTAAAAAATTTCTAGGTCCATTTCTGAAAAAAATCACTTAGAGGTGCCTAACTGCATGTTTACAACTTTCTGTATATTAAGTTTGGTAGTTATGGGCGTAGCCGTTTGTCGCCACAGACTAAATTGAGCCTTCTTCTTTCATAATAAGTAGAGAAGACTATGCTGCATTTCTCTGAGAAAAAAAATGACTTTACAAAATGATTGCGTGATGCTTTTTAATTTTGATAGGTTTGAAAAATAAATGTTGTTTGCTTTCACATATCACTGAAGGTCACAAATATTGTTTCTTCGTTCGGAACATCTTAACACTCTACTTTTAATAATTTACGACAGCGCTTTTTACTAAAATCTATTTATTTTCTGGGATGATATTTCGTTATTTTATGGCTGAACTATCATCCACTTAAAATTTCCCATCGATAAAATATCGATTCCATATTCATTACAAGTTATATACATCGTGAACGGTGGTATATATAAAGGTGACTTTCATTTGAAACCATTAATTCATATTAGTTTCACTTCTTCTGTTTTTGTTTATTATTTCGGATTCAATTACACGGTGAGTGGCGTTCTGCCTTGAAGGTAAGTGTATGAAATAAATTGCGGTCATAATCCTATCAAGCGTACTTGGCCACGATCAGAAGCAATTGATTCATTCTTGTAAATTCGACTTGGAGTCACTGTGTTAAATTTCATTTGAACTTAGTCTCTCCTTAAGGAGTCTGTAATAACTATCGCGGATAATTCTATATTATTATGGCCTCTAGAAAAAGGCTCTATGTGAGTGTATACCGATAGATGGTATCGACCTATAGTGTTCATTTGTAATGTAATATTTTGTCATCATATGAAGAATATAGATATAAAAAAAATTACATCAATGGATATCCATTTAAATGTAATTTGTGTGGCAATCTTTATTTTAAAACTTCTTATACATACTTCCAAACTATAATAAAACTTAAATGGGCATAATTACATTACACTCTCAGAAAAATTTGTCTTCATACACTAATTTATACCTCATTTTTAAACGAATAATTTCCGTTATCTATGGAAACGTAATATTTTCGTGAATTCTTGTTCCCGAAGTGTGAAGAATGTGAACTAAAAACAGTGAATCTGAAGAAGTTTCTTCAATTGGCAGGAGAAAAAACGAAACGTATTGTCGTCAAATAACGGAAATATTTCCGTGAACTGAAGAAATGATTTTCGAGAGTGCGACTTTATACACTAATGTATTCCTCATTTTTCGACGAATAGTTTCCGTACTCCTTGAAAACGATATATTTGTGTGAATTCTCCTCGAAAACTTGAAGAACAAGAAAAAAAATTCCGTTGAATCTCAAAATTGACGGGAGAAAAAAGAAACGGAGATATTCCGGCAGCACTGCTACCAAATTTTCCTGAATTGAAGAAATAATCTGTGAGAGTGTATATGCTCTTAATTATGTCCTCAAATACAGTAATTATACGAATTAAAAAAAGGAAGAGCAACTTTTTGAAAAACTGTCGTAGCGCAATAGAGAATATTAGCATATACAATCTGTTACATGCCACGGGCATATCAGAAAAATCGGCAGAAAGTACACAACACAAAACGGCAAGATTGTTTTCAAAATTTTTACATCCTTTTCCGATTGTTTTACATTTATTTCTCATTTATAATGTCTTATTCTCGCTTAACCTGGATAATCAATCATTTCTGACTGGCACGAAGACAAGATATCTTTCACTGTTTTCGAGTATTGATTCAGTTCTCCTATGGCATGCGGTTCGTTATCAGGGTTCCAGTATCTGCACTTCTCTCAAAGCCTCAGACAGAATTCTGTATCTTCAAAAATACCAACAAAATAAAGGTTTTAGACGTCACAGTTTTTGGACTTATTTTCTTCTCCTGTCATCATTTATGGCTTTTATATTTCCCATTTTATACCCGATATACACCACTTTAATCTCGGAAATATCTATTTCCACTTACGAGGAAAGATGGTTCCTGGGCTATCATCCGAGTGAACTGGACTGTGTCAACAGGTTGATTATCTCCTTGTGCATGTTTGGTTATTGTGTTGTGGTAGTATGGTTTCCTCAAGTCTTTCTGCTCACGTTCTACTTCGCTACGCTTAAGAAAACCCACATTCTGGAAAACACAAAATCCTTGTTGGCGAATTCAAATATATGGCAAGATTCACTTTTAAAACATTCATGCATGCACGAAGATTTAATAAACGCCGTTAAAAAGCATGAAAACATGTTCTCTTTTGCAGTATTTCTAGAGCTGTGTAATCTGATATCATCTGGTATTAATGGTTTTACTCTTGAGATGGAAAAAGCTTATCTTCACACATCTAGTCTGGAAGCGGTATTGCATATGACTTCGTGCGCTTATGGAATTCTCATAGTCACTTACGTGGCATCTAAAATTCCACGCGTGCTGCACGACATACGTGACTCATATAGAAACGTTTATGAGCATGCCTTACACCGAGAAGAATATCCTCTGACACCTGATAAAGTCAAGAAACTTGAGATTTTAAAAGTGATTTGCGAACGACCGATTGTGTCACTCACGGCATGGAATATTGTCCGCTTGGACAAGAAATTGGTATTCTCTATTTTCGGGAGTATGCTGACTTACGGTCTTTTAATACTACAGTTAAGAAGATGAATGAAGTCTTTTATTTATAAAATAAAAAGATCTGATTCAGCAAATGTACTTAGATGATTTCCGTTCAGTTATATAAAAACAAGCTTAATCTTCTGAAATGGATATTTTATAAAATAATTTTCTCAATTCACCTTCTTTATTTGTGGAAAGCTGCGGAAAAAATACGCCCACTTGCACTTTATTCGGCCATCGTTTGTCGCACAGCCAAGTTACATGTACCAATCTTTTACGATTAACGTAAACTTTAATACTACAACTTAAGAAGATAAATCAGCTGTTGCATGTGTATTATATCTTTGTTTGTCGTACATTATTTGTAAGTCAGATGAATGCATCACATTACATACGCTGTATTTAAAATTTACGAAGCTATCATAATTTGTATCTCTTCTTTATGAGTCATGGACAGTTTAATGCGTACCTAACGAAATTTGGTACATCTCCGTCTCCCACTAGGATTTGGAGCAAAATTGCATATTCTCTTTATTACTTAAAGATTGTCCTAGATATCATTAAAGGCTGTTCTTCCTTGAAAAGGGAAGATTTCGGTTTGGTTTTCGGTCTCAGAGTAGGAAATAAAATTACAATCACATAAGTATGAGAACTTTCAGAATGTTTTCTCTGAAACTGTACTGTGAACTGACTCTGAGCTGAAATTTGAAAAGTTCTTTAATTTAAAAAAAATATGTATATTTAAAGTCAATTTTTCATAAAATTATTTATTTTCTCAACTTTCGCTTACGCTCAGAAATAAATACCACAATGAATTTACAGAATGTTTCCACAGAAACTATATTGTGAACTGACATTGAGCTAAAATTTGAAGAGCTATTTAACTGTTTATAAAAAATTCTTGACTACTCTTGACACTTTTTCAGAGGAAGACGTCTATGATGGACTTTCACTTTGAAGATCAGAAATAAACTGACAATGCCAGAACTATGAAAATTTTTAGACTGCTTCCTCAGAAACTATACTGTGAATTGAAATAAATTTCAAATTTGAAAAGTTATTTAATTTTTTGAAAAAAATATTATTAAACTTGGCACTTTTTTTCTACCGCTTATTGATTGACTTTTTGGTTAACTCTGGTTAACTTTTTGGTTAACCCAGATAAGAAATACACTTACAATGCCCGAACTATTCAAATTTTCAGAATATTTCCTCGGAAACTCAGCTGTGGACTACTGTAAATTTTCAATTTGAAGAAATAGTTAGTTTTCATAAAAGAAAAAACATTGTTTTTAGACTCAAACTCAGAATTGGTAGGCTAAAAAAAATTTCTATCAAACTTGGAAAAATAAATTTGGGTTACTTCATAGTACATTTAAGTATGTTTTGACCAAAAATGTACTACACTTTGCTTTTATAAATTTTATACTTTTGGACTCGCAATGGCTTTTCAATCCGAACGTGCATGACTTCTGATCAAGATATAAAATAAAATTACAGTAGAAGAGCTTTTGAAAATTTTATAATATTCCTTCAAAATCAACGTTACGATGTTTTATAAACATTAAGCCTACAAGAGTAATTTATTAAAAAAAATAAATATATAAACATGGTATTTCAGATTCAGACTAGAATTCAAAGAATCTCAGCAGTTTTATCGCGTTTCAATCGAATCTGTTTTCAAAAAATCAACTTGCGTTCCTCTCTAATACTTATTACAATATTTCACAGAAAGAAAAGTCAATTTTATCGTTTCAATTTTATAATTTTAATCTTATGGCTAAAAATTTTCAGAGGTCTTAGATTAACAGTACCAATTGTTCCTAGTATATGAATAAAGAGGGCGCGACATGTGTCCTTAAACCCCAAAACCTCCTGTTTTCAGAGCTTTCGCAGAAGTCCTGAGACGATCATCGGTCATCATCTCTTCAGGTGAAACACCCTTAAAGAAATCCAGACTTCAGTCGACGTTAGAATGGTCAAAATGCATACTGCAGCAATCTAACTCTATTCAAAAATCATCCACTGTGTCTCAGAGAATAATCAGTACATCTGTCAAAACCACGCGCCCTTCGTAGGGTTTGTCAAGGTTTCCCAGAACTGTGAGGACTAGATGTGTAAACGTTATGTAGCTAGATATTTATACTTTTCAATTAACAGTGTTTGCGGTTGTTCAGCCTTTTAAAATCACTTTCAATAAAGGCCTCTTCTTCAAAACACAACAAACAAAAATTCATTTATAGGCTGAATGCAATTAAACAGAGCCTTTAACTCTCTTATCTGTATTATTAGGGCCTACAGCACCCTTTCACATTGATGGAACATCTTATTCTGCGTAATCTAACCTTTTCTCTAGGTAAGGAATATCAGAGGCGCTTCCTCTACAGCCGTTTCGCAACACTCCCCACCGAAACTCTATACAGAGTTTATAACAGATACTTAACAATTTCAATCAATAATTACCATACTCTGAATATAGGCTTAAGCTAAACAAAATTGCCGTACAATGGTTACTTGAATAATCTACTAGTATAAGAAAATCTAGATGAATCTAGATGAAGTGCAATTAGCACATAAATCAAATAACACTAAATGTAAAGATTACAAGTTGAATTAATATACGTATAAATCTTTTTGTGCAAAATGCAACAGCATGAACGAATGATGCGGTTGAGCTGAAATTTTCAGGAAAAGCAAATTATACTGTGTAAAGCAAATGATTAAAATTTCAAAGACACTACGCATGCGTGGGCTATGTAGCACCGAAAAAAATCCCGATTAATAAAATGTACCCCATACATAAAAGAGTGTTGTACAGAATTTTAGCCTTTCATCATAAAACGCCTCAGGCATATCTTAAATAAAAGTGATCGGGAACTATACACGAATTTGGATGTAAACGTTTATTGGAGAGTTGAAAAAAATATTTTCTTTCGTAATTTCTGTGCGATTCCTGAAATCCGATAATTGGATGTTCCCTTCGTTCTATTTTTTGCATTTGAGAGCCACTGAAAAGTGGTTTATGTCAGCATATTTTTATTTCAATACCTCTGACAGGATGCATTTCTCAAATTTTGTATATCACTTCATTAGTGTGCAAATTTTACAAACTGGATTTTTTTTTTTTTTTTTTTTGTACGTGAGTCTCATACAAATTTAAAAAGGTGTCACTTTTTGTAAATGAACGAGAGGAATATTTCCTTATAGAAGTCTTATTTTGGACATTTTTTGAATATTTTTTAAATTTACATTGCCTATTTATCTCTTATAGATAAAGAATTAAAGCCCGGTACCAACTTTTTGGTACACCCTGTATATATATACGATTGCAGATCAAAAAGTAAGTTGCACTTCCAAGTTATGGCCATTTATTAAATAACCTGTACAAAAGCAACACGGCTATGATAGCATACAATGTCAGTTCACTTTTCCACGTAGTAACCAATAGACTCTACTCCGAACGGACAACAAACTTTTCGATTCCGAATGCATAGAAATCTCCTCCAGCGCTATGTAACCACACGGAGACAGCTGCTTTCACCTCCTCATCATTTCGGAACCGTTGTCCACCGAGATCCTTTTTGAGCTTACCGAAAACATGAAAATCACATGGCGCTAAATCGGGACTGTATGGAGTATGTTCCCATACCTCCCACTCTAATCGCTGCAGCAGTTCGCACGTTTGGCGGTCCGTGTGAGGTGTTAGGCTATCGTGCAACAAAGTCACGTCGTCACTCGATCACCCCCAGAGCTTCTCATTAATTGCTTTACGCAATCAGTTCAATGTTTAACAATACGAAGCCGAGTTGATTGTCGTTCTTTTAGGCATAAATTCCGATTTCACCACACCCCCATGTCAAAGAATACTATCGTCATACGTTTTCCTGCTGAAGGTTGGAAGGCTGACCGGGCCATCGTGATTCTACCGGGCATGATTCTGCACTCCTATGAGTCATCCAAAGAGGCTACGGATGCTCACTTATTGGTTCCGCTATCGCTTAGATACGTCATCATTGGTATCGCTCAGATGCGTCATCTAACGGCCGAATCCAACCAATGAGGAAACGCCCGTATGGAGTGCACAAGCAGGCCCGCTAGAATCGCGATGGCCTCGGTTGGACCTTGGCCTTCTTTCGTTGTGGTGTGCACCCATTCCATTCATGTTCTCTTCGTTTTCGGGGGTGAAGTGATGGACCCAGGTTTCATCCTCTGTGATGATCGCCGCAGAAACACGCCTCTTCAGAATAACCGCGCAAAAATTCCACTGAGGTTTGGAAACGTTGTACCTTGTAATCATCGATGAGTAGGAATGGACGCGAGACGAAAATTAGGCGTCTCGCAAAATAGCCTAAAAGTTTTCTCTCGTCTCGCAAAATCCCTACATCATAATGTTAAAAATGTTTGTCTCGTCTCGCAAAAAAGCTGTAAAGCTCCGTCTCGCAAAAAAGCTGTCAATCCGTCTCGCAAAAGTCGTCTCGCGTCCATCCCTATCGGTGAAAATACGTGGGACACATCTTTGGCACAGTTTGCGGAATCCAAGGGCCTCGTAAACAACGGAGAACACACTCTCATACGAAATGTTCAGCATGATGGCGATTTCCCGCAGTTTTATGCGCCGATTCTCTATAATGATCGCATCCACACGGTCAACATTTGCAACGGAACTGGACTTAGCGGGCCTGCCTTCGCAATATTCATCCCGGATATCGGGCCATCGTGACTCTTCTACCGGACCTGCTTGTGCACTCCGATGAGTCATCCAAAGAGGCCTACTTATGCTCACTTATTGGTTGCGGCACTTAGATACGTCATCTAACGGCCGAATCAAACCAATCAGAAACGTCCGTAGGCCTCTTTGGATGACTCATCGGAGTACACAAGCAAGGCCGGTAGAAGATGCACAATGCCCCGGTGATATCCGTGCTTTCGGCTTCAAATTATTGACACCACTTTACAATACCTTGCCGAGAAAATTGCGCTCATCATATACAGCAGTCATTTCACGTTGAATATCCGTGCAATAAATCCGTTACGCCCACAGAATTCTGATTGTTGCACGCACCTCCAATTTGGATTGAGCATCCAGTTGACGCGCCAATGATTTTAGCCCGCTATCCACACACATCGAGACGGGAAACCACACACACCTATCGGACGTCTGACCAGTTTAATGTCCTTTTACTCCGCATTGCCCAAGATTACGACACAGAGCGCGCTCTTGCGGCGAGTTAGTGCAACTTACTTTTTGATCTGCCTTCGTATATATACGCATACAGTGAGTTTCAAAATGAGCGAAGCAAACTTTCAGGAGGGGCAGGATACTCCAAGACGTTTCAGAGTCACATAACAATGTGGGGTCGGAAACGTCGTCTCCATGTACCAGTTAATAAACACTTTGGAAAAAGTGTTGAAGTCTGAGTCTAATTTCTTAACCAAGCTCCATAAGCAACGGTCTCTCCTCCGAAAAATTCATCAATGTAATGAAAAAAAAATGAATTAGCAATTTTTATCAAGTTTAATTCGGAAAAGATGGATTATTTTTTTGAAAAACTAAGGTCGAAAAGTTTACTAGAACTCTTCTTCTACAGTGATTATTAACAGGTACATGAAGACCACTTTTCCGACTCCACAACCCTTTGTGATTCTGGGCCGTCGTTAAGTAGCATACCCTTTTTTAAAGTATGTTCTTCTAATTTTGAAATACCCTGTTTATATAACTACACTGCGATCTCTATTTATTATAAAAGAAGATATCTGTTCGCCTGTTTGTCAGCAACGTTACGCACAAACGACTACACGTAGAATTACCAAATTTGATAGAAAGGAAGTTCTAGAAGTTATGCACCTCGAAGCGATTTTTTCAAAATTCAAATTAGAATTTTTTTATTTTATGTTTTATGCAATTTTTCACATTTTTTCTCACCCTGTGCGTAATAATAGCAGTAATTACACTTGCAACAAAAATGGCATTTGCATCATCGTATAGAGGAGAAAATTTTCTTCAAAAACAGTTTGTTTTGAATATGTAACATAATTTGGAGACTTTTTAAGAATTTCTTAATTAAAGATCACTTTTGACGAAAATTTTCGTTAAATAATTTTAAAACTATTGCATCTTTATTGATAATAAAAGAAGTAAAAACTTTTTTTTTTCGAACTTCGTGACACTTTAATTTTGATATTCTTGTCGATAAAAAAAATATGATAAAATCGTACGGTTTCATATATAGTTGAAGATCACAAATACATTTCTTCTTTCAAAACATGCACTGTTCTTCTTCTGTCTTTCAAAATGCTCACGATACTATTATCTATTAAAGACTAATGATTTACTATATGAATTTTATTTCGTGGTTGTATGGATAAAATCTAGCCCATTTAAAATCGATTCACTTTAATCTATCAAATATTGATTCCAATTACCGGAAAAAATAATATTACAAGGGAAATACAGACTAAAAATTGAATTACGTTTATGGATATGACTTTCATGAAATTAGAGCTCTTATCAACTCCATTAATTTTGTTCATCTTATTTTTTTGGGGATCAGTTACTCAATGACTTAAACAAATTGTCTTTTATTACATAATTGTTTGTTGAACGATTCCAAAAATGATTGGTTTCGAGATTCAAAAAAGTGTTTTATTTAATTTGCTTTTTGTTAAATAAATTTGGTTGAATTAAACAAGCTTGTTAAATCACCAAAACGAAGCTACCGAACGCTTTAACCAAGCAAGCTTTATTGAATCAGCATAGCACTTTTCAGCGTGTACTTCTTGATGAATCTAAGGATTCCGTCAATGATTAAAATAGATGTCTGCTGTTGTTTATGTACTGGGTGGTTATCATTAAACTTCCCCTATGAACAGTGTTCTATAGCTGAAACGGGCGAACGGATTGTAACCGAAATTGGAATATTGGCTAACATGATATGCACTCAAGGAATTTCGAAAAAAAAAAAATTAGTTCAAAAAATGTCCACTAGATGGCGTTTTGCATTAAAAACGGCAAATTTAATGATGGAAATGGCTAATTAGAAATATAAAAACAATTTCAACATTTATTCAATAGTTTTGGGGCATTTATGCACTAATTTGGGTAATTTTTGAGCTGATTTCACCATCCAAAATGCCTTCTAGTGGACATATTTTTAACTAGATGTTCTGAAACATTCCCTTGAGCGCATCTCGTGTACAGTCCGTATGCCAAATTTCGTAGCAATCTGCTAACAGGTTACAGCTGCATAATGCTGTTTGTAGGGAAAAGTTTAATTATTAACCACCCTGTACATTTGAGGACCCTTTTTTTAATCTTCTGGAATTTAAGAAGAATCAGGGATTTCTATAGTCTGCATAAGCAAAGAAAGCATTTTAGAATATAGTGCATACAGTATGCCCACTAAAGTCCCTTGCCACCGTCTTAACTTTGGATATTGCTATATTCACAAAAGTGGTGTCTATGTATAGTAAAGTAACCATGCGCTATTGAATGAAACCACCTACGGCGCATCCTGGTGAAAAACTGCAGAGTTTAGCATGACTGTCTCAAAAACAAAACGAGATAGGGAAAAAAAGGGACATACAAAGTTATAGACCATCATCGATTTAGTCGAAAAGCTACCTTTTGGACATTAATACAAAGAATAGAACAATTATAACGCGCTTCCCCCCCCCCTTGTGATTTTCTACATTGTGACGTCGCAATCGTGAACGGAAGGGGATGCGATTATCTTTTGAGCAAAACACGACACCGCAATGTGGCACTATGGTATTACTTGTGATCCCCAATCTGTAAAGTATACGAAGAGGGTGCAAGGGACTTTAATGGGCATACTGTATACGTTATGCACTCCTATTTTCACATCTTGCTTATTAGCTCTTTCATGTTGTTGTTGTGTTAACCATTTACAGACGAATTGAGATCCAGGCATATATTAAATTTTTTTTTCTGTTTTGCATATTTTGTCTTCTAATGCGTTAGTCAAAGAAAATTAGTCATTTAAATAAAGGGGGGGGAGTGAATATTGTATATAATTTTCGCTGTATTCCCAATTGAGAGTATAGATCATTTCTGACTGTACTTTTACATTGGTTTAAAAAGCGGAATATACTGATGGGCAGTTTAAATAATAAGTGAACTATTAAGAATTAAGATATCTTTTTAAATTTAAATAAAGATGTGAATTAAGTTTGAAGAGGGTGGCGGGGTATCAAGATAGCTCTGTAAAAATTTATGAAAATGACTATTTTCATGATAGTTTGTCCAGTTTCCCACTAATGACAGAAATACAACTTCTATTTCGAAAAATCAAGTCATCTTTTAACTTTACCAGCTAATTTGTTTCAAGTCAATATTGATAAAATTTCATTGTTGAATAAATTTTTAATTTGATTTTCCCAGTTGGGAACACTGGCCAGTAAAAGGTTAAGGCAAAGTTACAAGAGGGCTATCTGCCAAAAGGGTTGCCTTGAGTGGAGGACTTTTTAAAGGGATGAGCTGTTTGAAATACAACACTGTACTACAATTAAATTTTTAGAATAACTGTCTTGCAAATGCATGTCTTTCATTCTAAGGCCATTCTAATAATAATAACAGTTTTTATGGCTGTAAGGTATTATTATATGTTTATGGTACATCAGAATACTGTTTTACACATTATAAGATTTCTGTTTTATTCATAAATAATTAAAACTTTCCATCAGATATAAAAATTTTAAGACATTAACTATAGAAGACAATCGTAGTTCCTTTTCACTCTTTCTAACAGTTAAAATACTCAAATTATGTTTTTCACATGACAATAGAAATATATTGTCCCCTAAGAATTTTCAAACTTTCAGAATTTTATAGTGTTCCCTATAAGAGATAAATTACGCTTGGAACAAGCAAAATATAAAAACATTCTCCTAAAAATATTTGGATCTGCACAGTCATTCCGCGCAAGTATTCCAAAGTAAGTCATTCTTTATGTTTTCCTGAATAATTGATCAACAGATTTAAAAAAAAAAATACAAGAAAATAATTTTGTAGAGGAAAATATTTTATATATTATTTTGTTATTGTTAATCTAGAACCCGCGTTTAATTTCTTCTTTCACGTCGTTGCAAAGTTACAACGCAGACGATTCCCCTTTAGTGTCACTACATTGTACCCATTGAAACATCAATGAGGGGTAACATCACTGGGCACGAAAGGGGAATCTTCGCTATCTCGTCTTTGCAAAGAGGTGAGTGAACAAGCAAACCTTTTAGCTTACAACCGTTTTAAATCGAATTCTCTAGTTTTTTTACAGGCATGTACTGAACAATACAGCTCCTGGTCAGCCAGCGTAAAGTCACTCAATGTGGACAAAAATAACAAGAACACTCAATAAAAACTGGGCTGGGATGCTGACCTCTATTGAGCGTCATTATAAACCAGATTTATTGGCGATTCCAGTTTTTAAACCAATGATAAAACTGGAATCGGTCAATAAACGGGTTTATAATGACGGTCAATAGGGTCTGCATCCCAGCCCTGATGTCAGAATGTAAAATTAATAGAAATGTAAAAATAACACACACAAATACCATTTCATGTGTGTTACTATACAAAGTTTTTATAATTTTAATTTTATTACGCGTGGGATTTTGAAAGTAGCCACGTGACGTAGGAGTGACGTTTCCAATTCATTAACATTCAGGTGGTCCATTGAGTTCCAACATAAATTCGCAAATTAAGTGACAGTTGTTGTTGAATTTGGAACTTTTAATTTCGAACTTGCTTGTTGGGAGAATCAGCGACAGTGTGGTTAAGGGCCTGTTCTCCTATCCGCTAACCGCTTAATCTCTTACTGGATTTTCCCGAGCTGAGCTCGGGCAGGTAAAACGTTCCACTCTCGATTATCCCGAGTATAGCTCGGGCAGTACGAAAATTTTTATTTTTCACGTAATCTTTCTCGAATTATTTCGTTTTGCTTTCAAATACTTTTATTTACTTTTCTGCCCACTAGAAGGTAGAACTATACACGATTTAGGAAATCTTATATGAGAATAGTGTTCAGTTGAGATCTTATATGAGAATAGATGTTTTAAAAATGGTTGGTTGGTTGGTTTGTTGATGTTTATTGGCACAAGGTCCAAAAAGGACAGGTGCGCCAGACAAGCAGTTAAAATCAAATCATTAGGTATTCAAATAAAAGGTACCAAAAACACCTGGTAAAGCTAAAACGTAAAGACTAAAATGGTGGGAAGTAAAATTCAAAAGGTGTTTAAAATGGAGAAGAAGTGAAACAAAGGCATCTGGATGGGGGCTCCCATCCAGATACCAGTCAGACAGAAATGGACACTTTACACTGAATAAAAAATATTGATACGTCTAAGAAAAGCAAATAGATTCTGATGTGGGGTTTCACCCAAAATATCGTCAAGTTTAGGATGGGAACAGTTAAAAAATATTTGGTAAAAACTTTTAAAAGCAGTGCACGAGGTTAAAAAGTGACTAATGGTGAGTTGAGTTTGACAGCGAGGGCACTCCGGAGCAGGGTCGCCCAGGAGTAGGTGCTTATGAGTAAGCCGCGTATGACCAATGCGGAGACGAGTTAAGATGACATCTAGCCTGCGATAGGGATGAGATGACCAGTGTGCGAGAGTTGGGCGAATAGAACGAAGTTTGTTCCCCGTTTCATTGTCCCATTTATCGACCCATTTGCCTTTTACAATGCAGGAGATACTGGACTTTATGTCGCTGTAGGATGGATTGCCGGTGTACGGGAGGGTCGCATGCTTTGCCAGTGTGTCCGCTTTCTCATTTCCCGGGATCCCGATGTGACTGGGTACCCAACAGAGGAGAATACTGTACCCTCGGTTTATAAGTTGGGCAAACTTGTGTGAAACTTTGTGCATATAGTTATGTGTTAGGGAGCCAGATTTCAGATTTTCCAGAATACTAAGTGAGTCAGAGTAGATGATAAAATTCTTTGTGTTTGTTCTCGGGATGTACAGAAGGCTTTCATATATGGCAAGTAATTCGGCAGTGAAGATGGAGCAAAATTGGGGTAGAGAATAGCTACAGGTATGATTATTAGCCACGAAGGCAAAGCCGATGTGATTTTCACTTTTGGAGCCATCAGTGTATAGTTGTTCATATTTTTCATATTTGTTGTTGTGGTCAGAGAACAACTGTTGGTAGATTTTAGGATCAGTATCCTGTTTTGCAAAGCTTTCGAAAGGTTGTAGGTAGGATATCTGCAATGTATACCAGGGTGGGATATCATGAAAAGAGCATGTAGAGACATTTACATCCTCCAATTGGGTACCGACAAGACCCCTACGAACCCTTAGCCCAAAGGGAGGAGTGCAGATGGGACGATTCGCATAAAGGCGGTCCAGATGAGTATCTATAAAAGAGTTCTTTAATGGATGTGAGGGATGAGAAAGAATGCGGAAATAAGTATTTAATGATAGCTGATGACATATGAGGGTGAGAGGTGGCTCATGACAGGTGACATAAAGACTATGTACAGGTGAAGTTCTAAAAGCACCGGAACAAATGTGTAGTGCAGTATGATGCACAGTGTCAAGTTTTTTTAATGCAGATTTGCATGTTGAGCCGTACGCACAGCATGCATAGTCCAATTTTGAACGGATAACAGCACGGTAGATCCGCAGGAGAGCATCACGGTCTGCCCCCCAAGAGGTGTTGGTTAAGACCTTTAAAATGTTAAGTTTTTTCTCACATGCGCTGAGAATGTCAGAAATATGTTTGGCAAATGTAAGTTTTTTGTCAAATGTTACTCCTAAAAATTTTACAAAATCCTTCTGAACAATATTAGTATGGCCCAGGTAAAGTTCTGGATCCGGGTGGATCCCACGCTTTCGGCAGAAGTGTGTGCACACTGTTTTTTCGGCAGATATGGTAAAACCGTTGATGTCACACCATTTCAGAATGCGATTGATGGTACTTTGAAGCTGCCGTTCGATGAGGCGCATGTCTTTACCCTGGCAGGATATTTGGAGATCGTCTACATATAGGCTACCGTTGACAGGCGGAGGCAGTTGATTAAGAATATTATTGATTTTAATAGAGAAGAGGGTGACACTAAGGACAGAGCCCTTGGGAACACCCTCTTCTTGAGCGAAATTGTCAGACAGAGTGCCGTTGACCCTTACACGGAAGTTTCTGAGGGATAGGAAATTTTTTATAAAAATTGGAAGATTGCCCCTAAAGCCTATATTATAGAGGTCCTGAAGGATGCCGTATCTCCACGTTCGGTCGTATGCTTTTTCAATATCAAAGAACACTGACACTAAGTGATTCTTTCTGAGGAAAGCATTCCGAATCTGTGTCTCTAAATTTAAAATGTTGTCTATAGTTGACCTGCCTTTGCGGAAGCCACTCTGAAAGGGATGTATATGGTCCCCGTTTTCTAAAATGTAGACAAGGCGGGCATTAACCATTTTCTCCATTAATTTACCAAGATAACTAGTAAGGGCTATGGGCCGGTAGTTGCTAGGGTTGGATGTATCTTTTCCAGGTTTCGGGAAGGGAATAACTATTGCATTGCTCCAGGCAGAGGGGAAGGTTTGTTCGTTCCAGATTCTATTGTACAGTTTTAAGAGGTTTAGTAAAGAGTCATAGGATAAGTGTTTCAGCATTTCGTAAGTAATGCCATCAGGACCAGGAGAAGTATTGGAGGATTGCCGTAGGTATTTGGTGAGTTCGTTGATAGTAAAATCACTGTTGTATGGAAAGTGGGAGGAGGTTTTAAATTTTATTTTTTTTCGTTCACATTGTTGTTTGTAGGAGAAAAAAGGGTTTGAGAAGGAAGTACTGCAGGATATAGAAGCAAGAGTTTGACCGATGTTATTTGCTATTTCTTTTGTATCAGATATTATATTATTATTAATGGACAGACAGATTATTGAAAGGTTATTATAGATTCCCATGGCTCTTTTTGTTTTCAGCCATAGCTCCTTACTAGTAGTGGTGGGTGTTATGCTTGAGATGTATTTCACCCAAGATTGTTTTTGAGATTGCCTCCTTATTCTCCTGGCATAAGCTTTAGCTTTTTTAAAAAGAACGAGGTTTTCGGTGGTAGGGTACCGCCGAAAAACACTCCAGGCTTTCTGCTGCTGTTTTTTTGCTAAAGTGCAGGTCTCGTTCCACCACGGTTTTTTATTGCGCTGAGGTGTCATGCCCGATTTTGGAATATTGGCATCAGATGCTTTAATAATGACCGAAGTGACTTTGTCCACGACCTCTTGAATAGTGCCTTCGAGAATGTTGGCGGTGATTTTGGATATTGCTGTAAAGGTAGGCCAATCTGCCTTACCATAAATGTACCTAGGGGTGGTAAAGGTGCCTTTCGGATTGTAGTAAAGTGGTGAAAGAAAAATCGGAAAGTGATCACTGTTATGTAAGTCACTGGAGACTGAAAAGTTATATAGTGGGAGGATAGATGGAGAACAAATAGCTAGGTCTATGGCATGGAAGGATTTAGTAGGGTAGTGGAAGTAGGTATTATCCCCGTTATTCATAATGCAAAGAGAAAACTCTGTTAGCAGCTGTTCAATAAGTTGGCCTCTATTGTTTATGTCTGTGCTGCCCCATACGGGGCTATGACCGTTCATGTCCCCCAGGAGGATAAAAGGAGGATGAAGTTGTTGGATAAGACTATTGAGAGAGGTTTGGCAGATGGTTTCATTCGGGGGAAGATAAATACTGCAGATAGTAGTAAGATGTTTGAGATGGATCCGAGCGGCAACAGCCTGTAAATTTGTATTGAGAATATAATACGGATATTGATTATTTATTAAAAGGGCAACGACACCGGAGGCCCTTTCCCCGAGCTCATAGTCTTTTCTAAGGATGGTATAATTAAGAATTTGTGTTTGTTTATTGGTTTTCAGATAAGTTTCCTGAAGGGCAAGACATGCAGGGTTATAGTCATAAATTAGGGTTTTGAGGTCATCAATTTTATTGTGAAAACCGTGGCAGTTCCAAGAAAGCAGCAGAGCCATGATCAAGTGATGTTAGGGATGATTGAGAGCTTGCTTTTAGTCCCCGTAGGTGTAAGTGGGGTACTAGGGATGTCATCATCATCCATGATATTGTCGGAAATGTCAGAGTCGGTAGGATCTAAGTGCAGTATTGAGTCATCAATGAGCTTTTGTGGAAGGATCTTTTTAAGTCTGGACTTACTGTATTTTGCCTTATAGGCTGCAGTTTTTTTGATTAGAGGTCTATTTTGAGTGGAGTTGTTGCTTTCAGACTTCTTCTTTGATGTGCTTTTTTGTTGAGCTATGGAAGAATTATTTTGGGTAGAGGTTGAGTGTTTAGTTTTAGTAGTGGAAGTAGGTATAGAGACGGGCACAGATTTTGGTGGCTCAGTTTGTATGGCAATTGATTTAACAGATTTGACTACTGCAGCATAAGACTGACCGGGTTTGGGTGTACGGGAGTTCATTACTTTACGGGCTTCTGGATATGACAGTCCTTGGGTGGCACGTAAGGACTGGATTTCTTTTTCAAACGACTATTTCGGGCATGAGCGGGAGTATGAAGGATGATCTTGTTTGCAGTTCACACATTTGGGTGGATTAGAGCAGGTTTCACTGTCGTGGCCGGAGGTTCCACAACGAGCACAGGTTGGGGAACCACGACAGAAAGGTTTGGTATGGCCGAACTTTTGACATTGAAAGCATCGAGTAGGATTGGGTATGTAGGGTCAAACGACACATGAGAGGTATCCTGCTTTGATATGAGAAGGAAGTTTAGGTGATTGGAAAGTCAGAATTATATGTTTGGTGTCCAGTGTTTGGTTATTGCGTCGGATAGAGATTCTGCGAACTGCACAAACATTTTGGGATTTTAGATTTTCAAGGATTTCAGCCTCTGAGCAGTGTAATAGGTCAGGTTCGGATATGACGCCTCTTGATGAATTAACTGTCCTATGAGGTGATACAGTGACAGGTTTAAGGCCGATAGTTTTTAATTGCATAATATTGTTTGCCTGTTTGTTATTAGTTACTTCTATTAAGATGTCGTCAGAGCGTATTTTTTTAATTTTAGCAACTTCTCCAACGTTAGCAAGTATGGTTTTATGGATTAGAAATAGGGATGTTTGGTTAAAGTTTCCGTCCTGACATTTTACGAGAAAGAATTTTGCGGGAATAGCTCCCTCAGTGAGAGAGTTCGGAACGTTGACGTTAGATAAGGAAAGTGACGAATCCATGTTGGGGATTGGAAATTCGGACCCGACCGCACTGCCCACCACGGAGCCCAACAAGGGGATGCATGTACATGCACCAGTGCTAGTCGGGTCTATACGCGCACAGTACATCCCTTAAGCAGCATCCACCCTTAACGATGTGCCCAGTAGATGTTCCTTTGCTTGAACCCTAGCAGTTGGCTGAACCAGTACCACCAGCCGATTGATACACAGGGGAACGCTGTGTACCTCCCGTTTACCCGAAGCCGAGGCCAAAGCAATGTGTTGGAGAAAGTACCCCTCAATTACCAGGATCCCCATTTCCGGGGACACGGGTCTCCACGCACGGCAAACACGTGGGCAGTTTAACCGGCAATAGAAGCTGACGGCACAGAGCGACCGCAGCTTCTAAAGGGGGGCCCTCACCTCCAAGGAGGAAACTACGCCGAGGGGGAAACTGAAGGATAAAGCTAAGGAGAGGGGAGGGTAGAGGAAAGGGAAGCGAAGGATCGTTGGGGCCCCGGGATTGCGACACCCGTAAAGACCTAAAGTAGGTCTTCCCCCTGAGGGGGTTTTAAAAATGTATCGATATCAAAATATGCATTTAAAAAGATTGAGATTTTTTTTACCCTCCAACTCGAGAAAAATTGAACCGGCAAGGGGTTAAGCGGACGGTCCTAAGTTCGATTCCCACTCATCTCTGCTTGTTTGTGTTTGTCCATTGAACTGTAAATTTCCTTTCCCTTTGTGCTAGTAAAAACTGTCATTGTTGTGTCCACTTTTATTCGATGAGGATTTATTGAAACCAAAGAAACAAATCCGAAAATAAATATTCCAAATACAAAAACAACTTGCTTCCTTGATTTCAATAATCCGCTTATAAATAGTCGATAAAGTGGACAACACAATGGCAGCTTTTACAAGTATAAAGAAAGAAAATATGCGATTCTTAGAACTGGTCAAAAGCTGCAAATGTTACTTTTCTCGAGGAGGAAATTCTTGCACAGGCAAGAACATGCAATGAAGGTACAGATTTTTTCAAAGGTAATTACTTTCTAGTATTTTTCATTTTAGTAAATTCAAAAATGCATATATTTTTCTTGAGATTGAAGTTGATTTAAACCGTTGTTAGCGAAATTTGAACTTTTCTCGTCAAATACTTTTGAAAAAATACAAGTTGAAATTTCTAAATTTTGATTAGTGCACTTCAGTTATGGCCATTCTTTCTTTTAAAATCCTATTGATATTTATATTAAATATGTACTACAAACTCCTAGAGAAAAATAACAACATACGTGAATTGTAAACAAACACATTTCCTAGGTGACGAAACAAAGGGCGCGTTCGAGAATTCATCGGTTTTGCACCGGTAAGGCGGAGCGTTGGGCGGAGCTCTGGAAGTAACTGCGTTCGAAAACGTTTCGGTCATGTAGCGGTTGTCTGCTCAACGTGACCAGAGCGCAGCCAGAATGACCCTGCTAGCGAGATGGGTTATTCCGGTTATTAATATACTGTTGCCGATGTTTATTTTTGTTTTCTCGGCTTGAAATCCGTTGTGGTGAGGATGACCGAAAACGGTTGACAACCGTGACGTCACCTAACCGAAGAATGACCGCAACCGGTAGCACCGGTGCATAACCGACGGGTGAATTCTCGAACGGGCCCTAAATAAAATGAAGTTGTTCGTAAAGGCAAGAGAAACTGATAGCAGAAAAGAAACGCATTCCAGTTTTCAGTACGGAAACTACTGCAACGAGTTTGTCGTTTACGAATGCACCCAAACATAAACAACCAGGTGTGAATGGGAATCGAACCCAAGACCGTAAGCTTAAAGAATAAGCGGAGACGTGGACAGGCCCTTAACTTCTCCGGCAACGGCTCCCAAGTATACTTTTCCCTTAGTGGCCGGTCGTGAATTTTCACCACACTCTCCGATATATGCTGATGTCCGCAGTCATAAATTTCCTACATTTGTTGGATATGAAAATTGTATTTTCTTTTTCTAAATAATATTTATAAAGCAGTGAAAGTTTCGCATTTTACTTTGCTACCGTCCATCATTTTGTAGAAATCAAATTTGTTATTCGAGAAATTAAGATGCGATAATAAATTAATGCATATATTTGTTTTTCAGACCGACATCAAAAATGGTAAAATTTGACCGTCTTTAAAAAAGGATGTTGGTTGTTAACCCATTTGTGCCCAGACTGTTTGAATGACTTTTGCTGATGCCAGCAATAATGGATAAATTTTTGACATCATGCATGAATAAGCAATAATTTCTTCCAAAAAGAAAATTATGTATAAAATGAAAATTTTATATTCTACTTGGTCATGGTTAACCCCTAAGGGGTCACATTATTTTCAAGAAAACGGTCATAAAAGTGCCTAATATTTTTATTCCAGAAAATTTTATAAAAATAAGTGCATGTACAATATATGTATTTATTTTACGGTTTTGGACATTTTTTAGCGGCGAAAAAAAAAAGTTAAATTTCTAGGAAAAACCAACATTCAGGATTAATGAGACTGAATGTGTGTTTTGTAGTAAGCAGGAAATCATTAAAAATGTTTTGAACACAGAATTTTATTAAACTTACTTCATAAAATAAATAAATATTTGCAAAGTTTTCTTCGAGCATAAGTAAAAAAAGTGAGCTAAGATTGCACAATGCATATCACAAATACACGTATTTGAATACTGCTACCCTCTATTTAAAAATAAACTACATCTGAATTAAGTTGAAAATAGTCTGATATTGCCATCTTTTGTGTAAAATGTGGTATAAAAGCAATCCGTGCATAACATTTGAACACTACTGCCCAAAACTATGACGGCCACGAGAAATAGAAGGAGAAAGCTTAGAGCGTGATTTTGACAGGAGCTTAAGGTGTTAAAGTATCTTATTTAATTCAGATTTGGTGCTCTTGAATTTAAGAATAAGAAAATGAAATAGCCACTTTGCCACTGACAGCGAAAATGCTAGAATTTGAGCAGGCCAAAAAAGGGAAGATAGGCGCAAATTTGTAAATGCGTTAAATAAATTCATCAAATATGTGATAAATTTATGCGTTCTTTCATCACATTTCCGTATTTTTTGGAAATCATAGTTATTAGTCATAAAATTGGAGTAGGAAAATTTACTGGCGTTTACGATTTTTACGATCGACATTAAAAATGTTAAAACTGTTTGATATAAATATTTTTAGAATCAAACTCTCTAGTTTTAGCAAAAACTTTAATCACGAATCGAATTGAAACATAAATTCTGAAATTAAGTGCTGCTTTCCTTTTATGGCCTTATTCACTAGAGACATTACACGCGGATTAATCCAAACACGTGAGTTAATGTGATAGATGAGATGGGCTCAAAATGAGGGTGATAGGGCACATAATAAGGAATCAAATTCACATAGCATTGAGGGGTCAAAAAAGCAGTTTTCAGTACCCGGTAATAATCAATTTGGGAAAAGTACTGAAGTGTTCGTCTAATTTCTTAACCAAGTTTCATAAACAATAGGCTCGTCTCCAAAAATTTCATCCATGAAATAAAATAGAATTTTTAAACTGCGAATTTTAGACTCCTGTTTTCGGAGAAAAATACATTAGTTTCTGACGAACAATGGTCGGAAAGTGCACTGTGTTTCAACACTTTTCCAAAGTGATTATTAACAGCTACACGAAGACAACGTTGCCGACCCCACATAACTGTGTGATTCTCATTCCTTATGTGCCCTATCACCCCTTAAAGTTTTGCCCAAGAGTTTAGATTTACCCTGTATATATCAAATATGTGGAAACATAACATTTCGATATCGCCACCTGATCATTTTTTTTCTCCATTGGGTGGCAACTTGCTTCTTTAGCATTTTGCCACTCCTTAAGTCCAAATTACTGTACATATTGGCCGCATTCGCAAACACCAAACACGTTACACTCGTGCTTCGAGTTTCTATCTAAGGTGTTCGTATAGGAAACTGAGTCCATTCAGTTTATAAACTAGAGCGTTCGTATACAAAACTGAGTGCGATGAGTTTCAAACTAAGTAAACTGAGCACAGAGCAGCTTCATCCGGTTGTTGAGAAGATACACTTACTGCACTTTGTTTTTGTTTCGAAATGGCGTCCATTGTTATGAAAAAGTATGTTTATGAAAAGCATTATACGTTTGCTGAAGCTGCAAATATTATTTTTTGGGGGAGGAAATTCATGCATATGTTAGAAACGGCAACGAAGGTACATAATTTTTCAAAAGTAATCATTTTCTTGTATTTTTCATTTTAGTAAATTCAAAAATGCATATTTTAGTGTTGACATTGAAGTTTATTTAAACCGTTATTAGCGAAATTTGAATTTCTCTTGCTAAATACTTTTGAAAAATGAAATTTTAAGTTGAAATTTATGAATTTTGATCAGTGCACTTCAATAATGGCCATTCTTTCTTTTTAAATCCTGTTGATTTTATATTGAGTATATACTAAGAACTCCTCAAGAAAAAATAACATGCGCAAATTGTAAACAAACACATATTCTAGGCAATGAAACGGAATAAACTGAAGTTGGTCGTAAAGGCCTTAAAAAACTGATAGCACTGAAGTGCACTAAACACACTCCAGTTTTCTTACGAAAACTGACTTGTGGAACGGCATTTCTCGTTTAGGAATGCACTCTTTATGTGAACACCCAGTGGGCAGCCAATATTACCTCTTGTGAGGGGACTGACAAGTAAACATCCAAGTCCAAGCGGGAATCGAACCCGGACCCAAGGTGTGATAGAATGGTTCTTTAACGACTACACCACCTGGGCGACTCCTCATCATTTTGCAGAAAGGTTAGAAATTTTGACTGATTTTTACATAATTTTGCAATCCACTGTGTGAATGTTAACTCTTTTTCATAACTCGTAGACCATTAGCACTAACACCCCATTTTTCAATTCCTGTTAACGTTTTCTGGAAATAAATACCTTTCTATTTTGGAATTAAATTGGCTGGAGGCATCTTACTTGTCATACTAAAGGAACATTGTGAACATATAGCCACTCGTAAACAGATGCGGTAAACAATTAGAGATAGACGCGAGACGGAAAAAAGGCTGTGCCGTCTTGCAAAACAGCCGCAAAGTTATGACTTGTCTCGCAAAATCCCTATGTAGTAATGATAAAACTGTCTGCCTCGCCTCGCCTCTCAATTATCTCTTAAGCAATAACTGGGCAAAAAATTCGAGAGTACTTTGCTAAGGTGCTGTTTTAGAATGCCTTGTTTATTCTGTGAAACTAAAATCATAAATTTGACTGAATCTTTTACATTTTATTTTTTTTACTCTCCAAACATGGATTTGGATGGACAAGATATGCAAATTTATCGGCCTAACAAAGAAAATTCACAATATTATAAAATGTGAATGGCAATGTCTCCAGGATGTTTATTTGAAGCAATAGATTTTTTATTAGAGGAGTCTTGAGTAGTAATACTTTTTTGCCGTTTCGTTTAGTGTGCTAATTTTAGAGTTTTAACTTAACAGACTTTACCTTCATCCGTATCAAAAGTAAGTATCCTTACGTTCAGTTTACGTTTGTAGAATGAATAGCTTATTGTAGATGTATTCGTTAATTGCAGATTGGATTATGATTAAAACAGTTTGTATTTGTTCTTGTAGACTTAATGTAGCCCGCTTTTATTCTCTGCCCGTTCACATACAAGCGAATATACATTTTTGTCAGTTAGAATGTATTGCGTTAATTTTCCTAATAAAATATTATCCAGTTAAATTTTCTAGAGCATCTATAAACGAACGCAATACTTTTTTTATACATAAATCTTAAAATTTAACTTTTTCAACTCTCGTGAAAGCGTTTGCTTTTTGATATAGCTTGTCTTTTTGCAATAGATTGCTATGCAAATAACTCAACCGTGGAAGCACGCTTCATGGTAAGATTTTGATTAATGTTTGTAAACTAATTGACATGTTTTCCAATGATAGTTATTGCAAGTCCATTTCTATATAAACTGTTTAAACCATCCATGGTACGTACTCAAAATGAAGAGCCAACTGAGTTGTTAAGTAACTTCCTGTTTCTTGCAAGGTAGAGTACATAAAAAATTACGAAGGAAGTTGAACCATTCCAGGTTGCAAGTACCATTCAACATAAATACGTCTACTTCAATGTCCTATTATTACTGTGCATAGTCCCAACCTTGCTGTTCTGTTCACATTTAGTATGAACATGTAACGTTCGGGTCAACATTATCCGAATATAGAATACTAACTACAGGAGTTATAAATCCTGCAAAATTATAAAGCTGTGTTAATTTTAAAATAACGTCGCCAATAAAATAAATAACGCCACCAAAAAATTTATGTATTTGAAGGAAAAAAAAAAACACAAACTCTAGTGTTTTATTGAAATGTAATACTTATTACTTTTCAGATCTTGCCTCTTTTGAATGACTAATTCTACAAAAATTAGATGCATGTAGCTCATGTGTTCACTACAATTTTTGCACAATGTATTGGTTCCTTATAATCATTGCTAGATGGACAAAATCTGCATCTGGCACTTTTGTTACATATCTGTAAGTCAACTATAAACGTTCATAACTCATTTTGCCTCATGATCTGTATTCTTTTTAACTATATTATGTGAATCTTCAGTTGAAGAAAGACTGTCTTGCCTGAATATACGGAGCGATACGTGGATGTTCTGTTCGGCTCAAATAGACCTAAGCAGAACAGCAGGGTTAGTTAGCTAGTCGCCGAAGTAATTATGTTGTACTGTTGATAAGGAATAGATTCATTAATCTATGCGATTGGCTTTGTGCTTGCTGTAAATGAAGTCTTATTTCAGGTGCATATTTATTTTTTAAACTTTTTATAAATCTCTTGTGAAAGTCTAATGTATTTATAGAAGTTATTGGCAACATAAGCCTGAAAGTTTTATGAATCTTAAAGGCACATATTTCTTGCACAAAAATGTTAATGCATTAAGTGAATTTTAATGTTGATGCAAGTGTCAGACTATAAATTCCAATCTAACAAACACTCGCAATATTGTTTATAGGTAAAATTAACTTTGTAAAACAACGCAAATATTACCAAAACTTGACTAAAATAGGCGCAATAGACACAATCCCACGAAACGAGACTGTGCAGGATTGCATTCCCTAGAGATTATGTTCCGAGGAACACTGAGTTTCGTGCGAAAGTAGCAAAAATGTTAATTGTGAAACTTGTGTATAGCATTCTTTTGTACACTTTTGTTTCTCGTATTTAAGCTATCTGTTATGAACACGGTAAAACCCTCAAAGAATTTGAGACGGTCATTCTCTTGCCCTGAAAATGATCTCGCAAAATTTTTAAGTTGTGTTCAAATTTTAAAATATGGCGATTTGTTCACGTGTATTTTCCTAAGTGCACTGCTCTGTACATCTGCTTAAAACTTATAAAAATCGCTTTTTAATTTTTAATTTTTAGTTAACAGAACAGATTTGCATGAACATGTATTATGAACTTGGAATAATTTTTGCAATGTAGAAGCAAACTATAAAGTAATAGAATAGAAGATAAATTTCGGGCTTCTCAATCTTGCGTATGTGGTAAAAGTATTACCTTAGTTGATTTCTTATGTATTTAGGACTTTATACAGGACTTTATACTCCTGTATCATTTAAAATCTATTTTCTTGATTTGCAAATTATTATTAAATTTCTGAAAGGGAAAACTTGACTGTTGGCAGCGTATTTCACTGTAGGCACATTAAAAAAATCTCATAGTGAAATGACTAACGTTTATCTGGAGACTTAACAAGCTACCAAACAATTAATTTGCCACAGTCTGGTTAGTTAACTTAAAATCCGGTAACGGTCACTAATCGTATGACCGATTTTGTAGATGGCAAAAATGAAGTTTTCCCGACCACAAGTTATCCAATTTGTGTGCATATTCGATGATTTGTGGCAGTTTTTAATATCTTTCTTTCAATGAACGTACGTTTAACGTGTTCATCGTTGAGTCTGTTTCGAAAGGATAGAACTGGTTAGCACGTTCGCTGCCAATCGAGCAATAACGCGTTATAGCGACGAGTGTAACTGAAGTTTCCCATTTCAGTTTTGTGAATAAGTAATCTTTAGAAAAACACGCAGTTAGAAAGAAGTTTTTAATTCGACACCATATGAGTTATTCATATGTGAAACTGACATTAAAACTTTGCCCTGTGTTCTAATTTTGGGCCAGGCAGTGAACCTGTTAGCCAAAATCTAACTAAAAATGGAAATTTCCTATCCTTTTAGGGAAATTATGTACACGATACTGGCAACTACAACACGAAAAGAAATTTATCACGCTAATAAGTCATTTTTAAGGGCTTTAAACGTTTAAAGTAATTGGATAAGCGTGTTTTAAATACCAAAATAATTTAGAACGACCATTTCAGAAAACTAAGAGTGGGTTAACTGAATTTTAGTCAAAGGGTTTGAATATTTAGTGTACCTTCTCGAAGTTTCTGCTTGCTTCCAAGAATTTCACTCTCCCTAAATATGACTGTTTTGGAGACTTAATTCCATTATACGTGTAACATTTGATTTAGTAGTCGGTAATATTGAAAGAATTTGTATATAAACAAATGTTTATTTAAAAATACGGCAAGTCTGTTGGTTTAGCGTACACCTAGAATACTGTAAACTAAAAGAATCGGAATTTATCTCCATTGCAATGCTCGGGAGCTTAAGTTTTTATCAATTTTTAACAATATTTTGATTATTACGAAATTCGTTCTAAAAGCCTAGTGACGTCACAGGTCAAAACGTAGCAAATTTTGCTTTTGTCTCCATAAGACTAAAGTTGAGTTGTCAAAATTCCTCTAGGTCTGCGGTAGGAGCAATCTGTTAATCTTAATATCTAAAATCATTCTAAATTTTGCTTATTCGAATTTTCAATTCTTTAAAAAATATTCATGGGAATATTTTTATTGCTACTTTAACGTCCTCTTACAATTGCGGAAAGGCAGAGGCTCCCTTTGGTACCGAACATTCGCGTCTCTTCATAAAAAGAAGGCATCTGGATCCAGTTGGGAATGATTGAAACTAGCAAATTATACGCAATATTAATGTGTGTAAACTGTAGTTGGACACTAATATTGAAGCTAAACGTAAATTTTCAAGGTTATGTGTGTGGCTGGGAAGGCAATTTTAACGGTTTGCAACTTCGGGCGAGATAATGAAGATAAAATCGGCTGAAGTCTTTGAACTGGTTTAAAAAAACCAGGGTCTCGGGAAGTGTTAATACAAACTGAGCTTGGGTTTTTCATGAAACTATATAGTAGTACGAAATCTTACTTCAATATAATTGAAAGAGTACTACGTAAATTAACTCCAGATCTGGAGTTGTTATAGCTTGGACACTTTTCTCAGCTTTAAATATTTAGTGACATGGGATCACAGAAAAAAAACATTCTTAAATTTGATACTTTAGGGAAACCAGAAAGATGCCTTTTTCATTAAATTCTAACAAATTTTCAAACTTTTAATTACAAACTGTAAGCATATTATTCATATTTTATATTAAAGCAAAGAATTTTACAGCATTTTGCATGAAAAATTTTAAATTATTTGCCTTGCCTCTTGAAGACCCAGTCTTTGATGTGTTAAGGCCCCCTCTCCCTTTTCTCGCTTCCACCTTTTTAAGTGAGGCATTTAAAGATATCCCGAAATTCATATTTAGGTACTCGTAAGTGTATTTTTACAGCAAGAATTTCATGAATATCCTTTTGCCTTTGATATAGCGTGAATATACTTTAGAACACCTTAAAGTCCCCGGACATAGTCACTAACTGCCCCAACCTCCAAAGCAGATGGCCCTTACATACTTTTGCCTTAACACACCAAACGGATCTTTGAATAGAACGAGATCTCTGAAAAGTAATATTTTCGCCACCTACTCCCATAAGTCAATTTTGGAAAAGGCTAGCTTTGGAAAACGATTCCTAGCACCTACGTTAAGCTCGCATACATGCCAAATTTCTTACTAACTCTAGTTTTGGCTGGGAAATGACATGCGGGAAAAACATTACTTCCCGGTTCCTCTAATTCTGCAATTTTAACCCATTTGACTATATTTCTGAGACTTTCTGAGTTTTACAAATACCAGCAATAAATTCCTGATCTCAACTTCTTGAACAATGAACTATTTCTTTTAAAACCGTTATATACAAAAATGTCTACATACTACTTGGTCATGTTAAAATATTTTGTGGAGTTGAGGTTCGATACTCGCTTTTTTTACCTAGCCTTTATTAACGTTTTCGACTGATGGCGAAAATGCCGTCCCAAAAAGAGGGGACACTAGGCATGAATGGCTTAAAAGTTGCCTCGAACAAGTAATTTCATTGCTCACGGTAGGGTATTGGTTCCTTTTCAAAAAGTATATCTTTCTAACAGGTCATGGAATATGTGGGAAAATTCCACATGGGCAACATACAATTTTTTGGAACGTTTAAAAAAATCCTCCCTTCACTTTCTAAAATATTCTCATGTATGGACTGGGCCGTTAATGTTTTATACCAAAAAGTTTAGGGCAAAAGTGACAGCGGGGTAAATGGAGCGTTCCGTGCCAATATTTGTTACACTAAGAGATGCGTAGATGGAATATGGTATTGGCATTTTGACGATTTGATAGCTTGGTTGGATGACAATCTTTTGACTTAGCCACCTCTGTTTAGTAGCATAACTAAGGGGAACGAGCTTGGCCGGGCGGCAACAAATTTTATTTAAAGGGCGCCATCCAAAATCTTTCGCCTGGGAGCCAAATTTGTTCGGGCCGGCGATGACGTGAGTATTATTAATGTGAAATAGTATGAATTGGTGTAATTTATGTAACGGAACTTGCTATAATTCTGGGTATTTCAATATGCGGTTTCATATAAGAAATTAATTTTTTTAAGTTGAAGAGGAATAATTTTAATGTTCTGTTGCTTTAACGTTAGTGTTTCGAATGTAACGAAACTTGTTTGGTTTAATAGCTTCGTTTAATTGATTTTTAACAAAGGTTTGATTCATCAAAGTTTATTACAGACTTTTGATTTAACGGAACGTTTTGTTGAATCTCGGAACTTGATATTTGAGATATTTAAACATTAAATTTACGCATGCATAAAGAACATACAAGCAAAATACAAACAAAAATTTAACGTAACCAAATAGTTTGGTTTAACTGAGTGTTTTGTAAAAATTTAAATTTGTACAATTTTAAAACTTTGATCATTTAACAAAGATCGTTGGCGCAAATTAAACTAGATAACTTTGTTGGTTCATCTTTTTCGAAGCCCAGTGGTGTAAGGGTTAGTGCACCGAGCTGCCATCCGATAGGTGCAGGGTTCGAATCCCGGTCCGGGCAAGGTCAACTCAGCCTTTCATCCCTTGAGTGGGTCGATAAAATGAGGACCAAGCTTGCTTGGGGTGAAACACTGGGAGCTTTGCGTCAGGTTGACCACCTGGACGAGGCATATGCATCTGCACCCCCAGAGCCCATGGTCGCGAAGGCACGGTTGGGCAGCGCAGGCCTTGGCCCCGCAGGGGGGCTGTTGCGCCAATGTTTTACTTGATAACATTTTTTAGTGTGGTCTTGTGTCAATAACAATCTGCCATTTCAGCTCAAATGTAACCACTCCAGAACTGAAATGCATGATATTTTATTTCTACAGTGAATCGATGGAAGGTATTTGCTCTTCTGTACACATTTGGGGCCATCCTCTTCGGTTTTGGAATCTTCGAATACGTCAGATCTATCCGGTACTTCGAGGAAGGTCTTGCAGCGGAGACTATTAAAGTAAAGTACTACCTGAAGGATCTCGGGGACACGTCCCGAATGCTGGGAGCCTTTGCAGTGCTGTTCGGCGGCGGCTTGCTGGTTTGTGCGGCGTTCATCCCGTTGAAGAGACTGCATGAGTGGTGCATGCAACGGTACGAAGAGTATGAAGAGCGACTGGAGGAGAGGAGGCGGAATAACGAGGCGGCCAATGAAGTGGAATTGGAGCCAGTGAATGCGGAAGCAGAACAAAGAGCCCCTGAAGGGGAGGAGGAACACAGGGAAGAGGAACATGCTTTTTGAGTTCGAGCGACATGATCCTTCAGACGAGTCCATCTGCTGAACATCGAACGACAGATTTTTACAATCTATTTTTAACTATGCTCTGATAAAACTAGTTGCAGTTTTAAACGATATACATTGAAGTAAACACCTGGCGGGAAAGTAATTGCTGTTGAATCTAACTGCTACTTTCCTGAATGAGAGCATGTCACTTAAAGCCATGGAACTGTTTTGTCAATTACCTTGGAATTGAGTGTTTAAACGCAATTATGTGACAAGCTACCTAATTTTTTACTATGTTTTTATCTGATTTAAATAAATTTTTTGGATCGATTTTTTGTTGTTGGCTATCCTTTCACTTTTTGAAAGCCTCGTAAACATTTGTTACTGCTTAAAGCATCCTTTTTCGAAACTTCTACATCTTGTTTACATCAATCTGTCCAGAATTGATTGAAAGCATCAAGGGGGAGAGGGAGATGTAAACGACATCTCGACTAATTTGCTGGTTGTCTCCTTGAATCATTTGAAGCCATAGAATCTTTAAAATCTGCAAACTTCCTTTAAATAACTTTTGTACTAAAAGAAATTTCTAAAATTTGTGCTCGAGTTCAGTCTTACAAATCTTATTTCGTAGTCATTGTCAAAGTTTTTTTTCATAAACTGCTGCAATACTTCTAAAGTTTTGGATCTCAAGATAGTTTAGTGTTAAATGTTAGCACCATTTAACTGGAAATTCTTGAAGCTTTTTCATTTTTTAGAATAAGTTTCTGAAGAAGCAAATATTTCGCCCTCCACAAAACTTCACTAAAAGGCTATAGGTAAAATTAATTGGTGTATTTAATATAAAGAATGCTTTTTATGTTCAACCGAATTAATTTTTAATGAGCATCAGTTCCACAAAATTTTAGTACATTCTTTGACGTAAAACTAATTTGCGTATTATATTGATCACGAATCAGTCTTGCAGCAATCTCGAAGGGAAATGTTAAATACATATAGATCCAGTCTAATATCTGAACTAAAATTGAAGGATTTGCTGAAAAGCGGTAGTCTCATACCATGGAAGTTCGGAGTTACACGCTTGCCATTATGCATGAAGGGGAGGAAAGTCTTTCGTGTAGTATCAAAATTATGAATCTCCAGACATTAGTTCTGTTACTCAAACGTTGCCAGTCTAATTTATTAGTGTTGAATTGCCAAGCGTTTTAGTTCCCACAAACTTCAATAATTGGAGCTACCTCCTTTCCGCAGAAAAACCTTAAATTTAAACTCTTGTATTAACATCAAATATTGCAGAATTTCTAACGTCGCATAACTTTTTATAATATGAATTAATAGAATACAGTGAATTCCCTCTGCAAACGCCTTCGGGGTAACTAGTTTTTTTACTAATCTTCAGAGCATTAATGGAAATTTAATTTTTCATTAAAAGGTAACTTGTGATTCGCGTGTTGTGTATTGCATGTTTTAAGACTACACAATTTGAAAAATTCTCAAGCATAAAATCAAATCCTAAATGCCTCAAATTTTCACTTTCTTCCCAGCTGGGAATATTGGTCATTTCTGGCTATACTTTTACGGGCAATACTTTCACTATACGTTTATGGGTAGTTTAAGTTAAATGGTAAGAAAAAATGAGATTTTTTAAATTGAAAGATATGAATTAAGTTTGAAGGAGAGGATGTTCGTATCAAGATAGCGGGGAAAAGTTCATGAAAAGGGTTATTTTTGTCTTTAAATCCAGTTTCCCATTAATGATAGGAATGCAAACTTCATTTCAAAACGAATAGTTATCATAAATAATTTTTAAAGTCAGTATTGATAAAACTTAATTCTTCAATAAATTTTTAGTCGGATGATCTCAATTGGGAACATTGGCTTCTAAAAGGTTAATCCATTAGCTCCCAGTCATTTTAATTACTAAAACTTATACTGATCCCCGCAGTTATTTCCTAAGCTAGGCAAGAATGCTTTTCTTTTAATGAATATTCATAAAACGGTGCAAGTTTCGTATTTTACTTTGCTACTGCTCAGAATTTTCTGGAAATCGAAATTTACTAGCGGAGAAATTAAAATTGGAAATTTAATGCTTAAGAATTTTTACGTGAGGCAGCAAAAAAGGTAAAATTTGAGTCTTCAAAAAAGGACGTTGGGTATTAACCTCGTTTGTGCGCAGACTGCGTGACTTTCTCGAACCTTTTTCTCATGCCAACAAATTTTCGACATCATGCATGAACAAGCGTTATTTTTTTTAATTATTTACAAAAATGGAAATTTGGTTTTATACTTAAAGTATGTTTTATAATTGATATTTAAGAATCTTGAGTCACCGACATGAAAATTGGCGTTTACAAATCTTTTGCGAATGACGGCAAAAATGCTGAGTTTGATCTTTTCGGAAAAAAGGTTGCTAGGTACACAAAGGGGTAAATAAATTTATTAAAAATGTGATAAATTCACAAGCCCCTCCATCACATTTCGGGATTTTTTTGGAAATAAAATTCACTAGTCCTGAAACTGGGATGGGGAAATTTACTAATGTTTACATGTTTTTACGATTGATGCTGAAAACTCGGATAAGCATTTCTAAAAGCACTCGCCATTTTTTGCAAACTTTCTAATGACGAATGGAATTCCAACATAATTTCTGAAATGGATACTTCCCTTTAATGGACTTATTCACCAGACACTTTAACTCGCGTGTTTGGATTAATCCACTTGTAATCTGATAGACGAAATGCCTTACCAATGTATTTACTCATGGATTAATGCAAGCACCCATGTTAGAGTTTGGAGAATTCCCTTGAAACCCTCTGCGAGTCTTAAAATGGGCAAGTAATGTCAAGTTTTCATGGTAAAATTTTGTTGCTGCTTTATAATTTTAAAGTATAATTTTGAAAGGAAGATTTGTAATTATTAAAGCTCCTAAATTAATCGCAAGCTTTAATGTGAAAACATATTTGATACCTGTGTTATAATTTCAGATATAGATGCATTGCAGTGAAAACTGGAATAAAACGGACGGCATATTACGCCACAACCACTTGCATAGTTAAACAAGTATATATATCAAATATGTGTAATCTTAACGTTTCGAGATCAAACAAATAAGTGGATAATTTTTTAGAATTGGAGTATTGCTCATGAAATAGGGGTAGAAAAATTGACTAATGTAGACATAACTTTGCGAAATCCGCTGTGATAATGTTAACTGATTTTCGCCGAGATTAACAGGGTCATTCCATGGTGACTGACGTTACAATTTGACTACATTTGTAAACTTTGAAATTCACCAGTGGCTTGAAATATATATTTAAATTTTTCAAGAGTATCATAAATAAGTACTATACATTTATCAATTCTCAATAAAATCTTTTTTAATGGAAATCAAAAAAACGTGACTGATGTTACGCAGAAGAACCTTCTGCGTAACATCAGTCACGTTTTTTTGATTTCCATTAATTAAACGACTTCTTATATTGAGAATGGCTAACAGTATAGTACTTATTTATGATACTCTTGATAAATTTAAATATATATATATTCAAGCCACTGGTGAATTTCAAAGGTTACAAATCTAATAAAATGGTAACATCAGTCACCATGGAATGACCCAACACCGCATTTTCCAGTTCTTCTTAATGCTTTTCAGAAAAAGTAAATTGCGGTTATAGAACAAAAATTGCCCGAGGTATCTTAAGTCTTGCTAAAGGAACACTGTGAACATATACCCATTAGTTATACAGGTAAGGTAAATAATCAGGGATAGATGAGAGACGTAAACTAAGGCTGCATTTCTCGCAAAACTGCCGCAAAGCCTGGTCTCGTCTCGGAAAATCCCTCTGTAATAATCGTAGAAATTACTGTCATGTCTCGTCTCGAATCCATCACTATAAGCAATAACTGGCAAAAATTCGGGAAATATTTTAAAACGTTGACTGACGGACCAAATAGGTATTAGAGTAAAAGGCGAATTTATGTCAATTTCACACAAACTACAAATTTTAATAGTAAATGATTAATGTCGTGAATAATAAAAATTTTGGATTTATTTAACCCCTTCTCGGCTTTTCGCGAGCTTGAAGGCAAGCGAAATGCGCCATTCTGGGTCACCCCAAGTGTAGCTCGACTTTTGTATATTAATTTTTACGAAATTCTGTAGGAGAATGGTGCTGTTATGTTTAAAGATATGTATGAAAATAAGCATAAAAATTGAATTTATCCATAATCCTGAAATAAAATAGGAACTTTAACTTACACGTGACTTTCACGAGTTATGTGCAGCAAATGTGTTAAGGTGCTCTTCAAGAATGCATCGCTTATTCGTAGAACTAAAATGAAATTTAGATGAAGCTTTCGCGTTTTATTTTTATACCCTATACACATGAGCTTTCATGATAGGTATACAAACTAATCGTTTTATACAAAGAACATTTGCCATTCTGATTTTTGTAACTACAGCAATGTCTTCAGGAGGTTTATTGGAATTTCAGCTTGGGTAGTAATATTTTAAGGTATTTTCACGTAGTTGGAGGTTTTTAGATTTTACCTTCACTGCTGTCAAAAGTGAGTGTCACCGATTTTATACTTTACTTTTGTAGAATTAGTAGCTTATTGTAGCTGCAACCCTTAATAGGAAGATACTTAAGCATTTGCCTTTTTGGTGTATCTTGTCTACTTGCGAACGATTGCGACGCAAACAATGCACAAAAAACTTTAACGTCAAATCGTGTTCTATAGTAATACAAACTATTTTGATTGATCTCTATTTTGAAGTGCTTGGAATGTTCTGAGAGTTGTTTCAATAACATTTCTATAAAAGTGTTTAAAATGTAACTAAAAAACTAACAGCTCATTGAGTTTTCAAAATAACGGCAAAGTTTCTTGCAGACACAATATTAAAGTTAAATTAGCATGGAGTAGTTTAAGTCGCAAGTACCATGAACACTAAATTACGGACGTCTACTTTCAATGTCCAATGCGTAGGTCTTGAACTCTTAAAGACAGTCACTAAAATATCAATTGCTTAGATTACGTTGAAGTTAAGGAAGCGATTTTCTTTGCACCTGAAACAATGATTACAGCACATGCTTATTTTTAATAAATTTTTTATTAAGTCATCTTGAATTTTGATGTATTTATTCGAAGTTAATTCTTATCTTCAGTAAATTCATATAAACTAAAAAATCTCGTAAGTTTTGCGGTGAATGCACGACATGGTAACATAAACCTGATAGTTTTTACAAATCTTAAAAGCACATGGTGAGGTGGTACAGGTGGTACTTTTATGGTACAGGTCATAGCAGGGACATATATTAATGCAATAAGTCAATTTTTATGGTCGTTCCAGTAAAACTGAAGTCATAAACACTTAATTTTAAAAGGATTCTCCAAAAATATAAAATTATTAACACGCAAATTAAAAAATGTATAAATTTTTAAACAAGCATGCTTTGACAGTACGTAAAGAGCTGAACATGAAAAAAAGCTAATCATTCAGTACCTGACTGTTTTTCAGATTCTGCTCTATGGAACACTGTGCGTTTCGTGTAAAGGTAGCAAGTTCTCAGCTGCATTTAACTCAATGCATTAGATTCTTACTTACTCAAGGTACTTCGCGAAACAGCTCAAGATGCTCCGTCAATATTCACTCTAAAACTGCTTAATCATAGAAAATTTTTGAGAAATCCTTGAGAAACCTCTCATTAAGTCACCTTTATACGACGTTACTCCGCATATTGCATCATCTTTCAGAAGTCCTGACCTTTTTTAATTGGTCTTTTCGCATGTTGTACTTTGCTTATTGTTTCGCCATTTTTTCAACCACTTCCCTTAACCCTTTGAGGCGCAACCCTTTCCCAATGCTCAAAAAAGGGCAGCCGTTGCCATCGCTCGACTTAACTAACAGCAAGAGGGTGGACGATCGAAACGTTCATCGCGTGCCACAAATCTAGACCCTTTTTAACGCAGCTGGCTGTGTGCGGGCACAGCCAGTTGCGTCAAAAAGGGGTCTAGATCTGTGGCACGCGATGAACGTTTAAAAATATTTTTTCTTCTATACCTTCTTTACTTTCAAATGTCACTTGGTACACAAGAGCCTTAACACTGGATTCTAACTTCAGAAGTCGATCGCCGCAATGTTATTCTATAGAGAAAACGGCCTTCACTACTACCATATTTCGAAACGAACTATTGCATATTTTTCGTCCATTCTTTTTCTCAATCTTAAAATACTGATCTACATTTATTTTTAAACAGAATTTATCTAAATCAATTAGAAGTGCACTAATTATATCTGAAAATACATGAAATTTGTCCAGAAAGAAAACTTTCTTACAAGGGGTAATTAATGTACTTCTAATTGCTTTAAATTCTGCTTAAAAATAAATGTAGATCATTGTTTTCAGATTAAGGGGGGGGGGGGGGAGAGAATGGATGCAAAATATGCAATACTTTGTTTTGACCTGTGGTGGTAGTGAAGGCCATATTTTAATATGTACTTTAGTGCGTATTTAAAATCTGAAAGAGTTTGATTTTTTTCTTTTTCTTCTAAATATTCTTTGGTATGCTCTTGGATACTTTTTTTCAATGACTGGATCAGCTGCCGACTAGATTTGTCCACGACTAGGGCTGGAGATTGATTTTTTATTACGGGTACGCTTAGTTTACTTATAGGGTAGAACGTTGCCCAGTTGTCTCCAAATTTTGAACCAGGGCCAGATGAGACCTTGCACCTGGATTGCCATTCCCAAAGGTATCTTTTGAGCATGGGCTTTGAAATATATCACTTACGTGCACCAGCAACTGTTTAACGTACACGCTTCAACAGCAGTCCAGTCGAGACAAATTGTGGCCCTCCCAGGCGCTGACAAAAAATGGCGCTGGCCCACTTTCGTCTTAAGCAATAATTAAAAAAAAACTTTCGAAGTTAAATTGTAGTTTGTCAAATCTTTTAGATCTCTTGTAAATCTTTGTACAAGCAATGAGATCTTTAATTCAATCGGGGTCTAACAGACCCTAGCCTTGCCAAAATTGAACACTTAACCCTTCTCGAATTTTCATTTTTCAGCAGATGTCCGTGCTGTAAAAAATAATCGTGACCATTTTTGTACGAGAAATGACGCGCTAAAAAAGTAAAGGATTCTCGTGGAGCTATGCCACCCGCAACTATTTTTATAGATATCAAATCTATTCTTCGTGACTGGCAACAGTCAAAACGTCAGAGTTCGGTGTTCCCAGAGAGGGAATAATGCGCGTTAAAGGGTTAAAACAATATGTCTAAAATTATTGTAATTCAACAAATCTTTTGATCGTTCCGAGATGTTAAAAGAATTTCTCAGCGGTATATAAAATTGCATTGAAACAACTTTTAAAAAGTTCGTCGTCTTAGCTGATCAGTACTCTAACACTGTTCTTGAACTGCGACAATAGTATATGAATTTGGTGTTGCTCCTGGTAGCATTCGCTCATAACTTTTCCAATCGCTCTTAACTTTTCAAACTATTTCCAATCAATGTTTCCTGCTGAATAACCCCCGCTACATTCTCGGCCACTTATGATTTTTTTCTGCGGTGAAACTTCATTAGCAAGGGCTTTTCCTCTTGTTGGGAATTCGATTTTTCACATTTGGTGTTCTGAATATGGATGAAATCTTAAAACTATCCACTGTAGCAATGAGATCCGCTCCGCTATGACCGGCAGCATCAGCAAAAACCAAAGACAACCCGGCTGTAGGCTGTCTTGCTTTCAGTGTTCGGCTTTTTCTGTACAACATTCAGTGTTTTGGACGTATTAGGAATGGAGACGCAGGGACAATGCCGCCGAAAATGGCGAACAAGGGCTTAAGGTGTCTCGCGTAGACGAAGGGTTTCGGTCACAGCAGAGCTCATCCGGCCCAAGTAATGGACATGCGCTTATCAGATGTTGGAAAAATATTAGGTTATTTACAAATGAGATGAAAACCGTTATAACTGTGCCCGGCACAGCTAGCTGTCGTCATTATTATTCTGTCGTCATTATCATTATTCTGTCGTCATTATCATCATTATTACGTCTGAAATTATCGTAGAAAATTGGCGTAAATTATATTTAGTGTAATATGAAGGTTTTCTTTCGTTTAAAGTCAAAGTAGTATGATGCCATTGAAAAAAACAAAGTTGATGTTGATGCAGAATTAAACACGAAGACGGCCTCTTATGCAAATTAAATTACTAGAAAATTAAGTTATATATACCATTCGTTTGCAAATAACGTATAACTTTGCAATACGACGAATAATGGCCAAATAAAGAGCAAGTGGGCCTTCCTTTTTCGCAGCTGTACGTTTTCCTGAACGCACAATCGTACTTTTTCACCAGATTATTAGACACTTTACGAAGTGTGCAAGAAGTTATGTTCGATATTGCATGAATGATGTTACTCTTAAGTTAATCAAGCGTATGGGGATTATTACTGTAGGCGACATTTTTCAGATATCCCCAAAAGAAAATATCGGGAATTGACAAGTCCGGTCAACATGGTGGCCAAAGTCCTTTGGAAATGGCACGATCATCGAAAATTCAGTTAAAACTTCCATACTGAACCGTGATGTGACACGTTGCGCAGTCTTGCTGCAACCAAGCATACCACAACAAGGATTAATGTGGATGTGCGCGAATTTTGAAACACTCTGTATTTTACATTTACGAAGTCAAAATCTCATTCCGCAAGCTGAAGTAAATCTTAATTGGAAGTAAGTCTCGGTGTTGCACGCAGGATTTTAGTTCAGGCGGGCTTCCAAATATTGCTGAACTAGATTATAGTTACAACTCTCATAAAGTCAAAATATTCTGTACTACTTACCCATAGACACAAGCTCATTATCAACGTAACTCGTTGTAGAATCATTTAGTCTTTCCATTGACTTTATAACCGATTTCACTATATTTCATATGCTGATCATACCATGCCATACCATGCTCATTTCAGTGACATTATGTAACCTGTGTCGTATGGATTTACATTTTATTTCCACTCAACGCTTTGCGCTAAATATTTTAAGCTATATTGTCGAACATTTTACTTACACAGTTTCTTTTTCTGTAGTGTGCAGAATTTGCCAAGGTTATTGGAAAGACGCAAGTTGGCGCAAGTGGGCATGTTATTTACTTATCTCTGGCCTAGCATTCTTTTTTATTCGATATGGTACGTCGCACGCAGGTAACAAAGAATCAGAAACCGAAGCTGCGGACACATCATCTAGAAACAGAAAGTGGAGCACAGCTAACTTACACTTATCCTCTCTGTTCTTCGGCTATCTGCTCTTAGTATTCGTTTTGGTTTGGATGGTTTACGATGTCTGTAAGTACTGCTTTGACAGAGATAATGCTGTCCAAAATGCACCTGCGGCTGTTGAAATCGAGTTAGTACAAATGAACCCACAGAATGAATGAGAGACATTACGTTGAAGATAAGGATCATCATCAAAAGAAGGATGAAGAGTACTTTTAAAATAATTGTACGAAGTTATTTTAAATCTGCTATTCTATTTTTGGTTAAATTTTGTATCGATTTTTGATCACTTGTCAATAAACCTTCTCCGTATTTAGTCTGTGGTTTTTAAATGTAACTTAAGACAATTTAAATGCTGCATATTATCAGTTCAGTATATGTACTGACAAAATAAGACATCGAGCAAAAAGTATACGCGTTATAATACTCGAATATAATCTAATTTGTAAACGTTACTAAACGGATAGAGAATGGTTATTTCGCTCAAGCCCAGATTTTTGTCTATGTGGTCTTGTAGACATGAACTGTCACGGTGAAGATCTTTTCAAATGTTTACCAGATAAAGTGGAGGTGAGGGGGGTGGGGTAATAAAATGTTGAAAGTCGCACAAGGTTTGCAATATTTGATATTTGATCGCTAAGTGTGGTGAAAAACGCGACAATTTATTTTAAAGAGGAGGGGGAGGGGGGGTAATAGTTCGAAAATGCCTGGCGAAGATTGTAAAATAGTTTTAGTAGGCGATTTTAAGATTTAAATTCCGGGGAAGTGTTTTATGGAACAGAGCAGGCAAATACGGTACACATGACTATGCCTAACGAAAATTGTTAAACATTTGCTGTTTTGGTGGTCTAATTTAATAGATTTAAATTCTGAAGAAGCGTTTGTGGAACAAAAGACAAGCACGTCACTCATGGATTATGAAGCCCATTCCAAACAGTATTTAAAATGGTAGAGGATAGTTGGAATATGTGCTTGGCGAAAGCTGTAAAACAGTTTTAGTAAGTGATTTTAAGATAAATGAAACGCATCTTTAGAACCAAAATCTAACAAAGACTAACACGGCACACTCATGGATTATGCCTATTCCAGGCAGTATTTAATATGGTGAAGTATAGTTGGAATATGCCTAGCAAAGATTGTAAAATAGTTTCAGTAGGCCATTTTAAAGCAGATTACGATTTCAAAGATGTGTTTCATGGAACAAGAGTCCATTGTTATTTTAACACCCCCTACTCTCGCCAACCTAAAAAATCGCCGCACTTCGGCGAGCTTTGCAGTTTTCGGTCTCTAGGAGTTATGCACAAGCTTCAAAGCTCCAAAAAGAATTAGATGAAAACTAGGGTAAACAAATTGGCGATAAACACACCAGTTAAGGAATTTGAAGACAATTATTAAAACTACATTAATTGGTAACCCATAATAAATAAGTAATGGAATGCTGTACTTGCATGTTGTTCCAAATCGCCATTTTAATTCAAATGACGGTTGCCACATAAATACCAAAAAATCGTCATGGTAACTGCATATGTTTAGTTATCGCCACCTTGGCGAGATTCTGGGCGTTTAAGTAGGAATTAACCCAAGAACGATAAACACGGCACATGGATTATCATGCACATTCAAAACAATATTTAAAACGCTGATATATAGTTGGAATATTCTTGGCGAAGATTGCAAATAGTTTTATCAGACGATTTGAAGATGGATTTCGATTCCAAAGATGGTTTTATGGGAACAAGGAAGAAAAATACGGCACACTCACGAATGATACTTTCTATCCTAATGGAATAAGGAAGAAAATTGGGGCGACAGACGCTTAAATTATAATACGCTTTTAATATGTACTTTAGTGCTTATTTAAAATCTGAAAGAGTTTGATTTTTTTCTTTTTTTTCTTCTAAATATTCTTTGGTATGCTCTTGGATACTTTTTTTCAATGACCGGATCAGCTGCCGACTAGATTTGTCCACGACTAGGGCTGGAGATGGATATTTTATTACAGGTACGCCTAGCTTACTTATAGGGTAGAACGTTGCCCAGTAGTCTCTAAATTTTGAACCAGGGCCAGATGAGACCTTGCACCTGGATTGCCATTCCCAAAGGTATCTTTTAAGCATGGGCTTTAAAATCTATTACAATTACGTGCACCAGCAACTGTTTAACGTACACGCTTCAACAGCAGTCCAGTCGAGACAAATTGTGACCCTCCCAGGCGCTGGCCTACTTTCGTCTTAAGCAATAATAAAAAAAAAACTTTCGAAGTTAAATTGTACTTTGTCAAATCTTTTAGATCTCTTGTAAATCTTTGTAAAAGCAATGAGATCTTTAAATCAATCGGGGTCGAACAGACCCTAGCCTTTCCAAAATTGAACCCTTAAACCTTCTCGAATTCTTTCATTTTTCAGCAGATGTCCGTGCTGTAAAAAATAATCGTGGCCATTTTTGTACGGGAAATGACGCGCTAAAAAGTAAAGGATTCTCGTGGAGCTACGCCACCCGCAACTATTTTTATAGATATCAAATCTATTCTTCGTGACTGGCAACAGTCAAAACGTCAGAGTTGGGTGTTCCCAGAGCGGGAACAATGCGCGTTAAAAGGTTAAAACAGTATGTCTAAAATTATTGTAATTCAACAAATCTCTTGATCGTTCCGAGATGTCAAAAGAATTTCTCAGCGGTATATAAAACTGCATTGAAACAACTTTTAAAAAGTTCGTCGTCTTTGCTAATCAGTACTCGCACTAACGGTGTTCTTGAACTACAATACTACATGAATTTGGTGTTGCTCCTGGTAGCATTCGCTCATAACTTTTCCAATCGCTCTTAACTTTTCCAAATATTTCCAATCAATGTTTCTTGCTGAATAACCCCCGCTACATTCTCGGCCACTTATGATTTTTTTCTGTCGGTGAAACTTCATTAGCAAGGGCTTTTCCTCTTGTTGGGAATTCGATTTTTCACATTTGATTTCATCCATATTCAGAACACCAAAACTATCCACTCTAGCAATGAGATCCGCTCCGCTATGACCGGCAGCATCAGCAAAAACCAAAGACAACCCGGCTGTTAGGCTATCTTGCTTTCACAGTGTTCGGCTTTTTTCTGTACAACATTCAGTGTTTTGGACGTATGAGGAATGGAGACGCAGGGACAATGCCGCCCAAAATGGCGAACAAGGGCATAAGGTGTCTCGCGTAGACGAAGGGTTTCGTTCACAGCAGAGCTCATCCAGTCCAAGTAATGGACATGCGCTTATCAGATGTTGAAAAAATATTAGGTTATTTACAAATGAGATGAAAACCGCTTTTTAAATAATGAAAATTAATTTTTGCTCTTTTATCCATGTGGAAATTGAATCAATTTCCATAAGTTCTTTAAAAATATTTTTTCTTCTATACCTTCTTTACTTTCAAATGTCACTTGGTACACAAGAGCCTTAACACTGGATTCTAACTTCAGAAGTCGATCGCCGCAATGTTATTCTATGGAGAAAACGGCCTTCACTACTACCACATTTCGAAACGAACTATTGCATATTTTTCATCCATTCTTTTTCTCAATCTTAAAATACTGATCTACATTTATTTTTAAACAGAATTTATCTAAATCAATTAGAAGTGCACTAATTACATCTGAAAATACATGAAATTTGTCCAGAAAGAAAACTTTCTTACAAGGGGTAATTAGTGTACTTCTAATTGCTTTAAATTCTGCTTAAAAATAAATGTAGATCATTGTTTTCAGATTAAGGGGGGGGGGGGGGGAAGAATGAATGCAAAATATGCAATAGTTTGTTTTGAACTGTGGTGGTAGTGAAGGCCGTTTCCTCCATAGAATAACATTGCGGCGATCGACTTCCGAAGTTAGTAGACACGAGCCTTAATATCTAGTGATTAACTTAAGAGTACAAAATCTAACCAACCTTTTTGCTTTCATCTGCAAGTCGAGACAAAGCTTTCTTTACCGAGATTATCTTTTACCTAACTCTGTATATTTATGGGAAGATATACACTTCTACCGTATGAAATATTTAGCTTGTAGTTTTTGCCTTTCCAATTGCTAGCGTATGCAGCACAGGCATTCGCCATCACCAGAGCCGAGCTGCTGGGCTTATAGAATGTAAATTAAAGGTTTTACTTCCTTGTACGGAGTATAAGGAAGTAATGTGATCCCGAAAATTTTCGGGGGCGAGATTTCGTAGAAAAAACATATTTTGACTACGTCTAAATTTACTTTGAGATTTTTACTATTCATCTTATCGTACGCTATCATGCACGTTCATATAAATGCGTGTGCAACCCATTTTGGCTGTGCGCGAGTCTATTTTGACCAGTTTTTCAATGCCGTCTGTACGTACGTATGTTTAACTCTCGTATCTCAATCTATTGGTCGTAGAATGTTGAAACTTTGTATTTAGGTTTGTTGTAACATGTAGTTGTAATACCTCCATTCTTGGTCCCAATCGACTAGATAGTTTATCTACCGGTTGCCAAAATATTCTAAATTGGGCTCTATTGGCCGAAATTCATTGAACTCGCATATCTCAAACTATTACATAGAATGTTGAAACTTTACATTTAAGATTATTGTAACATCTAGTTATACACCTCCCTTTTCGATCCCATTCGACTGGATAGTTTATCTACAGGGCCGCCCAAGAGATTCTAAATATATTACGCTCTATAGGCAGAAGTTCATTAACCCCTTTGATACGCAACCCTTTCGCAATGCTGAAAAAAGGGCAGCCGTTGCCATCGCACGACTTAACTACCAGCAAGATGGCGGACGATCGAAACGATCGCACAGCCAGCTGCGTCAAAAAAGGATCTCTAGATCTGTGGCACGCGATGAACGTTTCGATCGTCCGCCATCTTGCTGGTAATTAAGTCGAGCAATGGCAACGGCTGCCCTTTTTTCAACATTGAGCAATCTATCCAGCTGTTCTCGCATTCTTTCATTTTTCAGCAGATGTCAGTGCTGTTAAAAATAATCGTGACCATTTTTTTACGGGAAATGACGTGCTAAAAGGTAAACGATTCTCGTGGAGCTATGTCCCCCGCAACCATTTTTATAGAAATCAATTCTATTCTTCGTGACTGGCAACAATCAAAACGACAGAGTTTGGTGTTGCCAGAGAGGGAACACTGCGCATTAAAGGGTTAAAGTGTATTTTAGAGGTATAGGGCTATTTCAAACGACTACAGAAGTGATATATGCCGTTACACGGATTACAAAATGAATTTCTCCATCGAAAAAAAGTGTCTTTATCATTTATAGCTCTGCTGCAGGAGCATAAGATTTCCGAATCATTACGGTCAATTGCAATTTTAGGGACTTTCAAGCACAATACCGTCCTACCATATATAGTTAGGTAATGGTTCGACCAAGGTCACGTGCGTCCCTCAAGAATTACGCCAAAAGTCGCCAAGCTTGGCAACTTTTGATGTACGTGTGTAGGTATCAACTCTCAAAAATCAAACTATTAGTCGTAGAATGTTGAAATTTCAAGATTGTTGTAACATCTATGAGCATCTCTATTTTTGTTTCCAATCTACAGAGTTTATTTACAGGACCACCTAATAAAATTTCAATATATTAATGTCTATAGACATCTTCAATTATTACACCCGTAGTGTCATTGTTTGGCCCTACCCAAAATCTCTCAATTTGTCATCAAGTTTGTCGAGTTATGCAGAAATTCGCCAAATTTGGCGCCAAAAATAATTTCGCGATTCTCATAACTTTGTCCAATTGGTTGGTGTAAGCAGTTTTCTAGCATGCTAAATCGAATCAATAATTATGTTTCCCATTTGGAAATATATTGAATTAAATGTCTCTTAAAATATCATGTTATTTTAAACATGTTGTTGATTTGTAATAAGTAATCTTAGATCTGTAAGAATAAAGAACTTTTTCATTCGCGCCACGTGAAACGTGAAGACCCACATTTATTTATACCTAGATATATTGCTACCTAGATTGCATAACTTAAGTACGTCTGATTTTGTGATATTACTTCTTCTTTAACCCTTTGCGCAACCCTTTCCCGATGCTGAAAAAAGGGCAGCCGTTGCCATCGCTCGACTTAACTACCAGCAAAATGGCGGAAGATCGAAACGTTCATCACGTGCCACAGATCTAGAGACCCTTTTTTGACGCAGCTGGCTGTGCGGAACGTTTCGATCGTCCGCCATCTTGCTGGTAGTTAAGTCGCGCGATGGCAACGGCTGCCCTTTTTTCAGCATTGGGAACGGGTTGCACCTCGAAGGTTTAAGCGTGTGGCGTGTGTTAAACTCCATTAGACTTCCATCTCACGTACGCATCTGTCCGGACCCGCGGAACAAAAACAACTTAATACTTACGACGTTCTGCAAGATGCTCGAAAATTTTCAATTCTTGCTAAGCTTATTTCACTTGCTTTTTAACTACTTGTAACATTGTGTTTTTCCGTTTTTGTAGTGAGGGGACGAATTGGAAGATTCAGGTGCCAATATATCATCTTCTGTGTCCTCATCAGTGTAGCGCTCGGCATTGCGATATCCAGCGCAATCGCTGGGGCAATCTACTACTTTAACATGCCGGAGTTCAAGAGACAGTCGACGGACGAAAATGACAAGTGGTACGAGAGTCTGTTCGGCCTGGCTCTGGGGTTCGGCTTCATTTCCCTGTTTCTTTGCATATGCTGCGTATATCACACGACGTTCTCGAAAACGGCTGCCAAGTACCGCAGAGATGTCATCTGGAAGACTTTCAACTCTAGCAAGGCTCGAGCCCGAAGGAGGGAACAGGGTGCGATGGAAATGAAGCTTGTGTATCAGGAAAATGAGGAGGAGGAATCCGAAGAACATGTTGTTTTATGGTTTCTGTCTGAACAGGCTCAACTGACCGGAACAGCAAGTCCCGATTATTGATTGCCGGAAACTGTTCGAGATACCGTGGAACAGCGAGAGACTGTCGCTGCTTTGTTATGCTAAAGAGTTGCAATTCTAACCATGCTCAATTTGCTACTATTGTTAATGTTAAATCTGTTAATAAATTTATCCAGTGTACTACTCTCCTATATTATGAATAACGTTTCAAAGTATAAAACGTAGGTAGGAAAACTGTCACCTACGCGATAAGGAAAAATAAAAGTTTAATTCAATTAGGCATGGGTCTTCGATTGTATTTTTCATGTCGTCTCTTTTTTTTTTATCATTAAGTACTATTAAAAACAGTATAACAATAACAAAATTAGTAAAAATCAAAATTTTCAGTAAATGGATCTGACAATTCAGTATTATATATACTATTAGGCGCGGAGGAGAAACTTTTGTAGACAAGTAAGCCCAGTATTTGTTTAAGTCGGTTTAATTACGAACCTGTTCAATAACACAGTTGGGAGAGTTATTCTCACAACGAAAAAACATGTTTTAAAACGTTTTTAAAAATAACAAAATATTTTAAATTATTTCTCTATCTCTCTATTCTAAAAAAAAAGTTGCCGCCGCCGCTGTTAAGAGCTTGTTCGGCTATCTTCTCCGAAACCATGGGGATATGAGTTTCCACGAAGGTGTCCACGTATTCGGAAAATTCCGGAGAACCTGATAAGCTGACTTAAATTTCGAAATTCCTGCTATTTTAGAAGATATTAATAAAAAAACTGAAAAAGTAAACTGAATGGTTGTCAGATCTCGCATAAAATCATTCATTCTTTTGCAACAAAGCAATTCCAAATATGTAGAATCGCTTGAAATTCCCAAACATGAAATAGAATTACACCAATTTTACGTCAAATTAAAAAGTTTGTGAAAAAATAAATGTCAAAGTGTGTTACACAAAGCTGACGATTTTCAAATAAGTTCTCTTAGATAACAGGAGTTTAGAGTTACCAATAATTGTTTTTTCCAAAACAGAATAACTAATTGCAACGGATTTAAAAAGCGCCAGTTTGGCATCAGGTACGATCTGGCAAAAGGAAATCTCTCCAAGCAGGGTGAATCTAAACTGCGTGTTCCAAATGTTAGTACCCAATATCTTGAAATTGAAAAAAAATTAAAATGCAGATTATAGTAAAGCCGGTTAGATTTAGCAAGGGTATTTGCTACCAGTAGAAATATTTAGTGATGTTAAAAGTTATAGTGCAGCTTGCATATTTGCTAGCGCAGAGAGGTGATAGATTTCGTAGTGCTAAATACGCCAATCTACAAAGAATTGTGTATATGAATATATGGATTACGGTTTTCCCAGTAACCTTACATGAGCAGTAATTATCGTTTATGAGTATGTGTAAATCGCCAAATAATGAAAAGTCGCCATTGGTGGCAAGCTATTCTAGCTGTTCTGTAGTTTCATCAAGTGGGTAGCATTAGCTCGGAGGCTCTCGATGTGAACCCGTGGTGTCTACAGGGTCTAACGATGATTTGAGAACCACTTCATAAGAAACATATGAAGCACTGTTTTCTTAGAACTAATTATTAACTATACATGTAGGTACGTAGCCAAATTATGAAAAATCGCCATGCGTGGCAAATACTCAAGGTGCTCCGTAGATACTACGTAATTAAAGATAGTGTGAAGTTTAAAATTTTGTGTACCAAGGAACATGCAAGAACCAAGCAATGTGTAGCTCGGTAACATTCTATCCGATTCCATCTTTGGGTTTTGTCTGTTGAAATTATGCCTTTTTTACGAATAAACTTCATTAGGGGCCGAATGCCTGATACGAAAAACGAACGTAGCGAGTCTAGGGGCCTTGACCCCGAGTGCTTAGAAAAAGTTCTTGTAAATAAAAGTGAAAATATGTGTGTATATTTGTTTGGTAACAAATCTGCCTGGTCATCACCATGGCAGCGTGGTTAAGTCACTCTAAATGGTACACGGAAGGTTCATGGTTCAAAACCAGGTTGCGTCCATTGACCGAACCGTTGAGTTTTCCGTGGTTTTCTCCGACATTTAGCGTAAATACGGAAGAAGAACCCCCACGGAGGGCATCCCCCTCGTTAAGTCCTTTTGCGTGGATTTATAGCGGGATTTGGGCCAAGCACACAAATCCGCAACACATGCTACACAAACAAAACTAATCTACCTAGTTCGATAAATTCACTTGAAAATCATCTATTAAATCACACTTGGGGTCCGAGTTTGATTCCCCCTTGACTTGGGTGTTACTTACTCCATTCCTTCATACGGGGAAACGTTTTCCTCCCACTGGCATATGCTTATTAAGACCTGGACTTGACTTTTGCTACGCTAGCACTTGAAGTATTTCAGTGTCTGATAAATTTCCTATTACAGTTTCGTGTATAACTAATTTTTTTCGAATAAGACACAAATCAAAAGAAATATAAGAAAATACCTTAAAATACCGCGAAAATGCCCCCCCCTCAACTCTTCCAAGAAAAATCGCGATCTTTGGGGGCGGATAGACGGTAAAAATCGAGAAAATATACCGTTCAAGCGCCTCCTCTATCTTCAACTGAAGCTGGATTCATACCGTTCCGTACCGCTAAGACGCCGCAATGACATCACTATACGAAACGATGTGAAGAGCATTGTTCTGACGTCACACTTCGATGGCATATGGCGTGATTTCATTGGTGTCATCTGTTGTATCAGCATCAAACAATCATCATCGAAAAGCAAAAATTTGAAAACAATAACGATCTTACCAGAAATTTTCATGTTGTTGTATTTGGAACATGTATTTTCGGATTTGTATGCTTGGTTTAAAGAATCCGCTAATAAATAGTCGTCGAGTAAAGTGAACAACACAATGAGTGCATTCCTAAACGACAAACTCGCGTCACGAGTTTTCGTAAGGAAACTGGAATGCGTGTGTTTAGTTCTATCAGTGGCTATAAATTTCTTTCGCCTTTACGAACAACTTCAGTTTATTTAGTTTCGTTGTCTAGGAAACGTGTTTGTTTACATTTCACGTCTGTTATTTTTGCTGAGCAGAGTTCTTAAAACATACTCAACACACAATCAACAGTATTTTTAAAAGAAAGAGTGGCTATTATTGAATAGTACAGATCAAAATTTAAAAATTTCAAAAACTTTCAAAAGTATTTAGCAAGAGAAGTTCAAATTTCGCTAAAAACGGTTTAAAACACTAAAAATATCCATTTTGAATTTACTAAAATGAAAGATACAAGAAAATGATTACCCTTGAAAAATACTTCTTCGTTGCAGTTTCTAGCAGCTTCAGCAAAAGTAAAGTACTTTTCATAACAACATGCTTTTCGTAACTATGGACACCATTCAATAACAACAACGTGCAGAAAATGTGTCCTCTAAACAAGTGGACGAACCTGCTTCTCGCTCAGTTTATTTAGTTTTAAACTAAACTCACTCAGTTTCGTATACGAACGCTTTAGTTTATAAATTGAATGCACTCAGTTTCCTTTACGATCACCTTAGATGGAAACTCGTTTCTCGAGTATGACTCGTTTGGCGTTTACAAGTGCAGCCAATGAAAGATTTTACTAACACAGAGAAAGGCATTTTTTACAGAGAGAGTGTGAATGAGAATCGAACCCACGACCGTACTCTTAGCCGCTGCTAGCCGGGGCGTTTATTCTGTATTTTGAGAGCAAACGAAATGCACGAGAAAGGTAGGGGGGGGGAGAGTTTATTAAAGGGAGGAGGCGCTTTCGCCGTATTTTACGGTAGTTCTTTAAAAAACACAAAATTAGAAAGAACTTTGATGAAGCAATTATTATATATGACATCATTCACTTTCACGGAGAACAACATTTTAAATATGAAAGTGGCGTAGGAAATTTGACTTACACTCGAATGTTAAAATAGGAAATTCAACTTATGCTTCGATCGTAGTCCACGCGCCTGACGGAATGTTGGTCGTAATTTTACTTAATGCTTCTTTAATTTTGCATCCTCTACTGTTTCAGCAGGAATGGGACAAACTTTTGAATGAACATAAAAATTGGAGGATTTGTCAAAATGATTCATTCCTCCAATAAATGAACTGAAGTCAAGTATAAATTTCCTGATCGAGGAAATGTTTCTGTTTAAAGAAAAGTATTTTAGATAATCTGGTACTGCAGTTTTTATCTCGAAATTTTTAACATTCTGTTCAGTTTTCACGTATTTAGAGGTTTGTCGTTTTAATATCAAGTCTTCTAAAAGTATGTATATTTTTTATAGCTTCATTTATATTTTAATCACTGTGTGGTTTATAACTTTTTATAAAATGACTCTAGCAGAAAAATTAATGAATGCAATGGAAATACGGTTCAGATTTATTTTCTGGGTTCATTAATAAGTAAACTTCTAGTTTTTCTATAAACTATACGAAACCAACTTTAAAAAAAGGTAAATGACGCGAAATGCACTAGATATGGCATAGACAGGGACATTCAAAATAAAACTTTAAAGGATAAAATACAGCTAAGACACAATTGGTTATTACAAAATCCAAGAATTTTTTCTTTTTATAAGGCAAAGATGGTAAACAAAATCTAGTTCTGTGTCATAGAAAACTTCCTCTTTTTGAGTTGTGGCATTATTTTAGGTGTGCGATATAAAACTGTTTTGTAAACTAATAACGAGCCATTCTGCGGAAGATTATGGTTTGTTCTATTAGGTTTTAAAGTTACTAAAGATGTAGTTTTTATTGCAACTGAGAGGTTAAAACACAAGACCACGTTCTTAATTGCGCAAGCTACCACCTAAAGATTTGCGGATTGGAAAGAATTTTACCTTTCGAAAACGTTTATACGGTTGATATAAATTTGTTTAATTTGTCTCAAATCAGTTTTAGATGAACGTAACTGGCAAAGATGTTTATAGTTCGAAAATTCCCGTATACAGTACGCCTCGTTATATCGCGCTTCTCGGGAGACTAGAAAAATGCGCGACTTATACCCGGAGGGGGGGGGGGGTGCGATATAACCGGAGAGAGGTATGTATGGTTGACATTAAATTTTACTATGACCACATGTATTAAAATTGAATAAAGTTAATGGTATACGTACTGAAATAAAATACTATCACTTAAACATCAAATGTATTTTATCTTTTTTAATTTATATGCAAATACACATTTTATTTCCTACTGATTAAACTATCCAGTCATTTGCTTTTGATTTTGATTGCTGCTGAAAAGCAAGTTATGAGAAGAGTGGAAATTAATTGCACCTCCGTAATGTTAGTTGTATTTTTTCAAATATAGTGTACACTTTCTCAAGTAAAGCGCAGAAACAGATCAGTACAAAAAAAAAAAAGGAAAGGCGCGATATAACAAGAGGTTACTATTGGTTTCTATGCAACATAGATATAAATAAGCCAAAGGATTTCGGTATACAAAAAAATAAATTTTCAATCTACAAGAATTCAATAATTTTCCTCAAATGAATGTTAAACTATCTTTCTGGTAGATAAGGCCTCTAAACTTTTTTAGTATACACGAGTGAAATTTTTACTGCAGTTTCAAAACTTGGATTAAAGCTGAATAGTATGTAAATGATAATGTTCGTTATATTTATTACCCAAGTATCCTCAGAACATGGAAAGTCATAACATGAATAGTCAGAACATGGAAAGTAAGATTCTGAGTATATTTGTAAATTAGCTTTGCTTTAACTCTTTTCGACACTATTAAATTAGACGCAAAAAGAATTAAAAACAGACTTTTGGAAGAAGTTTTTTGCAACTGATGGATCTTCTTTGTATCTCCCGAAACAGTCTTAATAAAGTACCTTTTCTATGTCTATTATTTTACAAAGTTTTAGTTATTTTACTGAATGTAACATTTCTTAAAACAAGAATGTACGATAAATAGCTTTAAAAAACTTATATTAATGTTATGAAGTTATAATTTAACTTCAAGATAAAACAAAAGTATAAATAGCAGCTTAAAAATTATAAATTTGACTGGCAAGGATAAAAACGTTGCAACTTCTGCTAATGGTATTTTAATAAAAAAAATTAAAACTATTACAAAAATACCAGATTACTTCGCTTGATCCACCAGTGATCAAAGCAAAAAATTAACAATTTAAAATGCATGGATTTTTATTCTAAATGATTTTCATTATGTATTGGGGGTCGAATTTCCTGAACTTCAAAACCTTTAAAATCTTTGCAGCGTATTTTAGTTTCGAAAATAACTTTGGAAATTTATATAAATAAAACATCTCAAATATGAAAAAAAGGATTTTGCCGCATAGGTTTCCCACATTGTAATAAAATTAACGCCAAGAACTTCTTGATTAAGCTTAATTTACTACTAGTTTTGGGTCAAATACTTAAGACTGAATTTGTAAAATACATTTTGTAAGCTATTTTCCTTCATAGATTACTTAATGTCATTTATATACTAGTTGCATTACATTAGCCATATTAGTTATTGATAGCATAACTATTAACCTTTCACACGCCAGGCCTTTCCACTCGAGCAAATTAGAATTTCGAGAAGACCTAGCCGCTCCAATTTTTTTACAACGTGCTTTACATTATTCCATACACAATTTGCCTCTTTCTTGCACATTTCACTTTTTTCGCCATCTTCAATTAAATCCCCTCCCCTCCCTCATGGACAAAGTTTATGCATGAACTTAATTTCGTTCATCGGCAAAAAATCTAACTAATCTTCTCGTAAAACATGCCTCATCCCATGCTTATTGGTCTCGATAAACTTTGATGCATTCCTACTGCCAGGACTGCCGGGTTCGAACACCGTCAGAGATCATGAGCGTATCTAAGAAATCGCTAAAGCCATTTTAAAACGGCGTCCTTCTACACTTTTTAAGTGTGTAATTATGCCGCTTTAAAATGGCTGTAGGGATACACAGATCACACAAAAAGGGCTGGGGATAAACTCATGAAGCGCGATATTTCAGGCAAACCTAAAAGAACGTGGCCACCGCTCGAATTATCGCATCAGAGCGTGCGAGAGGCACCTCGAGTACAAAGGGTTAACCCATTCGTGCCCAGTTATTTTTGCGACTTTCTTCGATTTTTGCCAATACCGGAAATAGCTAAATTTCTGATGTCAACTTCTTGGACAAGGGATGATTTCTTTTAAAATCATTATGTATAAAAATTGAAATGTTAACATCCTACTGAGTCATGTTATAATATGTTGTAGAGTTGAGGTTCAATATTCGTGAATAAAGGCTAAGAAAAATAAATAACGTTTTCGACCGATAGCGAAAATGCAGTCCCAAAAAAGGGACGCTAGGCATAAATGGGTTAAAATGGAATTTGCAGCAGTGTCCAAAGTTCCCTGTTACGTTGAGCAACTGTCTTGGGTGGTCAATTTCATTGTAAAGTACTGTCGGTTCTTATTACCGAGAAACTTTTCCTCATTTATGGTAGAGCCGGGACTAATTTGATTATATCAAAATAGCGTCAAAAAAGACCGATTTTTTTTCTTTTATTTATTTAGAAAGGATAATTCTGTAAAACTGCTCCACCACAATTTTTTCTTAAAAGCGAAATAACAGCTAAAACAAGACGGATTCACACGACCGCTCGCATAGAATAGAACTTCAGCAAATGCCTGTCTGAACGTTATCGACTTTTTTCAATGTAGAATAGTCTTGTTTGTGGTAGTGCCGCCTATAGGACAATAACTACCCTGGAAGTTGTGCCTAAAGTAAAGTTACTTTCCAGTAAAAGTTCGAGACTCTCATCGGAGTACGTATTCGTTTCGAGTAGTGTTGATAGTTTTACTAAACGTGTCACAAATGCAAGTCAGGAGGACAGCATTATGGATAGCTTTCTTCTCGTGCGTAATTTTGACGCCAGTGTAATGCAGCTCGTAAATATTTAATCTATTTTTCCCAAATTCTTGTAGGAAATTTTAGATGTGTTAAAAGTAATTGAAAGAGAAACACATGTATCAAAAGATCAAACGCATGGAAAATATTTTATCCTGTGGTATATTTTAAGTTTTAAACGAAATATCATAAAGGAATTTTTTTAAATGGCGACAGTCAATCTTTTCTATAAGAGCATCAATCTTCACCCGCACTGGTGGCTCACTTAACGTTTCCTTCAGTACAATTACTTATTATGGAGACACAGCCGTCAGGCAAATTATTAAAATGGGACATTAACCATTGTAAGCTCATTCCAAGAAGTGTGATCAGTGAAACTATATTTGAAAGCAATGTTTCAAATTCTTTTTACACGATTGTAAAAATGTGATCTCTAGAAGTAGTGTTATACTGTGTAAACAATCCCGAAGTTTTAAAGTTTACCACTCGGCTCACTTTCATGATTTAGATAGGAATTCAATAAAACATTAGCTGGTAAAATTTCTTTATAATAAGCTTTACTCTTTTCCTTCTAGGAAAGTAAAAGTATAGTGTATTTTGGGGAGGACACTTTGGAGAATTTGAATTGAGAATAGTATAATACACCTTTATGTATACTATTATTCCCAGATTTTATTACAAATTATATTAAACAGTAGTATCTATCCTTTCTGATTATCTTTTATCTATTGTTTTAAGCTCAAAGAACATTAATGAAAATATCGTCTGAAATGATAGTTAATCATTTCTTATGAAACAGGGAAATGAAAGTTCTTATAACAAAGTTCAATGCATTAGTCATAACTTGAATTGTATACCTTTCTTGGCGTTCTGCATGCCGAATTTCTGCCACTGAATATATGCAGAGGTCTCAAAAGTGGTTACTAGGATGGTTACTAAGCTTTTCAGACATGCTCGTTACATCACGTAGGCTGCTTATGCACGTGTATGGAATTTTAGATAAGTTAAAAGAGGTGAAAACTTTTAGGGATGGGCTTGTGTACAGAAATATTCTGTAATACAAACTGAATGATTGTAAATGTGCTAAAATCCTTTTTTCTCCTCTGTAGTGTCAATGAAATGCGTTACAAAATTCTTGCTCAACTTGGCAGGGTTCTTGGTAGTCTTAGCTATGCGTCTTGCATATGACGTTACAACGTTCAAGGTGGAGGAAAATGGTGACATTTCGAAGAAGGCTGCCTTAAGTGCATGTTTATTCTATGTAGAGTGCACAATTGATGTAGTTGTACTTATTTTATCAGTACTACTTTTGGTCGAGCTGGTTCTGTCGGTATGCAAACGGAGAAAGCAGAGAAGAACGGTGAGGGTTGAGCTTGGAGACATCGTGGTGGAATACGAAGTAAGACCACCCAATCCGGTGCCACCAGAACTTTTGCAAAGACCCAGAAATCCAGAGCCGCCAGTACCTACCCAAAGACCCAGAAATCCAGAACTGTCAGAACTTCTCCTAAGACCAGAAAATCCGTTGCCTCCGGTGGGAGATGTGGAAAGATTCTGAATCGGAGCTACATGTTTTAATTTTCGTACTCTATTTCAGTTCTGTATTTGACTTTTTCCCTCAGAGTTGTATGACTAATCAAGGATTCATCTTTGAGAAATTTATTCTTGTAATCTAATGATGTGGAGTTCCATTAAATATTTGATTTAATCTGTTGAATATTTTCTTTTACAGAGAAATATATTGCTCAAGTTGTTGGAGGGCGGGAGGGGGGGGGGAATTTCGCTGGGGAAACTTGAGCAGAAGCGTTGGTTTACTTTGAGCAACTGTCTTGGGAGGTCAATTTCATTGGGAAGTACTGTCAGTTATTGCTACCGAGAAACTTCTGCTCATTTACGGCAGAGCCGGGACTAATTTGATTTTATCAAAATAGCGTCAAAAGAAATATTTTTTTCTTTTTATTTAGAAAGGACAATTCTGTAAAACTACTCCACCACAATTTTTTCTTAAAATCGTAAAAGCGAAATAAACGCTAAAATGAAAACAAGACTGATTCACACGACGCGACGGCTGGCATAGAATAGAACTTCAGCAAATGCCTGTCTGAACGTTATCGACTTTTTTCAATGTAGAATAGTCTTGTTTGTAGTAGTGCCGCCTATAGGACAAATAACTACCCTGGAAGTTGTGCCTGAAGTAAAGTTACTTTCCAGTAAAGTTTGAGACTCTCATCAGAGTACGTATTCGTTTCGAGTAGTGTTGATAGTTTTACTAAACGTGTCACAAATGAAAGTCAGGAGGACAGCATTATGGATAGCTTGCTTCTCATGAGTAATTTTGACGCCAGTGTAATGCAGCTCGTAAATATTTAATCTAGTTTCTCCAATTTCCTTGTGGGGAAATTTTAGTTAATTGTATTAAAAGTAATTGAAAAGAGAAACGCACGTATCAAAAGATCAAACGCATGGAAAATATTTTATCCTGTGGTATAATATTTTAAATTTTAAACGAAATATTATAAATTGAATTTTTTAAATAGCGAAAGTCAATCTTTTCTATAAGAGCATCAATCTTCACCCGCACTGGTGGCTCACTTAACGTTTCCTTCAGTACAATTACTTATTATGGAGACATAGCCGCCAGGCAAATTATTAAAATAGGAATCATTAACCATTGTAAGCTCATTCCAAGAAGTGTGATCAGTGAAACTATATTTGAAAGCAATGTTTCAAATTCTTTTTAATGATTGTAAAAATGTGGTCTCTAGAAGTAGTGTTATACTGTGTAAACAATCCCGAAGTTTTTATTAAAGTTTACCACTCAGCTCACTTTCATGATTTAGATAGGAATTCAATAAAACATTAGCTGGTAAAATTTCTTTATAATAAGCTTTACTCTTTTCCTTCTAGGAAAGTAAAAGTATAGTGTATTTTGGGGAGGACACTTTGGAGAATTTGAATTGAGAATAGGATAATACACCTTTATGTATACTATTATTCCCAGATTTTATTACAAATTATATTAAACAGTAGTATCTATCCTTTCTGATTATCTTTTATCTATTGTTTTAAGCTGAATGAAGAACATTAATGAAAATATCGTCTGAAATGATAGTTAATCATTTCTTATTCAACAGGGAAATGAAAGTTCTTATAACAAAGTTCAATGCATTAGTCATAACTTGAATTGTATACCTTTCTTGGCTTTCTGCATGCCGAATTTCTGCCACTGAATATATGCAGAGGTCTCAAAAGTGGTTACTAGGATGGTTACTAGGCTTTTCAGACATGCTCGTTACATCATGTCGGCTGCTTATGCACGTGTATGGAATTTTAGATAAGTTAAGAGGTGAAAACTTTTAGGGATGGGCTTGTGTACAGAAATATTCTGTAATACAGACTGAATGATTGTAAATGTGCTAAAATCCTTTTTTCTCCTCTGTAGTGGCAATGAAAAGGGCTCTGTATGTCGTGATCATCCTTGAAGCGGGCTTGTTGCTCTTAGCTTCTGGTATTGGATATGCCGTTACAGTTCGAGGTGGGAAATCCGAATGAGGATTTTCTCTGTGCATGTTTATTCTATATCATGTACACATGTGTGGTAGTTATACTTTTTGCATCACTACTACTTTTGGTCGATTCATTTCTGCCAGTATGCAGACGGAGAAAGCGGAGAAGAACGGTGAAGGTTGCGCCTGGAGACATCGTGGTGGAATACGAAGCAAGACCACCCAATCCGGTACCACCAGAACTTACCCAAAGACCCAGAAATCAAGAGCTGTCAGAACGTCTCCGAAGACCAGAAAATCCGTTGCCTCCGGTGGGAGATGTGGAACGATTCTAAATCGGAGCTACATGTTTTAATTTTCGTACTCTATTTCAGTTCTGTATTTGACTTTTTCCCTCAGAGTTGTATGACTAATCAAGGATTAATCTTTGAGAAATTTATTCTTGTAATCTAATGATGTGGAGTTCTATTAAATATTTGATTTAATCTGATGAATATTTTCTTTTACAGAGAAATATATTGCTCAAGTTGTTGGAGGGCGGGAGGGGGGGGGGATTTCGCTGGGGAAACTTGAGCAGAAGCGTTGGTTTACTTTGAGCAACTGTCTTGGGAGGTCAATTTCATTGGGAAGTGCTGTCAGTTCTTGCTACCGAGAAACTTCTGCTCATTTACGGTAGAGCCGGGACTAATTTGATTTTATCAAAATAGCGTCAAAAGAAATATATTTTTTTTTAGAAAGGATAATTCTGTAAAACTGCTCCACCACAATTTTTTCTTAAAATCCTAAAAGCGAAAAAACGCTAAAATTAAAACAAGACTGATTCACAAGACGCGACGGCTCGCATAGAATAGAACTTCAGCAAATGCCTGTCTGAACGTTATCGACTTCTTTCAATGTAGAATAGTCTTGTTTGTGGTAGTGCCGCCTATAGAACAATAACTACCCTGGAAGTTGTGCCTAAAGTAAAGTTACTTTCCAGTAAAGTTTGAGACTCATCAGAGTACGTATTCGTTTCCAGTAGTGTTGAGTTTTACCAAACGTGTCACAAATGCAAGTCAGGAGGACAGCATTATGGATAGTTTGCTTCTCATGCGTAATTTTGACGCCAGTGTAGTGCAGCTTGTAAATATTTAATCTAGTTTTCCCAAATTCTTGTGGGGAATTTTAGTTAATTATGTTAAAAGTAATTGAAAAGAGAAACCACACGTAGCAAGAGATCAAACTCATGGAAAATATTTTATCCTGTGGTATAAGAGATTTTAAATTTTAAGCGAAATATCATAAATGGAATTCTTTTAAATGGCGACAGTTGATATTTTCTATAAGAGCATTAATCTTCACCTGCACGGGTGGCTCACTTTCTTTCATACATGTTTCACTTAACATTTCCTTCAGTACAATTACTTATTATGGAGACTTAACCGTCAGGCAAATTATTAAATTAGGACTCATTCACCATTGTAAGCTCATTCCAAGAAGTGTGATCAGTGAAACTATTTGAAAGCAATGTTTCAAATTCTTTTTACAAGATTGTAAAAATGTGGTCTCTCGAAGTAGTGTTATACTGTGTAAACAATTCCGAAGTATTTATTAAAGTTTACCACTCGGCTCACTTTCATGATTTAGATTGGAATTCAGTAAAACATTAGCTGGTAAATTTTATTTTTAATAAGCTTTACTCTTTTCCTTCCAGGAAAGTAAAAGTATAGTGTACTTTGGGGGGAGGACATTTGGAGAATTTGAATTGTGACTGGTATAATACACCTTTATGTATAATGTAATTATTCCCAGATTTTATTACAAATTATATTAATCAGAAAGGATCGATACTATTGTTTATCTTGTGTTTGCCTGGATAAACCGAGACGTAGATTTAAATCAAAAATATTGTTTATGAAAGGTTGTTACTAAATTATGGAACATTCACGAAGCAAGAATGTGTGATGTACTCTTTTCTATTCTTTACAGTGTTCAGATCGGCTTTATGCCTCCTCCTTTTCGTGTCCATATTGTCAACGATTGCAGTAGGTGCAATCACTCGTGCGAAAAGGCTTGCTCTAATGGCGAAAGGAACAGATCCGATGGACGATAACGACTATGTTAACACGCTTTCCATTTTTCTGCTGAGTACAGCTATCTCAGTAGCTTTAATCTCCACGCTCATCGATAGTTTGATAAAGCAGGAGACTCCATATCGCTCACGTGCTATACAAGTTGTGTATTCGGATCGCCCAGTGTCAGGAGCGCAAATTCGCATCGCTGAAGTCCAGCCTCGACCACCTCCTGCAGCTGTCTAGATTCGAGAAGAATGAATTGGCTCTTTTGGCCGATTGATCTTGGGCTGTTTTGAATACAGTGTCTTCATTATAAACTCCTGTAACAGTTTTAAATGTGAATTTTTTTTTTATTAAACGATCATTTGGAAGTAATTTGTGGTATTTAGCTTTTTGCGTGCTTAAATAAGGCTGACCTGCCGAAATGTCAGATAGGTGTCAGCCACTTTTTCAGTTGAACATTTTACATTCCCACAACTATCATACTTTTTTAAAACAATGGGTTTTCCAATTTATTTTATTAAAGTATACATTGACATTTAGTAATTTTTCGGTTTTGATACTGGGTACTTTTTACTATTTTCGAAAAATAAACTTTAGTGTTCGTAATTTTCTACTCTGAAAGCCTTGAATGAACTGAATTGACCTTTTAGGATCTTCATATAATTAGTTCTGGAAAATTTATTTTAGCAATATTATGCATAAATAGAATTGCAAAAATGTTTATTCGACTAATTTTAGATGCATTTTAGCACATTTTTTAATAGCAAATTTAAGTTTTGAGCACTTGTTCTTAAAAACTGTTCCCTGAATTTGGGAAAATTGTTTAGATAGCTTATCGTTCTAAACTTCCAAATTCTAACTTTTGGCGATTTCTAATATGCTGTGCGAAGTAAATATTGTTTAAAACACTGTTCCGCCAAAATGTTTTATACAATTTTTAAATATGCAGCTTACCGTGGGAAGTTAAAATACAGTGTCTCTGGAACTTAAGTGTAATCCAAAGAATATTGAGCAAAACGCATAAAAATTGTACCAGTTTCTTTTTTAATGACTTGTAATTGTACAAAATTGTTTTCTTTCCTTCTTCAGATAATCTTTCCTTCTTGATCAATAGTAAGCCAGAATACACCATCAGACTTAAATTTAAAACTGTTTAAAATGTTGATCCTTTGAGCTCTTTGCTGATAAATATTCATTAGTGCTCACCATGGTGCACACGTTATACCTTCGTTTTAGTATATATATTTTTTTTATATCTAGTGTGCAATTTTTCATAACTCTTAGATTTTGTTCGCGTTACTTTTAACCTGGTATTCTCTATTTTTCAATTTCATTTTTTAATATGAAAAAATACAAAATAAAACTTCCATCAATTCACTAAACACATTTCCGGCAAGAATTCAGAGAGCCGAAAATGTTACTAACCTTGTTGCTAGTGACACGTGAAAGATACTTAATCCTTGTAACCAAAGATATAAAGATTACTTCATTGAGTTTAAAGTGCGAGTGTGTGTGCAACATTATTATCTCACCTCACTCATAAGAACTGCGTATAAGTCTTCAAAAATTGAGGAGGAAGAAAGTTGATGTTGGCATACACCCCATTTATTTACAAAGTACATATGAAAAGTAGATCATGAGAATAAAGATACTCAAGAGGGTGGGGGCGGGAGACTCTCAAACTTTTAACTATACACTTATTTTCGCTTTTTTTGGGACACACTTTTCAGACAATTTTCAATAAAGGGGATGAGAGATAAAATGAGTCATTAATAAATATATTTAAAATACTATTAGTTCACAACAGCTTTAATCTATTGTTTACAATATTTCGTAAAACTGTAAGAATATGGATCACATGTATTTTTTCGATAAATAGGTTACAATTATAAAAATTTTTTCAAACATAGGGTTTACCAGGTGAAAATAAAAGAAAAAAATGAGAGATAAAAATGACAGTCCAATTAATATCGTTTTTTCATGATTTTGGACATCTTTTTAATAACTGAATAAGAGTATTTTCCCTTCGGATAGCGCAAAAAAATATATCCTTCGATCCATTCTTTATTTTTTTCAGCGACATTTTTAAAGCAAAAGAATGTTTTTTGATGCTCCAGACGATAAAATAAGCCTTATTAAAAATTTGATGCCAATCACATTTTTTATTTTTCAAATCTATATTTAAACTTCATGGCGAAAAATCAAAAATCGTTTACAAAAAATGCGTGAACACCCTCTGTATTTTCACGTGCCTAATTTAGTCATTTTTGAACAGTATCTATAAAAAAAATCTGGAGTGACTCCACTCGACTTTCCGAACGCTTACGATTAAGATCATTACCAAGCACTTAAATAAATTTTAATCGATGAATAATTCAAAACATATATACCAAATTGAAAACTCAATCGAATGCACCGTTTTAAAACGCTTGCGCACTTTCAAGAATTTTCTCCCTATATGCCATTATGCCATAACATAAAGTTTTTTGTCGTAGCCTTTTAGGAGAAACTAGAAGTCCCTATACACACACCAAAAATCAATACCGGTCTTGCAACGGTGGTTTTATAATATATATACCCAATTTGAGCTCAATCGAATCTACCGTTTAAAACGCTAGCGCACTTTCAAGAAAATTCCCCCCATAGGCCATAATGTAAAAGAAAATCTTTGTCGTAGCCCTGTAGAAAAAAACTATAAGTCCTATACACACCCAAAATCAATACCGGTCTTGCGACGGTGGTTTTATGACATATATAGCCAATTTTGAGCTCAATCGAATGCTCCTTTCAGGAGCTATCGTGTTCACTCACATACACACAAGCACACATACATACATACACATACATCTTGTAAAAATAGCATAAATGGATTCAGAAGCCCTCAAAACGTGTAAAATACACCAAAATCTCGAAGTCGAATTTTTTCATGATTACAATACTTTCCTTACATGGTACATGTTCGGAAAGTAATAACATGACTTGTTTCGTGGAGAAAAGCTAATTATATGAAAATTGCTCGGATTGCATTTGTGAACAAAGTATTCCCTAATCAAAGGATTCTGTGGTTCGGCTTTTGTCCAAAATATATTTGAATTAATCTTATTTAGTCTTTCTTCCGGGGAAGTTTTTGTTGAATAAGTTACAGGTTTAGTATTTTGTACTCCGGCAAGCCCACAAGACGAGCATCTTCCTACGGAGTTTCAAGAATTGCTGTTAAAATCGAAGTTGTGCACTTCATTCGAATTATAAACTATGTACCAGGAACACGTTCAAATTTGTGTTTTTGCCTCCCCCCCCCCCCATTGCAGTGTACATTTTTCGATTGCTCTCAAACATTGCACGCCCTCTGTATTCATCAAATGAAATTTTATCTCTAAAACCTGTAAAGTCTAAAATAAAATTATTTAATTATAAGATGGCGTGTGAGGAAGTGTTTGAACGAACATATTGATCAGAGAAAAATAAGCTTAAACGGGGCCTGACATCAGCCTCATAGATTAGTTAGCCAATTTGATAATTTCTCTTTCTACTTCAATCCAAGTTTGTATACATTCAAATGACTGTAAACACTTTAGAGCACTTAATTGAACTGGAATTTTGAGTTAAGTCGCAGTTCAGAGATTTGTAAGTTTAATTTCCTGTTTAAAAAGAAAAGAGAAACATTGTGGTTTTAAAATTATAATGCTTAGTTACATTAGTCTTTTAATACGAAAATTTGGTTAGTAAACTAGTCATAATAGTCGAAATGTCAAACTCCGAAAAGTACACATAGCAGATGTTCATTTGACACCTACGGTATGAAATCGTGGATAAACTAAACCGTGTTTAGTTCTAGAAAATAAAATTTTAAGCTCACACATATATACTTACAAAAATCAAGTAGCATTAAGAAGTTTCGAATATGATAAACATAGCCTTTTGCGATTCCAAGTATCCAATTCTACTAAACGGGAGTAATTGATGTCGTTATTAACTAACATCATGACGTTCTAGTTGCAACCAATTACTCAAATTTTAAAACGTTCAAAAAACCGCAGAATTATAGACTGATTTCACACTTGAAGTTATTGATAGTGAAAATATTAATCTGTTTTGAATTTATCAAAATACTGAGGCTTTGTAATTCAAATTATTAAAATGAATGTTTACCTTGAGAAAAATGCTACATTAAGAGTCTGGTGTTGAATTATGGAAGAATGTTTAACTCTCACAATTATGCATTTTTTTGTTCATGAATGACTAAAACTGTCATAACATTACATTCCTGAATTCTTTCACTAATATATTTTAAACAGCATGTGTGAATTTAGTGTGTGATCCTTCTTTTTATTATTTTTTTATTTTTTTTTTTTTACAGTGTGCGAAAAAATCTTGACTGGTTGTGTTATTATGTGGCCATTAGTGGTCGGGGGTTTGATTGCCCTCCTAGCTAAGAAAATAATTGATGCGAAGGCGCAAGGAAAACCTGTGATGGAGGATAAAAGCATTGGCGGCACAGTCGGCATTTTTATTTTAAGTATCCTTGTATTAATAGTTTTCTCCGGCCTGTACTACAAGTTTGTAGTACTACCTAAAAGGACTAGTAGAAGGCAAGTCGTGCGTGCAGAACCTGTATTGCAGATGCTTAGACTTAGAGAAGCACTAGCGGAAGATGGACCTAATGCGGTAGAGGGAGCGCAGATACCCTGTCCTACAGATGTACTAGCCGAAGATGAACCTCCTCGGTATGAAGATGTAGTGCAGACGCCTCGTAGAGATGTACCAGCTGAAGATGGACCTACTGCAGTAGAATCTACGCAGGTCCCTCCTCATACAGACGCCGCACCAGACGCAGATGAAGCACATGCAGTTGAATCAGTTGAAGCAATGAAAAGTGATTTGTAAAAGATTTTAAGACTGGCTTTGTCCACTATGCGCAACATGGTGCTTATGATACATTTCTGTAATTTTTTAATGCAGTTTAATTAAACATTCCTTTACAAATAATTTGTGCCGTTCAGCTTCTTTGATAGTCCAACAAATTCTAGATGGCAATTTGACAATCTGATTTTTCTTAATATCTTTTTTGGAACTCTTATGTTGAGATACCTTAAAGTAATAGGTTAACTTTCTCACTACAGGATGAGAATTGGATCTGTGTGTTTTATTTGTTTTGTTTGTGTAACATTTATTTCGGATTAGTGTGCTTGGCTCGAAGCCTGCTTTTAAGTACACGTCAGAAGGACAACACAAGGCGGGTGCCCTCCGTGGAGGTCTTTCTAAGGGATCCTAACCCGCATTTACGCAAGTTTCAGATTTAACCAAGGAAACTCCGAACGGTTAGGTCGGCGGACGCGACCTGGCTTTGAACCAGGTACCTTCAGTTTACCATTTCAAGTGACATAACCACTCAGCTATGGTGAGGCTTCGGTATTCTATTCCTGACTTAGTAAAATGTCTACTATTTATTTCAGATGTAATGAGGATAATTTCAGGGTAAAACTTACATATGTACATCTTATGGATGCATTTCAAAAATCGGTTCTATTTTATATGTAAGGAAAGGTGTAGGATCCCCGAATAGAAATTTTCCCGTAACTCGGAGTTATTTAATGGAGTTATGGCAACTAAAAGTAAGATGACACACATTTAAACTATTCAAATATAATATTAACATTGGATGTTAGTACCTCGAGTCTTGTAAGATATTGACGTTTAGTGGACTTGCAACAACTTGTGACGAAACATGTATAGTCGCGATTAACCATTAACTTTTAAGTAAAAGATAATCTCGGACACTAATAGTGAGGAAGGGAAAAAAGGGAATTTTCATAGTTTCAAATTCATTTTGAAAATGTCTCTCAAAATGTTGTCCGGAATAAACTTAATAGGTCAATCGACTCGCCGAGTGATCAGGAAGAAAAATTGTCAGTTCCACATTTCACAAGTACGCAGGAAGTGCAAGAAATGCTATTAACGCTCTGTCTGGTGACGGTTAAAGGATTTTTTCCGCATTCAACAAATCTCTAAATTTTTGTATTTTAATCTTTGCATTATTCAGTACTATCTCCTGAAAACCAAATTTTATCAACAGCACAGGAATCAAACTTTCAAGAATTTAGACAAGAAAATATTTAGATATGTCACAGTTGCAATTGGTGATTTCGGATAAAGGTTCAATTTATTTACTGAATATAGGGGATGAATTTTTAAAATGCAGCAGACTTGTCTATAACATGGTAGATACGTTCCGTGTTATGTGAATCCGTGTTGTACGAGTCACAAATACATGGTCAACATCAGCAGTGTTAACAGGTAATACAGAAACATCAATCTTATTCTTTAACGTGTTGTGGGGGGGGGAGGGGGAATATCACATTTTCCACCGTATTATACGAATCTGTCATATGAACTCGGGCTATAGGGGGATGTCTTATGTACTTTTTTTTTTTTTTTTTGTCGGAAAACTCCCGTATGCATCAAACTTTATGCCCGACACCATAACTTCCGAAACTCAAACGTAAATAAGCAAGAGATTCCAGATAGCAAGGTGGACGCACCAATATCTTAGTCCGTACTTAGTGTCATACACTCAGTTATCCTAGCACGTTACGTTGGCCACCTTATTCACCGGATACCAGTCGTGTAATTTCTATCTTTGGGGTCATGTAGAATATTAGGTTAGAAGAAGCCCACATATCTTATTACCGACAACAAAAAGTACTCAAAAAAACTGGTGTTAAAAGATGAGATAAATGAAACTTTGTATAAAAATACATATAAGAAGATACATATCAGTTACACATCTTTTTTTTTTTTTTTTTTAAGTTTTATTTATCTCGGATCTTATTATCCTCTCGGATCTTATTATCCTAAAGTCCATAACTCATTCCCAAGTGTCACAAATTCCGTGCACTAATCACCAGTTTTCCCAGCAATGCATATCTTTTTAAAATATGCTTACTAGAAAAAAAGGTTAAAGTTTAAAGTTTGAATAAAAGCATCTATAATCAAGAGAAAAATTCGATACACTTACTTCTTTCAAGCTTTAACACTAGGCAATTCAATATTTTTTTAAGTAGCGTGTATAGAATGTTTCCTGGTAATAAGTCATTCTCATTTATTAATTTTTAATCTATACGCAACACTATTATAAAGGTGCAAATGTTGAGATTCCTTTCAATGGCGGCCTTCAGTGACTTAACTCTTTTATGGTTTTAGTGTCTTGCTTAGTGTTGATCACCTATTTTAGAACTTAATTTTCTCCTTTTTGCATCACAATGTTAACACAACTTCAATGCATCCCACCTCCCTCAATATGATCAGTTTCAATTGCTTGAAGTTCTAAAATTCGGATGTGTCCTTTTTTCTCAACACGAAGAATATTTGTAATACAGTTACTAGTTTCTTCGGCTTTTCTAACCGGTAAAAAGCATCTTTTTCTCATGCAATAAATCTTCACTTAATGTGCATCTGAGCTTATTGGTCCGCGTCGATTTCTATACGCGTTCTATACTTTCTTCAGTTTCCAAATATGGACTTGATGAGGTTATAATCCTGTTGAATAAATTTTTATCTCGTGGGTTTCCTGTAATTTTGCGATGTTTATCTTCTATTTATTTTGGCACCATGCAACGTTATTTTGTCTTGCCGTCTCACTGTTTATGTTTATCCAGCTATTTTTTGCGTTTGTTGCAGGGAAGATATTGGCTCTTATTCGAGCGTTTCTTTTGTCTCAACCTTTTTGCTATCGCCAACCTCTGTCTTCGATTAGATTTTAGACTCAACTCCTAGACTCGATAACAAAAGCGGCTCCTATTCATCTCACTCAGTAACTAGGCATCATTAAGGCTAAGTAAAATATTAATGCATTTAAATAAGTTGCATCTTCCTTCAATCCTTGCAAAATGATGTTCCTGGTTGTGTTTATAGCGATTTCTACTATCCATCTTCAAAGCAAACTAAGTAGTTAAAAATATCACCCACAGCAGAATTTCTAATAATCCCCTTCAGAACATGGATGTTTAAAGGTATCTTATTCGGAGTTGGTTCAAAATTAGGAGCCCACTCATAGGGAGCACCATTGCTCTGCCTTCTAGGCAAATTCATAATGAAATGACAAATAGCTACAGCCCACGTAGTGCTCAAGCCTATTGTCGACAACTGTCCTGGTCATTAAAAATAAAAAACACGAGACTGATTAATCTGCTCAGCTTTATGCGAGCTGGATCTTAGAAAAATGGATCTGGCTCTTTTTTATTTTGATTTCTCAATAAATTTTACAACTGTTTCCTTTTTCTTTCCTTTACAGTGATGCGATACACAGCCTACCTTTATGCTTTATTGCCATTTATTTTCACTGGCATTTGTATATGGTGCTGTCTTCAGGCTTACTGGCACTACCACATCGAACCACCAAAAGATCAACTGGGAAGAGTGCAAATCGATCAAGCTTTCAAGAACTATATTTGGGGCGCTGTCGTAACATTTCCCATAGCATGCGTTGGGTTTGTTCTTTCGTATTATCTAGTAAAATCCATGAAAATGACGTATAAGGATGCCACGGCAGATGCTAGAACCTCGGCTGACCCATCTACTCATCTGTACGAAGAGATAGACCCTGCTGATCTCCAACAAACAGGTCCGTCTATCATACGAGAGCAAGATCCTTCGTATGGATTCGTAGCGAGGTAAAATTCTATAGTGGATGTTGGTTCTGAGAAACTTTTTCATCCAAAAAACGAGCCACGAGAGCTGAATCTGGACATCGTTATAATACTTGATGACATTCAGTGATTTGAGTGCTCTTTCAATCAAGATTTCAAGAACTTTTAACTCATCAAAAGAAATAAGTTTTAGTTTTTACCAGACTGGTAGACAGCGGTGTTTATGTGAAGAACTTTCCAATGAATTTTAAACGCTGAAAACATATTTATATTGTGTTTGTAATTCTTTTGTGTGCCGTGTTCTTTTTTTTTTTCAAAAATAATAAATAGCACATCTGTCTGCTTGTCTGTGTCTCATAAAGGAATGGTCTGATATTTGATCCTGTAAATGTAGTTGGATAGCTCAAGACAATGCTCTAGAGTATTTATAAATTACTTTTCTCATACAATTAAAATTTCTCTTATAGTATATTAACGTCAGAAATAACATTTAATGAATATATAAGCTTCTAAACTTCTACAATGGTATGTTTCAGAGAAACAAAAAAGTGTTATAACAATAGTAAGTCCTTCATTATAGGAATTAAAATTTAGTATTTCCACCATATGCTAATACTATACATAATGTAAGAAATAGTTAACTATTTTTCGTAAAATTTTCAAAGATGTACTAGCTGCAAAATGGGGAAAACACATTTGCAGCCGTGCTCATCGCAAAATTGAAATATGTTTGAAATATATTTCAAAATCCCCACTCCTATTCTAAAAAAGTTTTTATCAACACATCTTAAATACCAGAAAAATTTAATAGGAAAAAAAAGGAATTTAATAGAAAAAGTTGTTACACTAGTGAAGATATCTACTTTTCAAATGTTCCACGATACAAGAAATTAGATTTCTATTGATCAGAATAAAACTATCTAATTTACTAACATTATTATTTATTTATTTTTTTGAGTGAAAGGAAAATATTTCTTGATAGCTACTTCAAATAACATTTATCAATTCTGTTTTTCAACTTTAAGATAATTTTTTTATTCATTGGAAACTGCCATGTTCATTAATTTTCAAGGAAATATTCTTATAGAATTATTTTAATCTCACTATCCCTGAACGATGTATTGATTATATTGTCATGCGTGTACCGAATAGCCGCATAAAAATTACCATATTCCATGACTTTAAATGAAGGAATTTTCCGATACAGAAAAGAAAGCATTTTATGCAATTTGTATTTCCAAGCAAGACATTTTTTAACTGAATTTTCGCAACCTGAGATAAGCCAGGAAAATCTCGTAATTAAATAAACTGCATTAATATTTTTTACTGACGTGATTGTCTTTGATTCATTGGCTCTTGATTGTAGCTGCAGATTAGGTTTTTCTAATTACTTTCTTGATTTTTTTTTTTAGTTAATCAAGATTATTTTAATATTCTGTTCTAATCAGATACTTTTTCTTACCATATTTTTTCTGAACACTACGAATCGTAATTAAATATATTGGAAATGCAGCGCAATGCACGTAAGTATGTGTAGAGGGGATGGATTGTTTCGCCAAGCTTTACAGAATATACAGAGCTCTGCAATTAGCAGGATATTGATTGAAGTTTTAAGAATGGTATAACTCTTCTATACAGGGAAATTCAAAGCTTTTGTAAAATTAAGAGGTGGTAGAGGGAACCACCTCTGTTCAGAAACTGGTGGCAAGGTCGGGTCCGAAACGTCGGCTTCATATAGCTGTTAATAATCACTTTGGAATAATAGTGAACTTTCCGACCATGGCTTGTCAGAAACTAATGGATCTTTCACAGAAAGCACTTAACTAAAGTTGATTATTAAAGTAGGGATATATCTTGATTACAGGATTGGTTAATATTTGATTTATTTCTGTAAATAAAAACATTTCGGAACTCTTATTGATTTTGCTGCGTTGTTCTTGACTGATATTGTTCCTTCTGCCAGCCCTTTCTTTTTTCACAAGCATTCTGAATCGCTGTGTATATTGCTATTCGGCGAGGCTATAATGCAAGTACAGGGTGGATAAAGTTTCCCCTTTAAACAACTCTACAGCTGAAACGGGTGAACCAATCGTAACCAAATTTGGTATAAAGACTATACACGAGAAGTGCTCAAGGAATTTGGGGAAAAAATGGTTAAAAAAAAATCCATCAGGTGGCGTTTCTCGTTAAAAAAAAATGACAAATTCAGCAACGGAAATGTATAATTCAGAATGTGCAAAAAATTTCAACAATTATTCAATAACTTCTAAATATTTATTAACTATTTGGGTCTTTTTGAGCTGATTCACCGTGCACAGCGCCACCTAGTGAACATTTCTGAACTAAACTATTTTCAAAAGACTTCTTTGAGCGCATCACGTGTACACTCTTGTTGGCAATGGGCTCTCCCATTTCAGCTGTTTATGGGTCATTTTGAAAATTGGGTGCCATTTGGAAATTTAAGAAGCAACAATGCAATATCAATAAATAAGTAATTTTTTTTTTCCCATAACTAGGATCCAAAGCCCCTAGACTCGCTACGCTCGCATTTCGTATGAGGCATTCGGCCCCTAAAAAGACTTCGTAAAAAAGACATTATTTCAACAAACAAAACCTAAAGGTTGGATAAGATAGAATGTTACCGAGCTACACATTGCTTGGTTCTTGCATGTTGCTTGGAAGATAAAAATTTAAACCTCGCACTATTTGTAATTATGTGAAACCCACGGGACGCCTTGCGTATTAGCCAATTACGGAAAATTTTCATAATTTGGCGACTTGCGTATATGTATAGTTAATAATTAGCTCTAAGAAAACAGTAATTCATATGTTTTCTTTGATAAAAACTACGGAACAGGTAGGATAGCTTGCCACCAATGGCGACTTTTCATTATTTGGCGATTTACACATGCTCACAATCTATAATTACTGTTCATTTAAGGTTACCGGAAAACCGTTATCCATATTTTCATTTACATAATCGTTTGCAGATTGGCTTACTTAGCACCACGAATTATACATCTCGTCGCGCTAGCAAATATCCAAAGTGTGCTGTAACTGCTATAATGGCATAGTTAACGCCGCCAAATATTTCTACTGGTAGCATATAATCCAGCTGGACCGAACCGGCTTTAAAATAATCTGCATTTTAATTATTTTTCATTTTCAAGATATTAGTTATTCTGTTTTGGAAAAACGAATAATCGCTAATTCTAAACTCCTGTTGTCTAAGCGAACTTACACGAAGTTGACAATTTTCAAGTAGTAACACATTTTGAGTTACTTATTTCATATAGTTTTTATTTTGGCGTAAAATGGGTGTATTTCTACTTCATTTTTGACAATTTCACGTGATACTACATACTTGGAAACGCTTTGTTGCAAAGGAATGAATGATTTTATGCCAAATCTGACAACCATTCGGTTTATTTTTTCAGTTTTTTATTAATATCTTCTAAAATAATTCGATTTTCGAAATTTAAGTCAGCTTATCAGGTTCCTCGGAATTTTTCGGATCTGTGCGCACCTTAGTCGAAACTTAAATCCCCACAGTTTAGGAGGAGATGGGCCAAGAAGCTTTGTCAGCGCCAGCAGCCTTTACTTTTTTTTAGAATAGAGAGATATAAAATATAGCTTGTCTGCACATTATGTGCATTTCCTTTTTCATTTAATGCATTTTTGTCATGTCTGTTACCGGGTATTTTCCTTGAAATTTGTACACTTACGATCAGCGCAAAATAATGTAAAGAGTTATATTACATAAGTATAGAGTCTTTTTGTCCATATAATGTAGCCTTTTCCATTAAAAAATATTTATTTTTTTGTAAATTTTTGTTTGTCATGTCTGTTACTTATTATAGTAACAGACATGGCATTTCAAAGAAAAAAATTCGTGAGTTTAAATAATTCCACAAGAACACGAAAAGAAATATTAATTTTTGACTAAAAATCTAATGATCTAAATTAATGAATTGAATTGACAAATAAACATATTTTGACGAACTAATTAAGGTAACAGACATGACATGCAATAAAAATGCTTATCAAACAGGTTTCTGTTTTTTCAGTCAAATGCCAAAAACTCATGATGTCGGCTTATATTTCTTTTTTGACCACACTCTAATGATAAAGAGGTGTTGCTATTCTCAAATTTCAATTTTGTTGTTTAAAAAGTACAAAATAATGTATGGTAACACACATAACATCAATGTCTGGACAGCTCTATGTTTAATTATGAAAAATCTTGTATTTTTCTTAAAACCTTATAAAAACATTTTCATATTGTAGTTTAAACTCTATTTCACAGTGTTAACCCTTTAACGCGCGGTATCCTCGCCGTGAGGACACCAAACTCTGACGTTTTGACTGTTTCCACTCACGAAGAATAGATTTGATTTCTATAAAAATAGTTGCGGGGGACATAGCTCCACGAGAATCGTTTACTTTTTAGCACGTCATCCCCCGTAAAAAAAATGGTCACGATTATTTTTAACAGCACTGACATCTGCTGAAAAATGGAAGAACGCGAGAACAGCTGGAAAAATTGCCCAATGCTGAAAAAAGGGCAGCCGTTGCCATCGTTCGACTTAACTACCAGCAAGATGGAGGACGATCGAAACGTTCATTGCGTGCCACAGATCTAGCGACCCTTTTTTGACGCAGATGTCTGTAGGCGAGCACAGCCAGCTGCGTCAAAAAAGGGTCGCTAGATCTGTGGCAGGCGATGAACGTTTCGATCGTCCTCCATCTTGCTGGTAGTTAAGTCGAGCGATAGCAACGGCTGCCCTTTTTTCAGCATTGGAAAAGGGTTGCGCCTCAAAGGGTTAAAGCACCTCAGGGTCGAAAGTTTAGTTTTTGGACAGTAATTTTGCATAACACATTTTATACTTTGATTCGGACAGCTGTATTTATGTATATCTTCTCTACTCATTTCTTCTTTTTGTTTTAAATTATTAAATTGTATGGTTTTTAATCTATTGTTTCAGTACTGGAAAACCATGATAAAAAGAAAAATAATTTAAATTTTCTTATACCTTGTAAAAAAAAAAAAAAATTCAATTAGTGTGATGTCGCGTTTTATCTGGTGTACTCTAGCTAGCGATACTCCACTTACATAAACCATCCAAGGATCAAGTTAACCCATTTCACGGATAATTCCGAACCTGTGTCTAATAACTTAACACCTCCAATAACCACCAGATCAACTTTACCTTGCTCTTCGGCAGAGTGCTAACGAGGATTTATTTTGATGAACAATATAAATGATTTACGAGCGTCATAACTGAATTTCATTTTGCTTGAATTAAAAAAAAAAGTCATCTATGAAATTCTTACTTTCTGCTTTGGGACATGTATTCGGATTTGCGTGCTTGTCAAGAGGAACCGCTTATAAATACACGTCAAAGAAAGGACAAACACAGGGCGGGGCAAATGCCTTGGGGGAGGGCTTTTCTGGGTATCTAGCGCGTATTCACGTTACATCTGGAGAAAACCGCCCAAAACTCCAGACCGCTAGACCGACTGCCCCGCGAGAGGACAGAACCCTGTTCCTCCACTTGAGCCGTCTCCCAATGTCAGTGGCTTTAGCCACTGTGCAATTCTTTCTTTAAATGCAAAACAAATATTAAACTACTGCTTAGCCACATCTTGTTCGTAGTATTAATCCTTTGCAGTCGTATGTCTACTCTCAGCGAACAAAGCTGTTTTATCATTCCAGTCGTATATGTTTGCCTTCAGCCACTTTCAGCCAGAGAATTTCGACTAGGCAGTTCATCAAACATTTCATCTACATGAATGATTTATCCTTATTACTTTCCGAACATGTACCATGTAAGGAAAGTATTGTAATCATGAAAAAATTCGACTTCGAGATTTTGGTGTATTTACACGTTTTGAGGTCTTCTGATTTCATTTATGCTATTTTTACGAGATGTATGTGTGTATGTGTGTGCGTGTGTTTGTGTGTATGTGAGTGAACACGATAGCTCCTAAACGGGGGATTCGATTGAGCTCAAATTCGGTATATATGTTATAAACCACCGTCGCAAGACCGGTATTGATTTTGGTGTGTATAGGATTTATAGTTTTTCTACAGGGCTACGACAAAGATTTCTTTTACATTATGGCCTATGGGAGGAAATTCTTGAAAGTGCGCTAGCGTTTAAACGGTGCATTGGATTAAGCTCAAATTCGGTATATATGCTATAAACCACCTTCGTAAGACCGGTATTGATTTTCATGTGTATAGAACTTATAGTTTTTCTACAGGGCTACGACAAAGATTTCTTTTACATTATGGCCTATGGGGAGAAATTATTGAAAGTGCGCTAGCGTTTAAACGACGCATTCGATTGAGCTTCAGCTTGGTATATATGTTTGAATTATTCATTGATTAAAATTTATTTAAATGCTTGGTAATGATCTTAATCGTAAGTGTTCGGAAAGTCGAGTGGAGTCACTCCAGATTTTTTATATAGCTTTCGTATTCGAGAAACATTGATCAATAATCACCCATTTGATAGATTTACTCAAGACCAAATTTACTTTCGCTCACTTCATAGAAATTTCGACCTCTCCATTTTATTTTCAACCGACGATCATTCCGTTTAACGCACGATCTATTTTTAAAAAAGATACACTCCCCCGAGGGTTGTGGAATCCCATTCATTGTAATTATCCCGTCTTGTGATTTGGGGTATGGCGTTTCCTTTTAAAAGGTTTGTCGGGTGACAAGTGATGGATCGTCTGCTGTTCCAAAAAATGCTGAATTAAAATATCAATAGACCGTGTTCTTCAGCTGTCAGCATGAAAACTAAAGAGATAGGGTGTCGTAATAAATGTTCAAGGGTACCAAACAAGACGGATAAATCTGGCTTTGGTACCCTCGTTTGGTCAAGGGTACCAAACAAGACGGATAAAACGTAATTTTTTTTTATATTATTACTTTCCGAACATGTACCATGTAAGGAAAGTATTGTAATCATGAAAAAATTCGACTTCGAGATTTTGGTGTATTTACACGTTTTGAGGGCTTCTGAATTCATTTATGCTACACACATTTTTACGAGATGTGTGTGTGTGTGTTTGTGTGTATGTGAGTGAACAAGATAGGTCCTAAACGGAGCATTCGATTGAGCTCAAATTCGGTACATATGTTATAAACCACTATCGCAAGACCGGTATTGATTTTGGTGTGTATAGGACTTATAGTTTTTCTACAGGGCTACGACAAAGATTTCTTTTACATTATGGCCTATGGGAGGAAATTCTTGAAAGTGCGCTAGCGTTTAAACGGTGCATTGGATTGAGCTCAAATTCGGTATATATGCTATAAACCACCATCGTAAGACCGGTATTGATTTTCATGTGTATAGAACTTACAGTTTTTCTACAGGGCTACGACAAATATTTCTTTTACATTATGGCCTATGGGGAGAAATTATTGAAAGTGCGCTAGCGTTTAAACGACGCATTCGATTGAGCTTCAGCTTGGTATATATGTTTGAATTATTCATCGATTAAAATTTATTTAAATGCCTGGTAATGATCTTAATCGTAAGTGTTCGGAAAGTCGAGTGGAGTCACTCCAGATTTCTTTTTTTATAGAATACTTTCTCGTTATACGTCATTTGCGCTTATGATCCTGCTTAACGAATCTAACATAAATGTGAGCTTAATGATTTGCCATTCGTGTGATTTCTATAATAGATTACTTACTGTTCGAGTAGAATCCATAATTGATTAACCCAATAGTGAATATTCGCAACTTTTACTTTCCGAACAGTATTCGAATTTTCACTGTTCGAATAGTATTCGAGATTTTCACTGTTCGAATAGTATTCGAGATTTTCACTGTTCGAATAGTATTCGAGATTTTCGCTATTCGAATATCATTAGAGATTTTCACTGTTTGCAGAGCATTCGCGATTTCCATTCGAAATTTCGAATAGAAATGTTCAACTCGAATGCTATGGGCTGAGCGTTCGAATGGATTTTCCTTAATCGATTATGGCATTTAATAACTATTAATTCGAATAGCTATCATTCATTTATGCCCATCACTATGAGGGATCTTAGAATAAAAATGAAATTTATTACCAGGCGATGCTGTTTATTTTTTAACACTGTCCAACAAAACTGATAATTCTCTTCTGCTTTTAGCTTGTCCTCTCTCTAACTTCCGAGATTAAGATTGGTACGGAACTTAAATATGTCACATGCATGCGATACACCTTATCGCAAAATGACGTGTTAGAGGATGTTCATTACTAATTTCTTTGGTTTTATTTCACTATTCTGTTTCAAGTTGACCTCATACCCTTGTGGATAAGATACTGCACGTGGTAAATGGCCGAATTGGAAAGGCCTATGGCACGGCTATCAATCTAACGGCCGGCAGTTTGGGGCAGTTTTTTCCAGGTAAAACGTGAATACTCGTTAGAAATCCTTTAAAAGGTCCTCCGTCCAAGTCACTAGCCCGTCGGCAGATGCCGCTTCTGTATTTTTCCATAACACAAAAACACTATTTCAAATTTAATATTTAAAACCAGTAAAATCCCCATTTATAACTTAAGTGATTCAATTCCATTAAAAAAAAAAAAAAATCGCGCCCTCTGTGCACGAATGATAATTTCAAATAAACCTTCATGGCGACTTCTGTCTGAATTTCTCTTATAATGACATCGCTCTTTCGCCACAGTTCTTGGTCGTCAATGCCTAGATTTTGTCGCTTTTCATGCACGGTTAACGCATATTTGAATCATATTTCACTTCTTTTTGATATGATAATGGCATTCGAAAATGGTCCGTAGTAATTCTGTAAGGTTGCTTGCACTTGTCATTATTCATTTTAATAGTTTAGTGTCCTACATTCTTGAATCGTTTGGATTTCAAAAATTATGATAATTATTTTTAATGAAAATCTTAAGTTACCTTTACTGTCACGAGTGTACAGATTTTGGAGTATTGTCAAACAAAATGTACAAGCCATGTCATTACAAACTTTAGCCTGCATCACCGTTTCCTTTTTTCTCCAGTCAACTGAAGAAAATTCTTCAGATTCAACGATTTCCCCTCCCCCCCTTCAGATTTTCGGGAGGAATGCATGGAAATAAAACGTTTCCAGGGAGCACGGACAGTATTCGTTTTAAAATGAGGTATAAATCAGTGTACAAAGACGCACTTTCAAAAATTATTTCTTCAATTCATGGAAATTTTACTGGAAGCAGTATTGTACATCTGAAGTAATATCTCCGTTATTTGACGAATATCCGTTTATCCTTCAATCAATTGAAAAATCTTCAGATTCCACGAATCTTTTTTCCTCTTCCGATTTTCCAGAAGAATTCACGGAAATATAGCATTTTCAAGGAGTACGGAAATTATTCGTTGAAGAATGAGGAATAAATTTGTGTATAAAGAAGAGTTTTTCTGAGAGTATGTTTTCATTTAACGTCATGTTACCAGTAAACTTCAACTGCACTTGAATTAAATAATTGATCATTTGGTTGATTGGTCAACTCATAAAAGATTTTTTTTTTTTTTTTTTTTATAGGCTCGACCCAAAGCCCTTGAAATACGTAGGGATCATTGTTTTAAGTGCACTTCGAAAATATTCGTCTATTTTAAACCAACCAAACTTAATATTAGTACAACTGAAAAAAAAATGAAGTTTTTTACATAAATTCGAACAAATTAATTTTAAAATTTTTTAATAACAAAGCGGCTGTGCTAAACAATTGATTCATATTTGTCATATTTTATAGCAGCAGCTTCAAAGGGATCTACATTAGCTGACATTTTGTTCTAGTCAAATTATGCCCTAACACCAAATGCACCCAGGCACCGTCAAGCTACGCAGTTGGTTAAATGGTAAAGGGTTAAAAATGATCTGTCAAGAAAACTGACCCTAAATATTCTTAAATGATGCAATCTGTTTCACCGCTCGTGTTCCACATAAATAACTGGAAATAGCATGTGATTAATTATGTATATCTTAAACGGCATATGAGTGATGTACGATTACTCATATGGAAGCATGATCTCTACATTGCGTTGATAAAAGGCAAAAGTTTCGACACATTAATTGAGTAATTTCTTCCCCCCCCCCACCTCCCACCCTTTTTTGCTCTTTAATCCGGCTCTTTTTTTTTGGGGGTGGGGTGTGGGGACACGCTCTTTAATGACTATGTCATTTTATCTCCCGCCCCATTTATTGAAAATTGTCCCAAAAATGTGTCCCAAAAAGGCGACATAATTTTACATATATTTAAATACTATTAGTTCACAACAGCTTTAATCTATTGTTACAATATTTCGTAAGCTGTAGATTATGCATCACATGTATTTTTCTATAAATAGCTTACAATGATAAGAATTTCAACATAGTGTTACCAGACGAAATACACGAAAGATGAGAGATAAAATGACATAGATAATTAATATTGTTTTAATATGGAAATAATGAAACAAAAAAATTAGGGGGTTCAGGGGGGGGAGGGTATCGCCCTGACGAGGCTCGAACAGCCGAGTTTTATTTTTTTAACATTACATACTAAAACGCAGGCTAATTTTCAAGTTGACCGCTCAATATTTTAGCTTTCGCCTGATGATGTGAAAAACATGATACGGTTATTTCAAATGCGAATTCTTTTTTGGGACAGCAGATAATCCATCATTTGTCGGCCGACACACCCTTCAAAAGGAACGCCATACCCCCAAATCATTGGACGGGATAATTAAAATTAATGGAATTCCCTGTGCTCTGGGAGTACATCTTTTTTTTAAAAATAGCAACTGATTGGATTGTATTACTAAGCGAAGTGATCATTGGTTAAATGAGGTCGAAATTTCTATATAAGAGAGTAAATTTAGTTTTTCTGTAAATCTGTCATATCATGATACCGATAAATGTATTTTTATACGCAATGAGAGCAGACTGGTAAATTGTTTAGTAAGTGCATTGAGGTATTAAAAGACAGGTTTAACCTTTCAATGCGCGTATTTTCTAAAAATATGAATATTTGGTACATTCATTCAAAAAAGTACTCGAGTGTAACAGAAATTTCCTGTATTGATTTTGTAAATAACCAATTCATTTTTACTTGGGAAAATTTCCGGAATTTTTGAAAGGCTTTAACAGCAGGTTATGATTCAATTTTTAAAAGGTTGTAACTTAATTATTCGTGATAAAATAATTAAAAATTAACTGAATAATGCATCAATAATTAACTAATATCATAATAATTAACATAAAAATTTTAATCATAAATTGTACGATACATTTACACTAGACCCTTAAAAGTGGAATTCAATTCATCTTATTTATTTCAAACATTAAAGAAATAGATCAAGGTAATTAATATAAAGTAAATTATGAGTTTTGAAGTCACTCCTACCTTTAAACCCGTACGGCAACGGATAGGTTTTTTTCTCGTAGGATAAGCATATTCATTCGGATTTTGCATGCATTTCTCTTTAATTTAATTTTATTTAATTTATTTTTTTAAGTTCATCTCTAATGATGGCTATTTTCCGGAGGAAATATCTTGTTGTACGGAATGTCCGAAGTCGTAACATATTTACGGTGTTACTTCGAAAGAACCTGAGCAGTTAGTTGGCAGGTATGGTTTGCGTAATAGAGTAATCAGGTTTTCTGATTTTTATCTGGTCACCTACAAAATCCAGTGCAGGTGACAAGACAAGCAAAGCATCAAATAAATTCAGATCTGTTGCTTTTCCTCTTTTGGATTATGCCACCTCCCGTTGGTGTTCTTGCCTTGTCGGGGCGGCGAGGCTTGCGTGAACCAATGACCTAATGAGCTCTGCCGGCGGTGGTTTAGCCACTGGCAGGGTCTCCCAATCCGGACAGGTCGGAAGGTAGATGCCAGATAAAAAAGAAAAACCCTGGTCCTCCAGGTTGGGGATTTTGCATGAGGTTATTGGTATCTTCATCATGTCAAATCCCCACCTACTCATAAGCCTCAGGGGAAAATTTTATCGTACGGCCGGAAAAATCATGACCAGCATGTGAAACGTGGGAGATTACCCAGAGATGCCCTGTACTACATACCAAAAGACAAGTGAGACCGTGGCAGACCGAGAAAGCGATGGTTGGACCAGGAGGCCGGTTACATTCTATTACTAACAGTCTATTAGCCTAATCCGTGATGATGATGATGATGATGATGGATTTTGTAATGGCAGAGTTGAAAAGATTTTTTAAGCTGTGAACAAATTTGTCATACGTTTTCTCCAGTTCTGACTTTCATGGACTCTGAAAATAGCGAACTGAAAGCTAAAACCCCCAATCTTGTCTGAAAGTAGCCTTCAGACTGCGGTTTCTGACATCTTAGTTGAAGAAATTCTACACATGAAGAGCATGAGTTTGTATAGTGCAGTCTTCCAATAAGGAAAGGACCCGATTGAGCTCCTCAACTCCATGTATATAATAAAACTCATCAAACATTTTTTTTTTTCCAGCCTGTGTACTGCAATTGGACATTTTTTACGATTATTCCAGTAACAGTGTGTACAGCTGATAGATCTTTTAGTAAAATGGCGAACTCTTTCAAAGCTTGGCAGAGGAGCACAACAGGCCAAAATTGTCTTAACCATTTAGCAATTTCAGTAGTAGAAAATGAGCTGGTCAACGCTCTTGACTTTTCCGAAGTCATTGATCATTTTAGTCTGAAAAAAGCTCGGAAGACTATTATTAAGGGGACAGCCTACTTTTAAGAATGGGAAAATGTAGAAATTTTAGATCAACTTTCATAATTTTTAAAAAAATAATGAATGCATGTAGAAACACAATTTTTTTTCAGTTAACTACTATGACATTACTCTATTGATTAAAAATATTATTTTAGTTTATTATAAAGGTGATAATTTTAAAAATATTATTTTAGCACACAATATTGGAAAAAAAATTCAAGGGTACTTTCCCACTGCGCGCAAGATATCTCAATTAGAATTCCTTTGATCCTCATAATTTTTTTCTAAATTAAACAAAACATTCAAATTAACAATCTAAACTAAAATGTTTTAATTATTTTCATAATTTAAATTATAAAAAATCATTTAATCTCAAAATTTAAATTACCATAAAAATTTTGATAGTTTTACAATCATAACTTTTTTTCTATGAAACACAACCATTTCATTTTAGTTCATTTTATTCATTATATTAAAATAAATGCCTGAGAAAAATTTCAAGTTGATACCTTAAATAGTTTTTAAAATATCATGCGCGCAAACTTGAAAAACAGTGTTTTGAGTAAACGCCAATTAAAGTTCAAATTGTAGTTTTGGAACATAAATTTTAATTTTTAAAAGTTAAAAACATTTTCTATTGAAACATTTACTATTTAAAAATAATTTTACCGAGTATTTAAAATGATTAACCCAAAATATGTTTTAATATGGCTTAAGAAACATCAGTCTAAAGAAAAGCTCGACAATTGTAAATATGAAAAAATATGTACATACCTTAACAAAAGATACATTTTTAGGATAGAAAGGCATTAATATTGGTAAAGTACATTATTTGAAGTTATTTTAATAATTATATCCATATATATATACATTTATTTTTACTTTGCAACATAAAAATTTGATTTTATTTCACTTTATGAACTTCTCGATTTAAAATTTTCCGCTTTCATACACAATGCCTTCGTTTTCTTTTATTGCCTCTAACTGCTAACTGTTGAGCATTTTTCTGGCTCTTCGAGTTTCTAAATTAAATTCTGTACATTTCTTTTATGCTTTGAGTGTCAACATTAGTTGCAGCTTCTACAGCATGCTGCCCAACTTGCGTTTACATTTTCCTTTTTATCTCAACAAATAATTGTCATACAGAACAATGGTTTGTATCAATCTTTTTAGAATAAAGTAAACTATTTAATGAGATAAAAATCTCAAAATCGATTTTTTGGGCATTTTAAAAGTAGGTTGTCCCCTTAAATAGGTTTATTTCGTCGTCAGTATCTATGACTCGCACAGATCCTAATTTTATTTTTAGTAACTACTTTATTTAGTCTTTGTTAAATAAATATACGTGATGGGTCATTTTTAAGTAAAATAATTTTATAAATATAGTTTGGACTTGTAAAATAGCTACGACAATTATGAGCTGAGTTGAGGAATATGTTTAGGGACAATTAAGTCACTTTTAGATAGTCATCTGTTAAATTAATAGAATGTCTTTTTTCATTTGTTTATTTATTTATTGGTCGTCTACTGAAAACCGCCTTATAATAAGGTACTAATGAACGCCAATGGTTAATGCAGTCTTTAACATGTTCTTCATTCCGAAAATCTGTATTTTATAAAAATGTCACTTATTCATCCGGTCAGCTCTTCAATTATACCCATTATTTTCAGATTAAATTGCATTCTAAAAAGATTACGAGTAAGATATAACCATGCAATTACCAAGTGACTGTAAAATGGAAGGGGAGGGGGGTCTCTGTTCCTGGGTCCAAGATTCGCAATCGGATGCCGGGGCTATGACACACATATTTATTTAAAAAAAAAACAAAAAACAAGAGAAAGATAAATTGATAACTTCCTTTTCTTTTTGAAGTCTATTAAATAAGAAAAGTATCATTAAAACAAATAACACTATGTCATAAGCAACATTAAAACATAAGTCCACTTTAAAAAGGAAGACTTTTTAAGGTGTTCTAAGACTTATTTACGTTACACATGGAGAAAACTGTCGAAAACTTCAGGCGTTAGCCGTGACGTAGGCCTGAACGCGGGGCCTTTCAATTCAACCATCTACGATGGTCAGTGTCTTATCCACTCGGCCATAGTGGAACTAATTTAGATTAGAGCAGTGAAATAAAAATTAAAACCAAAAAAAAATCATGATGAGCAGCATCTAACACACCATTTTCGATAAGGTGCATGGCATGCATGTGACATATTGAAATTCCGTACCAATCTTACTCTCGGAAGTTAGAGAGAAGAAAAGCCAAAGGCAAAGACGAAGAAAAAATCAATTTTGTTGGACACTGTTAACAAAAAATAATTTTGCCAGGTTATGAATTTCATTTTTATTCTAAGAGCTCATATAGTGATGGCCGTAAATGAATGTTAATGCGATAATCGGTTTTGGAAAATCCATTCGAGCTGCACATGGCATTCGATATCTCGAATGGAAATCGCGAATACAATTCGAATAGTGAAAACCACGAATACTATTCAAATACTGAAAACATGGTTTACTTTTCGAAGATAAGTCGCGAATACTGTTCGGAAAGTAAAAATTGAGAGTAATCGCTATTCGATTAATCTATTATGAATTCTTTTCGAATAATAGTAATCGCTTACAGAAACCATTCCAATGACACATCATTAAGCTCACATTTAATATTCGTTAAGCAGGAGCGTAAGTGCAAATAACATCTAACGAGAAAGTGTTTTATAAAAATAAAAAAATAAAAAACACGTTCAGCCCGATTTATCCGTCTTGTACACTTGAACATTTATTACAACACCCTAACTTTTTAGTTTTCATGCTGGCTGTTGAAGAACATAGTACGGATATTTCAATTCCGAATTTTTTGGGACAGGAGATGATCCATCATTTTTCGGCCGGCACACCCTTCAAAAGGAAACGTCATACCCCAAATCATTGGACGGGATAATTAAAACGAATGGGATTCCACAGCCCTCGGGAGACTATATCTTTTTTAAAATAGATTATGTTATTAAACGGAATGATCGTCTGTTGAAAATAAAATGGAAGGTCGAAATTTCTATTAAATGAGAGTAAATTTGGTGAGTAAAGCTGTCAAATGGGTGATTATTATTCAATGTTTCCCTAATACGAAAGCTATGTATACAGAGTGCCCGCTAAGTCCGTTGTCACCCCAATAATTTCTGAACAGCAAGAGCTATTGTCATCAAAGTGGAGTCTACGTATATTAAAGTTGTCATGCGCTACTCAAGAAAGCCGCTTATGGCTCCACCTGGCCGATAAATTTGGAGTTAGGGTTCTTATCTCAAAATCGGGAAAGAAGTCAATTATAAAGTTGTTCAGCATCATCGGTTTAATAAAAAAATGTACCTTGCGCACATCACTATGACCAATAATGGCGACAATATTGCTACGAATGGAAGGCAGAAAACGTGCATTTTTTATGATAAAGTTTTCCAAAACTGCACTTGCTTGAAATTAGGTTCATTTATCCATCTTGCTAAAAGTGTTTTCCATCAGCAACGATACACATTTGGACGCTATTCTACAATTCCTGTTGGGAGTTGTACAATATGGCTGGTGACACGCTGGCAAAAACATTAGTCATTCGTTTTTACACCTTGCATTTTACGCCGTCTATTTTTACCATTAATGTGCTCAAGATATCTTTTCTTCTAGATGACTTCTTTCCCGTATCTCGTACCATTATTGAGGTAAGAACGCCTACTCCAAATTTTGCCCTCAGGTGGAGCCGTAAGCAGTTTTCTTGTGCAGCGCATGGCAACTTTACTATACCTAAGCCCCGTTTTTCTATAGCTCTTGGCGTGGCGTTCAAAAATTATCGGGATGACAACGGACTTAAAAACGTGCACTCTATAGATAAATGCATTCATGCAGATGAAATCGATTTAAAAAAACAGTTCGAATTCTACAATTATACTTTTTAAGAGTATCCTTGATTTTTGCTATTCGAATAACATTCGCGATTTTCAATATTCAAAAAGTATCTGCGATTTTCGCTATTCGAATACTCTCCGCGATTTTCACTACTCGAAATTTTTCGGGATTTCACTATTTGAATAGTATTCTCAATTTTAAATATTCGAATAGTATTCACGATTCCATATCTCGAACACCATGTGCTGTTCGAATTCTGTGTGCTGAACGAATGGATTTCTCGAAACCGATTATATCGAATGCGTTTATTAATTGATTAAATCGCATAATTTCATTCATTCATGTCCGGAACTAATTAAAACAGTCCACAACTGAATGGCCATTGAACTGTAAAGTTCGGGAGAGTGCTCGTTTCATTTATAATAACCAGTTTTGAAAGAATATTTTCCAACTTCTTCAAACATAATTTTTTTAAAAAACTACATGCGACCTCTTTTTACAAACTCTTAATACTTCTTTTGAATTCTTTGTACTTTGTAAAGTAAATGCATACTAAATAAATCAACGTCGCAGAAACGTATTTTTTTCTTATTATTATAATCCATATTACACACAGTACTTTCAATTATACTAGTAACAACAATACTCTGGCACTATCAAATATTTATTCTAACCTTATTTAAAATGCAATGAATACATAAAATACCTGTTTCCAACTCCCCCATGCCATCAAAAACTCTGTTTAATCATTTCGGAACACACCCCGGCTTTATTGATTCCGTTTGTATCCATGGTCCCAAGAAATCTTTCGGACGGTTTCCTTGGAAAAGTTTTAATTAAATTCAGGAACCATATTCTGTGATCGCGGAAGGAATAATTGAAACTGAAAAGTTTTTCTTCCCTGCAACGCACAATCACTGGAAGATAATTCGTTACCCCCCAAAACTTTTTTTTTTTTTATCCCGGTTATGCCAGAGAAATGTAATAAAAATTGCGCAGGAAAGGGAGGGGAAAAAAAAGAAGGAAGTCGTATGCTTCACGAACTTTGTAATTTTAACTTAATTTGGTAAAATTATTAGAATTTCAATTTTTTTCCGTTGTAAATTTAAGAGTTAAAGATAAAAAACGTATTTTCTTCCCTCGAGCAAAAAGGGCATTGAACATGCGGGTCATTTTATGTGAAATCGAAATACTTTTAAAGTAAAAGTAAAATTCTCGTTTGTGGGTTACTCATTCTTTAAAGCTCAATTTTTTTTGTAATTTTTTTATTTAAAAAAAAAAATTAATGATTGGTGCCAAATAAATAGAGGTGATTTCATGCGAAGTCAAAAAAAAAAGAAGAAATGAGCAATGCACAAATTTATTTATATTTTTTAGTAAATAATTAATTATAATTATAAAACACTTTACAAGTATAATATACTATTTATAAAATAATTAATTTTAATTACTTATATAAAACACTAAAGTGTTTTATATAAGTTACCAACACCGGAATATATGCGCTAATCCTGTATGCCTCATGGAACTTGCATAAAAAATTCATAAGCACAAAAATTGCCTTCAGAGCTAAAAGGGCTAAACATAGGGAATTATTGCAAAATTACTTATGTTTAGCGCTTTTTTCTGAGTGTCGTAGCTCCTATTGATTCATTGATTGTAACACTTCACGGTACAACTTTTAAAGAGACATTCTAAATTTTTCCGAGTCTAGCGCAGTTAAACTCTTTTAAAAAGCTGTTCAAAAGTTTCAAGATTTCCTAATAGAACAGCTTTATGTACAAATCTTTAATCTTTAGTAAAAGCATAAACAGTCTTTTCCTTTATGAATAAATTATTTATGAGCAAAAAAGCACTTTTTTTTTCAATGTAGCAGGTGATACATACATTATCCTGACAGCATACAAAGATCACAAAAACACAGAAGCAAAAATACATAAAAGCAAAAACTCAAGAAATTGAACTATACAACAGATATCCGGATTCTCAATATCCGGAAAAGATGCAGGTCTTCCGTAAGGACTCAGCAGGGGAGGTGTTCAGCATGAGAGGTGTTCAGCATTCATCGCTGCGCCACTATGACAAATGGGACAGGCAAGGCTATCCACTGTTCGAAATCGATGTAGTTGGGCATATAGACAGTCATGCATAGTGGGGAGACGAAAAGCAGCCATAGCACTGTTTCTAGGGTAGTCTGGGATATTATGGATAGCATTTCTCCATGCTTTCTGTCTTGTTCGTTCTTTTAGTTGTAACATATGCATGTTCTGAAATCCAGATTGATTTTTGATGAGACGGACTGATAGCTTACTTGGTTATATGGAGCATGATTGACAAAACATCCTTTTCTGGCCAACTTATCCGCCTTTTCGTTCCCGGTAATACCGCAGTGGGATGGAATAAACTGCAAAACAATCGCTTTAAATTTTTTACGCATCTCTCCCAATAAAGATCCACAATGCATTATGGACACGGAGCTGGGAGCTTGGCAACAATTGGCAATAGCCAGAATCTCTGCCTGAGAGGCTGAGAAAATGACAGCCTGATCAGAAAGAGAGGGACGGATTCAGTTCCCGACTTGAGCCTGAGTCCCTTCAAAAGAGGGTAAAGTTGGCCGAATATCGGGTGCCCCCATAATAAGTTTGGAAATTCCAAGAAACTGTATTTTTTGCTAATCCCGACTACACAATGGTCCCAATTCGTTCCGGTTAGTGAAGCTATGTAAAGTTAAAGCATGAAATGTATCCTATTCTTGAAAAAATTTTCTCACTAAGCTTGCGTTTTCCAGTAGACTCTGAATTCTATAAAAATACTATAAATTAATTTATTTGCTCATCCATTATTTATTGGCCTTAATTTTTGTATTTCAAATTATTCTGGTTTCTGGAATTCGTTAATGATAAAAATACGCGAATTAAATTGTCTGAAGAAATATTACATTTATTTATAGGCTGGTGACAAAAGATCGACTTATTATATTCGTAATTCTATCCACGGTTTGGTTTCATCAAGATCATTTCATAGTGTCCGAAATTTCTTTCAAAGTGTTGAAACTAGATTGATTTTGAAGAATTTTTTTTCTTGTGATAAAGAGAATCGTAAAGGGGTTCCTTGAGTTGAAAAGGGTTTTAAAACACTGCTCGATCGTATTTAAACCTTCACGCTTTGATATGCTTTCTTCTTGCTTGGTGCTGTGTTGTCTGAGTATTTCCGAAAATTTTCACTTTTTCCATCCCTCCGATATCCAAAATTTCCCTTTTTTGAGAAATGAAGTGAAGATAAATATGAAATTAAAACTGAAAAAACGAGAGAGCATAGTATGAGTAAAAAATTAATCATTAACGAATTAAAACATTTCATCAATTAAATAATTAAATTAGTTAATTTGATTTGATTTATAAAAAGCATTCCAATCATTGTAATTCATTGAGCATAAATGAGTGAAAAAGAAAAAGGTCAAAGAAGTTTCTCAGTAAATTAAGGTAACCATACGTCCCCAATTTTTGTGTTTTTTCTTGCGATTTGTCCTCAAAATGTAAAGAAACAATTGAGGACAGTTTTTAATTATTACATTGTTTTAATTAGATTACTGTTAATTATTTCATTAATTATAAAATGTCCCCAATTTTATTTCAGAATTGGGGACATGTCCTCAATTCTACATCCGAAAATATGGTCGCCTTAGAATAAATTGAAAAAATTCCCTGAAAATGACTTCTCTTCCCTTTTTCCCTCTTCTCGAAATGTCAGCTGAAATTTCCCTCGACCTGGCTGGTGCTGCCACTGGCTTGGTGCTGCTATCTATGAGTGTCTCTTGCAATTAAGTTGCGATAAATTTAAGTAGTTAAATTTCTAGAATCGGAACCGCCGTTCATCAGATACTGATTACCAAATATGCAACTAACGGGCATTAGAAAAATCAAATACCATCTTTAATTCTTGTTTTTGTTTTGCTTTTTCCTCCACAATTCTCAAAATTTCGTACGATTTGGATTTGTCTGCCCGTCCTTTCTTTGAACGCTAGAAATGTGCAAGAAATTTGTATATGTTATGATTATGAATTATGGGAAACGGTGTATGAACTGATCTGATCATGAACTGCTCTGTTACAGGAGTACAAGCACTCCTTTATACTTAAATCTGTAGGTAGTCATTGTTTAAAATCAAAATAGAGCAGTGTCGAAACGCTTTGAAATGTATCTTGTTAGTGAAAGAATTCTCTAAAAAATGTTAGTGCAAAATAATAAATGTCTGGCCAATATAATCACGCTGAGAAAGGTCTACCCCTTTTCAACTGCAAAAAAGTTCCAAGCATCCACAAAAGTAGAAAGCGTGGAACTTAAGTAAGCCTGTAGTTCCTGGCTTCCTAATTTTTGTAAACTCAATGGGTATATATGAAAGGGTCCCCTCATGACAAATGTCTACCCTGGGATCCATGTAGACATAGTCGGGCTCTGTGTACCGGCCTCACCATGGACGGAGTGGATAAGACACTACTTGACTGAAGTGTGAAGGTTAAGATCCAGACTACCGCGCGGCTGTCGATATAGCGGCCTGAAGTTTTGGACCGTTTCCTCCAGATGCATAACGTGAGTACATCTTAGAAACCTTTAAAAATTACTCTCCCCACGGCACGCCCCACCATTAGCAGGTGCCCTTCTCGTGCAGGTTTGCTTTTAACACAATACACGTGACTGAACTGACATATCTACCGCATCTGACCGACATCGAGCGGGGCCTTCGCAATTAGTAACGGGCCTGCGCGTGTATTTTGATGAGCCATCTAAAGAGGCTTACGGATGCTCGAGTCTCCACGTATACATCAGGCATTTCTTAAGCTTCCCAGTGCTTTCAAACGTTATTTAAAGTAGTTTTAAGTAGTAATTGTGTTACTAATTCAAGTACGAACTCATGATTAATTTGTTTGCTATGTTACATATTGACATTAAGAAAATAGATACATATAATTTGAAGGAAAAACAAAGTAGCGCTTACTCACATGATTCACGATTGCTTATTTTAGTTTCACAAGTGGATATTTAATATACTTTAAAATAACTAAATACACAAATGAGAAAGACATTTTTATAATGAATATTTCATGAACGTAGTCGTATTTCCTACGTTATTTTAAACAATTCAACATTAATCTTTAACAAATGATGTATTAAAGCGCATTTCAGTGTTTTCGGGATATCCTGTATATTGGAGAAAATTGATAAAATACGCTCTATAGCGCGATCCCTGAATTAATTATTCTTTAATAAAGAAATTTCATGTAGTATATATTATTCTTTTGTCGCTTTCTCAATCGAACTTAGGAATTGAGCAAGCATAATGAACGCTTGTACAAAATATTAACTACATTTGAAGTTTCTGTATAAACGGGCAAAAAATCAATAATTTATAATTTACTGTATTTCTGCACTGTACCAGATGTAAGTCTTAATCACATAATCAAGGCATATATAACTGATAAATAACATTTTCAACTGGCAAAATTAAATTGTCTAAATAGTATCGCAACGTCATGCTTATTTACAAGAATAAAAACTACTCAAGTAATACGATTTCTGATTAAAATAATTTATTTATAAATAACACATGAGTAATTATTCACCAAACATGATTTACATACACATATTTAGAATTTCTAAATACATTATAAGCGTTCACTTACCTTTACATTCAGAGCAAAATGTTCGAATTTTAGGATAAATTTTCATGAAAGAAAATGGCGCAAGATTCACAAAACGATTCCCTACATCTAAAGTTCTTTAGTACGACAAAAGTATAAAAAAAATTGTTTTTAAAATAATAAAATAATATAACATTTATAATACTTAGAATAATAAAATAGAATACTGTGACTGGGGAAAACAGGCCTCAATGATAAACTCATTTTTAGGGATGGCAACTCATAAGCAGGCCCGTTGTTTGCGATGGCCCCGCATCGAGATACAGGTTTTCGACAATCCTCCTTGGCGAATTCAACTCGATTCTATAGAAGTTTCTTCATCGTGAGTTTTTCAAAAAAGTCCAATATGGAAAAGCAAACTATACAGAAGACAGGGCGCAGGGCCGAAAATCATGCCAAATGATTGCTCAATCCAGCATCATAAACTATTTGTGAGCAAATTCGGTGCCAAAATGAAGTCTTTCCAAAAATGGCCTAATGAAGATATCTCTCGCCATTTCGGCTACCAATCAACATTGGTTAATTAAATACAGGGTGCCTCAGCACAAAACTTCTATGAGGGGTAGGTCACATCTAGATGACTCGGAATCACATTGGAATGCAGGGTTGCAAATATCGTCTCCCTGAACCCATTAATGGTACAGGTTTTTAATAATGTTTCATCGCTTTCTGAGGACATTTTAAGGGGTTCTAACGCGTATTTAAGTTAGATGTTGAGAAAAATCATCCAAAACACCGGACTTTAGATCGACAATTGTCGATATGCTACACCCCTTAACCTCTCCACTTCAGTCATCTGTCATGTTCAGTATTGTTATCCACTCGGCCATGGTGGAGCTATGGGAGACATCTATAAATTTGATAGTTAAAATATAAAGTGTGATGTTATGAGACGATCTACATGCAGTAAAACGTAAATAATGAACGCTTTGTACGAGAACATTAACTGTACCCTAAATTCAAACCTAATTACATATTGCTTCTCAAGTATACATGAAAAAGAAAGCGTTTACTGTTTGACGATTGCGCCAGGATGTCTATATCACCCCCGAAATGTTGGGTGGAAAATGCGTTATTCCATCTGATCACTTTTTTCGAGAACATTAACTATAGCCTAAATTCAAACCTAAGGTCATATTGCTTCCTAAGTACACATGGAATGGGGGGGGGGGGCGTAGTAGCGTTTATTGTTTTACAACTACGCCAGCATATCTGTATCACTCCCGAAATGTTAGGTCGAAAACGAATCATTCCATCTGACCACTTTATGCGAGAACATTAACTATAACCTAAATTCAAACCTATAGGCGTATTCCTTCCCAAGTACACATCGAGGGGGAGAGGGAGGGGGGAGGAATAGCGTTCATTGTTGTTTCACAACTGCATATCTGTATCACTCACGAAATGTTGGGGGGGAAATGAATCATTCCATCTGACCACCTGATGCGAGAACATTAACTATAGCCTAAATTCAAACCTAAGGAGGAATTGCTTCCTAAGTACATAAAAAAACGATTTCGTTGCGCCAATACTGCTCCAGCATATCTGTATCACTCCCGAGATGATGGGTTGGAAAATGTGTTATAGCCAATGCGCCAACCTCGACATCGCCCTCTCCAGTGTGATGGACTTCACGTGTTCTTCGATAATGTCATCAGTACGGAATTACGACGCACCGAGTACTTAGGTTTTTTTTTCGAGTGAGGAAAAAACCATTAACTTCAAATGAAGTACTTTTTTGCGAGCCCTCATTAAAAAAAAAAAAAAAAAATCAGGGAGAAAAGAGGATAATAGCCTCGAGATAAATTGAGCCTCCTGAAAATTTTCTTAAAATGCCGAAAGTTACAAGGGTTAATGTCTAAAAATCACTTCTTCGTACTTCGCTTCTTCTTTATAGCATTAGTGTGTTTTTTTTCCCCCTCTCTTTTAACTTTCCTATTTATGGGAGCTTGGGTCTCTTTGCTCATTATTACCCACTTAGTCTTGCATTCGGAACGTGTGCCGCCATTACCTGCGAATTGCCGTAATGCACGTACGACTGTCATATTCGGCCGGAGTTAAATGATAGATATAGAAAGGGGGAGGATGGGGGGAGGGGGGAATAGCTTTCATGATTGCTCGAGAAATGAAACACTGGAATGGGGTTTTAGTTCCTTTTCACTTTTTAAATTTTTAAACAAAAAAGTGGAAGACTCTTTATTCAAAGATGCGCTTTCCTTTTTAAGTATGTGAATAAAAGGGTTTTGACTTATTTATTTATTTTTATGACATGGTATTAATACAGAGACGGATAAACGATGCTGAACGCATGGGGTCAGTAAATTCCTTTCCAAGTTCCGTTTATTTGGGGTTACACGTTACATTTTGACGAATCGGTCCCGGCGTGGCCTAGTCACCCAGCTCCGTTCCCGTAAGAACACGGAAAGTGAAGCAGCACCGCCTTGGCCAGTACTCGGGAGGGTGAGCTCCTCTCTGGGCTGGACTGCTGTGGGAGACCGTGTACGCTAACGGAAGCTGGTGCGCGTAAAAGTCTCTCCGTGGCTCCAAAGTCTTCCATGTTCAAACATACCTATACGGGTGCTGATTTCAGGTGCTAGGTCTTTCATCTGGAATTTGTTCAAAATTGGAAAACCACTCACAGGTGGGGGGGGGGACGTTGATCCTCCTAATAGGTGCCACAATAATGAAATGGCCAAATCTGAGGCTCTCGTCGTGCTCAAATCTCCAGTAAGCCATTGACCCAGCCATTGGAAAGAAAGAAAAATAAAAATCAACGAATCGGGGGATCCATGCCTTGAAGCAGCGACGAACATAGAAAGAAAGTCACTACCGTCGCATTTTTCCATCAATAAGAGACTAAAGGAAATAAATCACTTAAAATATTTATTTTAATCAATCAGAATTTAAATTTATGAGATTTGTTTTGTTTGTCAATGGTTAGTGTTACAGAGCTATAAATGTTACGTATACTACTTTCGACGGAGAGCATTTTTTATTATTCACTAATATATATTAATGACTTTACCATTTTACCTCTCACCCCCTTTATTGAAAATTGCCCGAAAAATGTGTCCCAAAAAAAAGCGACATAAAAATGCGACATAATTTTACATATATCTAAATACTATTAGTTCACAACAGCTTTAATCTATTGTTGCAATATTTCGTAAGCTGTAGACTATGCACCACATTTATTTTTCTGTAAATAGGTTACAATCATAAAAATTTCAACATAGGGTTACCAGGCGAAATATACGAAAGATGAGAGATAAAATGACATAGTCAATTAATATCGTTTTAATATGGCAATAATGAAACTAAAAAATTAGGGGGGTTCAGGAGGGTCTCCCCCTGACGAGGCTCGAACAGCCGAGGTTTTTTTTTTTTTTTTCATCTGAAATTTCCGAACTCCTCCTAAGGGAACTTTAAATAGTAATGACGCAGACCTTAGTGGTTCGAAATACGCCTGTAAAACAGATAAAAACACCAGTACATGCTATAGTCTGTAGTTAGCATTATATAAATTTTGCTGCGATCGGTGACTGTTGACGTCAGCAGGAGCACAGACGGTCAGACAACAAATCAAAAAATTCAGTTTGTAAGAGAGTGTTAAAAAACAACTTTTCCATTATGCATGATGCTACTCGAGTAAATCTTTAAGAGAGCAAAACTATATAATATTAAATCTTTCGAAGTGACTAATTTAAATGAGTTGTGCATTGTGCTTTACGATTTGTATTCTGTACTTTATAAGAGTCTAATTTTACTATTTTATTTATCACAAAATGTATTAAGATACTTCTTTTAAAATATGAACTAGTTCATTAATTGCTTATTTATGTTCCTTAACATAAAAGCTTCTTGTTGCAATTCATTGTATAGCCGACCAGTCATTTTATAGCCGACCAGTATGGTGGATAAATCACAGTACTACGGTTTCGGTTTCAACTCCCGGCGGTCGAGGTTCGATCCCCGACTGGGCGTAGTTGTCACTGTGTCCGTCCCTTCATAGGGGACAACATTGGTCCACCTGCGAGGTGCCCTAATAATAAAGTGACCAACCAAAAGAAAAACACAATTTATTTTATTTATTTATTTATCTTGATTTAAGGTTCTGAACACAGATTTAAAACGGTGTCTTACAAGATCGGAAGACCGTTATCAATTTGTATTTTTGTTTATTTAACTATTCAAATATACTGTCGTCATCGTATTACTAGCATAATTTCTGAACTATATATATGGAGATTCTACAGCGGCGTGTTAAAAGCATCCATGACCAATTGTAATTCCAACTTCAAGATAGCAGGTTTGTTTGAATTTATTTTTCTTTCTTCTCAATGATAATTTGTTTGGATTTCTGTTAACATGAATTAGAAATATGGTATTTAGCTGTGCCAGGTACTGTTTGAAAATCAAAGAAAAACCACTCATTTTCCATGACAATGCTCGGCCGCACGTTGCCAAGGTCTTAATGGGACATCTTATCCAGCTCGATTGAGAAGTGTCTCCTCATGCATTTACAGTCCTGCCATGAGGCCATCAGACTTTAGTTGTTACCCGCCTTTACCGGAGCCACTCTTCGCGTGAACAAAGATGATGAATTAGACTGAACTAAAAAGCTTAAAAGATGTTGGAAGTCCGTCATTGTGAAGGTGGGGATACTAGTACATTGAAGGCTTGCAAAAGATATGTTTCAAAATATCTGTATCGGCCAGTAAAATATTGAAATTCATTTTTAAGGCGAGAACATTACGTTGTGGATCCCAAATTGTGTGATTCTGGAGAAGCCATTCTGATCGCTTGTAAATCTACAGAAATTGAAGCTCGGAACCACTGGAATTGACGCCAGAGTGTTAACCACAGTCTGACTGGATGCAGTTTGATAAAATCAACGAACCAGCTTGTAGAAAGATGGCATACGTGTAAATTTTCAACATACGCATCTCTTTTTACTTTTTCATTTTCGAAAACATTTTAAACACACATTACAGATGTCGTATTTTCAATAACAATTCCGGATTTTGCTGTTTCTTCATTAAAATAAAAATTCCTTCAATCTCTCTCTAAAATCACAGTGCTGTGTCATTAACTTAGTAGAAGTATTTATTAGTTTTCATACAAGAATGTGCAATCAGCATCAACTTTAATAGCGGAAGTTATTATTATATACTTTTTACGTCGACAGGTCATTTCCGGCTAAAAACAGCTTTCAGCGTCTTATTTACATTTCTAAAACAGCAACGGTGATGGGAGGGATCGAAAGGCAACTCATAAACAACGAATAACAGCACAAATGAAAATGAATAAATGTATTTCTTTTAAATGCGAATTGAGATTATCAAAGAGTGAAAGATGGTGTTAATTAAGATCTCTCCGCTTTTTAAGTTTCTTTTTGTGCAATTTTATGGGCTGATTATAATTTCAAATGTTTTCAGACAGCTAACAGTTCGCGAATTATCGATTCCTACAGCTTCCGCTACAAAACATTCTCATTACAATGGAGCTAAACAGAGGACCAAAATCTTTCAAAAACAGCTCGCATCATTAAAGTAAAGATCTAGGTAACGGTCTTTTCTAATGGAGGAGAACGTAAAAAGTAAATTAGCATGACGACGCATTTAAGTGGATATTTCTTCGATACTGAGAGAGCTATTTGCATCTGGGCTGTGAAATTTTTTTTAGTATGTTTTCCAGGGACTGCTTTGAACACAGATCAGTATTTTTAATTTATAGGTGTGTCGGAATTAGTGATGTAAAAGAGAAAGAAAAAATGAATTTAATCTACTTTCGTTTAAAAGTATTAATCATTTAGTTAAATCTGTCCTTGCAGGTACAGTGCTCTTGTCCTTTCCGGCATAAATTTTTATGCACTAGAACAGTGGTTCCCAAGCGGTGGGGGGGGGGGGGGGGGGGAGGGCTCAGAGCGTTTGCACGGGGATGAGAGAAAAACAGGCAGAGAGCAAGTTATAGTGCATGTTTTAAAAAATAAACTTATTTATTGTTATTTTTACTCCAAACTATATCTTTTTTTGCTTAAAATATTTATTTAAGCGTTGCCGATAATATTATTTTGTAGAAAAGGCGACTCATAAATGTTCATTGTTGAAGAATAGAAAACTGTATGTATGCTGAGGAATGAGGAGGTGGGGGATCACAATAACCGCAGCATTCCAAAATGCGTTTAGTTCAGTTTTCGAAGCATCAGAAGTGTATTTATTGCATTTGAATCCGAATAGAATATGTAATGTTTAAAACACACAAAATCGCATTCAAAACAGTGGCGTGTTTATGTCAATCACATTATATTATTTGTATAAAGTACTCTAGTAAAAGTGAAATAAACTTTACGTCCGTTCTGAGATGCGCGAAAATTCCCGCTATCTCCATAATCAGAATATTATACCAAACCCGATAGAAATCAAACACAAAACATAAACAAGCAAAAAAAGTTCCATTTCGGAGAGGGGAAAAGAAGCTTTTTATAACTTTTAACTGAATATTCCTCAACAACCTTATCAATTCTAACTCAGATAAACATCGGCTACAAATACTTCTAGTCTCTAATACAAACTGTTTTAACAAAAGAAAACTACATTCGGGGAAAATGCACCTTCATAATTCAATGATAATGCCTCAACAACCTCATTAATTCTAACTCAGATAAACATCGGCAATAAATACTTCTAGTCTCTAATACAAATTGCTTAACAAGAGAAAACAACATTCGGGGGAACATGCAGCATTTCAAAATTCAACTGAATATTCCTCAATAGCCTCATTAATTCTAACTCAGATAAACAACGGCTATAAATACTCTAATACGAACTGTTTTAACAAAAGAAAACTGCATTCGGGGGGAAATACAGCTTTTCATAATTAAAACTGAATATGCCTCAACAACCTCATCAATTCGAACTCAGATAAACATCGGCTATAAATACTTCTAGTCTGTAATACAAACTGCTTTAACAAAAGAAAACTACATTCGGGAGAAAATGCACCTTTTCATAATTTCAACTGAATATTCTTCAACAACCTTATTAATTCTAACTCATAGATAAACAACGACTAAAAATACTCTAGTGCCAACTGTTTTATCAAAAAAAAAAAATGCATTCAGGGGAAATGCAGCTTTTAATAACGCTAACTGAATGAATATTCCTCAACAACTTCATCAATTCTAAACTCAGTTAAACATCGGCTATAAATAATTCGAATCGCTGATACGAACTGTTTTAATAAGAGAAAACCGCATTCGGAGGAAAATGCAACTTTTCGTAATTTCAACTGAATATTCCTCAACAACGTCATCAATTCTAAAGGCCTTATTACACGGACAAAATTTAGAGCAATTTTGGTTGCAGCAACCAGTTGCTGCAATTCATTCCCGCAAGTCAGTGAGCCCAGATGAGAACGCAGGGTTGCCATAGTAAACAAACTCTGCTGTGTTCACAAACGCCTGAGATTCGCCGAATTGGCGGTAGCTAGAGCATGTAATTATAAATAGCATATCGTTGGTTGTTTATACCTCGTGTCTATCTTCGGATCGGATTGTTATTTATTTTTATTTTCGTCAATCAAATCAATTTCCATGTCGATATTCCATTTCACGGACATTTGTTTTCGCACACGCTGATCCCTTTCACTACGAGCGGTATGGCTGACGCTGACTCTTCCGCCATCTTGTGTTGTGACGTAGAAATAGGAAGCACTACGATTGGCTGGAATTCCAGCAACCTGCAATTTTTTCGCCTCTGAACGAAAAAGTTGGAGTTGACTGTTCCCTAGGTAACCGAGGGAAATTTCCAGGAAAGAGGTTTCTGCAACTGGTTGCAGCAACCAAATCGCACGAAAATTCCTTCGTGTAATAAGGCCTTAACCCAGACAAACAACGGCTACAAACACCTCCGGCCTGAACAAATTTGGCGCCCTATGCGAAGGACTTTTAACGGCACCCCCTTTAAAACAAAATTTCTTGAACATCCCCCGAGAAGTGCCACATGGGCAAAATCCCCCCCCCCCTAGTTACGCCACCAACCCTGTTGTAGCTAGTTAGCCAATGGTTGTCATTCGGCCAAGATGCCAAATGGCAATGTCGTCATCGTATTCCCCTTGTGCAAATCTCGTTGTAGTGGTATAACCGTTATTGGCGCCCGAAACGGAACGCCCCAGTTATGCCACTGTCTCATTGGTTAAAGCAGCTTACTTTGTCAGAGTGGTCCTAAAATTTCGGTGAAGAAAACTTTATTAACAGCCCAGACCATAAATAAAAAACGGATTATTCGTAAAGCGAGAAGGGGGTAGGACTTTCAAAAAAACGGCCCAAGCTGTATGTAGCCAATGTGCAATTTTCCATGTGGCCAGTTTACAGTTCGGAGAGAGAGATGGACTGAAGAATGAGCCGGGCAGCGGGAACAATTTTTTTCCTCTACAGATAGGACTGAAAAAAAGTTTCCAGCCTGGATAGTGACATCTCCCTTGGTTCGGTGCCCTAGGTCGTTGTCTCGTTTGCCTAAATGGTCGGGCCGGCTCTGGCTACAAATACTTCGAGTCTCTAATAGAAACTGTTTCAACAAAAGAAAACTTCATTCCGGAGAAAATGCAGCTTTTCGTAATTTCAATTGTATATTCTTCTTCGCGTCGATTTGAACGCAGGTAAACAATGGCAGTTAAGGAGTACTCCTGTCATGTTCATTTTCTGGCAATTAAATTGATCCTTTTTAAAGGGTCATACTTCATAAGTAATTCATTCCAAAAATAAGCCCACTGCGACTTAAAAAATTGTAGGAGACTGTATGGCGACCAGCCCATCAAAAATCTTGTAAATTACTTTCTTGGGTGGAAAATATCAAAATTCTTTAAACGGCAGTAATAAAACATTTCTGCCCTCTTTCTCTTCCATGTATCGATAGATCTCTAATGACCGAATAACTTTAATGGCTGAATACCAGATTTAATACCGTGTTCCCGTCAAATTCAAACGTCGGGCATATTTCATTCCTATATCGTGTTTCGAACATGAAATTTTAAAATGTCTTAAAGCATGTCATCGGCGACTACGCCTCTGCATATACCTGAATAACAAGTTAATAGCGCTGAAATCATACGAAAATGGCATATATCTCTAATGACCCGTTCTATCTTAACAAGATCTTCCTTTCAGATTCCCATTGTTTTGTTCCATATTGATCGCACAACTTTCCATTATCAGGTTCCAGGAGAAAACGACGACGATGTATTCATCCGCCACAAAAAGATCCGGTCTATGGAACTATTCGTTTTGTTTCTTCTTTTTTTAAAGGGCGGTAATTATTGGTTACGACTTAGCTCATCTATTAAAATTCACTTAAGCTTGAAATTAAATGACAAAATCTTTTCGAAAATGGTATTGCTGATTTGTCGCTTTTTTTCACGTTCAAATAATTGTTTTATCGATGCATATATAGTTCTACTAATAATCGAATAATACCTAGCCGATATGTTATGAATGTGGCACATACTTAAGGAGTAGATACAAACGGGGCAAATTTCGAACTTTTTTTTTTTCAGTGTAAAATACTTCAAAAAGTTAATCGAGTGTCGAGTTAAATTTCCTACTCGGAGCGCCGTTTTGTGAAAAACTAATTAATCGTGACCAAAATGTACATTTTGATAGAAATTGTATTGCTTGTATTTTATTTGAAGGATGAGAATAAAACCTTTTATTTTTAAGCAATTACAGAAGTCCCCATAAATGTATCAGCACTTGAAAAAAACATTTCTTTATATAAATTACATGCTTTGAAAATTTATACAGAGGAGTTCAGTAAATTTTTTTGATTGAATTTTTATCAACGTAAGTTTAAAGTAGGTCGATAAATCTTGTATGAACTAAAGAAGGAAATTTTTCTAATTGCTTATATATTGGGTCTAGTAATAAGTTTTAAAGCGCATTTCAAAGAAATGAATATGCAATTTAGAAGTTATGATAATACTTTATTCGTCAAAGTAATCGCCATTACTTTCCAGCATCTTCAGCCATCGGTCAGGCAGTGCACGTGTGCCAACAGAGTAGAAGAATTAATCTTTTGATCTGATGATAGATTTTCGATCAGCAATATATTTTCGTACTTCGTTCGCTCTGGCGAAGTGGGGAGCTATGTCAGGGCTATACGCCGGATGCTAAGAAACTTCCCATCCAAACATTACTAACTTGTCCTTGACCTGTTTTGTAACATGAGGCCTTGCATTGTCTGGTGGGATGTGAAGCGTGTACTGTACTACGAACTACTTGAGCCTGGCGAAAATGTAACTGTTGAGCGCTGTGAACAACAATTGCTGCAAAAAAAGCAGGAAATCGATCGTAAACGTCCACTTACTGCAAAGGTTTGCGGCCCGTGAAATTTCTCCATGTATTTCAAAGCAAGGACTCATGTTGTAAAACCGGTCAAGAACAGTTACTAAAGTTTGGCTGGGAAGTTTTTATACACCCGTCGTATAGCCCTGAAATAGACCCTTCGGACTGTCATTGATTTCGGTCGATGAATAATGCCTTGTCTTCTGTACACTTCCCCACATTGGACGAAGTACGAAAATCTATTGATGACTTCATTGCATCGAAAGATGAATAATTCTACGCGGCTGGCATGCTTGCACTAACTAACCGATATCGGAAGGTGCTGGAAAATAACGGAGATTACTTTGACGAATAAAGGTGTAGTACCAGGTTACCGAGCCATGCTCAGAATCTAAAGGCTCCTTAAGTGTAAAATAATGAATACGTAAATGCCTTGGCACGTATCAATAATCTTCATGGTTGCCTAAGATTTTCATCGCTGTTGGATCACCCATACATTATCAGGTAAGCTTTGGTCGGCATTCAATGCTACAATGGCATATACTTTGTTTTGAAGAGGGATGCTAAATATTCGATGGTCGGTGCATTCAGAGTTGAGCAAAAAGTAGTTTAACGTAAGGTGCCTCTTTTCCTTCTGTAGCAGATCGGCGAGGGTATCAGCGAAGATCTTGGGCGATGCATGCACTAACAGCGTCTTCATTACTTCAGAAATATATCTGTCCATATTGAGGACGTTCAAATTCAGCATCAAGAATTTGAGTTGTTTGAACTGTCAGATGAATGAGTTTATAAAAAAAAATTCATCAAGTCTGTTATACACTGTTCGCAACGTAGCAGTACACACCAAAATCGTTAATAGTTTCACTCGTCATATACTGTGAACAAAGCCATTGTAAAGTATGCTTTCAAATTTCGAATTCTTTGAAATGTGGGTGACATCGAAGAAACAACCACACCAATTCATTAGGAAATTCGGAATGTCCTACATCAATCTTACAGTCCCCAAAATAGTTTCGGTTAATTTTTGTTTTTACTCTTCAGAAAAATGCAAAGCTCCAGGGTGAATGCAATCCATGTTAAAAAGTTTTAAACTATGATAATAAGTACCCACATTTGTGGCAGCTTTGTAGATACTTAGACTGTTTACCCGAAGTATTTGTCGACGTCTAGCTGTTCTATGTCGTTCTCCTTCCAAATACTAATCATCTGTTTCATCTGTTTGTGTTTGAGCTGCACGTTCACACATTTCAGCCAAGTGCTGCTGCCGGTGATCATATGTTTCCACAGCTCGTTTTTGAGCTACACTTTCATGCATTTACGTCTTTATAATACATCTATGATGATAATTCTTTACGATTGAAAGTGTAAATTTCTCTATAGTGCTTCAATTCAAACATAAAATACTTATTTTTTTTTCTAATTCAAAGAAAATACATCTTGCATAAACAAATTCTACAAACGTAAATTCAATGTTATAGATACATAAATATAGATGCCATAAAAGTATAATCTTACATAAATATGCTTTAAACATAATTTTATTTTATAAACTCACGCTTAAGAAAATAAAAAGTGTAACGCAATTTAAATTATTAGTACAAAAGGACACTTCGAAATCATGAAATCAAAACAGAATAGATCAAAAATATTCTTTTATAATAACCCTAAGAACTACTTAAACGTTGACAATAATAGAACAAATGGATGGACAGAAGAAAATGGACTTCTAACCTCGAATAAATCAAAAATACATCGCTTCTATATAGTTACGCTGATCCCTGACTGTCACAATTCCAGTTCAACCACTCAAACTAAAACTTTTACCATCATTAATCCAAACAGATTAAAAATGAATTGTCTTATAACTTAAAATTTACACGGTTCGTTGGTGCGATCAGCCTGAAAATTATCATAATAATGTAAAAAGAAAAGAAAGAAAAAATCTGATAATCCACCCGTTCCCTGATTTTTAAGCGGTTTTTTTTTAGCTCTATTTCATTTAAGAGAATAAAAAAAGCTAATCATTTGAGTGTCAGAATATCTATTGCAAGTGACATTGACGTTACATTGAAGTCACGGTTATCAGGCTTTGGAGGAAAAATTACGATTCAAATTCGCTTAAGATAGCTTTTCTAAATTACTACTCAGTTTAAATTTTTTTCAAAAATAAAACGGTTTTCTATGCATTAAGCATGGATATAGGAGAGGATGTTGATACCAAACGAAATGTTTCGAATACGAAATGTTTCTGCAGATTATACAATTCGAATTTCGATGTATAATAAAAATTGAATATGAAGTAATTTGATTTTAAGTGGTTAAATATTAAATATTCTGAGTGTAGACATTCTATCGCCCGCTGTAGTTGTCTCCACAAAGGGCTTTATCCTTTAGTTTAATGATAGTACACAACACAAAACAACACAGTCTAATCCACGTCTAAATAAGAATTGAAAATTTATTAGAAAAAATCTTATTCCAGATTTCAGCCTTCCAATTTACTGCTTCCACATATGGTCAACTTTCAGCCTGCGGCCGGATGGGGCCCGCCATGGCTTTTGGACCAGCCCGCAGAACAAGTCAAAACCCTGTATAAAACCTATATAAAACATTCAAACATCCATATAAATCCGAATTATACGGTCCGCGATTTCGCTAACATCCTGAAGTCAGGCCCAGGAGTTCGCTAACATCGTAAAGTTCTGCCCGCAACTTTTCAAAGGTTGTCCATACGATGATAAAAAAATTAGTTGAAATCATCAATTGCAGTGAATGAAAACTAAACTGATGGCTGATCACCTGCAAAATTAATTTGAATATCGGCTGCGAGCCCAATTTAGGAATCGATCGTATCATTTTTTCATCCGAGTTTCGAACATCGTTTCATTATAAACGGTTGACCCATTAAAAAAAAAAAAAATCGTCAGGGTAACTACATTTAAATATTTATCGTCAACTTGGCGGAATAAGGCAGTTAAAGTAGAATTCAACCTAGTGCCGTTATTAAAAAAAAAAAAAAAAAAAAAAAAAGAAAGAAATTGAATTTTTATGTTACATCACAGAATCTTTTCTCTTACTGTGAATCACTGAAAAGCGCATCATATGGATCAATAAAATACATGAAAAATCTTTATTGTTTTAGTATATACGTGAAAATACATTTAGCTTTACGTTAGTTACAAAAGGATAATTGTAATAAATTCATTCAATTTTTCACATAAGATTTACGAATAGTTTTGTAATGAATTAAAAATAATTAAATTATTTACGCATATTCCATCAAGGTGCTTGCGGGGATGGCAACGAAGATTGCTTTGTCTTTTTCTTTCGCTGGTTGCCAGGACGATATTTTGAAATAAAAATAACTTTTTAATTCTTAACAAATTTATGTAGCTGAATGGTGTAATATATCTAGTTACTAAAATATTTCTTTGTCTGTGTACTGAATATCAAGTTCCATTTATTTTGTTTCTTTGCGAAATTAATTTTTACTATTATATATCGATGGCGTGTATTTTTTAATCCGCCCCAATCGTATTTGAGCGTCCCTTTTAGGAAGATTGCATCAAGTGTGTTTTTCAAACGCTCAATAGATGGCGCTACCGTCCAAAAATTTTAAATTTTAAATTTTGAGCTTTTTAGAGTTTTCAATTAATTCACCTAGCTCAATCGTTTCAGGGGCCCAAAAAACCCCCAGGTACGAAATTTAAAAAGAATCCTTAGAGCAGTTTTCGAGATCGTTCGGACATACACACCCACACACACACAAACATTCCTCGTTTAATATAAGAGCGGATTTTTATAAGTTCTAAATTGCCTATTTATTTCCTTGACACGCGCTTTAAAACTTATTAGTAAACCCAATATTTACTCTGGCGATTGTAGATTTTTTTAATGGATTTAAAGAGGAGGTTGCATTGGAAAAAAGTTCATGATGAGCTTCGTTCTAATAAAGTCCTAAATATGTCTCCTCCCACAGGGCCGGCCCCAGGGGCGTGCGGTTCCCCAGGCGAAACGCAAGAGCGGGGAATCTTTTCTATCATGTCTTATGTAGCAATGCTAGTATATATTAGTTTTACTTCTATGCTTTTTTCGGGATATATCGCAACCATCTGCTAAGCTCGGTCTAAAGTGATAGCAAAAAAAAAAAGGCCCAAGAGCGGGGCCTTCAGCGATTGCCTGCATTCGCACCTACTTTGGGACGGCCCTGCCTCCTAAACGGTGCCTCTAAAGGTGGATTCATATCTGCCGCGCCGCACCGCAACCATGCCGTACTGTTTCGCCGTTTTGGACCGTTGGCTGTCCTTGCGGCGAGCTTGCGGTGCCGCAAGTAAATACACCAATGCTCTTCTGTAATTGGCTGTAGCTGTAAAAGCTCTTCTGTAATTGGCTGTAGCTTTGCGGTCGCTGCGGAATATCTGTTCTCGCCAGATAATGCGCAAACCCTCGGCGCTCGGCGCGCGGGCGCCGTGTTGCTCCGCCACGTGACGTCATTGCGGCGTCTTAGCGGTGCGGTACGGCCAGTATGAATCCGGCTTTAAAAGCACTTATGAATATTCCACTACATAAAGAGACAAGCTTATGCATTGTATAAAAGCACTGTACGCATGTTCATGGATTTTCAGCGATTTTGCTCAATTTTCATCTTGGATAAGGAAAGTATCTTCGACACCATCACACCAATCCATTTGAAATTTAGCACAGATAGGCAGGAAAATACAGAAAAGAGCCGGTACCTTAACAATCAAGGAGAGAGAAAAAAAATCGGAATTTTCACGATTTTTCGCAGTTTTCAAATTACGAAAATTGATTTTTCTAACATTTTCCTGGAACTCTATTCAAATAAACTCTTTAGAAAGTTATCTGAAAATCGTTAATGGAAAAGAAATATATAGAAAATTGAACTAAAAAGAATGGTAGCAATTTAAGTTCTGACATAGATTTCCGATGTAATTAAAAAAAGAAAAATAGTTTTGCAAATGTACTTTTTTCGTAAGCACTTCACATATTAAGTAAATTTGGATGCAGATAAAAGATCAATTTTATCTCATTTAACGCTTTTAATCTTTGAATATCCAATTTAGTGGGTAGGGAATAATCTGGGTATATAAGAAATCTAATAAAAGAACGCACTTTTGTATTTTAAATTACTTCATTCCATTTTAAAAGCAATAAAGTTTCTGTAACTTTTAAGCATTTCGCTTATTAAAAAAGTAATTAGAATTTTTAATTTTCTCTTTCGGCTTTATCTTTCTTTTAATTAAAAATTCTTATAGTACGCTAGTTCAGTGTTGCTTTATCCATTTTCTTTCACTCATTGCAACAAATTGAAAAAAACAAAAAATAGCACTGTGAAACTTGTATAGAGTGGAACCTCTCAAGTTGGACAACCCCATAACTTGGCCACCTCCCTAAGTTGGACGCATTTTTAAGGAACAGAGAGTGTTTATAATATAAAAAGCTGGACACATTTTGATTGAACCGCAAGTGACTAACTTACGGAGGTTTCACTGTATTACTTCTTTGCCGACTACAAAAAAGAGGGAGGCCCTTTGTTATAGACAGGGTGTCTCAAAAAGGTGGTAACTCTCTTTAATTTTTTATCCATTACAGAAAACAGACATTGTAAATTGGAAAAAAATATTCAAAATAAGGTAGAAAAGACTATTTTACTGCTTTCGTAAATGTTCCAAAAGTTACAATTTTTAAATTTGCATACGATCCGCGTACAAGGAAAAATGCTCACTTAGTAAAATGTACCGCACACACTAATGAGGCGATGTACAAAATCTGAGAGTTATATCCTAAAATATGTCACAGATATGAAGATAAATATATGCTGATTTGAAACTCTTTTCAGTGGCTCTCGAAGGGAAAAATTCACATCACATGATAGCGTTTTAGGGGTCGTAAAGAAATCGCCAAAGAAAATAAATTTTTACCCTCTTGCAATAAACTTTGGCATTCAAATCCATGTATAACCCTTGATCGTTTTTGTTTAAAGTATCTCTGAAACGTTTCATGATGGAAGGCTTTAATTTTGTACACGCGATTGGCGATTCGACCGTTCGCCCTTTTCCTGTAGTGAAAGCTCGCGATGGCAACGTCTGCACTTTTTTCAGGGTTAGGACCATCTTAGGCAGTCAGTCGAGTTGCTCTTCTGTATATCGATGGAACGTACTCACCTTCAACACATCTAGGAAGCTGAGGACTTCAAATACCGTCTATAGAGCATACAACTCTGCCTCTTGGTGTCGGGAGAGCATAGTAAAACTATTGGTGAAACTGAATACCACATTTAAACAATTTGAAGCGCAACCTTTTCCCAATGCGGAAAAAGAGCAGTTGCTGCCATTACTCGATTTAACTACCAGCAGCATGGTGGTCGATCGAATCGCCTATCGCGTGCCACAGAGCTACAGAACATTTTTAAGACAGCTAGCTGTGCGGCGCCACCACGTTGCTGGTAGTTAAATGGCATCGGCTGCACTTTTTCCGCATTGGCAGTTTGTCTAGTTTTTCGTCTTCATCGATGTATATTTTTATCGTATTCTCCAGTTCTCAGCAGATGCCGGTACTGATAAAAATAATTCTGATACCCATTTTACAAATAATCGATAATTTTTACGGGAAATTACGTGCTAAATAGAAAAGCAATCTCCTGTAAGTATGTCCATCCTCAGGATTTTATTGAAATCAAATTTATTCTTTGTTAATCAAAATGTAAGATTTGTGTCCTCACCGCGAGGACAGCACGCGTTAAGGGATTTAAAGATACCGAGCTGGCGGCCAGCGTTGTCCCTTATGAAGTGACAGACGGGTTAACACCCAAGTCCCATCCGGGAATCGAACGCGGACCCAAGACGTAACAGACAGTTTCGGACTTTCAGTAACAATGAGAAAAGCAAACCATTCGATTGCTGGTTCACCCGCATATGCAGCGGCTGACACAATAATGGAAACTTCATATAGTTTAAGTAAATCATAGTGGCCCCCGGTGGCCCTGTAATGAAAACACCGGTCTCCAGTTTCCCCTCTCGAGTTACCGGGTTCGATTCCCGCACCGGAGGATGTGAACAGAGAGTGAGTGCCCTCTGCCAAATGCTCCTTATCAGGCACGGACCGCAGCAGAGAATTCGGATTTAGTCAGGTAGGAGGCGGCTGAGGTTGGAGGAGTACTGGAGATGGTGGGTTCTCTGAGGCGGCCCTGTGCGGACGGGGCCAAGGTGGAATGGAGAGTACTGGAGTGGGCAATGAGTTCTTATTACGAAGACGAGGTGCGCCGCAGATGGACGAGTTGCCTGCTGAAACCAAAAGCAAACCATCCTGGATAAAATTGGAATTGCGTCTGGAAGTAACTGGATGACTGCAGATAAAACGTGGGGCTGAATTGTGATGTCCTTGGAGAAAAGATATTAATAAAAATGTTATGTGTGTATGTATGTTAATAAAAAATAAATGAAATTAAAAAACTTTTTACTACGCTGATTTGTTAAAAGCAACGTTTCCATTTGATGACCCTGTAAATGAACTACACAGTCCATTGCAAACAAAAATGGAGGCTCACAACTAGCTGTTACGACAGTCCTAATATAAAATTTAAACATTCTTCCTCCAAATCGTTACGTATATTACGAGTTATACGTTATTACGAGTTATACGTTATTACGAGTTATAAGTTATACGGTAACGTACACACGCCACACACACACAAATGGTTTTAATGAATTCTCGGTTGATCAGAATGTACCGTGCATGCATCCATCCATCCATCCGTACGTCCACAAGTCAGGCAAAAAAACTCTTCAAAGTAAATTTAGTGCTGTTCAAAATCGATTTTTTCCGCCAAAATTTAAATAATGAAATTTTTCTCGGACACAATACTTAATTTTACTCCAAACAAGAGAAAATAATAAACTTAGTGTCAGAGACTTGAATAATTTTGAGAATACCTCTTGGTGATGCTATTCTATACTCTGTACTGCAAAGGTCGCCAAATGAAAGTGGCACTAAAGGTGGTTTGAGAAATCGTTTAATGGTATTCACATAATTTATTGTACAAAAAAAGAAGTAATACAAAGTTAAGAGATAGGCTTGACAAAGTAGGTCGAAAGAAGCAGGGGCGTAGCCAGGGGGTGGCTGATGGGGCTGCAGCCACCCCTCGAAATAAGTATTCATAGGATATGGAGAAAATTACATTTTCGTAGATAAATTTGAAAATTCACCTTGAGAAATTTGAGTTTCGGCTTTGGACCTAAACCAAACTACTGCTCACCCAAAGATAAAAGGCCGGCTTTGTCGCGCTGCCAAAAAATGGATGTTGCGATTTTTTTCAATGGGAAGATGGGTTCAGATGTGCAAGAAATTCTCTGTCTAGTATGTGCGGACAGGGCTGCCAATTTAGACACCTTTTGGCTAGATTTTGGCCAACTGGCAATACGGAAGCATTTTGTAAATTGGAAATGAAAGTCCAAATGAGTCTAAAAACACTACTACCGTATAGAATTTTAAGAATCCTTGCACATCTGAACCCATCTTCCCTGTGAAACATATCGCAGCACCCATCTTTTTGGCAGCGCGCCAAAGCCGATCTTTTATCTTTGGTTGAGCAGTACCTTTTTTCCTCATTAGGTTTTTCCATCTGCAAAGATTCTAGACTTTTTTAAAAGACTAGAATTTTTTTTAATTCATTTTTATATGCGAACACATTCATAAAAAAGCCCACCCCCTAAAAAAAACTATCGATTTTTAGTAGGTATATTGCATACCAGTTTTTTAGCTCGCAGCCACCTCCACTGACCTATACTGACTAACCAGACTGAGGCGGGACCATCGTGATTCTACCGGGCCTGCTTGTGCACTCTGATGAGTCATCCAAAGAGGCCTATGGATGCTCACTTATTGCTTCCAGCACTTAGATACGTCATCTAACGGCAGAATCTAACCAATGAGGAAACGTCCGTAGGCCTCTTTCTGAGTGCACAAGCAGGCCCGCTAGAATCACGATGGCCCCTACTGAGAACTTCCTATTCTTTACTATGGTGCCTATTTCGCCCTCGCGGATTGATACAGTTCTCTTCAAGTTTCGAAACGAGTTAGGCAAAACACTTGCCAGATTCCATAGGGCAGTACAATGCTGCCCTATGGAAATTCAGCTATTTATTCGATTGCATTATAAAATAAATTATTTGAAATTTATTGACAATGCCAATAAGTTGCTCAGCTTACAACTGCACCGCTCAGTGGTTAAAAGAAAACAAAATTGCGTTTCACAGGTAATTTATTTTACTTTTTAAAAATTTGTTATTGTTTGGTATTTAATGCACGAGTGCGTAGCTAGATGCGAAATGATTTTTGGAATTTTCTTTTGTGAATCATATTATTTATATCTCTTATATATTTTTTTAAGAAAAAGGAGAAAATTTGAAAAAAAAGGAGAAAGTTTCACAAGACTTCATTATAATTTTAACAAAATTCTAAATTTTTGTTAATTTTAATTTTTTGTTGTTTTTAAATTCTTCTCCCCACCCCCTTCCCGGGAACGACCTTGATGCAATCATAACTCCTCCCCCCCCCCCCTCAAAACAAAAAAAAACAACTGATCTCTTTATAACTAAAAAAGGTTCTGTCAACTTTTTTTTTCCAGCGTGAACTTTATTTAACAGACCTGCTACAAGCTTGTCAAAGCTATTTACGAATTCTCGTAATTTCTATTTTTTGTTCTGTATATATATATATATATATTTCCTTCATAGTTACATTGCATGCAATTAAAAAAAAAAGTCCAAGGTTTTCTGTAGAAAATATGTGATACAAAACGGTGTATAACGACTGTAAGAAGTTTATCTCTAAAAAAAACAAATACAAAGAAACGGTAATTTTGTTATTGTAATCACCGTATCACCCCCCCCCCGTCCATCTGATCAATTATTCCAGTTTCCCAGTCTACCGCACTATTTGAGCGCGCGTAGCAAGATTTCCTAGTATAGGTGTGATGCGGTCGCAAGCATAGCAGACGACATGGACGACAGAGACATCAATCCAGTTCAGTAAATATAGATCAGTGGCCACCTCCGGAAAAAATTCCTGGCAATTCTACTTGTGGCACTTGTTACTTATTGGGAATTTTTTCTTTCGGGAGTTGTTTACAAATTTAAAAAATGTAACCTTGTAAATCAACTTGAAGAATTTTTTCTTAACGTACTTTTGTCCACCTTATTTTGAACACTGTTACAGTTTGCATTGCCCATTTATCTCTAATACATAAAAAATTAAAGCATGTTACCACCTCCTCAGGACACCCATATCTGTGTATGTGTTCGAGAAACCGTAATGCGGCCATCCACAAGATGGAGCCACCGCAGTCGACAAGTAATTTTACAACCCTTTGCACTTTGATTCAAGCCAAAATACTTAACAGAAGGCGATAAGGACTCTTTTAGGTAATCTGTCTGCGCTTTTTTTCAAATAAAGCACGCTTTTATCTGTCACAGGTGGGACCTCTATGTAAAAGTTATACGTCCATTCAGTATACTACCCAAACCCAGTTGCACGCACATATTCGAATTCAACATTGCTTCAAAATTTCAAACCAATCCGAGAACTTTCGGAGATATGTGAAGTCTCTTGTATTTTTACTCTATCTATACGCTAACGTTTGCGGTACCAAAATCGACTATATTGCCTCGCTGCGAACGTCAACAGCTAGATGTAGTGCAATAACAATAACGCATGTGCAAAAATACAAATTAACTGTTCAATGACGTCAAATGGAGTAAGAACATGTCACGCCATAGCTAGATTACAAAATAACAAATCGAAACTTCCACCCGCGCAGCGTAAATTCCGAAAACCCATGAAATCAATAAAAAGGAGGAAAATCTGAAACACTTCCAGATTTTAAATACGCACTAAAGTGCTGTATATTAAAAGCGTATCATAATTTTTGCATCGTCCATATTTTTCTTCCTTAATCTATTAAGTTGGGAAGTGTATCATTAATCATGAGTGTGCCGTATTTTTCTTCCTTGTTTCATAAAACCCGGCTGATTTCTAGTTTACGGGCTTCTTATCCAACGAGGCGAAAAAAAGTTTAATGTGGTAACCTTGGCGACTTTTATTTGTTTTCTGGGAACCTTGTGAAAATCTGCTATTTTGATCCCCGGTGCAGAGGCGGCCCGAGGTGCGTGCGGGGCCCCAGGCGAAGCACAAGAGCGGGGCCTATTCTCTATCATGTCTTATGAGATAGCAATAAAATGCCTCAGGAGCGGGGCCTCAATAAGCGCGGGGCCTTAGGTGACCGCCTACATTCGCACCCCCCTTGAGCCGGCCCTACCCAGTGATTAAAATACTTAAAATGAGCCGCCATTTTGTTTCGCTTCGTGGCTTTGCTTCTGTTGGGCTGACATTTTGTTTCTTCGGCCTAACGCATGCGCAGTTACCGTTTGCATAGAATTCTAAGCTTTTAGTTTTGGTTCAAAATTTCTTAGTTTCGGTTCGTTTTAATGAAGCGCGTGCGCGCCTTTTGTTTTGTTTAGTTTTTGTTTTTCTATTGGTTTTCATGCGTCCGTGCAATACGATTATTTTCTGGGGAATATGGGTATTTCCAGGCAGGAGGGAATTTTAATATTTTATTCTGTTTGAAATCCTGAAGTGTTGGCCCACGTATTTTTAGGAGCCCATTTTTAATTCTCGTCCCTTTATTCTGTTTGTAGATTTGAGCCCATTAATAAGTTGTGGAATTAGATGCTTTTTGAGAGAAGGTAAGCATTCTTTTCTATGCGTGGAGTATAGTTCTGGCTAAAAGAAAATTTTAGCATTAGATTTTAGAAAATTAATTTTAGGTTTTAGAAAATTGCTTTTATTGAATGGGTTATGAGAAACAATGATTATGGCTAAAAAAATCGTGCTTTTAAATTTTAGAAAATTGCTTTTAGATTTCAGAATCTTACTTTTATTGAATAGGCTATGAAACAAATTGATTGTGGCTGAAAGAAAAAAGAAACAAATTCTAGCGTTTAGATTTTAGAAAATTCTTTTTAGATTTCAGGAAATCCCTCATAAAATCGTATCCACAAACATAAAAAAAACCACGACGACGATGACGAATATGATTATTTAAATAATAAGTGAGTTGTTCAAGAAGTCATGCAAGTACAATAATTTTTTTGTTTTAAACTTTAATACTTATGCTTTTCGATTTACTTATTTTGTGTATTTATCGCTAATTTGGGTGCGTTTTCCCGTAGTGTCTTTGGGGCGTTTCAACTCCCAGAGACAAGATGGGAAAACCCACCAAATTGGCGATTTTTGAAAACGTGCCAAGAAGCACCGTAAAGTAAACCCATCTTTGGAATCGAAATTCATCTTAAAATCGTCTACTAAAACTATTTTACAATCTTCGCCAAGTATATTACAGCTATACTTTACTGTTTTAAATATTGTTTCGAATGTGCATCATAATCCATGAGTGTGCCGTGTTTGTCTTCCTTGGGTTGATTCCTACTTTAACGCCCCGACTCTCGCATTAAAAATAAGCAGTAACCATGACGATTTTGTGTATTTATGTGGCACTCGTAATTTAGAATTAAAATAGCGATTTGGAACAACCTGTAAGTGCAGCATTCCATTACATTTTTATTTATTTTGGGTTGCCAATTAATCTAGTTTTAATAATTAAGTGTCTTCAAATTCCTTAACTGATGCTTTATTGTTCATTTTGTGACAAAACAATAAAGGGGTGTCTCCAAGTGAGAAAAATGTAATTACTTTTCAAAAGAGAGACACAGTTGACATCTCAAATCGCAATTTAGCAAGCATTTTCCTAAGCAATAACACCATTGCTAGGTTTTTCACACTGGCGTCGCTCGAAACCGTTTGACTGTCGCGATGCCAGTTGGGTCTTTTCGAACGCAGAATTGAGGGCTTGTGCCCAATTCTGAAACAAAATTAGGGACGTTTTATAATTAATGAAATAATTAACAATAATCTAAATAAAAACAATGTAATAATAAAAAATTGTCCTCCATCCTTATGAGGACAAATCGAAAAAAAAAACATATAAATTGGCACTGTCCTCTAAAATTGAGGACGTATGGTCCCCCTACTTTTAAGGTGACCATACGTCCTCGAAATTCAAAGACAGTCCACAAATATAGATATTTTTTTTGTCCCCAAAAATACCCTGACTTCTTGGGGACACGAAAAGTCCCCAAATTTAAAGATTTGTACTTTTTTCCCTGAAAGTTTCCGTTTTATTTATTCCTTTCAGAAAAAACTGAAGAAATAAGAAAAATAAAACAACTAAAATCGCCTTCTACTCAGAGAAACAATGAAATTTGATCTCTGAAAACGTTTTTTGTCATTGTGTGTGTGTAGCGTGTGCACGTGCACACATTCAATAAAGTATTCGACTATGAGCCGAATTTACCATTTCAGTTTTGTTAATGATTAATCACTTTTCATGAAGAACCATGCTATATGAAATTGAAGCACGAAATTTTTCTTGCAGTCTAATACTTTTTTAAGTGGGTGTAAAAAGTTTCGGGAAAAATATCACAAAATGAGCCAATGTAAAAAGCAATGCCTTCTGAAAAATATAAATAATGCCAAGAGGGAAATTTTGAATAAATTGCAATATTTCTGTATGATGTTCCTTTCATATTTCTGGTTTAAATAAATATTTATAAATGAACAGTGGCGGATCTAGGATTGGGTAAAGGGGGGGGCTAACTTCTGGATATTCAATAATTTGAGTACAGTTATCCACAGGCCCTAAGAGAGAGGGGCCGGACGGGGCGCCGTCCCTGGGCCCGTGTTCAGCTAAAGTGCGTCCGTGAATTTTTCAGAATGTGTTATGAATTTCATCTATAGATCTATAATTAAAATATTTTTTTTAACTAGACTAAATTTTGAATACACAATTCTAGAATGATTTACATGGCAGAAATGTTAATTCTAAACAGCATCATCATCATCAACATTGGCACGACAGCCCCTTGTGGGTCCTGGCCTTCCTCAGAAGTCTTTCCCATTCCACCCTCTTCCCTGCAATGGACCTCCAGTTTCTTATTTTCAGTTTGGCAAAATCCTCATTCAGGCTGTCCCTCCATCTTTTCTTAGGTCTTCCTCTAGGTCTTTTACAAAAAGGAGTGGCATTGAAGACCCTAAGAGCAGTTCTCTCAGCACTCATTCTCAGAAGGTGACCTGCCCATCTCATTCTATTCAGTTTTATGTATTTAATAATGTCGTCATCTTTATAGATTTCAAAGTTATATCTTTTCCTCCAAGTATTATTTTCTAAAACGGCACCAAAAATAGTTCTTAGAACCTTTCTTTCGAAGGTTGCCAGTGCTTTTTCCTCCGTCGTCGTTAAAGTCCATGTTTCTGAGGCATAGGTTAAAACTGATCTTATTAACACCTTGTGCAACAGAATTTTTGTTCTTCTCTTTATTAGATGGGATTTTAAAAAAGGTCTTAAACCAAAGAAACAACGATTTGCGGCAATAATCCTTTTTCTGATTTAATAGGGTTAATATCATTTTGATTGTTGATCTCAGAACCCAAATAGGTGAAATTTTTCACGGATTCAAATTTAAATGGGCCAATCTCAAAAAAAATTAGGTGGGTTTTCTTTTTTCCCACAGTACATATATTTTGTTTTCTCTACATCTTAAGCTTCAATTTCCCAGCCGCCTTCTCCAATGCCATAAAGGCCTCTCCTAGCTCAGCAGCAGATCTTGAAATTACATCTACATCTTCAGCATATGCAAGAATATGTACTGATTTATTAAATATAGTACCTCTTGTATTAATATCAGCATCTCTTATGACTTTCTCCAATGCGAAATTAAAAAGGAGGCATGCAAGCGCATCCCCCTGTCTTATCCATTGCAGATCTCAAAAGTTGTAGACAACTCTCCCTGCACTCGCACCACAGAGAATGTCTCTGAAAGAGTGAGCTTCACAAGCTTAATTAACTTTATTGGAACATTAAATTCCAGTAGGGCTTTTAGTAGACCAGCTCGATCAATGCTATCATAAGCCGCCCTGAAGTCCACAAACAAATGGTGGGTTTCGATCCCGTACTCTTTACACTTTTCCAGAGTTTGTCTCAAAGTAAAGATCTGATCAACCGTCGATCGTCCTCTCCTGAACCCACACTGATAATTACCGACAACAGTTTCCATAATAGGAGACAGGCGATTAAATAAAACATTAGAGAAAATCTTATAAGCAACACACAATAAACTTATACCTCTGTACTATTCTAAACAGCAGTTTTACAAAAAAAGAAAAAAAAATCCTTCCACCCCTCCTGTTTTTTCGAAACTTTTGTGCTTTACGAAAGGGGCCGGAAATATTTTCGCCCGGCCTTATAAAATTTCTCTCCGAGGCCTGGTTATCCAAGCTTGACGACATTTCGCACGATTTTTTACATGTCGCCTGCAATTTTATTTTTCTGCCTACATATAGTATTACGTTATCGAATTTCGAAAAAGGTGTGCGAATTTCCGATAAAATAAAATACTTGATCCTGCTAGGACTTACACTTCATAGAAAAAACAATGTCTGAAACAATTAATTTAAATCATACCCCTTTCTTCCATAGTGATATTATTGTATTCCTTCTAATTATGCACCGCTTTACAAACTGCCTGATAGTGATACATGTATATTTTGAGAGAGCTGTTCCTCTTGAAATAGCTTGTTCTGGCGCTGTGCATTTATGATTTCTTTCTGCTGATTTGCAGTTTCATTATCACTAAACAAATTATCATTTTTCGGAATTTTCATAAAATAATCACCTATATTACCTGCAATGATCGCTTTCATGAGGCCATAATATTTGCATTTAAATTAAATTCGGACGGGGTTGAATAGAGAACAAATGAATCACACTAGCGCTTCGACCAAAAAAAAAAACGACCAAGCCGCGAAAGCAATTTCAATGGGTTAAGATTCTGAACCCTGCTTCGAAAGGACTACAGTACTCCAAGAAATTCTTCCACCGTTCCTAAACATTCACATCGGGTGTACTTTTGTATAAACAGGAAATGTCTGAAAACCAGATAAGGAAAATTAGCCATAGTAAAGGTCACTGTTCACATAAAGCGGTTCCCGCCGTTGCAATGTATTTGAATGGGATATTCGGACGCGCTTTACGCTGAGCGACAGTGGACTGTCCTCCACCGAACAACAGATGGGGGAGGTGTGAAACTGCAATATTATTCATGGTCCCCAATTACCTTTTGTCGGTTTAATACCGGAGTATCTCCCTCTTTCTCTGCGGTAGGAAAAATTTATTGCTTACAAGTGAGAATTGGCCGTTAAATTGGTCCCCTATTGGTAGCAGTTAGCGGGAACCGCTCGATGTGGACAGTGACCTCAATAGTATTCTTTCTTAATACCCCTAAAAATCCAAACGGCGCGGCGGAACAAACGAACCTTTCACAATGGTACAGGATATAGGCCCTTATTCAGATAGATTTAGTAGCTACTAACCCTATTGTTTAGTTACTAAATTTAGTAAAGTGGATTCAGATAGAATTTGGAGGCGGAGATACTAAACACGTGACCAAAACAAGCTGCTAAAATCACGTGACCAAACAAGCTGCTAAACCACCGACTAAATAAACGCACGCCTGGAACAAGCGCTCTGATTGGTCTACTAGCTTCCCTGTTAACTTATCCCTACATTTTCCCTGACTTCCCTTGGTGTTGGTCACGTGATTTAGTACTAAATGTATCTGAATCCCGATTTACGAACATTTAGTATCTCCGCCCACTTACTAAGTTAGTAACTGAACAATAGGTTTAGTAGCTACTAAATCTATCTGCATAGTAGCCATAGCCACTTGGGATTCCTAGGCAGTTGATGTCTATGGGCGCGTTCGATAATTCACCGGTTGTGCACCGGTTACCCGGTGCATAACCAGAGCGTTCGAAAAGGCGGGGCGTTGGGCGAAGCTCTAAAAATAACGTTCTAAAACGTTTCGCTGTCATGTAGCGGTTGTCTGCTCAGAATGACCAGAGCGCAACCAGAATATGCGCCCTGCTATGAATATAATTCCCTGCTAGCGAGGTGGGTTATTCCGATTATTAGAGAAGTGTTGCCAATATTTATTTATGTTTTCTTGGCTTGGCATCGAATATGGTGAGGATGACCGAAACCGGTTGATGACTGTGACGCCACATAAGCGAAGAATGACCACGACCGGTAGCGGGCGCTTGGTTACACTCCCCGATTCCCACACTATGTACATTTATCATAAGGTATCCCACATCAGTTACACATCAGTACAGAATCCGAGATGAGCACCACACAAGGTGCGCGCAAAGACTGTTTATGTTTAACAGTGAATTATACACTAACTTCCAAAAATTAAGCACGGAGCGGTAAAATGTAAAAAAGTGGACAAGTACTGTTTCGATTGGCGCGAAGTGCTGCAAGTAAGTGTTCTATACTTATTCATGGAACAAAACAAATAATTACATACGGAGATAAAAGATATATTGAATTTTCATAAATTATATGATTTCGTCACATTTAAATCATTAACAAAATGATGTTAAAATGCAAAACAAACAACAAAACCGATATTGATAGGGTATTTGATAATCCCCACACCTTCATAAAGTGTACAGCGCCTGATAATGCTTGTTACGAGCTGATCAACCACCGCAGATTCCAGTTTTTGTCATTCCTCCTGTAGGGCAGTTTCTAAATCTTTGAGAGTGACTGAAAGTGTAAAACGTCTACCTACATACAACACGGCCTAAGGCATTCCAAAGTTTTTCAGTCAAATTAATGTTCGGCAAGTGAGACGGCCACTGAGTACGCGCAATCCCCCCCCCCCACTCCCCAGAAAGTCGTCAACGATGGCAGCTCTAAGGGGACGGGCATTATCGTCCATTAAAACAAAAGAAGGACCAACTGCTGTAGCGCACACAGGGATGTGCCAACTGCTCCAATTGCTCCAAATCAATCCTGATGTGCCAATCTGCTACAAAAAGATCATTTTTGGACATTTTTGCTCCAAATTCAGCAAAACTGCTACATTTTTAATTTTTTCATATACGTTGAAAATGTTTGTAAATCTCCCAATTTTTACAAAAATCATCACACATTCTAATGTTAATCTTTATTGTTCTCAAAAACGAATATTTTTTCTTTGTCATCCTTTTTTTAAACCTCCAATGCCTTAAGAGTAAAAATTGACCTCTGTTAATTTAATTTTATATAAATGATAATTTTTTGTTACCAAAATTTTTATAACCCGCTTATGGTTAGTTAACTCATTTTTGCCCGGATATTTTTGTGACTTTCTTCGATTTTTGCTAATACCAGCAATAGTAGAAAAATTTATGATGTCAACTTCATGAACAAGGGATGATTTCTTTTAAAATCATTATGCATAAAAATTTAAATGTTAATGTCCTACTGGGTCATGTTAAAATATTTTGTGGAATTGAGGTTGTGGTTTGAGGATACTCATGAATAAAGTCTAGGAAAAATAAATAACATTTTCAACTGATACTGAAAATGCCGTCCCCGAAAAGGACGCTAGGCTTAAATAGGTTAATATAATTTAGTAAATGTTGGATTTTTTATTTAAAATAGATATTTTGTATAGCAATACATAAAGTAACTGAATTTTTTATTTATTTCATAATCTTCTGACTCTCCTCCCGCCCCCCCCCCCCCAGATTCGCATTCTTTTATGACTTTTCCCTTTTCCTCCAAAAATAAATTTTGTATTTCAAAATTGACATTCTTGTGCTCAAAAAGTGACTTTTTCGTGCTCCAAATTGCTCCAAAAATGTCCTTTTTGTTGCTCCGCAAATTGCTCCAAAATTTAATTTCAGCTGGCACATCCCTGCGCACAGTTTCACAATGGGGTCTAGGGCTTCCCTCGATAAGGTACAGCCGTTACAGAACCTCGCATGTAGATGTGCAGGTGGGTTCGATATCCCCATGAAATCCTTGCCCAGACCAAGATGCTTCCACCGCGGAATGTGTGATGTTCGATGATGTTCCCGGGGCGATTGCATATGCCTTGTTCCTTCCAGACTCTTACACGCTTATCATCGGGATTTAGGGCAAATCTGGACTCATCTGTGAAGATAATGTCGCCCCAATCAGACACAGTACACAGTCCAATTCACAGCGGAACAGTTTTAATCGTGCACCTCTAAACTGGACGGAAAAAAGAAACCAAACTGGTGGTACCCGGGTGTACATATCATTCATGTGCAGCCTTCGACGAACAGTAGTGGCAGTGTGGAGGTCGATCTTCGATTCCGCTTGGCCACAACAGCAGTATTTGATCTGCCGGGGGAGTCATAACCCTTCGACCACCGGCTACAGGTCTTCGGACACCAGTTAGGCTGGTTGGAATTGTTTCCATAATCGTGAAATGACGGAATGATGAACGTTGAAGAAAAGAGCAACATGTGTGATAGACTGTCCTGCTTCAAGGAGTCCGACCTTTGAATCCTTTCAGTCTCTTCCATTCCTGTTATAGAAGGCATATAAACACGTCTAACTTGAAAACGAATCGTACGAAAATGTTAACACCTTTCATCAACACTTACATGCAACTCTTCACAATACCGGTTTCTTATACGACTGCCTGTTCATTTTTTTCTGGGCGAAACCGTGATTAGCTGTTATTTGCATATTCCCCTTCTACCTTCACAGCAAATTACAGCTTTTTAAATCCAGATTGGCTTACGTAAGCTAACATTTTCCTCTCCGTGCTTTTGGACTGGAGAGGGACTCTTGGAAGTGACTTTCAAAAGTGACTTGAAAACTTGAAAGGTCACTTTCACGTTTTTAGAAGTGCGTGTATCACTTCGCACTTCATTTTGCGAAAGTGAAACGTGACTTCAACGTTTTAGAAGTACTACAGAGTGTATACTTTCACTCTGTAGTATTTTGGAACTGTGGTGAAAGTTCCTTTTGGAAGTGAGTGTATATTGTTAGACCCCCTTTTTATGTCTTTACAGGGGGTGAATGGACATCATCGCTCAAACACTGTTCTTTGCACTTGCCATTAACCAACTTGCCATAGCCCGTACTAACAATGAGCTATACTTTGTTATTCACTTATGTATGGTAAAGGCGAGAACAACTTAGTTACTGATCATCCTTAAAAGAAACCGAAATGTTTCGAGGGAGAGACTAAATTTCAGGCGATTCTCTGGGACTCCGGTTTTGAAAAATCCCTGTCGCCTGGGAACGAAAGGCTTAAAAACCATTGATTGAGATCAAGTCTAAAAATCAAAGTAGTAAATCAAAAAAGTAAATTAAAATTTCAAAATAACCGATTTTAGACACGCAGTTTTTAACTAAGCATCAAAACCCTATTCTATCTAGTGTAAGTTCAGTTTCAATGGGGGGGGCTATAGCCCCTATAGCCCCCACCGTAGATCCGCCTCTGTAAATGAATAAAATACTCCCATTAATTTATTAGAAATAAGAATACACAATTGGTATAAAGAGCTATTAGAGTTCATTTTTAAGTATCATTTTTAAGTCAATCAAGATTTAAAGTATGGGTATACCTGGATACATGGTAGTATGTTGTGTATGGTGACCAGATTTTTTAACATAGAATCGGGGACATGTCCCCGATTTTGAAACAAAACTGGGGAAATTTATAATGAAATAATTACCAGTAATTTAATTAAAAAACAATACAATAATTAAAAATTGACCCCAATTCCTGCTGTACATTTTGGGGAAAATTTGAAAAATGTTCTGAAATTGGGGAATGTCCCCGGAAAATGGGGACGTTTGGTCACCTACCTTAATGTAAAGCCGGATTCATACTGGCCGCACAACACCGCTAAGATGCCGCAATGACGTCACGTGGCAGAGCAACACGGTGCCCGCGCGGCGAGCCCCGAGGGTTTGAGCATTATCTGGCGAGAACAGATATTCCGCAGCGACCGCAAAGCTATAGCCAATTACAGAAGAGCTTTTACAGCTACAGCCAATTACAGAAGAGCAATGGTGTATTTACATGGTGTATTTACTTGCGGCAAGGCAAGCTCGCCGCGAGGACAGCCAACGGTCCAAAACGGCGAAACAGTACGGCATGGTTGCGGTGCGGCGCGGCAGATATGAATCCACCTTAAGGCGACCATATTTCTAAACAGTAATTTGGGGACAAATCAAGCATTGTCCTCGAATCTAAACAAAACTTGGGACACTAGAAAATATTTTCGAGGACACAACATATTACCATGTACACTACTACCCTCCAAAAAAAGTATTCGAGTAAGAGATAAATTTCCTATTTTATATTTGCGAATAATAATTTAGTTTTTGAAAAACGTAAAACGTGACAGAAATATGGAAAGTCATATTTATACATAGCCATTTATATTCTATGATAAATAATTTTTAATATACAAAACAATCGTAGGAAATTTTTACTCGAATACATTTTTTGGGGGGGTGTATACCAGTATACCCATACTTTAAATCTTGACTGACTTTGATACTTAAAAATGAACTCTAATACCAAAGCAACACAACAATGTTGTTTCAATGTCGTTTCCACACGATTTTGTTCAGTTTTCTCCACATTGTTTCAGCATGGACATTGATATAATATTGAAACAACATTGTGAAATCACAAGAGGAAAACAAATAAAAAAACAAGATTTTATTTCTTTCATGCAGAATTATTAAAATCATACGGAAATTTACGAAAAATAAAATTGTTGATAATTATCTACTTGAAAACATCATTTTAATTCGTATTTACTGTTGTAAAAATGCATTGTGACAATGCTAACCAGAAAATCACATTGAAACAACATGAGTGTGTTGCTTGGGGAATTAAAATGATGTTTTCAAGTAGATAATTATCAACAATTTTATTTTTCGTAAATTTCCGTATGATTTTAATAATTCTGCATGAAAGAAATAAAATCTTGTTTTTTTATTTGTTTTCCTCTTGTGATTTCACAATGTTGTTTCAATATTATATCAATGTCCATGCTGAAACAATGTGGAGAAAACTGAACAAAATCATGTGGAAACGACATTGAAAGTTCATATTGAAACAACATTTTGTATGCTAGCATTTCACATTTAAATCACATTGAAACAACATTGTTGTGTTGCTTGGGTAGCTATTTATATCAATTATGTATTCCTATTTCTAATACTCTAAATGGAAGTATTTCATCCATTTATAAACATTTATTTAAGACAAAAGTATGAAAGGATGAATCATGTTGAAATATTGCAATTTATTCAAAATTTAACTCTTGGAATAGTATTTGTATTTTTCAGAAGACGTTGCTTTTTACATTGGATCATTTGTGATAATTTTTCAAGAAAGTTTGTGCACCCTCTAAAAAAAGTATTCGAGTGCAAGAAAATTTTCGTACGTCAATTTCAAGCATGGTTCTTCATGAAAAGGGATTAATCATTAACAAAACTGAAATGGGAAATTTGGCCCATAGTCGGATATTTTATTGAATGTCTGTACACGCTACAAACACAATGACAACAAAAGCTTTCAGATCGAATCTCATTGTTTTTCTGAGTAGATGGCGCTTTTAGTTGGTTTATTTTTCTTATTTCTTCAGTTTTTTTCTGAAAGAAATAAACTAAACGGAAACTTTCAGGGAAAAAACGTACAAATCTTTAAATTTGGGGACAAAGTATTTTTGGTGACAAAATGGAAAAAAAGATCTATATTTGGGGATTGTCCTCGAATTTCGAGGACGTATGGATGGTCACCTTACCTTACCTTAATGTTGTGTCCTCGAATAAGTCCCCAAAAATATTTTCTAGTGTCCCCAAGTTTTCCTTGGATTGGAGGACAATAGAGCATTTCGACGAACCCCTCCTCTCTGCGATTGGTCGCCGTCTTGCGTGACAGCTTGGGGTTCTCGTAATGTATTTCAATGGGAAAAACTCGATTTTCAACATTCAAAAAAAGTATTAAATTTAATTTTTTGGATGATTGTAATGGATGGAATTTGTTAATCAAACCTTCGACTTTTGTGTCCCAGGTGGCGTTTAATATTTTAAAAAGCTTAACATATAATATTTTAATGATATTTCAAGCGACTTTTTCCGCTGGTACTGCGTTCGGAAAGACAACATTATGTGCGGGAATGAACACAACGTTTATTTTAAGATTCGGCAGGTTATTCGGATTACTGTTTGTTTACAAATATCATGTTGTGCATGCGAAATTTTCTTAAGTTGTGAGATTTATGCAAGAATAAAGTTGATTTTTGAATTATAATTCATCGGATATTCTGTATGCCCTAGAAAACATCAAATTCCATTAATATTTATATTAAAGAAGTGTTTATTTAAATTCCTATTACGATATATTCAGATTGTTTTTTCTTTTATAAACAATAAAATGTACTGCTTGTTATTATTTATCATAGTGTTCTTTTAAATAGGTAAATGCCTGTAAAATAAGACCAGTTATCCCATTAATAAAAAAAGTGTAACATATGCATCGCATAACATATTTGTACATGTAATTAATTTAATACGTATGAATATGAATTAAAAAAATAATCCAATAAATCAACTAAATTAAAGACGTAGACCAATTAATGTAATCTTTACTTAGTTGCATAATTATTTAAATTGACAGTAAACATGAGTGCAAAATGTAAATTTATAATTCCATTATGTTACATAAAGCTTCTGCCTTTTTATTATAAGATGGAAAACATTTCTGTTTTGCAATGTTAGCTCATAAAACTGTACTAAACAATTCTACAATTACATTTTTGAATTTTGTTTCAAGTTAGAATCAGAACAGAAATCAAAAGCTGGAACTCTGACCCTGTATTTCTTTTTTCTGGTTGAATTTTTACATATTAGGCAAAACCCAGCAAAGCTCATGAATACTTTGCTCCGAAGCCCAACACTAGTACATTAATTCATAAATTTTCCCCTTTTCAAGCACAAACTGATTTTAGCAGACAAGACAAATCATATTCGCTTCACCTCGACCAGATTTGAGAGTCCTAAGACCATCAGAATTTGGGTGTTTTCTGTATAATGTTTATATTTCTTCCTGCTAATTTCCGACTATTTAATTTTATTTCACTGTTCTGTGAAATAATTATTATATGGGAAAATCTTTAAATTATCGTTATTTTAGTTAAATGCAGGGTGCGAATTGACGGGGGGGGGGGGGATGCCGGGGATCGTCCCCGGCTGAAGAATGTAATGTCCCTGGCTAGAGAAATATTAATGGATCCCTGCCAGGGATACTATTTTTCCCCTGCTTAAGAAATGTTAAACTGGTGAGTGAAGATTTGGGATTGAAGTCAAGAACTCAAAATGAAGGTTGTATGTTAGTTTGTTACTGTACTCTAAGGCGACTACCTTAAAATTTCATCTCTTTTTTAAGCTAAAACCCCTCAAGGGTGGCTTCCAATACAGGTACATTGTATGTAGCTTGTGTATCTCTGATTCCATAGAATAAACAATATATGACTTTAGTTTGAATATAAGTCAGTTCCCACACTTGTCGGCGACTGCATTTGTCAAGTAACATCATGTGAGTAAAGCATTTGCATCTTCCCTCCTTTTCCTTTTCAAGTGTCCCCCCCTGGAGAATGTTTTCTTTCAAATGGAGAAAATGTTCCAATTCCCTGGAGAAAATGTTCAGTTCGCACCCTGGTTAAATTGCAGGGGTTTGCAGTTTGCTACTGAGTATTAACATAAGAATATTAAGGCTCCGGCACCTTTTTTTGCTAGAAATTGCCGCTAGCCCTGGAGAATTACATGTTTTCTCATTGAAAAATTTCTTTCGTTAATTCCCAAAATGTTACACTTTTTGTATATAACCCGCATACAAAAATATCCCCAATCAGTAAAATGTGCTCCATATTCTAATGAGGTGATGTACAAAATTTGAGAATTATATCCAGAAAAGTGTCAAATGTATGAAGATAATACGTACTGACTTAAACCACTTTTCAGTAGCTCTGTAAGGGAAAAAATCACATTTTAAGGGTCATATGGATAATTTGAAAGAATATGTTACATTCAAATTCAAGTATAGACCCCCAATCATCTTTGTTTATAGATATCTCTTAAGACCTTTTATGATGAAAGGCTGAAATTTTGTACATAATCTCATTTGTGCATGGGGTACATTTTACTTATTGGGAATTTTTTTGTATGGTAGTTGTAAGCAAATTTAAAAAGTGTTAACTCTTTGAAAATTAACAAGAGGAATTTTTTCTTAACATAGTCTTTTCTTTTACCTTATTAGCACTTGGGTGCTATTTCTTTCTAGCACGGTGTGGCAAGTAGACACTTTTCAAGTTTCTTGGTTTATGGCACATTTTCAATATTCTTGGCAAAATTTTCAATGTTCTTGGGACTTGGTATAATCACTTTTAGTGATTACATCGTGCAACCATGTTTTTCGGTTCAATCACAACTAGTGTGTCGGTGAAAGATTTTCCAATATGCACTAATCCAAAACATTTCACCACTAGGGGCTAAACTACAATTGATGAAATTTTCAGTAACAGAAGTATGCGAACAGGAGTCTATAGGAGCGCTTACAGTTACCATATGGTTAGATAATGGTCCGGTGACGATCAGCCACCTCCCTCAAAAACTGCGTCAAAAGTCTCCAAACTTGGCAACTTTTGGTGTATATATGTATATATTTCATTCGCATATCTCAAAAACTATTAGTCGTAGATTGCTGAGATTTTATATACAAGATTGTTGTAACATCTAGTTGTACACCTAGATTTTTGATTCCAATCTTTTGGAGAGTTTGCAGGACCACCCAAAAGAATTTTGGTACTTGCATGTTATCCAAGCGGCCTGCTAAGACGAGCGATTTTTCGCTTAGATAAATGCAGGTTACTTGAAATCATGATGGTTCTGAATACAACTGGCAGCAGTTTGCCAGCACATTTTCCAAAAAAAAATAATTTGGCAGGAATGTCTACCGGGATAATATGCAACTACCAGAATTCCAATACATTAATGTCTGGAGTCAGTCATTGTTTGGTCCATGCACAAAATCTCACTATTTGCCATCCACCTTGTGAAGTTTTGCTGAAATATTGCCAATTTAACGCCAAAAATAATTACGCATTTTGCATGACTAAAACCACCATTTTAACCATAGAATGTTAAAATTTTGTATTTAGAACTATTGTAACATGTAACTTTGCTTTTGATTGCTGTTGAGAGTAATTTATTTACAGGGTCACCCAAAAGATTTAAAATACATTAAGGGTCTATAGATATGTTCGTTTCATTAAAAATCTGTGATGAATAACTATTTCAGCTGTGACTGAAATCTCGCTAACTATCTCAAGCTTGTTGGCTTTTGTCAAAATATTGCCCAATTAAGTGAAACAAATCTTTAAAATTGAACTCAGCTTGGCGGTAAACTTTAGAATTGCAGTATTTTGTCTCTTTCAAACGAAATAAGTTTAGATGAAGTGCACTGAAAATATTTCTGATTTAATAGAGGTACAAGGAAGTCATGTGGTGTCCGTATCAGATTTATTAGTTGAAGGATGTGAAATAATGAAACAAACAAAGCAATCATAATAAAAGGAGTTGTATATAAATTTTTGCAGTTACTTTCTTCCATAATGATTGTATGCAAGAGAATTTTTTTTCAACACTATCATAAATTACAATGTTACTTGAAAATATGTATTCACATAATTTATACAGTAGCCAGACTATGTGCAAGCAAGTGATAGATAGAAAAAAATTTGAGATGTCAGTCAGACGATTTAAATTACTTAAGTTATTTACAAAAAAAGTATCATGTTTGACGATCTTTGGCTGCATAAAATGATTTAGGTTCTTGAATGTAAACAGCAGATAAAAACAGTATTCATCAAGAAAAATTGGTACTTGCGTATTATCCCGGCAGTCAAACAAGACGAGTGATTTTTCGCCAAGTTAAATGCTGAATGCATGAAATTATTAATGGTTTAGATACAATTAATAGTATAGTTTGCCAGCACATTTGACGAAAAAATAGTTTATTGGAAATGACCAACGGGATAATACGCAAGTACCGAAAAATCTAAGAATCTTCAGAATAATTTCTAATCCTAATATTAGTTACACGCAGAACAGAGTGGAAATAGATTTAGGTGAAAGAATAAGGATTTATTTTAACGAAGTACAGTGTAACCATTTAATCATCTGTCCATGGACGCAAGAAGAGTAGAACCTTCATTTCATGAAGTCGAAGAAACAACAGAAAAAATCAAGACAGCAAGGTGAAATAAAAGAGGGTGTCAGTTTAATAGGAAAAACACATTTATTCAAGATATTGAAGTTCCACTGCATACCTAATTTAGAATACTGCAAAAGAATAAAAAGGCTAGTAGCCAAGTTTAGTGATTATAAAGGAGTAGATTCTAGAGGTTTTTTTTTTTTTTTTTTAAGGGTAAGCAACAATAAGTAATTGTACATAAACACATCATATGGCAGTTTCAACATAAGAAACTAACTGTTTTAATTATTATTATTTTTTTTTAATAAACCAACCACTGGTACAAAACTAGTTCTGTAAACAATGTATAAATTGATTTTTAATCAAAATATGTTTAAAAAAATAATTAACAAACCAATTCTTTAATATTTTTTATTCATTTATTCTAATGAATTTTATATGCCCATTTAAGAACTGAAATCACACCAGAAAGTGTTATCCATAGAAAGCATGCACTAAAATTCATGTCAATCTAAGGATAAACCTATCTAGTCAAAGCATCAAACTATAATGAAAAAAAATATCACAATCCTAAACTAGAAAGAATATCTAATTTTGCAATGAGAGTTTAATTAGTTGCGTACAGCTTTAAAATTTTTACGACAATTCTAAATAAATAATGTACATTCTTTCATGCACACTGAAATAAATATTTACAATAAAATGGGGAGGGTGAATTTTTTGGGGGAGGCGGGGGATAAAGATACATGTTAAATTGCATGGATTGCTATCTGAACTCCAACGCCTGTTGCTTGCTACAGTTTGTTTACATACTTCACAGAGGGGAGGGTTCGCAATCCGAAAACCCAGTGAACCTCGTCCGATTACACGTAGTTTTTAGGGATTACCGAGATTGCTAAATAATACGTTTAGGTAAAGAAATAGCATGCGCAGAACGATGCGCGAAGCTGTCACTCAGCTGACGTCACAGATACGTCACGTCGAAATGCTCTATGCTTGATTTGTCCGGTTTTGCGCAAACAGGCAGTGTTTACAAACGGTACGATATTAATGTGCGCATGCCCTTTGAAAAATCTTTAGGTTCTGGATTGGTACACTTGTTTAGAATTCGGCACTCTAGCTGTTAAAATACTACGCTGGTATGTTCGAGATAAAACATATTCTAGTCCTAAACAAACCCATTCACCTGTTATTGTTTTCAATATCCATTTGTCACAAGTGTACTTTATCCCACGATTTATTGTGCGTTTCTTCACGCTTTCCGATATGGAACAAAGTAATCGAAAGTTGGAAGTGGTATGTTTTTTTACTGATGTATATTTTTGAATACTATTATGTGTTGCTATATTATATGGCGGAATTATAAATCTTTTGCAAAACCGTTTGATTTGAAAATAATTTTTTTGGTATTGGGTCCTTTTTAATTGGAATACTGTACTGTAAACACTTTTCAAGTGTAGAATTTCTTCCACTAAGCTGCCGGAATCTGCAAAGTATGATAGATACTTTGAGACAAGATTGGTGGTTTCAACTTTTAGTTCATTATTTTCCAGGTCCATGGAAGCCAAAACTAGTGAAAGCAGATGAAAATTTGTTCACGGATTAGCCTAAAATCCTGTTTCGGCCTCTTGATCCAACCACCGCTTTCTTGGTCTGTCACGGTCTCGCCTGTCTTTTGGCATGTAGGGCAGCTCTGGATAATCTCCCGTGTTTCATATGCCTGATGTGATTTTTCCAGCCCGTAGATAAATTTTTCCCTTGGGGGGGGGGGGGAGAGAATTTTCAATGTAGATTGCCATTAAAAAAATTGTAAAATGTAATTGGAACTGCCTGTAATTATTGAGGACAAAATTCTGTAGCCTGGATGATCTAAAATTCAAAGTATATTTTATTTAAGTGATCCCAATAAAGTTTATTTCAGGGGCAACCCCCGAAATGAGTAAACATAAAATGAGGAGAAAATTACATATTCGTGAATAATTTTAATGTGAAGAAAATTTGGTAAAATCATACAAGCCGGTGCCCACCCCATGTAAACATGGCGACAGTCGCTAGAGCTTGGCGACCGCCAAGCTCCAGCGACTGTCGCCATGTTTACTAGTCATTCTAGGCAACCAGTGGTCCGTTTTTAACTAAAAAAAACCCAGTAGATTCAGCAACCTAGTTGTACAGCTATCTAAACTAGGCAACCAGTGGTCTGTTTTTAACTAAAAAAACCTCAGTGGATTCAGCAACCTAGTTGTACAGCTATCTAAACTAGGCAACCAGTGGTCCGTTTTTAACTAAAAAAACCTCAGTGGATTCAGCAACCTAGCTGTACAGCTATCTAAACTAGGCAACCAGTGGCCCGTTTTTAACTAAAAAAACCTCAGTGGATTCAGCAACCTAGCTGTGCAGCTATGTAAACTATGCAACCAGTGGACCGTTTTTAACTAAAAAAACCTCAGTGGATTCAGCAACCTAGTTGTACAGCTATGTAAACTATGCAACCAGTGGACCGTTTTTTACTTAAAAAAACCTCAGTGGATTCAGCAACCTAGTTGTACAGCTATGTAAACTATGCAACCAGTGGACCGTTTTTTACTAAAAAAACCTCAGTGGATTCAGCAACCTAGTTGTACAGCTATGTAAACTACGCAACCAGTGGACCGTTTTTAACTAAAAAAAAAACAACAACAGTGAACTAAGCAACCTAGTTGTACAGCTAATGTAAACTGGGCAAACACTGGCCCGTTTTCAACTCAAAAAAACATCGGTGGATTAAACAACCTAGTTGTACACCTCTTATAAAGTCAGTATGATTAGAATAGCACGTAAATAGCACTTACGAAAACATAAACACTTCAAATATCAATTTAAAATTCACATTAAAAACCTTAACCATCGAAAGATTCGTTAAAAAAGAACACTTACCTCTATTTTTTTGGTAAATAACCGCTCAGAAATGTCCCCAACACCCACCGGCTTATAACGTACTATATTTCTAACAAACACCCACAAATTCTTTTCTTATATTAACATAACACATTTCATTCCCTTCCATCAATAACGCAAACAATTTCAAATTCCCAAACCTGACGAAACACGTATTCTTTATGGTTGCCAGTCACAACTACCACCGGCAGTTGGCGGTGCATCGCTCACTCTCGCGTCAGATTGTTCGCCAATGATTTGTAAACAAACCATTGACATGTAAACAAAGCACCGTATACGGAATATAGTCCGAAAATTTTTTTTCTTTTCTTTGATCTTTTAAGATAAAATGTTAGCTACTCAATCGCACTGATATCAATATTGGCCGATCAACAATTGTTTTAGTCACTCTAAGGCTATATAACAAAAGCAAGTCTCTTCTTTACGAAATATGAAATTTAAAAATTAAAAATTCGCGTTCGCAATTGGGAAAAAAAAGAAAGAAATTGAGGCGACTAGGCGACACAAGTCATGTTTTAACGTCTCAGCAGAATTCGCTCCGCCGAGTGAAGACAAAACAATAACAACCTTCTCGATGTTGACGCGGCGTCGGTACCTCGGTTTGTGAAGGCCCGTTTTCTCCCGTATTACATAAATTATTTTTTTTTTAAAGCACATTCAAAATTTGGTTCTGCATATCGGACGGAAATATTTCTAAAATCGTTTCAGGAAGCTTGTCTGCACCTGTATCTACGTCGATGCTTTAAATGACATAATGGGGGGGGGGGGGAATTCAAATGCTCCCTGCATGCCGACGTGCCGTCACTTCAAGTGCATCTATGTGCTTTATTTTCTACAGAAATAAATTTGTTAGCATCGGCTTCACTGGAGCTTGCGCGCTAACTACAGATCAAAAAGCAAGATCAATATACTAAATTTTTTTGCAAAAGAAATTTATTTCAGCCAGATAGTCCGTGTCCTGGAAAAAAATCCCTTTTTGACATACATAGTCCGCGGACTATACTAGCGAAATTATGGTAACTAACTATCCCCGATCTCCGGGTTCCATATTTGCCAACTGAACTTCAATCTATTTGCAGCCTTTTGGTAAATGAATAATTTTAAAAACAAGATGTAAAACAGAGTTTTTAAAACTCTATTGTTAAATTAAAATTTAAGGCATTTTAGTAACTCAACAGAAAAGTATTATTTTCCCCATAATACGTTTATTGATTTCTGGAACATTTTCACTTCAATTTTAAAATCAGTAAAATCGCTATTTCGTTTTATTCTCATGTGCAGGTTTTTCTTTGGTAATTATTTTTACAGTTAATTTTAAAAAGCATAATCTTGTGAGTTGGTATTTTGCAGCTAATATAGGAAGGAGCAGAACATATGTCCCTGTCATAAGTTCCACTTCTGTGTGCTGATGTGCTGCAAGACTGCTAAGATTCTAAAATTTTACCTGAGAAAATATTTAGACATTTATTAAAGAATTATTCTTTTTCCAATAAAACAAGAAAACTTCACTTTTATTCTATCATTTGAATGCTTATTTTAGAAAATGCCAATGCCATGCTAGTGTTGACTCTAGAAAAAAAGGGGGGGGGGGGAATTTTCAAAAGGGGCACCCTGTTCTCAAAAAGGGCACTTTGGGGTTCCACGAGAATGTACAGGTAGATAACATATTGAAACTGGTTTGAAACGATCTGATCCCCGAAACTTTAACATGTAGAGGTGTAATATGTGTTCTGACTTACAATGCATAGTAAGATTTTTTCCAATTTGTCTTAGTTCCCCCCCCCCCCTTCTTTTGGAAAAAATATCCAGTAGAAGTAAGTGTAAGCGAAATAGGAAAAATAATTTGTTGATAATATTTTGGTCTAAACATGACATAAATATGTGAATTAAATCTACATAACTAGAAGTTTTGATTTATAAAAAAACTTCTAGCATAAAGAAGTTTTAATATAAGTAATGTTGAATTTTCTGCTTAATTTTTTTTTTTCTCAAAATTGCGTGACATACATGTTTATTATTTATAAGAATAGTTCATTTATTGAAGAAGATTTCAGAAATTTTTAGCCAGATATGATTTGTTAGGCAGTAGGGAAGGCAGAGGGACTGTTAATTTTTGTTCCTCCATTTTATCACACTCTCACTACTGGACCACAATTACTGGATCTCATTCATATATGATATTTCACCTATATTGGTACAAACTTTTAAACAGAAAAGGACTGTCAGTGTAAGTGGATTAGGGTAGATGTGTTTAGCATGTAATAAAAATAATAAAATTTCTGCAATGCAGGATGTATAAAATTTAATTATATAAATCAGAATTTTATTTAAATTCTTTTGTTTGCAATAATTATTGAATGAGTACCAAGTAAAGATTTTCAAAGCTACCCTTATTACTATTAGACATTATTAAAATTGCATCAAACAATTTAACTCATCCATCAATTGATAACTACAGAAATTGGCGAAATTCAATTCAGAATACAGAAGATTGCTGGAAAAAATGACATGCAAATTTTGCAATACATCCTATGGTTGGAATGTACAACACCATATCAAATCAAATCACCGAAATATATTTGTTATTCCTCTTTCACTTCTAATTTAATGCTTGCTCATTCATGAAAAGTGAATATAAGTTTTTTTAAAAAGTACTATTTCTTTAAAATAAATAAAAATAATTACTACATGTAAGTTTTTTAGCAGGTATAAAATTAATATTTTTTTAACTCACAGAATTGTCCAAAGGTATGAAATAAAGTTTAAAATATTTTCAATAATTATTTTTCATAAAGCTTTATTTTTAATTTCTTGTAACATACTTAAAAAGGTCTCTTTAAAAACACTAAATTTTCTTTCTTAAACCTCGCTTTAATCTTTTTAAAATAAAAAAGTACTAACCAATATTTATTTTAACTATCAAATGTTTTTAATCAGCTTAATATAATTAAAATAATCAACATCCTGGTGCCAAAAGTACTTAAACAAATTATCTATTAATAAACCTTCCAGAATTCTGTTTCTTTTTTTTTTTTCAACTGAAAATCAGCTTAAATTGATGGCAGTTTGTTTTATGAATAACCATAACCTAGTTGTTAACTTATGACACAATTTGTTTCCTGAAGACATCCTTTCCCAGAACTAGCTTTCTTTCGCTTTTATTATTATCTTTTTCTTCCTTTCTTCATTCATTAAAATGTTGAGAATTTTAAAATCAGAAGATGTATAATATGAATATTTAGAATACCAAATCTTGTCAATAGTCTGATTTACTAAATTCTGCATTTACTCCACTTTTATGTAATTAAAACTGTGGCGTAATAAGAGAGGGGGGGGGGGATCCGCCCCGGCGGCAAAAAAAAAAAAAAAAAAAAAAAAAACATGGTGGCCGGCAGGACACTTAGAAATAATAAAGTGGAAAACTAAAGGACCGAAATGGTGGCAGAATGCTGAAACTTAGAAAGAATGAGACGGCAAACTGAAGGACCGCACCGGGCGCCAATAACCCTAGCGCTACATTGCTAAAGCAAAAGATCATTATTATGCTCAGATTTTGGCAAAAGCATAATGCGTTTCAATTGCTGTATTCGCAAAACGTCGCAAATCCCTCGATTTTCAGATGGATTTGAGTAGATAAAGCCACTGAACATGGTACACGGCTGAAGTGTTGAAGCTCCCACGTTCGGCGGGCCCCGCCCGCGCTACTGTCGGTCTGGAGTTTTGGTCGGTTTCATCCAGATGTAAGCGTCAATACACATTAGAACTCCTTAAAAAGTCACCCAACCAAGGCACCCCCCTTAGAAGATATCCCTTGTCTAGGCTTGCCATAGACAAGGGATAACAAATAAGCAAATCCCGCGGAATTTTCGAATCGCAAAACGTCGTTTTGCTAAGGCATTCTTTCTGTATCATCTGTAATTATATATGATTAGTAAATAACTGTTATACATTACGAATAATATGTACTAGGAAAGCCGATTAAAAAGAGCAAAGCGTTTAGGGGGGGGGGACTTGCTATTGTTGCAAAACTATTAAAGACATCGAGAAGAGCAATAATTATATACAGCTGGCGACGAACTCTTGTATAATGATTGTTTGATAATTCGCAACTACATATTTATCAAACGTAGCCACCGATATTTGAGGATTGACAGATGGAATCGGAAATTTTTAGATAACTTGAGAAAATTTTGAATTTCCCAACCGTATTTTCTTCCCCCAACTCCTAAGGGAAATGCCGATCGGGCTTCTTCTCGCTTGAGTCAGCAAAAACAAAACATACAACAGGGGCCTTTTCGGGTTACTCGGCTGTTCGGCTCGCGTAAATGAAAACAAAGAAAAGGGCAGTAGCAGTATTTCGATCTGAAAGAGTAGAATATTTGAAAAAAGCATTTTAATAAATTACATTTGTGGGAAAGATCGGATTTCATAGACGGTTTTTGTGAAAGGGCCGTTTTCAATCGAACCTATTTTTATGATGGGATTATTGTACTCAATTGTAACCTTTTAATTAACGTATTATCGTGATGGGCCGCAAATGGTATGTAGGAAATAAAAAGTGCTGGTTGTTGACTAATAATAATAAAAATGTAAAAGCAGGAGGGTGCAGAAAGAAGAGAAATAGGGCCGCCCGGCGCTAAAAAGACGACAAAAGGGCCGCCGGCGCTAAAAAGATAACAAAAAGGCCGCCGGGCGCTGCGCCCTGCCAAATTAATCTAGAGTCAACACTACATATGTATAATTTTTCATTCCATTTCTGATCAAAATTTAAAAAAAAAAAAAAAAAGATAGGTCTTAAAATATTTTTTTTTTTTTTTTTTTTTTTTTTTGAGGAGCAATTTTTTATTTTATTTTCATATCAAAAGAATAGTCTGAAATTTGGATGTGAGACTTATGATTTGTTTTGATCTAGGATTTTACGATATTGTTTAAGATAATTATTTTAAATAATTATAGCCTGTTTTCTTTTAATAAATATTGTATATCTAAAACTGATTATTAAACATTTACAGTGCATAATTATTTTCTTCAGGATCACAGTCAATTTGTTTGTGGTTGAAATTTTAATGGTAGAAATTGTTTAGTACACCATTTAGTTTAACAGTGGTTGAATTTAAGCTCACACATTATTCCCCAGTTCCATGTTTTTGCATTATCAACAGGCGCGTAGCCAGGAAAATTTTTCGGGGGGAGATATGAACTTATATGTGTATAAATAGATGGAATTTCATCACTAATCCGAACATTTCGGGGGGGGGGGATATATCCCGATATCCCCCCCCTGGCTACGTCCCTGATTATCAACCTTGTTATATATGCCTGAAAATACGTGCACGTAAATTTTTCAATTTTTTGCTGGAAAATATGTCCACGTGTATTTCCTCTTTTTTGCTCTTCAGCTGTTTTCATGCCTGACAATAAGATAGATGTCTTCGACTGGGAAATTTAATGGCATAAATTCTTGCCGCCTCTCTCTTATTTCGATTACACTGCCCATACAACAGTATTGTAATATTAACGTAATGTGTGTACTTTTAAATTTAAAAACGATTTACATAAGAGTGACGTGCAAGAGCGAACGTTTCCTGGCAGAGTTCCAATTAATTTCACTTTGGAGACGGTCCCTTACTAGCTTCTTGAAATTGGCCGAGAAAATGGATGAAATGTATGATTTTCAAAGTTCCATAACTTGGTCAGTTTTTATCGTAATAAAATGAAACTTTTTGTGTTTACTTTGTTTTTGTGTACTGCATCTTTTCCTAAATATAAGTGATAGGACCTGGGGACCGTATAAAAATTTAATTTTTGTAATTTTTTTCTAAATGGGTTTTTTGGTTCGAAAAGCACGTAAAAACATTCTTTACCTTTTTTAAAACATTTTTCAAATTGGAAGTGCATATCTAAACCGAATGGTTCGGGAATTAGCTATTGGGTCACATTAAGGCTGGACACCCTGTATATATATATATATAAAGACCTTGCACTGGGAAAGTTCGGTTTCCCTATTGAGTGTCTTGTCATCATTTTTGGATGAATTGTTACTTTTGAACTTTGAAAATTGGGAGGGCGAAGTCCCTTTACTTTTGGAAGTGAGGGGGCAGTCGCCCCCCTTGCTCCCCTGTACCAGCCGCTATGGTCTTACTGCAAATAGCTCTTTCAAAAATGTTATGAAATACAAGTTTCGTGTTTCATAGTATATAGCTCAGTGGAAATAAACAATATTGCTCATGCTAAATAGAAAATGTTACATCTCTGATAAGGTATCGGGCAATTTTAATGATTTTTCAAGAACCCTTACGGCACATTAGACAATCTCCCATGGCACTCAGGTTGAGAAACACAGATTTAAACAATATATTGTATGGAAAATGTAATTAAGAACCTACTCTTTTCTGTGTGTATTTATGATGATTGGTTGTAACACAAATTAGGCTTGTTAAACTTGATTCTTCAAACTTTTAATTTTGTGTTAACTTGCAAAAAATTCTGGTGTGTACCAGGGGTCTGTTTAGGAGGAAATTGGGCCTGTTAATGGTTTCTTCTTAATATTTTTCATATTAAAAATGGACCCTTCAAAATTCAATTCTTGAAAAGCAGATCCTTTACAAATCTCTGTTTATTTCCAAAATTAATTTCTTGCATACTGTAGTTATATAAATCTATACACATAAAGAACATTAATATGCTTATTTATAAACATCTGTAAATGAGATGCAGGGATCACTCTAGAAATTAAAAAGGGCAGGGTGCACATTACAGAAAAAGGGCAGTGTTTGGGAAAAGGGCATATCATATCACAAAAAAAGGGCAACTTTTGTAATTATTGTCTACGAACACATAAGGATAGCTTTTATAAACATACTTTAATGTCCGAAAATGTGTTTTCTTAATAGCAATTTCTTAAGCAAATGATTAAACAAATTTTTCACTTAATGAAATCTACACTTTTACAAAAATTGTGTAAGGCGTCCATTATGCTTTATTTCAACAACAACAACAAAACATAAAAAGCATAAAAAAATTAAATTTTGTAATCGCAAAATAACGGGAATCCGGTTTTGCCGACAAATTTTTCATAATCACGCCAATTTTCGGATCCGAAAATATTCAGTTTTAGATTCAAATTTTATCGTATTCAGCGTCACTGCAACTTTTCTCTCTGTATATATGCTAGTCTGCAACTAGTGGAGGGAAAACGGGACACTTGCCCCAGGCATAGTGCTGTTACGTCAAAATTGATATGGAAAGAAGGGAGCACCAAAACAAAGGTTTGTTCCGGGCGACTTGACCTCTAGTTGCAGCACTATATGCATAACTTTGGAAATATTCTGTAATAAGAACGCCAGTTTAGATAAGACGTGTCCGAGGGAAAAATAAATTACAAGTGCACGACATAATAAGAAAAGAGGGGGGGGGGGAGCAATAGTATTTACTATCGTGGGCGGCGGCAAAGGATTTTATAAACAGGCAAGAAGTCTTATAATTATTGTTGTGTAATATTCGTAATTACATAATTATAAAATAACTCCCGAGCCTTCAGGGATCGGAAAGAATTTGACACTCTTGCACACATTTTTAATTTCCCAATCGATGAATTCAAAATAGTCTCAATGGCTCTCCCCACTGCGCATTTTTGCACTGTCCATTGGGCTTTTGCTGAGCGCATAGTACAGTAAAAATGAACATCCCAGGGGCGCGTGCCCGTGCAGTCGACGAGACCTGCATTCTCGCAATCGTCGACAATTTCATTTTTTTTGGAGGGGCTGCAAAATAGACACAAATTTTGCATTGACAGTTCCCAGCCCTATCTCCGCCTAAAATAGCCCTATACATGGGCGCCGGCAGAATATTTCCCAGGGGTGGGGGCAAAGACTACTTTAACATATGGTTACCATGTTGGAAAGAGCAAAAAAGCAAGGGAAAACACTGCATACAAAAATCCAGGGGGGGCATTGCCCCCCCTTGCCCTATGCTGCCGGCGTCCATGGCCCTATAGAATAATCATCAATTGGTCATCAATTTGGCCCCTATGCTGACCGGAAATTCGATATTTTCAAGTAGTATTTCCTGACTGCTGCACACCCTGTCAATGAATCAATTTTTCTCTATTCTTTTTAGTACATCGACGGGGAGGAGTGTGTGGGGGGGGGTTACCCAGACTTCCGGAATTGCCCTTGTCTTGAACTAAAAAATAAACAATAACTAAGTGGCGTTTATTAATTACTTACAGCATTTATAAAAACATGGTAAAGCGCCATTTACAGTAGGAAATAATTTATTGTTATGACTTCTCTTCTGGATGACAGATTGTTTCTCTAATGAGATATTTTATGACCTCAAGCTACAGGGAATGGTTTTAACCCTCTCCTCAGGTCGGGAGGGAGAAGAGCAGCGACTGAGCAGATGCCCCCCCCCTCCTCCCCACACATCATTGATAAGAGAAACAAATCAACTTCCTTGTTGTTGAGAGGCTTTTTTGGGGTCTAGGCCTGGACCACGTGGCTCCGGTCTAGCCGCAATGGTAACGAGAATCAAAGAGAAGGGGAAACAAGGAGGGGTGGAGAAAAGGAGAGCGGCATTTTGATTGAAAAAACAAAAACAAAGAGGGCGGAATTTTATCAAAAAAAAGGGCAAGGTGGGCGGAATTTTATCAAGAAAAGGGGCAAGGAGGGCGGCATTTTGCCGGAAAAAGGGCACCAGGGCGGGCCGCCACCCTGAAACGCTCTAGAGTGATCCCTGGAGATGCATGCATGCATAGTTTTCAAATTGAAATTTTTAAAATTGTATATTTTTCACAAATTTATAAAAAGAGAACCCTATTTTCACAAAAGCAAAGCCCTGGCTTGTAAAACATGATTTAATGTTGATTTCAGATTCTCCAAGTTATGAGTGATTTTTTTCACAATTTCACACAAACAGAACCCTGTCTGAAAAGTCTGGAGAGATCCATGTGTACCCTCCTTGACAGCGAGCATGTTTTCTCAGAAGCAGGATACTTTTTTACTACAGAAAAAATGGCATGTCTCTTAAAAATGCAGAGCACATTTGTGCTTTTGCATCAAAATTTCCTATAAATCAAATTTAATTATTAAAAAAATTTCAGTAACATTTTAGTGTATTTTCTTTTTTACAAATTATTTCTTATAAAGATGATCATAATTTCTTACAGAGCTTCAAAAGTAATATAATGTATAAATATGTAAATTGTATGTATAATGTATCAAATTACATCTTAGCCCCACCAGGGGCTGAGTGCATAGCATTCTCAGTTGGGAGACAGAAGGTGCTGGCTCAAACTCAGGTCACATCTGTCGATCTAGCCGTTCAGAGTTTTCAGTGGTTTTCTCCGAAACTTTATGTAAATGAGGGTTAGGGCCCCCTGTGTAGGGCACCCCCCCCTTTCGACTTAGATCCCTCTTAACTCTTTCAGGACGAGCAGGTGGTAAAAAATCACTACCTTTGATTCCGAGAGTTCCGGTGTGGGGATTTCTTAGAATCGACTCTCCCACTTTACCTCAGGGTTGCATTACGTATGGGGCGTGATTGTCCTAATCAATCAATGCTTTCAGATTTACTAGCAGTCTCCCATATTTACTCTGCCTAGTAACAATTAATTCTTGCCCCGCACCCACAGGCAAACATGTCACTTGTCACTGGGTGAAAGTGAAAGCCACCTCTCAAAACACCCCTTCTTATTTCCTGAAGGTATTCCTGTTTCTTCCACATGTTAAATGACCTTCCACCCCTATTTTCCACTCATCCGCCCTAATCCGTCTGAGCTGTCTGTGTCTAGGGCCGACTTCGTACCGAAAGGGTTAAGGGATCTACTTAAAAGTAGATAATTGACCATAATTTTCTCAAATCAAATTACATCTTAGGTAAAAAAATTGTGATTTGAGTCACAGATTTTTTTTTTCTTTTCTCTTCCCCTTCTGGGAGCTAAGCATACCATTTCTATTTCCATAAAATGGTTTCAGATGTTGTTGAGTTTACTATATTAGTAATTGATTTCTTTTAGTTACAAAGTCCAGATGAAGATGAGACTTGCAAAACTTTCATATTAAAAGATGAAGATCATACTCTTGGAAATGCCTTAAGGTACATCATAAGCAAAAAGTAAGTTTGTATGTGTTATAGTGGTTTCACTAAGTAAATAAACCAATGTTTCTTTTATTTTTAGTTTTAATGTCTACTCTTGGATTTCAAATAATCCTAGATAATTTTTTAACAAGTTTCACAGTTTGTTTATATGGACTATTTTCATAATATGAAAGAAATGTCAGTTTATATTGAAAGTATAAGGATTTATTTTGGGTATTTTTAATATTAAATGTGAATGTACTTGAACATCCATCCTTACATGTGGAAGCAAGGTGACTCTTCTACATATACGAAATACAAAGACAATCTTTGAAGTTGTCTTGAGAAATTTAGAAATTAGTAAAGACGTTTGTTGTAAAAATTCTTTTGATGTATGCAAACATATAAAGCTGTAGGAATGGGGACTTCGACCTTTCTAAAAGGGGAAGATAATTTCTTAACTTAGTAATAGAGAGAAACTATTAGGAAATGTATGACTGCTTAGAAAAAAGATGTATTGAGTAATTAGCTCAAATTTTAAAGCTTTTGACGGCGAATGGCTATCTGTTAAATCAATAGAAGTACACGTTGAAAATATCATAAAAGTTACAAATTATAGAAGCAAGAACTATGCATATCAGGAGGAAGCAATGGGAATTTTAATGGAAGAAGAAGCAGTAAATGACGATTTACACATGCATGGGGCAGGATGGGAGGGCATGGATGGGAGGGGGGGGGACTATGCTGAAAATGGGGAAAACAAGGTCAGAATACCGAAGGATGTCTGTGAAGAAGCAGCCAGAAGTTTTAACTAACGATTAATGATGATCTGTATAGATATGGTAGTTGTAAATAATATGTTCATGGTTAATCACATAGTCTAGAATTCTTATCAGAACATCATAGAAAAATCTAGGATTTTTATTTTTCAGAAACTAAATTTCAATTCTGGTCTATGCAAAAAATTATTGACCACTAGCAGTCCCACACGGCGTTGGCCTTGAACCCCTTAAATTATGCGATTTACAAAATCTGACATGTAAACTGCAACTCCAGATTAGTACTCTAGGCCGCAATTGTATAACAGAATGTGCAGATAATGGATCCAGAGTTTCAGGTACGTACTTACAAACGCACCACTAAAGACAACTCACTGCCGTGGCTGTCACATATTTCCCCCAGAAATATAGTGTAATTTGCATTAAAATTGCTGGAGTTATTAAATATTTCATCCAATTAAGCAAATTATCTTGTAAAATCCACAATTTTCGATTTAAATTTCTTAAAATTAGGAAATGTTAGATCATTAAACGTATTAAATACCATAAAAAGTACCATAAAAAATTTCATGAAAAGGTCCCATTAGGAAAAACGCACCAAATGACAGAAAAATCGTCAAACTTGGCGAGTTTTGGCGAAATATCGCCAAAATTGGCACCAAAAATAAGTCCCCAAAAATTAGGCTTTCGAAGACCTACGACCCATAGAACCCGAGATTTCCAGAACATTACATATCAATGCAACAAAAAGCAAAATTTAACTATTTAACGCATAGAATACGAATTTTAAACCCCAGAACGGCGTGCTGCTCCCAAAATTCGTAACACAGGGTAAGAAAATTTCCGTTTTAGAACGGTTTTTAATTAATAATTAAAAAAAGTTTTTAAAATTTTAAAATTCTGATTCTCAGGTGCACATTATCGGCATTCATGGGCTTATATATTCCAATTTTCAGAGTTCTGTGTGCAGTAGATTTGTCTGGAGACCGCACACAGACAGATTTACAAACATTCATTTTTATTATTATAGAGATAGATAGATTTGGCGTAAACCTGATGAAATTTTCGTGCCATTTCATGCTTCTCAAATGCAAACGATTTGTTTTATAGTAGCATTCGGGTGAAACTCGCCAAGCATGGCAACGTAGAAAACAGTTTTTTACTTTTGCGGTTACCACTCACTTCAAGTATAAATCTTTTCATGAGGCCAAAGTTTGCCAAACATGACGATCTAAAATCGGTTTTTAATTAATAATTTAAAAAGTAATTAAAATTTAAAAATTCTGAGCCTCAGGTGTACATTACCGAAGGAATGGGCTCATATGTTCAAATATTCAGAGTTCTGCGTCCAGTAGTTTTTTCTGGACATCGCACGCATGCAGATTTTCAGACATTCATTTTCATTGATATAGATTGGCGCAAAACTGACTAAATTTCCGTGCCATTTCATGTTTTCCAATGCATGCGATTTTGTTTCACAGTATCATGCTGGCGAAACTCGCCGAGCATGGCATCCTGAAAACGGTTTTTAATTAATAATAAAAAAAGTAATTAAAATTTTAAAATTCTGATTCTCAGGTGCACATTATCGGACTCATGGGCTTATATATTCAAATTTTCAGAGTTCTGCGTGCAGTAGGTTTGTCTGGAGACCGCACACATACAGACAGACAGATTTACAAACATTCATTTTTATTATTATAGACTAGTGACCATAGTGGCATTAGCATAGTAATTTTGACTTTTGGGAAACACTGGTTCCAATGCTTTAATCTGATCCAATTATCTGCTTCTTAATGGCACTTACATGACAAAATTTTTGTGAGATATTCTTAACATCTGTGTATATATTTGATATAAAGCTTATGATACATTTATATATTTCTTTCTTTAAAGCCCTGATGTTGAACACTGTGGATATTCTGTATCTCATCCATCAGTAAGAGACATAAATTTCAGAATACAGACGAAAAGTAAGTGTTAAAACTTTTTTTTTATTTTGCTATTGTAACAAAATCTGAATCACACCCTAAATTTGTCTAAAGTATTATTATTAGTAAAAGAAGTATATTGTAATCACTAAGAAATTCATTCAAATTTTGAAAGCGATATTCATTATATATTGCATTAATAATATCTTGCAAAACTCACAAGTTTTTGCCATAGAATGTTGAAATTTCATCTTGAAGAATTTTAATATCTATCTGCATGTTCCCATTTTTATTCTAATCGACTGTGTAATATACAAAATCAGTCAAAAGACTTTCAATACATTAAACTATTGGCAGTCATTACATAAACTGTATTTGAGAATCATTCATCTATTTCATAGAAAACAAAATTAATGTATATCAGTGAACAGTGAAGTTTATAAAAAAAATACACTTTTTTAAGAATAGTATATGTAACATTCATAATTCTTACAAAGAAAAAAAAAACTTCTATACATTTAAGTAATTGATTGTAACTCATTTTCTACCGAAATGAGTTATTTCATGTCAGATCATCCAATATTAGAAAAATCTGTTTTTCTGTAGTAACAGATCCCCCCCCCCCTTTAAATACCACCAAAACTTATGGTGGTGAAACTCTCTTATATGAGTTTGTGTAATATTTTGTCCATTATTGTCTGAGATATAGACATTTGAAAAATAGTCCATTTCACCAAATTTCACACATTTTGCATTTGAAACTAATAACAGGGACTACTAACTTCTGAAAATCTTAGGAATTCCATGCTTTAGTTATTTTCTGCAATATATTTTCTAAACAATGTATTATATAATCATGGCTAACTTCTGTATTTCACAGCTACCAGCTTAAGCTGAATCTTTTTGCATCCTTTTGGTAAATAAGTATATCTTTATTCATATCGCTACAGTTACAAAGCAGATGGATGCCTATTTTGATTTATTTTTGTGAATTTCTCAGATTTTAAATGCACCTGAAAGTTTGAATCATAAGCTAAAAAGTTGTCACACTAATTCTGTGATTGAATATTAGGGTGGATCGAAAATTTTTTTTTTTTCGAAATCTTTATCTCCTGAGGTCTCAAAAGTTGTATATTGATATAAATAAGACGTGTGTAAAATTTGAATGTTCAACGATAACGTATTGGGGTTGCGCATCGAGCTTGAAATTTAAAAATTCTTGAAAAATATGACGTTTTTTAAAAATCGACCAAAAAAATTATTTTCCAAATTATTAGGCTCCCGAGGTTTTAGAAGTTGTATATTATTATGAATAAGACATATGCAAAATCTAAAGGGGCTGTGACAGTTTCTAGGAGTTGCACATAGAGTTTGAAATCTATAAATATCTGAAAAATATGCGTTTTTTGACAAAAATATGTAGAAAGCAAAAATTGTATTTTTATTGAATTAGTCCTGTTGAAAAATAGTCAGTAACATTCACAGCTCTTCTCTAGTACAACTACAATCGTAACTACATTACCCAGGACCTACCTCGTTTATTTGCCTGCGATCCGAGTCCTGCCTGTGCCAGCCCAAGCATCCAATTATTGGAGCATACGTTTTAATGAGTAATGCAAAGCCCGACTTGAAATTAAACTGTGGCATTTTATGTCAAGTTTAATAATCTAGATCGTAAGAAACCATCATCTGATAGATGGATAGACAGTAAATTTCGGAGTGGCTGTTTGCTATGGTGTGAAGTTGGCAAATGCAACATTGCAGAGATTTAGTTAGATTAAAGAACTGCGTTTCTAAATTTCGGATGACGCCTTTGTTCTTTCCAGAGTTCGATGATTCGCGTTCTTTGTGACAAACACTTGGGTGTAATTTTGCCGTCAACAAATTTTTCTATGTATCTGGTTTTGTTCTTCCTATTATCAAAACACAATACAAAGAAAATTTTAAAGCCTTCTTCCGTTTCTTTCACTGCATCTCAGATTTCCTCTTACTTAATATGGGTCGAGAATCAGCTGAGAAGGTTTCTCTCCATCTGCATTCCTTCCGCTTTCTAGATTGTGAAATAAAGTTGATACCAGAGTTGCTGCTGCCCAGTCCGTAATAACTTTGCGTCGCAGACTTTTGAAAACACTGAGATTTTTATTCTAACTTGGTCATTTGCGAACGCATCTCCCAAAGTGGCGGTAGATAGGCATTCAGGTTTTCTTCAGTCTTTCGTACTTCTCTTTTGTTATTTTCAATTTCCAAATCATTGATTAAAGTTGGAGACTGGATATTGGAACTTTCACCTCTTTCTCCACCAATCTCTAAATTTCTCTTTCCAACCTTTCAACTTTTCTCTCATTCTCCATAAACTTTTCTTCTTTACAATTCCATCGATTGTCACATATCTAACTCTGGGCTACGCCTGCTCCGGGAAAAGTCAGAACATTTGCAAGTGCGATATTCAATAGCTCGGTAAAGGAGAGTTTTTCCATCTTTCTTTATAAACAATTCCTTATGTCCGTCTCTAACGTATGATTTATTTAGCTGCTGAACTTGCTCATGACCTTTGTTAACTATCTCTTGAATTCCTTGGATTGACACAGTAGGGATACTGGCCTTGATTCACATTTACTGTACTTTGATCGCCACAACTAAGGTTACTGCCCCGTCCGGTGAATCCTGCCCTTTATGCAGAAATTTTTCTTCTTATGTACAAAATAGTAATATAGAAGTACGAGTATGTCTTCTCGGAATTGTAACTTGGTACAAGGTAATTCTTTCGATATTCCCAGCTCTTCTAAGAACACCGATTTTGTTCCATGTCTTGTTGCAGACAGTTTCACTCTATTCAGAATCGTAGCAGTGCAAGGCAGCCACCTTTTAGCTTTTTTGAGAGTAAACTGAAAGAACCATCTATCTGAAACGTTAAACTAAATGCCTGTTTCAATGAAATATCTCGTGCCTGGTTTAACCGAACGCCATGTTCATCGTCATCACTCGTCAGTCAAACCGGCACTAGTTGTCTAGAGCACAGCTTGCGTACTGCGCCCCAGACAAATCGACAGCATAACGTGTGCATTGAATCAAACTGTTCGTAAAGCAATTTTTTGTGATTTACTGAGCTTCTCCGAACATTTCTTCCGAAAAGGACCAAATTATTTTTAACAAATAAAGTTTGCTTTCTACATAATTTTTTCAAAAAACACATAATTTTCAGATATTTATAGATTTCAAGCTCGATGTGCAATCCCTAAAAATTGTCGTAGCCCCTCCAGATTCTGCATACGAGTTATTCATAACAATATACAACTCCTAAAACCTCGGGAGCCCAATAATTTGGAAAATAATTTTTTTGGTCGATTTTTGAAAAAAGTCATATTTTTCAAAAATTTCTAAATTTCAAGCTCGATGCGCAACCCCAAGACGTTGTCGTAGAACATTCAAATTTTACGCACGTCTTATTTATATCAATATAAAACTTTTGAGACCTCAGGAGATAAAGATTTCGAAAAAAAAAAAATTTTCGATCCACCCTATTGAATATGGATTTATATTAAGTTGACTGAATGAAAAAAGGATCAGCTTTCTTTTTTCCTTTTAAGTAAAAATTAATCCAGTTTTAATGTTTATTTTTTCATTAAATTAAAACATTTTTATTAATGCAAAAAAGCAGAAAAATATTTCCCTCATAATATATATTTATTGATTTGTGTATCTTCATATCACCACAGTTTTTAAAAATAAAAGAAATTCCTACATCTATAAATCATATTCTTATATGCAATATTTAAATATTGATTTTATAATTTAAAAAATACAAGCTGTTTCTGTTTTATTTTTCGGCAGTTTGCTGCTAATAAGACAGGAGCATTTGTTCCCGACTTGTTTGCACCTCTGTGTATCAAAGTACTGTATGACCAGGAATATTATAAAATTTTATTTGGAAATATATTTAGGGACATTTTTATAAAAGGATTATTCATTTCCTAACCAAACAAGAAAACAAATTCCTTTTTTTATTCTAACCATTTCAATGCTAATTTTTGAAATTATCAGATAAAGAAAAATGTAATGAATTTATGTAATTTTTACTGTAATTCGGATCAAGGTTTCTCAAATAAGGATTAGATCCCAAAATCATTCTTTGTTATTCTTACATTAAAAAACTGTTTGAAATTTATGATCTTCATCTTGTATTCTATGAGATTACTTAAAATCCTTTCTTTTTTCTTTGTGGCTCATTATGTTTTTTTCTGAAACTTGTTAGAAATACTATTCAATATGTGCCCTTTCAGTATAAAAAAAAATTAGAAAAGTAATATTTTTTAACAACTAAAAAAAAATTTAAATTCTAACCCAGGATATTGAGTTATGAAATTCTTTGTAGCTGGAATATGCTTGTAGAAAAGTTTCTAAAAAATTTTCATTCTTATATTACATTGTCTTAAATATTTTTTGGCTAACATTCAGATTATTTGGCAGAAAAAAAATATTTGCAAAAATGGTCAGCAAGTTTTTTTTAACCCTTTCAAACCCAATGTCCATTACAATGGACATACATTTTTAAACCTTATATCTTTTAACCCATTGACTTCAGAGCATTTAAACTTGCTCCATGAATAGATAAAAGATCAATCTTTTTCACATGTTTGCGATTTTTGGGTTGGCAACAGTGCGCAGATGTTTACAGCTTGCTTTGTTTGAAAATGGCGTAAGGTTCTAGTCTGCAAAAACGCGAGTATTTTCTTTTATTTTGATTTATATGAATAATTTCTTCTAATGTGTCAGTAATTTTTTTAAACAATGTTTATAAATTAATCTTAGCATTAGAAATAGTTTTATTGTATTACTGGTTATAATTTGGGAAAAAATGGAGCGTAATCACATGTCCATTACAATGGACATTCGGTACACGTGGTTGTGATTCTTTAGGTAGTTGAATTATTGATATTTTTGCTGTCGAATTTATTTTAGGCAATTGAATTGTTTTTAAAACAACAACAGTTTATTAGGAGGATCAAATATTCATTTTTTATTTTAGAAAAATATAATTTGAAAAATTTGAAAGATCTAAAGGAAGTTTTAGATTATATAACTAGTGCTGAAATAGCAGATACTGAAGAATTGGAATCTGATGATGATTGCTTTGTTGATAGTGGTAATCAAACTGTTGCAAAAGGTAAATTTTGTTAAAATTCTTGGAATTTTTTTTAGGAGTTTCAAGAAAGAACATATTAGATTTGTTACATTTCAAAATAAGATCAGCTTCAGATCTATGTACGGTTGGTTTAGCAAAAAATAATTAAAAAATGGGAAGGCCATCATTATCACCTATTGTACAAAATAAAAGTATATGCCAAAGAGCAGTTGAAACTCGACCTCATCCTGAGATTATCAATGACTCTGTAGATCAAAAGTTGATGATAAGCATGGAGCAACCCGGTGTAAAAATTACGGTTGCAAAGGTAAAACCCATATCTACTGCAATAAATGTACAGTGCATTTATGCTTTACTAAGGGGAGAAATTGGTTTTTTTATATCCATGTCAAAAAATTTAAAGTTTATCTATTTTGGTATATATAAAAGCAGGACTGTGTCAAAATTCTTTGTAAAACTAGGTATTATTGCTATGTAACTCCTCATGTGTAGTAAAATTACTACACTATTAACTGTTTTAAACTTATTGAGTGATGTAACATTTTTATGTAGATTTGGTACTTTAAAAAAATTGATATTTAGAACAAAAATCGTAAGGGAAGTTCACGCGTTGAATATTTGACTTTTGCAACCTCTTAGACCGGTTGTCCATCCCAATGGACATTTGCATATTTTCTTAAATAATTACATTTTCCTTAATTTTTTACTTTAACATGTTTATTAGTATCCTATTATGATATTTTAGAATGGTAATTATTTTTTTTACTCACAGCATTAAAGTGGGGTCTGAAAGGGTTAAAATAAATTTTAGCTTAAAAAATTAATATTTTTTTATATTTAATGAAGTACTTTTAGTTAATAATGTACATAAAGATATCATATGTGAAATTGTGTTTCACATATTTGGAAAAAAAAAAAAAATGCTAATATGATTTGATGAATATTTGGCTCATTTTCACTTATGAAACTGAAATGGCTGAGCTGATCACATTGTTGCAATCTTCAGCACATTATTACTCATTGTAGCAATTTTGTGGTGCTTGTATAACAGAGAAGTGTGTTACTGTTTTATTATGCCATTGTCAAATTGCCATTTGATTTTCTGCAATCTTTTTTATAGATTTTTTAACCATCTGTTCTTTAGAAATGGCATATTGTATCAAATCAGATTACCACTTTATAGGGTATGAGAATTCTCCCAAGTATTGGAAGTAATATTTACGAGCTTTAAAAATTTTCCCAAGTTGAGCATATCACCATTTTACTGAATTCAAATACTATTTAAACATTGCAACACTAATAGGTGTTCAAATATGTTACTTTTAGAGTATTTCTGCTGTAAAAGGCTTATATTCTTGTTTTCAACAACTAGGAAAATGGCAGTGCTGGGCAATCTCCCATGCCAGAGAATTTTTCTTTCAACAAAATGGTAAAAATCGTACCTCTTTAAAAGAAAAGAAAAAAAAAAGAGAATTCCTGCCATTTGCTCTCCTGTTCATTTCCCAAAATATTTTTCTGTACTTTTGCTTGCATGGGGCTATACTTTTAACTTTAGAATAAATGACCAAACACTCCCTGTATTTTCAATGACACTGGGTACTTCAGTACCCACATCGAATATCTATTCCCCCCGATTATTTCATTAACTGTTATCAATTTTATAATCAAGTAAACACTTACTGCACAACTCAAATAATAAATAATAATTAAAAGAAAAATAAATAATTAATAATTATTATTGCTATGTTTTGTTATATTTGTCATAATAATCGATTGCAATCTGCCTGTTCACGAGAGACAATAATGGGTAGCTTAGTACCTAGATATTGAGTAATGATATAAAAAAGTATTGTTCATACCCAACAATAATTTTTTCCAAAAGGGGTTCAAATTATATGTTTAGTTCAGATTCATGTAAATAACAAAAATTAAAAGTGATTTTGCCTGGGCTTAATTGGAAATTATTAAGGTTACGATGACGCTCTCAAAAAAGGTACCTGATCACTGCTGCTAGGGTTAATCATATTTCCAAATAAAGTAATCTTATTGCTCTCTACTGAAAAGCATTTTCTATAATAATAAACTATTAATGTGTAATTATTGGAAAAAAGAAAAAAATATGCAAAATTTTAACTGTATATGAATTTTTCTTATAGCTGGTGTTTCCGCTACAGAAGTTTTCAAGAAAGGTTTAGAAGATTTACAACTTTTGTGCATACACATGAAAAAAACATTTCAGGTAATACAGTCAAAAATGTATACAAATAATAACTAAAGTACTGTTATTTATTTCAGGTTGTCAGATCTGACTTGCTAGTCTTGGACTTTTTGATCTCTTGTGGACTTCAGTGTTTTCCTCTATTTCTCAGCTTTTTTAAGAGTTCATACCAAGGGCAGGTGCAGGCTAAATTTTCAGGGGGAGGGGTGGGCATTGGATTCAATGAGACTAATGATGTTTTATGAAAATTTTTCTTTTATAGCACATTCATTGAAGTTTCAAGTAAAAACAGCTGTTAATTTTCCTGGAAGTGCTTCAGGATTGTAAAAAATAATATCATTATTGCATAAAGTCTCATGTGTTCTGCATGTTTCTTGGGAAACGTTTAAATTCTTATAATTTGCCTGAAATTGCTTTCAGGACTGAGGAGGGTAAATAGTTTTTTATCAGATATTTCTTCTTGGAAATCGTTATTTAAATTTCTTTACATTGCAATCCAAGAAATGAGATTATATTAAGTTTATATACATTTGAGAAAAGTAATAAATTACTAGTGCTTTAGTGATTACATGATGAAAATACATACATAAAAAATCATGGGCTTTTTGACAACTTTCAAATTGTACAAATATTCCTGGATTTGCATATTTGTTCATTGCTTACCAGCTAATTGAAGTAGCATATTGTAGGTATTAGATATTGGCATCATTCACAGTATTAAAGACTACTATTGAAAGTCTACTTAGAAAATTGTTAAACAATTCGTGTGATAAGAAGAATGTTTTAAAGTTTACCATTTTGGAAGCTATGCATGTAGTAACTTCAAATTTCAGCAAATTCTGTTTAAGGGTATTTTCTACTTAAAGATGGTTTTTTATCATTCCTTAAAAATCATTAAACAGACAGCCTATGTATTGATAACTTTATTTTTAGTTTTTAAAGTACATGGAGAATAAGTGAAATTTGCAATGTTTGTTTGCATATCCATTTTTATATGAAAATGCACTGTTTCGAGGATTGTATTAATTTTGTATAATACATATTTTCAAAACATTTTTTTTTTTTTTTTTTTTTTTTTTTAAATCCAATGCAGTAGGGCTTGAAATAAATGTCAGCAACAACAGCAGATGTGGTGTAACCAAAATAGCTGTGATGATCAACAGTTCTTGCAATAAGTTTAGCTACGAGTATTTATAACTTGAGTGTTTTTTCTATCTCAGATGTAGTTAAGACAACAAACGAAATTGCGGAATGCTTACTAGAAAAGTGAAGCTTTCCCCCCCTTGTTCTTGTTGCATTATTGATTTAATTTTTCAAAATTAAGCAAAAAAACTGCAGTTGAAATTTACTGTTTTTACAAAAATTTGAAATTTTGCCTTGAGACAAATAGTTTTTGCTGCCAGCTTTTAAAATTTCACAGCATTTTTTGCTGCCAGCTTCAAAATAGGATTTCAAGCCCTGTAATACAAGATATTTAGTTTAAACTGATACACTGTTTTGAAAAGTTGTAGAATCAATTATACTCACATGTAATCTTTATAATAAATATTCCTAGCTTCGTGTTATACTAAAGATGCATTTCGATAAAAATGGATATTCTGTATAGCACTCATTTCTCACAATTTTAATGAAGTGTGGTTTGATTTTTCTCGTAAAAAGCCTGTCTTAAAAAGCATGTATTGAAATGCTTTTAATGTAAAGATAAGTTTTCTTATATAAAGATTTAGTTAAATGGACCAGAAATTCTTGAAACCTAGAAATATTAATATTTTGTAAAAGATTTGCCAAGGCAGGTTTCATTGAATTTTTAATATTCATGTATTTTAAAACACAAATTTTATATTTTCATCTTCAGTTGCTGTGAGTCCTGCTTTTTGTCCAACTGTCAGAGGTTTTATTGTGTGTAGCTAAAATTAAATTTTAATTCCAGATCAATGAAAAAAAAAAAGCTTCAGTTTGAGAAAAATGTATTGCAATGTGAAAGCCTATTTCTAAATTTCTTAGTCATAAAATGATCAATTTTGGCATTATATGTTCTTAAACTACCCCATAACATTTCATTACAGACTTTTATTCCCTTTATTTTAGGCAGCGATGAAAGAGTATGAAGCTGCTAAACAAGACAGTATTGAAAGAACTCTGGCAGAAATGGATGCTTGAATACTCAAAATGTCTTGTGCATAAATGTTCATCTCATCCTGATGAAATATAAATATTTGTAAATAATAATAACAGATTGTATATGCACTGAATTTGAGATTTTTTTTTTTTTATGACCTATTTAAATACCTCTTTCCAGATGTATGTACTGAGACTTTTTGTAATTTTAATAAATTGACAAGTACAATCTTTGAAATTATTGTTGAACCAACATTTGTAAGTTTTGTAAATAGAAACTGGTGTTTCACGCACTAGGTATCACACACACACACACACACATTGTTCACAGCAGAATTATTGGTAAAATTTCAAGCACATTTCAAGGCTCTTCTGTAAATTTTTCAAGGATCCTCACATTAATAATTATCGCCATATTTTTCAAAGACCCTAACCACCAGCTAAGAAAAATAACTATTCTTCCAAGAACACAATAAAAATATACCTGCTTATAAATACAAAAAGGTTTTTCCTTTACTTTATACAAAACACTTTAGCACGTATGTATTTAAATTGGTTGATATCTAGTAGAATTTCTCAAATTTGGACTTCCAAATACCTTCTTTTCTTGTTGAGATGAGTTTAAAATAATTGGCATTACTTTACCTTTAGACTTATATGTAAAAAAATAATAGTAATAAATAATAAAAGTAAATAAATAAGTTAATGAAAAGTAGTAGGCATTTCATTTTACTAGTTAATGTAATTTACACATTTGCTTAGAGGGAAAAAAAATAAATAATTTTTTGAAAAAGAATTATATTTGTTATGGAAATCCATTCCCCTAATTAATTAAATTTAATAACTTGACTCTCCCACTGTATTCTGGTTCCCAACATCTTGTTTTAAAAACCATGTCAGGCTTTTAAATATCAAACGCAAAAGAAAGTGCATGCATAAATTTAGATTAAAAATCCAAATTTCAGTATGAAAAAGTATTTAACAAAATTTTAAATGTGGTACTTAAAGGAATACAAAATAGAAACGAGAAAACCTAAAATTTGAAAAGATTAGTATTATTAAAATTAAACAATTACAATAAATTATATTTATTCATAAACAGTAAAAGATCCTGAGAAAACTGCTTACTATAATTAAAACTAATAATACTAAGTAAAATTACTATTTTTTTTCTTTAGAATATTAAAAATAATATTCAAAAGAAAAAAAAAATTTTGCTTTCTTAAAGAAATTAATTTAAAATATTTTCATTGAAATATTAACTATAAATTGAATTTTGTATATCAAGCTTATAGTAATAATATTAGGAAAATAAGGACGTAATCTTAATTAAGGAACAATAACTAAATTATTTGAAGTTCATCAAAGTATAACCTGAAATACTTTTTTATTAAAGATACTATACAAAAAATAATTGTTTTAAAAATAACTTTTTTTAAATTTAGTAAAAACTGCTTTAAAATTATGAGTTAAAGCAAAATAAGTTACCAAAAAAATATTTAAAATACTATCTCCAGAGCTGCCAAGTCTCCGGCTTTTTTCGGGAGATTTCCCATCGCAAATTTATGCTTAAAATAAGTCCAATTATTTAATGCAAAATAAAACTGACTAAAAATTGTGGTGGGAAAAAAGCCGGAGACTTGGCAGCTCTGAATCTCTTACTCTTTCAAAAACAAAATAAAAATCAGAGCAGGATAAAAAGAAGCAAAGTAAACTTTCCAAGGTTGAATATTGAACTCGCATCCCCAGCATGGCAATCTGCTACGGTACCACGTGGCCACACCTCGCACAGCAACTTTGTGTTACAATTGAACTAGCACAGCTTAAGTGAATTATGCAAGATCCCACCCTGAAATCTAAATAAGAGTGTTAAAAGTAAAGAAAATTATAAATATTATTAAAAAAGTAATTAATTAAAAGTTAAGCAATTCCTTTTGAATTTTTTTTAATCCTTTAAGTGTATGTAAAGGAATAATTGATATGAATTGAGTGTGGATTGAATGCTGGTTCATACACCCCCCCCCCCCCTATTGTAAATTTATTAGGCCAAACGCGCCAATCTTTTTCAGAGCAGAATTATTACTGTTTGGTATGCTGTGATAAAAATTGATAATTAATTAAAACAAAATTCATTGAGGCCACTTTTTCTTTAAATATATATGTAGCTGTCGGTTGAGATTTTCAGGTTGGATAGCGAAAATAGTAGAGCTCTTAAGAAGGCATCGCTTATCTTTGTGAAAGCTTCCCACTGGCTCTCGCTAGCGGCGGCAACTAACTTAGTCACACGAAACAAATTTTTTCAAAACTGGATTTAAGTGCAGCAGAGACAGCTCAGGATAGAGGTTTTAAGCAAAATGGGAAAAATAATGGCGATAAACACCTAATGGAAACACATCTTAAATTGCACACTTCTAAGATTTGCCATCACAAGTGTATGAAAATTTCTGGTTTTTTAATAGTCACAAATGTAAGAAAATCACTAGAAGCACGTAACACTTTTAAAAAAAATTTGGAGAAGTGCTTAAGAATATATTAGTGCATTTAATGTTATTTAATTTGTATTCAACACTAAATTGTTTACTTTATCATATCTCATAAAGTTCTGTTCATTCTTTTGGTGGAATATCTGCCTTTTTAATGTATCATTTCCAAGACAGTGTTAAATAGGGGAATGCATGATATTTTGACTGCATTTGCTGTCTAATACAAATATATTAAAAGAAGTGCTTTGAATGACCAGAAGAAAAGTTAAAGCTATTTAGGCTCTTTTTTTTTTTTTTTTTTGTATATGTGTGGGGCAAGGATGTATCCAACAGCAATATTTCTGGAAATGAAAAGGCGGGGATAAGTTGGCCAAAAAAGGATGTTTTGTCAATTAGGCTCCATATAATCAAATAAGCTATAAGTCCGTCTCATTACAAATCAATCAGGCTTTCAAGAACATTCATGTTACAATTAAAGCAAAAAACAAGACAGAAACCACAGAGAAATGCCATCCATAATCTCCCAGACTGCCCCAGAAGCAGTACTGTAGCTGCTTTTTGTCTGACCACTATGCATGTGCCCATCTATGTCAATTTTGAATAGTAGATGGCCCTGCCTGCCCCCTCTATTGCAACAATGAATGCTGAACAATTCTCAGTCCTTACGAAGACCTGCATGTTTTCCCGATATCAGGAAGCCAGAGAACTGTTGTATAGTTTAATTTTTTGAGTTCTTGCTTTTGTGTTTTTGATCTTTGTATGGTGTTAGGATATTGTCTGTATCACCTGATGAATTGGAAATAATAATAATTAAAAAAATCCCATCCCATTTTTTTTTTTTAAATAAAAGAAACATTATGAAGGGACTTTTTCAATAGTAAAGAGCCAAGAAAATTTCTTGATGCAGATCAGGAATTCAAACATCAAACCTATTTTCAAGCACAATTCTCAAGCTGTCCAAGGTGCAAAAAACTCAAGAACATTTCATGTGCAACTGAACATGCAGTATCTGTGAATGCGACTTACCTTTTCTAATAATGGGGGCTGCTCAGTTTTTTTACTTTTTTTAAAGCTAATCCCCATTTTGAAAATGTATTATGTGTCCTGATTACATACTTTTAAGTTAAAAAGTAAGTCTTTAGAAAAAAGAATTTATTAAATGTAAACAAATTTAAAAAGTACATAAAAAATAAATGTAGAATAATGACATAGAAATGAGATTCAGTTGTACAAGATAAAAATTGTAAGCAATCACTTTAAGATTAAAGACATAAGAAGAAGCAATCCTTTTTTCCATCTTGGTAATCTTGAAGCAGAGCTAAGCATATGTTTCAGATTTATACATATGTTTCAAAATTATCAGTCCACAATGTATCACATGCAGAACTTGACAAGTTCTTGATTGTATCTTTCACAATACTTTGTATTTCATCTTGCACTTCACTTTGTTCTTTGTCAGTATTTATTACCTAATATGTGCAAGAGAAAAAAGGATACATTTGTATTAAGGAAACTGTTTCTAGAAAGAATCCATACAAAATTCACGAGGAATGCCTTACATGGAACAACTAAACAGTTCAGATCTTTCAGTCTGCAATACCATTTTTGTGTCACAACACCCCCCCCCCACACACACACACACAAAAAAAAAAAAGTAAGAAAATCTGATACACTTTCAAATTTTAAATACGCACTATATATTATATACACACTATATATTAACTACTAGCTGAAGTACCCGTCCTCGACGGGTTAGTGAATACAAATTTCCAAAAAGCAAAATTCCAAACTTTGGAAATTTCCAAAAGCAAAGTTTGGAAATTTGCTTTTGGAAATTTCCAAAAGCAAATTTCCAAACTTTCGTCAGCATTCTAGGAGTACACAGAATGAATGGAGTATGTTGCCAAAGTAAAGAAAGCGAAGTTATAATTTTTATGTATTGTTAAAATATTACAGGTTAGAGAGTAACTAAGTAATACCATTTGATTCGCTTTAGTCGTAATTATGTGATGCGCGAATGAATATTTACGCATACTGAAATAATTTTCGCAAAATCTCAAAATTTAATCAACATTTTGAAAAATTGGAAGCCTAGAATTTAAGTTGAGTGACAACCTATCGTGTCACCCAAATTCGTTTCATTCCCTGCAGTCTTTATTTCGTGATGCTGGAACAATTTTCAACATTTTAAAACGATTTTTGCAAAATCTCAAAATGTAATCAAAATATTTTTAAAATTCAACGCCTATAAATTAAGATTAGCAACTACCTATCATATCACTAAATTTCGTATCATTCGTATTAGTCGTTATTACGTGAAGTTTGAAGAAATCATCATTGAACGTATTTTGAGAGAATTTTCACAAAATCTAATAAAAATGTTTAAAAAATTGGTCTCCTATAGTTTATGTTGAGCAACCATCTATCCTGTGACCAAATTTCATATCATTCGCTTTAGTCGCTATTACATAATGCGGGAACAAAGATTCACTCAGTTTTAAACGATTTTCACAAAATCTCGAAATCTGATGGATTTTTTTTTTATTAGATGCTTATAGTTTAAGGTGAGTGACCACCTATCATTTTACCAAATATCATTTCTTCAACTTTGCAGTTATTACGTGATGAGCGAACACAAATTTACGCAGTTTGAAAGGATTTTCGCAAAATTTCAAAATCTAATCAAGATTTTTTTTTTAATTCGACGCCTATGTTTTAAGTTGAGTGACTACCTATCATGACACCCAATTTCATATCATTCGCTTCAGTCGTTTTTACGTGATGCTTGAACACAAATTTACGCAGTTCGAAAGGATTTTCGCAAAATCTCAAAATCCAATCAAGATTTTTTAAAAATTCGACGCCTATGTTTTAAGTTGAGTGACCACCTATCATGTCACTCAATTTGATATCATTCGCTTCAGTCGTTTTTACGTGATGCTTGAACACAAATTTACGCAGTTTGAAAGGATTTTCGCAAAATCTCAAAATCCAATCAGGATTTTTTAAAAATTGGACGCCTATGTTTTAAGTTGAGTGACTACCCATCATGACACTCAATTTCATATCATTCGCTTCAGTCGTTTTTGCGTGATGCTTGAACACAAATTTACGCAGTCTGAAAGGATTTTCACAAAATCTCAAAATCCAATCAAAATTTTTTAAAAATTTGACGCCTATGTTTTAAGTTGAGTGACCACCTATCATGACACCCAATTTCATATCATTCGCTTCAGTCGTTTTCACGTGATGCTTAAACAAAAAAAGCGTCACGGACAGAATGACAGACAGACAAACTTTTTTTTTAGGGTCGCATCGGATTCCCGGGTGCTTGAAACGGATAGAAATCGCAAAATTTTTGAATTCCAAGAAATGTACAGACAAAAGTCTAATTTTATTTATATAGATATACATGCTATATATTAAAAGTGTATCATAATCCGTGAGTCTTCCCTATTTCCTTCATTTATCCCATATTAAGTTGTATGGCATAAATATGACCACGTGTTTTCATTTAACTGAAAACCCCTATAAATATTAAACTCTAACTTGTTAAATAATTCTTAAGGCACTAAAATAACTTTGGCATGGTCTTTCCCCAAGTTGGTTTTAATTAAAATATAAAATCTTTATGTTCATAAAAATATTTCCACTAATCAACATGACTGCCGGAACCACGAGGAAGCATTCCGATTGGACAGCAATAATCACAAGATGCAATCTTCTATTTCGCCTGCCGTTTTCTCCTGCCGACCGTGGAGATGTGTGCCATGAGCCAGCTCGGATGACGATCGGCGACGCTCCTTCGATGATATGACGGCTTTCCCCTGCGGCGCCTCTCTAACCCTATCATGTACTGATGCTGCTTAGCGGCATGGGCATGGTCTAGGAGTGGTGGTTGCTGGAAAGGGGATATAAAAGCTCGCACATTTTTTCCTGACACACACGACTTTGGATTCCACTACTGCCCATTTCTTTCTGGAGATCTCTAGTACTAAGTAGACAAAATTATTTTTACACAATCATTGTTTCAATGTAAGTCTGAATCACGTATCCTCTTTATTGTTTTTCGAGAGTGTTTCTGATGAGATTCCAGTGCATGAGTGTTCCACCTGTATGGGGTAAGTCTTTTATACTTTCTTATTTTTCCTTGTCATCTCTGACTATATATTTTTTTAAAAAGAGGTTAAATTTCGTCTGCTTTATTCTGTTCTGCACTAATGTATTCCCAAAGTTAATTCACTTTTAGTGCACAATGCAGTGAACTTCCACTTTACGTATCCGGGCTGTACGTGACAATTCCGTTTGCTGAATTTTGCATTACAAGTTGGGAAGTGTATTATTATTTATGAGTGTGCCATATTTTTCTCCCTTCTTCGCCCCCCCCCTCCCCCCCAAAAATAAATAAATAAATAAAAAAGTAAGAAAATCTGATACACTTTCAGATTTAAAATATGCACTAAAATGCTATATATCAAAAGCATATCATAATACGTGCATCTTCCCTATTTTCCTCACATATTCCATATTAAGTTGGAAAAAGTAGGAAAGTGTATCATTATTTATGAGTGTGCTGTACTTTTCTCCCTTCTTCCATAAAACATATCTTTGGAATCGAAATCTATCTTAAAATCGCCTACTGTAACTGTTTTACAATTTCTGCCAAGCATATTCCATCAGTGTGTCTCATTTTGACTTTCTCGGACTGATTTCTACTTCAATGCCTTGACTCCCGCCAAGGTGGCGATAATTAAACATACGCACAGTTACCATGAGGATATTTTATATTTATTTGGCAACCATAATTTAGAATTAAAATGGCAATTTGAAACAACATGCAAGTACAGCATTCCATTACTAACTTATTTATTTTGGGTTGCCATTTAAAGTAGTTTTTAATAATTAACCATCTTCAGATTCCTTAACTGGTGCATTTATTGCTAATTTGTTCACTTTAGTTTTTATCTAGTTCTTTTGGGAGTATTGAAACTTCTGCATAACTCAGATATCCACGACTGAAAAGCTTGCCAAAGTGCGGCGATGCTTTAGGTTGGCAAGAGTGGGAGGCGTTAATATAGGAATCAACTCTTTCTTGTTCCATTGAAAACATCTTTGGAATCGAAATCTATTTTAAAATCACCTACTGAAACTGTTTTACAATCTTCACCAAACATAGTCCAACTATACTTCACACTATTTTAAATACTGTTTGGAATGGGCAACATAATTCATGAGTGTGCCATGTTTGTCTTTCTTGTTTCATAAAATACATATTTGGAATTGAAATCTGTATAATTTTCTAGTTTCTAGCCAAATTCGGAAGACATCCCCATGCTTGGTTTGGTTTTGAAGTTATTTTTTGGTAGCAAACATGGCAATCAATTATCAAAAATTGCAAACCTTGTGCAACTTTCAAGATTTTAATCTTTCCCCCTCACCTCTGCGTTATCTGCCAAACACATTTGAAAAGATCTTCACCATGATAGATCATGTCTACAAACTCGCATCAACAAAAAACTGGGACTGAATGAAATAGCACCCTAGGGCTTAAAAATAAAATAAAATTCAAATCCTACTTATATAGTTACACTGATCCCTGACTTACTCTAACCATTCCAGGCAACTCATCCAAGATATAAAACTTTTACCTCTATTACTCCAAAAAGATTTAAAAATTACGTATGAAAAAAGCAATAGCATCTACACCATTTGTATGATCCACTTGAAATTTTCCATAATTATGTATAAAAATATAGAAAACAATCTGCACCACTTTAAAAATCTGAAAATCCACCTTTTCCATCATTTAAAAGCAATTTTTAGCTCTATTTTATTTCCCAGAGTAAAAAAAAGTTAATCATTGACATGACAAAATTAGCTACTTCAAGTGAGAATGATGTCATAGTTGAAGTCACGATCATGAAGATTTAAAGGAAAGTCAATTTGTAAAAGTTTTTTCAGATAACACAGTTTAATTTTTTTCATTAAAATAATCGTCTGCTTGAAGCATTGATATAAGAGGAGCTACACAAAATGAAATTGTTCAAATGCGAAAAGTTTCCGCACATTTCCAGAAGAGCATGAAATTCGATTTGGGTCTATAATGAAAATTGAATATGAAGTTATTTATTTTAGGTGGATGAAGATCAAACATATTGCGTGTACACATCCAGAGCTCATTCTAAGTAGGAAAAAGGGCAGTACATATCCTGATTAAAAATGCTTCTAATTCACAAAAAAATCCCCTAAAAAATTGAGTAAAACAATGCTTTATTGGTTAATAAATTAATAATAATTAGTAATCTTTATTAATAAATTAATTACTATTCTTTATTAAAATTGGATACAATTAATTAAGATGATAAAGCTAAGTAATGTAACAGAATTAATTACTTTTTAAATAACTTTGTAAATTAACTTATTAAAATAAATTATAAATAGTTAAGTTAATAAGAATATTTCTTTAAAAGATTTTTAAGGTTCTTTTTTTCTTTTTATAACAAAAATAATCACCCAAACATACCTAACAGACAAAAAAATGCTTAATTAAGTAAACATTTTGAATAAGAAGCACATTTTAATAAACTATTTGATCACCTTGTTAAGAATCATCAATAAAAGTTTAATTAAATTAAGAAACACTTAATAAAAGTTAAGTTGTTCTAAACCTAAATTTTCATTTTTATTAATTTTTTTGAGTTTTCAAGTTATTACACCTATAAAAATAATTCATCCAATTTTCCATCATTCACTTGTCTTTGTAAGAATCAATCCAATAGTACAAACAATTAAAATATAGTTAATGCATGAAATTATTAATAACACTTCTATTCAAAATAACTATATCTTATATATAAAATTCTCTTGTCACAGTGTTGGTCACCTAACTCCTCCGAAACCACTTGAGCATTTTTAATGAAATTTTCTATGTATATTCGTTAGGTCTGAGAATAGGTTTTTAACTATGTCTCATACCCCTAAGTCATAAGGGCAGACCACCCCAAAATGTTTAGCCCCAAAGTGCTATTAATTTCAATCAGGATTTCTGTGTAGACATTAGTGTGTCGAGTCACTTTTCAAATGTGTTTGCCAGATAATGTGGAGAGGGCGTTAATAAAATGTTGAAAGTCGCACAAGGTTTGCAATTTTTGATAATTGATCGCTAAATGTGGTGCCAAAACGTGACAATTTATTATAAATATATTTCGCGTATAGTTAGAAAATGCCTGGCGTATATATTGTAAAAGAATTTTATTAGGCGATTTTAATATAGATTTCTATTCCGAAGAAGTGCTCTGTGGAACAAGAAAGGAAAACATGGTACACTCATGGATTATGATGCCCATTCCAAACAGCATTTAAAATGTCTTTGCGGTATAGTTGGAATATGCCTACAGGAAGAATATGCCTGGTGAAGATTGTAAAACAGTTTCAGTAGGCGATTTTAAGATAGATTTCGATTCCAAATATGTGTTTTATGGTACAAGAAAGAGTTGATTCCTATTTTAACGCCCCCACTCTCACCAACCTAAAAAATCCCCGTAGTTTGGCGAGCTTTGCAGTCATGGGTCTCTGGGAGTTTTGCACTAGTTTCAACGGTACTTACGTATTATCCCGGCGGTCCGCCAAGACAAGCAATTTTTCACAAAGATAAATGCCGTTCACATGAAATTGTTGATGGTTTGGAATAAGATTGGCAACGTATTTAAAATCTGCGAAAAAGTAGTTTGGCGGAAGTGACCGCCGGGATAATATGTAAGTACCATTTCAACGCACCCAAAAGAACTATGGGATAACTAAAGCAAACAAACTAGAGATAAACGCGCCAGTTAAGGAATTTGAAGACAATTATTAAAACTACATTAATTGGTAATCCAAAATAAATAAAAATGCTGCTGTACTTACATGTTGTTCCAAATCACCATTTTAATTCTAAATTACGATTTCTACATAAATCCAAAAAAACGTCATGGTAACTGCATATGTTTAACGATCGCCACCTTGGCGAGAGTCGAGGCGTTAAAGTAGGAAACAATATATAAAACGGTAAAGTATAGTTGTGATATACTTGGCGAAGATTGTAAAATAGTTTTAGTAGGCGATTTTAAGGTAGATTTCAACTCCAAAGATGGGTTTTATGAAACAAGAAAGAAAAATACAGCACAGTCATGAATAATGATAACACTTTCCAACTTAATGGAATAAGGACGAAAAATAGGGACGACGCATAAATTATGATACGATTTTAATACATAGCACTATAGTGCGTATTTAACATCTGAAAGTGTTTCAGATTTTCATCCTTTTTTCTAGAGGTGGGGGCAAATTTTTATATGGAATGATTATCAATAAGTCTCAAGGCCAAACTATGTCTGTTTGTGGATTAGATTTGAGCACAGCATGGTTTTCACATGGACAGTTATACGTGGCATGCTCTCGAGTGGGCAAACCATACTGTGGGCATCCAGTTTGTTTGTGTTATCTAAAGATGGGATAACAAATATATTGTATACTCTATTGCATTAAGGGATTGATATTATTTTTTAGTAAAATTATTGTAATTAGCGATATATATAAATTTAAAGAGTAAATTACAATGAATTAAAAATATAAATGTTTGGTATTGTGTAATTTTTATATTCCAGCATCGTTCACAGCGCTCCATGCCTCTTCCACTCATATACCACATCCAATTGCGTTATACCACTCTATTGCGTTAAGGGATTGATATTATTTTTTAGTAAAATTATTGTAATTAGCAATATATATATATTTAAAGAGTAAATTACAATGAATTAAAAATATAAATGTTTGGTATTGTGTAATTTTTATATTCCAGCATCGTTCACAGCGCTCCATGCCTCTTCCACTCATATACCACATCCTCACAAACTTACAATAAGTTAGTAATTTCTTTCTACTAAAATAATCCTAGGAATAATTCATATGTCAAAACAATGTTTGCCGGGTCAGCTAGTAATGTTATAAATATCTATTACAGTTATTCAATATATATTCCACTACAAATTCCAGTTATTTATAAAATTTTTTGAAAATGGACAACAATAGCTAAAATTTTTTTCAGAATTATCTGCAGCCATTATAATTATTCTTCTGTTGATTTTAACAATCAGCTGGTCACCTACATAAGTGGCAATATTGAAACAGCCAAAAGGAGATAAGAACCTCAACCCGATCTTTTCCCCCTGGTCTAGCTCAGTAAGAAAACCACAAAGAAAAAAAGAAAAAAATATTTTCTGATAATAAATTTCTAACTTTTGTTCAAATTAAGATGTCTTTTTAAAATTTGGACTCTGAATCAATTTTTGCATTTAAAAGGGACCCCCAAAACTTCAAACAAATCTGTCCATTAATGAAAAAATTACAAATTAATGAAATTTTTACACAGTTTATTTCCACCCCCCCGTCTCATCACAGAGACAAACCTTGCATCCTCACAACAGGACCTCCCGTGCACGTTGGTGCCAAAGACAGTATTTTAATGTCTTTGGTTAGCGCGGCCTATGGGTAGGATGGGAGGGGGAGTTCTATTGGCATAAAAGTTGTGTAAATTCCTCCCCACCAAATAAGAGAACAAATAAAAGGAATAACGAAGCTTCAAAAAATAAATAAAACTTCGAGGGCAAAAGAGGATGTCTAATTTTTAATCATCAGGGCGCTAATGTGAATCAAAAGGCAACAAGACAGAATTTTTTTTAAAAAAAGGGCATTGGGGCGCGGCGCCCCGCTGACCCCGCCTCGAATGAGCTCTGCACATGCTTTCATCAAATGTATTTTCTAGCACCTGTTGTAATTGCCTCCAAAACGGGCTTTGACTTCTAGTTTCATTACAGTTATTTAGTTATTCCTTCATTTTTATTCTATGTAAATTCAGAACATTTTTTTATTTTTCAAAATGAAAAATTTGTGACTGGAAGAGTTACTAGAAATTATGCCATGAGCATATCAACCAAAAATTTATGTTTTTAAAATTTTATGGGCACTTTAACTTTTCATACATGGTAGCTAGACATTCTTATCACCAAATCCTAATACACTGAATATTAATTGCAAAAATTTAGAGAAATTAGTTTTAATTATTACATATATACAAAATGCTGAAGAATCCTATCAAAGTGTCATCATTTATCACTAACTGTGTTATATGTTTTTCAGTTAAAGTTACTTATTGTTTTTAAAAATGATAACCATCTCCCATATTACTGAATGTTTGGGATCATTGTAATAAGTAGTAAAATATAATTTTTAATTAGTAACAAGTAGTTATCAATTTGTATTAATTTCTTAAGACCAATACTAGAATTTTCATAAAGTCTTTTGATTATAGCATTCAGAAAAACAGCACTTAAAAAATAAAAAAATAAAAAAATAAAAATGAGGCTTTTCAAGGTTAATTTCAGTAACACATTTTCAAACATTTGATTTGACACTGCAGTTAATGTTGGCTAAACAGAAACATAATCAATTTTTCTGAATAAATAGAATATAATTTTACAAATTCAAGCTTTGCCATTTAAACAAAATACAACTTCAGTAAAGCACAAAATAAATATAACTAGACAGTGAGCCACATGAACAGTTGGTTAAAAATAACATTCTCAAACAGTTATTTGTATGAAGAAAATAGATGCGATAAATGTTTAAAATTTAAATTAATTAGAGAAATTAGAAATTCATAGCGGCCTATGGGTAGGATGGGAGGAGGAGTTCTATTAGCATAAAAGTTGTGTAAATTCCTCCCCATTAAATAAGAGAACAAATCAAAGGAATAACGAAGCTTTGAAAAATAAGAAAAATAAACAAAACTTCGCGGGCAAAAGAGGATGTCTAACTTTTAATCATCAGGGCGCTAATGTGAATCAAAAGGCAACAAGGCAGAATTTTTTTGGAGAATGAAAATTAGGGAGACTAAAAAACCCTTGTTATTGATGAAAAAACTTCATGTACACATGCGTAATATATCAGTAACCAAGAAAATTACATAACAAGAAAAATTTATAGCTTAAAACATTTATTAAAACAGGCAATTTTAAAATGCGATACTTTTTTAAAGAAATAATTTTTTTAAACAGTAATTACTTTTGAACTATTTGCATTACAAATGAATTAAAATACCAAGAAAAAAATAAATCCAGTGTCAAATGCTAAATTATGTTTCCAATAAAACATTAATTACTGACTGCATATTGCATACAGATCCTTGAGAGTTAAATTACAGATGAAATATATATATACAATTTTTATTAAACAGGAAATTATGAAAAGGAATTGAGTACTGTCATCAATGACAAGGTATGTGCATTTTAATACAATATTAAGACTTAAGGGATGATGTAACAGCAGATTTAGCTTTTTTAAGAAACTCCTAACCAAAGTCATTATCAGAATAATTTGATTTATTGGAGAATTTTGCAATAAGGAGTTTCTCTAAATTCTCATTAGAGAGGGATGATCTGAAGTCAGTTTTGATTTTTCTGATTTGGCTGAATACTCTCTCACATTCAGCATTTGAGTGAGGGATTACCAATATTGATAACACAGTAAGGGCCAATTTCTTAAACTTTTCCCCGCCTATTACATTTTTCGTCTTTCACAAACAGCCACTGTTTAAAAATAGTTTCCTCAAAAAGAGATGGCTGAAAATCTTCCAATTGAAGCTCACAAAACTGGGACTGTAGTAAATCCAAGGCTTCTTCATGGGTTTCATTTTCTTCCTTCTGAACTATAATCGGAAATTTTTCCACAAACTCTACAAAGAGTAGAGTTTGGAAAGTTGAGAAAATTTTGGCGAAGAAATATTGCAAAGATTTAAAACTTCAGCATTGGCTAAAATTTCTGATTTGTGGGGAAATAAGCGATAAATATAATCTAGAATTGTGATAAAATAGTTTTTGACATCACAATAAAATGGTGTCTTGTCTTCTTCGCACAAAGAACTAACTACTTTTGCTACCCCCCCGTGCGCGATAGCAATATCGCATATGCAATATGTGCAAAATGCAAATTTTGCACCTTTATTTGACGGTTTGATAAATTTAAAGTCCTTGGAATAATCCAGTTTAAATTGCATTAAATACTTCTTTCCAGACATAATTTTACCGCTCACTCAAGTATGAACACCACAATCTAGCATGCTCGATCGCTAAATACATAAACATACACATGCAGACGCAGACTGGAGTGGAGGGGAGGGGAGGGGGGAAGCTCTTTAATTCGATTCTGCAGAGCGTTATCGATAATCCCAATCATTGTCTTTTGTAAATTCATGGGGAATCGTCGAGAAAGCTTACTACGTTCTACGTGCTATGACGTCATTAGGAAATATCAGATTCGGCCAATAGCGAAGTTTCTTCAGTTACTGTCGTTAGCATTTAACAAGTTCCGTAATTTTTTTTCAAAAATTGATAAGTACATAAAACATGGGAATAATTTGGAAAAATTAGGGAGATTTATAAACTTTTCGGGAGTTTGGGAGATCGTTCTGAAATTCGGGAGTCTCCCTGAAAAATTGGGAAGTATGGCAGCTATGGAAATTGAAAAATGCAACTAATAAAAAGAATAAGCAAAAGTTTTACTAAAAAATAAAAAGGAGTAGGTTTATTATTTTTTTTTTTCAAAAGAGGACAGCTCACATCACTGATTGCAATGTTTAGAGCCATTGCACTCTGCCTACTAAGGGCGGCGGAGGGGACGAAAGAATATTTAGCACATCTATCTTTTTAATATTAAAATGACAAGCTTTAAAAGTATATTTGACATTATTATACTATTCTTTAAGAAAAATATTATTACCTTCCAATTATCTTCCCTCAAAAGTCCATATACTTTCTTTACTTCATTCTGAAAATCTTCAGTTTCGTACCTTTCTTCACCAAATCCTTTTCTAGCAGCCATTGCTTCAGTTGACAAGTCAAGATACAACACCAAGTCAGGTTTTGGCAGACCTACATCAGCTTGTTTGCACCAAGAGAAATTTAATCCCTAAAAAGGAAGATGATATATAACTCATTGAATTATAAAATACAGTAAAAAATGTAAAATACAAAATTTACTTTTGGAGGAAGAGAAAAAGTCATTAAAGAATGCCAATCTAAAAAATGAAAATAAGGATGTTCTTAAAAACTCTTTGCTAACATCAAACATCAACTTTTTTTTTAGGGGGGGGGGGGGGGTTCAGAAGTTTATAAAATAATAATTCAGTTATAAAAATATATAAATAAAATATATTAATAAAAAATAATATATAAATAAAAAAATTCAGTTATTTTATACATTGTTATACAAAATATCTGTTTTAAATAAAAAATCTAATATTTACTAAACTATATTAACTACCGCCAGTGGCTTATAAAAAATTTGGCAATAAAAAAATATTACCTACTTATATAGAACACCATACAAAAACCCTTTATGGGTTCAAAGTTTGCAACACAGCATTTTACTTAATAGCTATATGAATTTTAAATATGGGTCTTCAAAATAATGATATCAAAGTCTGAATGACACACTGGTGTGACTTTATAAGATTTGATTTTAAATTCCACTACAATTACTTTTATTTTATTTTCTAAAGAAGATTTACACATTCAAGCAATGCTTTTAATTATCAAATACATAGTCAAATATATAACTCTTTCACTGAGCCTGTATTATGTATTCAAATGAATTTATTTCAATAATTTATCTTTTGCATCATGCTATCTAAAAAGACAAATAAAGTTTTTGTAAATGTTTTCTTCGTAACACACTGTGTATTTGAATACATTTCACTTAGTTTGGAAACTATGACACAAACTAAACAGTTACATAAATTATACTTGCCCTCCTGGATAGCGTGATGCAAAAGGTAAATTAAATAACTGAAATAAATTCATTTGAATACATAATAAAGCCTCAGTGAAAGTGTGATACATTTGACAGTGCATTTGATAATTAAAAGCATTGCTTGAATGTGTGAATCTTCTTTAGAAAATAAAATAAAAGTAATTGTAATGGAATCTAAAAATAAATCTTATTAAGTCAAACCAGGGTGTCACTCAGAATTTGATATCATTATCTTTAAGACCCATATTTAAAATTCATATAGCTATAAAGTAAAATGCTGCATCGCAAACTTTTAACCCATTAAGGGTTATTGTATGGGGATATCGTTACTTTTTAGGGATATGATCAGACGATAATAATTAGTTTCACAGACGAATTTCAGAAGTTTGCTAGACACTAAGTTATGTAAATAAATATACAAAACTGTTTTCCTGTAGAGTATTTGATTTAAAAAATTAAAGTCAGTTATTCAGGCAATTAACCATATATTAAAAAGTGTATGAAAGATCATCCATCTTTGGAGGCGCCAGGAATTTAATTTTTTTTTAGTATTTTTTTAAAAAAGGTAATCTCATAATATACAAATATACTATAAAATAAATAAATTGGATAAACTAAAATAACTATGTAAAAATTAAATTTGCATTTTCTAAAGTGCACACCACTACATTTTTCATTGCATATAAAATACTTTTTTTAATGATTTAAAAATTAGATTAAAATAATTCATGTCTCGATAAACACAACATCTAAAAAAAGGTTAATGTAGTTTATCATACGGTAAAATATTTTTCATTTCTTGGACTTTTTTTTTATGTTTAATTTTATATTTTGAATAATATTCAGTAAGAAAATCAAATCTCTAAAAATATTGTAAATCAAATATTGCCTTATTCAAAAATTTTCTATAATACCACTAGATGGCGACTAGACTGGTAGGGTAATTATCTGAAAACGAAACTAAAGATCATATTTTCAGTACAGTGCATGGAATTTTCAGATTCTACCTCCATGCTCGGAACCTAACAGATTCACAAACAGCAATTCTTATCTTTTTTTGTTAATGGATGAGGCTTTTCTGAAGAATTTCTTTGATTAAAACAATCAAGAACAATGTTGTGCATGTAATGCAGAGCCAACAGCAGTGTATTCATACATTTGTATCATATTCCGTCTAATCACCACTCAAATAAAACTGTTTTCAGTAGTAATGTACCAGACTTAAACAGTCCCATCTTTAAACTGGATTAAATTTTTTAAAAAAAGTTTTCCTAAATAGACCAGCAATGTTACTCTCCGATTTCAGAACCGATTAAAATCATATATTAATTTTTAAAAAAATCATTAGAGTCGATTTTCAGAGAAAAGTTGGACACCAAAAATTGCTCAAACTATCTGATTATATAGAGTGTCGCAGTTATTTGGCTGGTGTAGGCTCCATCACTTGTAGAACTGGGGTTCTACATGGTTAAATTTAAAGTAGGCTTCATTCTTTACTCTTAAGCATTGGAGGTTTAAACAAAGGAATGCCAAGGAAAAAATATTCCTTTTTTAGATTGATGGAGAAAGCTTGAAATTAGGATGCTTAAAGTGTGTAATGATTTTTGTAAAAATTTGGGAGAATTACAAATGCCTTTAGCATATAGAAAAATTAAAAATGTAGCAGTTTTGCTGAATTCCCAGCAAAAATGTCCAAAATCAATCTTTTTGTAGCAGAGACTTATTATCGCATGGGCAAATCAGGACTTTGCCCAGGGCCCCAGGCTCGAAAGGGCCCCCAATTTCAAATTTTGTTCTGAAATATTCTTTTTTTATATCAAATTTTATGAAAAATAAAACAAATTTCATAGATAGGGGCCCCAAATTCCTTAATGCCCAGGGCCGCTGTTGGTCATAATCAGGCTCTGGATTGAAGCATCATGAGTAATTTGGACAGCTGGCACATCCCTGCATGTGTGCGACTGCAGGCCTTAGGCCAGTTCTATATGTGACACAGAGGGCATGTTGCATGTGCTTAAATTTTAATTCAATTCATAGTGTTACTGATTTTAAAAGTTTCTTTAAATGGGTATAAAATTAAAAAGCAAAAAAATTCGTTAAAGAAAAAAGCACAGAGAAATTTTTTGAGTTATGCCAGTAAGAATACAAGGAAATTCTGTGTATCGCTGATGAGGACCATAATTTAACTTAAAAAAAAAGCCTTTATACATGTATTTTGCATAAAAATGGGGCTTTTTATCACTTTTTTTTTCTTTCTTACGTGGAACTTTAGGATGTCCCATGCTGTATTTTATAAAGTAAAGTATTAGAATTACCTCTAGAATTTTGAGCTACATTTTTCTCAAAATTTATAATTCTTACAGCTTTTTTTAAAAATTTGTCATCCTCGTTAAATGTTGAGGCTAATTTTTTAAGTCAAGTTTATAAATGAATATCAACCATATCAAAATATTCAGAGGAAAGTATCAATTAGCATAATAGAATTTAAGTATTTTGCTAAAGCTATTAAATCAGAGAAATTTTGAACTAGGCTAAAACTCTACTTCAGTAAAAAAATCTTATAATAATCATATGCATGTAGAAAAGAAATTCATACTCACTTTTTTAGCATATGAAAAAGCAACACCAGAGTAGGCATACCTATCAACAATTAAGTTAACTCCTGAATTTAGGAGTCTCAGCATTTTGGGTCTGTAAAATGGATAAAGTATTTTACACAATTGTGTTATAGTTCAAAAAGCAAATCTTGTAATATATTACCAGAGGTGGGCAAAGATTATGAAAATCAACTCTGTTAATCTTTAATTCACTACTCAAAAAGTCAACTTCAATAATTATTCATATTAATTTTTCAAAAATGTAACACAAAGTTAACTGTTAAAAGTTAACCACCTAAAAGTTATTCTGCTGCTTAAACATAACCTATATGTATAGAAATAAAGCTTGAGATTAAAAAAATTCCTCAGTGGCCAGTGGCCAGTGACCCTACAAAGTTCAGTGGCCACTTTGATATAGTTAGTGGCCAAAATTTTCCGTACTTACGTAATTTTTGTTTTCGACACCCTTGCTCCCCCCTTTCAGATATATGAAAATAATATGAGATTTTTTATTTTGTACATTTAATGATTCAATGCTTTTTTAGTAATAATGCATGGCATGTTCCATATATTACATTCAGAAATAACTAGCTGTATTTAAAGAAATCTAAGTACTATGAATTTAAAATTTATTAATTCCTCCTGATTGGCTGCAGCTCCTTGTTAGAATCATCACATCACTGTCTGTGTCTATACTATATATAGGTACACACATGGAGGAGGCTATAGGAGCTTAACCCCCCCCCCTCCCCCAAACCCAAATTAAAAGTGAAAATCTCTTAAAAATAGAGAATTGTAATAAAATTAATGATTTAAAATATTTTACTTTAAAATTTTTCTTCAAATTCAAGCGTATCTTTTACGAAAAATAGTTGGTTATTAAATAAATACAGTGGACTCCCAAAAATCTGCCAACCTGAAATCTGTATGGCTAAGTGATATAGAATATTTTGACATTATTAGAAAGTTGTCACTATTACCAAGTACTTGTGAAACATGAAGCCTAAATAAAAAATAAAAAAAAACAGTTTTTTTTTTTTTTTTTTTTTTTTTTTTTAAGTAAGAAACTGGAGGTAAGATAATATATATAGTATTGCAGACAATTTTCTCAACTTATGGTGTACACATAATAAAGTACTATTTATTTAATTTATCTCTCCTTTCATTCATGGAATTTATGGGGGGAAAAGGAATTGGGACTTAATAAAAGAAAGAGGATCAAGGGCCCCAATTTTCTATTAATTTCGACAGTACGCTTCCTCCTAATTTACTAATTTTGGACTTGCAAGAAGCTAACAAACGGTTATTTTACTTAAGGTAGTAGCTCCCCAACCTCCTTTTAAAAAAAAAAAAAACCACTAAGCATCTTATCAAATTTTAAGGAAAATCAGATGCATTTTAAGATGGGGAAATCGTAAACATGTGCTACTCAAACAGCCCATTTTCAAGGTTTCCACTTTCAAATAATCAAGTGTCTGATTATGTAAAACATTTTTTAACGAACGTTACACAAACTAAGGGTTCAATTTACAAAGGTGATTCATATAAAAGAAATAACTTAAAACAGGGAGAAATTTTTGCGGGGGGGGGGGGGCATGGGCGCCGGCAGAATATTTCCAGGGGGGGGGGAAGACTACTTCAACGTATGGTTACCATATTGGAAAGAGCAAAGAAGCAACTAAAAACACTGCTGCCGGCGCCCATGGGGGGGGGATACGTTTTCGCTTCGGCCGACCAAAAATGCCTTCTATTCGTATAATCTACAGAGAAACTCCCTTTCATTAAAACGGAACTGGGGAAAAAAAAAAAAAAAAAAAAAAGCTTGAAGTGTGAACAGGAGGGGGGGGGGGGAGAAACACTTCTCTCTTCTCGGACAGCTGTAACGCTGATTAATGGAATTCTAAAGGCATGGAGATCTGTTTATTTAAGCTTTGAAGAGCGAGTGCTTTTACCAGTGATTACAAAATCAAGTGTTTTGTCTGTTTCTCTTCCCCCTCCCTCTCGCGCTATTGTACAGATGCCAAAACTCTTGCAAAAGGAAAAACGTAATAATATGAAAGCAGCTGAAATTAGATTTATTTAAAACTGAAAACGGTATGTTTATGACATTAGTTTTTATTTGCGTATTCGAATGTACAAAATAACATTTTTGTTCGTTTTAAATAAAGCATCTTGCGTGGTAGTTTTCGATTTGCTGTAGCGTAAATCAGGATGCAAAGAATGCCAACCTCTTCATCGACCTTTCAAAAGCAGAGGGTTTGTTTATTGTTTTCAAGTTAATAATAATAATTAAAAAAAAAACGCACGTGCTTCCCGTCTACAGTTTTAGAAGGTCACATGAATTTTTTTAAAAATATAATCGATTACTCTTAAGTTGACTGGACCCTGACTGAGTCGAACGACGGAAAATATACAAAGGGGAGTACTATAATTTAGAAAAATATTAGCTTCGTTCCTTCAGTACAATGTCTTATTAATGAGATACTTAATGCATCTTTCACATACAGTCATATATTGTATCAGTAGGCAAATATCAAATTTAGTTTTAAATAAAAGTCCTTTTCACTCTTCTCCTTTTATTACGGCCGTCACAGAGTCACAAGGTCACAGAGAGGGACCCTGAGTATTCTGTTCCGGTGCGTTCCTACCCCCCTCAAATGTTACATGTATGTTATCAGTTATGATGAGCTCCTCCCCTTTCTTCCCCTCCCATAGACGTCTGCAACCCTTTCTCCCCTGCTTGTCCATATAGCGCTGACATTCAGCTTTTCCTACGAGGCCGAGGGTGGGCGGGACTAAGTAAATTTTGCACATCATCAATTTTAGACGTTTTTTCAACTGCTTTGCTTTACTTTGCTCGGACATACAGCGCCGACTTTTGTTACGGGGACGGAAACGAGGGGGGAGGGGGGTTGCTTGCTGAGTAAATTTTGCAGGTCGCCAATTTTGGCGACTGACAGACTGTTTTGCAGTCGCCAGGAATAATTCCACAGTCGCCACTGGCGATCTGGCGACCGCTAATCTCAAGCTTTAATAGAAAAGGCTTGGTTTTGTGCAGTGATAAAAGAACTAGTTCAATTAGATTAAGCATTTGATGTTTTTAGGTAGAAAATGCAGAAATACACTTAGTATAAAAAAACATCAATCAGATTTTGATCATCATTTTGCATTAAGTGCATGTTTCCTTTCATAAACATTAGCATATTAAAATTGTCACCTGACATCAATGATCGTTTCTTCGCTGTAAAATATCTTTTCCTGTGGAAAAGAGATGTTCAACTGCAACACTAGATTGAATAACAATTACAGAACTTCTTCAAAGTTGCTTCCATAAGCTTGACTTTTGACAGCTTGCTGGTGTCATGTTTTTGCAGTCAACACAGAGATAAATTTATAAATTGCCTATCTATAGACTAAATCAAAGTGCTGCCTATTTTACTGCATTCAAAAATTTGCCACAAGAGGATTTCTAAATAAGCTAGCTATGCTCACAGTTAATCTAGTTAGAAATGCAGAGTTAAAATTAGTTAAAACTTTGGGTGAAAGGCGAAGCTAGTAGGCATTCTTCAAATTCCATTAATCATCCAAATATTTTATTATCTCATTTAATAAGGCACTGACCAAAGAGGTACAACAATATAACAGGTGTATAGAACCTTGCAGTTTGAACCATAAGATAAAAATAGGCAGAGATAGTATACTACTGTATTTTCTGGGGAAAAGTTGAAGCTAAGACAACAGCTGAGTTGAATCTAAGGTAAAAGTAATCTTGTAATATACTACCAGAGGTTTAGACGACTCCCATGGAGGGCACCCCACCCATCGGCCTAGATCCCTCATGTAGATAATTGCCCATAATCCCACAACACAAGATAACAGCTCTGCAGGTAAAAATTAATCAATGAATTTGGCTGCTTATTGCTATCTGTTTTGCAGAAAATCAAGCAGTTTATTTTTCTGGAAAACAAATTGAGAGACAATGGAATAGTTTTTGCAGCATTATTTCCATAAATTGTGTGACTTGTATGCAATAGCAGTCTTCTATTTGAAGAGGCCTGGATGCAAACATTTTTTGGGGGCCCCCAAAATCACAAACCAGTAGTGCAGAATTTTTTTTAAGAGGGAGGGGTTAACACGTTGTAGCCTGAGAGGGTGGGGGCAGATTTAATCCCCTCCCCTCCAGAAGCTGATTTTTAATTAGGTCCAAGCATAGGGGTCTCGGAATATTGGACCCCACCTCTGAAGTTTTCATTTTTTTTAAATGTAATTAATTATTTTTTATTTTACATTTTTTTAATCAGAATAAAGTTAATATGAGATAGTTTTGCTTTATGGCTTCTTATTGGATAATGTTCTAAGCTTGTGCACTTCAAGTAGATAATTCTTAGTAAAATGGCACCTTCTCAAGCATTCATGACTTTTTTGGGTGGGGGTGGGACAATTTTGGAAATTTAACGTCGACATCAGTGTTTGAGGTCTTCCATCCCAAAGTGAGCCTATAGTCAACTTTTTTCCAAATCGGTCCCTGCCTCCCCCGTGAAAAGTTTTCATTAGCTTCACGTAATTTTTTGTTGTTGTTCAGAAATTTCACTTGTTTATCTATTGTACACTGTATATTTCATAATTTCCATACTACCTAAACTGATTGTTAGATTAATTTTAATTCTGGCAAGAGTATGTTTAATTCTGTTGGAGGATCTTTGTATTAAAGTCTTTCTGTGAGATTCTAGCTTGTATTGGCCTTTAAAAGTTGGTTCAGAACTTTTTCTGTAGCAATTAAGTACAGAAATTTTACTGAAATTGGTGCACCTACTGGCCCTAGTTTTTTCCTATCGATAACTAGACCTTGCTCCGCTCATAACGAAACTGACTAGACTTATAGAGGGAGGGACCCACCTGGCCAACTCTTAAATCCTTTTGGGATTGTTTCCAAGAATTCAGTACTACCAGTTTTACTGCAATTAAAGTCATACAAATAACAATGTCATGGATGTTCTCCCTCACAAGTTAGATAAATATCTTAAAAAGATCAGTTCTTGAAAGATAATCATCTCCATTCAACTGTTGGAAAATCAAGGTAACAAATTTCCTTACTTTATCAAAATTAGAGGGGGAGTGACATTTTTTCACTAGTCAGCAGTACTACAGCAAGTACACTATTCTCATAAGCAGGGTCATTTGATGGTGGAAAAAAAGGTAACCAAATTCTTACAAAGACTGAAAAACAGTTTTTTTTGTACAATAATTTCTTCCAGTAATAATTTACTCCAATCTTAAAAAAAGATAGAAGTACTTTTTTTCCCCATGTTCTATACATGATAAAAATACATTCTAAAAAGTATTAAAAACAAAATATTTTCACAAAACTTTGGTTTTTCTTGCATTTTTTTTATTGTTGCAATTTTTAGAATTTATTCATAAGTTTATTTAAGTGATATCTCTGTATATAATTTTAGGCCGGATATTTGTAATATCCAGCTACTGCCAATTATCCAGCATACTGGCCGGATGCAGTGTTTGTTGGATATCTGTTGCATCCCTATCTTTAATGTACTCTATCTTAAATGTCACATAGCTTTGCTAAATTGATTACCAAAGTTTTGTTAAATTGTTAAAGAAAGGTCTCATTCCAACCATTTATTTTGCTCAGCTACATCTATATTACTCTTAACACTTATACATACACTTGCTCCCATCTATTAGCAGAAAACAATAAGTGAAGAGCATGATCTTCGACTTCTTCTGAACCTTCCAAGTACTTGTTCAAAATGCCACCAACAACAGTTGATCTATCTACAAGGAAAAAGCAATTTTATCTGTTTAAAACTTTACATGAGAAATCTTAAGAAATAGAGAAAGGAAGAATTATCAGTTTTTTAACCCTTAATGTGCTGTGAAACTTTAATTCCATTGTTTTGCAAATTCGACTGCAAATCACAAAAAAAAATACGGCTGAGTGGCTCCAATGCTGAGAAAGTGCAGTTGTTGTCATTGCTTGATTTAACTACCAGCATCATGGTGTTCAATCGAATTGCCAATCAGATGCCACAGAACTAAAGCATTTTTTTGACACAGTTGGCCGTGCAGGCAAATGCCGTGGCATGCGAATGGCAATTCTATCTCCCACCATGTTGCTGGTAGTTAAATCGAGTAACAGCAACAGCTGCACTTTTTCAGCATTGAGTAGTATATCCAATTGTTCTCTTATATCGATGGGAAAATGGTTGTGATTCAAAGGGTGAAAAGTAAAAAATAATAACTTTTATAAAGTCGTACCTGGAAACTGCAGAGACTCAACCTTATATCCTTCTCCTTTCAAAGCTTCATAAAGAAGTTTTGTGTGAGTAGACTTGCCAACACGGTCACAGCCTTCTAAAACAATCAAAGCCCCTCGACGCAACATGCCTAACTAAAGAAAAATCTTGAAATAAAAAGTCAAATAACAAATTTGATTATTACATGAGTTCAATAAGAACAAAATTTTTAAATCACTAACATAACTTGAATCAGCTTACTCAGGGGTGGGAACTAACACGTTACAAGTAGCAAAACTATAGGGGTCTATTTTTCATAATGGGCCAAAATAGGTATTAATATTTCCAAAAATCAAAAATAAAAGTACTCATATTTAGTTGTTTCTAGGAGCCTCAACGCATAGGCGTAACTTACTAAGGGCAAGAGGGGGCAATTGCCCCTGCCCCAAAAATTCAAGAAATTTCAGATATAACATATTTGAAAATAGTATTTTCTTCAATAGGAAACATTTTGCTTTCCCAATATTACATGCAAGTTTATGCTAATGTCTCAATGAATACAAATGTTTGTACTACGAATATTTGAGCTAAGTTTTCTAAATAAATTATTTATTTTGAATATTTTAGAACAAATTTAGAAAAGGTTTCTTAAAAAAAAATATTAGAAAATGATGAAAACAGTTGTAAGTTTAACACACGGAGTAAAAGTGGACTCTCAAGAACTGCTAATGTCTATGGAAGAAAAAAAGGAGTCGTGGGGACACGGTTGTCCCTCAATTGGGTTATTTTTATTGCATGTAACTGGCTTACAGACTTGGAGGCAGAGTTACATGCGCTAAAAATAACTAAAAATCATAAATGTCCAGATTTCGGTGATATCCCTAAGGTGACCATACATCCCGTGTTTAGGTGTCTTGCCCCGTTGTCCCCAAGCACAGCTTCAGTAAAAAAAAAAAAAAAAAACTAACCTCCCTCCCTCTCCTCTCGAGACACAAAGAAAATGATGGGGGGATGTATTGTTTTTGTATTTATTCGTTTAATGTTCTTTTTTTGTCAAATATTTCAATTTATTTAATTTTTATGTCTTTTTTTTTTAAAGTCATGTTCCTCTTTTGCTTTAGAAAAGAAAACTTTAATTACAAAATTATAATTAATTAACTAATTAAAATATAAAAATAACAAACTTTAATGCAGTATACTATCTTTTTCTGCTGGCGTTTATAAAAGGCTCCTAATTTGTTTTATGACCATAGATAAAAGTATATTACTGTTCACTTTGAAAAATATGTTGTTTTTGATTGGCTGTTTTCTATTACTTTAATATATGAACTTTTTAATTTTTTTTTACCTTTATGTTTTTTAAGTCATAGTTATATTTTCTAGTTAGAATAGTCAGAAGTCTAGTTAGAAGTCAGTAAACCCTTTGCAGGCCAACTTACAGCAGAACTACTATTTATTTAATAATTGTTCATTTTTGCTTTAAATATACTCCTTTTTACATTAGAAAATCTAAATAATATGTTTGATATTAAAGCCCACATAAACAGTGTATAATGAATTAGTTTTATATTTCTAAGTACTAAAGTAATGCAGCAACTAATACAATACAGGATGGTTTCCTGAATCTGAATTCATTCTTGAGATGCATGCATGTAAGCTGTAAGAAAGAGACATATCACATTCTTCTCTTATCTGGGAAAGGATTTTTTTTTTTTTTTGTTGGTCATTATACTGATAATTACATATTTTATTCGTACTTGAAAACTTATTTATTAAAGAGATAAATTACTAAGTTATCCCTGCCTGCATTCTACACTTATTTATTTCGAAACAAATATTGCAGATAGAATTAGCTCAAGGTATCACAATTTTGCCGATTTTTCATAAGTGATTTTGTGGGATTATGTTTCAAAAGTCACATTAATAAATGCCTGGCACAATTTATGGCCATCTTCTTTATTCGTTGACAAGGAAAGTGATGACTTTGAGTGGATTGGATTCAGGAATAATTTGGCTAAGGACAAGGCAAAGGAGTTACTCCTGTATGCCCAGAGCAAATGTGAGGAAACGAATATGGATGAAGAAGAGAGCATTGTTGACTGGATGCTCAATCAGGATGAACCTGTTTAATTTCAAATGACAGATGAGGAAATTGTACAAAGTGTGATAAAGCCAAAAACAGAAGATTCTGAAACAGAAACTGAAAAAATTCTTTTTGATGAAGAGTTATTATTGGGGGAGAAGTATTTAAAATTTCTGGAACAACAAAAATGTTATAGCTGACCAGGAAATTATGGTTATGTATAATATTCAAAAGAAGCTCAGATTAGAACATCCTAAAGTGTTAAAGCAAACTACACTAACAAAGATGTTTGGAAATAAATAATTTTAGCATAATAATAAATAATTTTGTTATAGTAATGAATAATTTCATTTTTTGTCATCATATTTTTTAATTTGCTTACTCTTCATTAAGTGTAGTTTTATGAAAGTTAAATTTTTATGGTAAAAATACTCTGTTTAAAATTTACACCCTGAAATCCGCACAAACCCTCCTCCGAGCTGTGCGGATTTCTGGGAGTGCACTGTACATATTTATCTAATATAATGCACTAAGCTATGTAGGTAATATTATATGTGTTTAATGTCAAATAATAAATGATTTAAATGAAAGAAAGGAAAAATTTTGATAATTTTTAATAAAACCCCAAAAAATCCATTTCTTTGTGGGTTTAAAAAAAACTACACGGGTTTTTGGGGGTTTGTGGGCGGGTACGAAACCCTCAAACAATCATAATTATGTCCCTTAAATTAAAGACGCTACAAATTATACTTTAATCAATGTTTTAATATCATTTTTTTTTCATTGAACAGTTTTTAGAAATGCGTATGACTACATAATCTATATATGATGATATATTAACATATATCAGTACGGAGTCGCTTTTTTATAGATCTTGGAATTTGAAATATTCCTAAAGAATAGAAGGAATAACACCTAAAGTAATTTATTATAAGGAATATCTCAATAGGCAATTACGCGAGCAGTTTTACTATATAAATACAATGTAGAGAAGTTAAATTGATATTATTTTTTATGAAATAACAAAAGATACTAACTATTAGCTGCTAAACTTCTTCAGAAAATATTTACTTGCAAGCTTGCTCTGAGCCGCTCTCCGGCTCTCCTGTAAACAAAAAAAAGAAAAATTTTTGTTGCCAAAAACAATGTGTAAATATGTTTATACTGATCTTTTGTGAACATTCAGCTAGAAACCTTGGCAAGGGAAGATGCTTCTTCGAAGGTGCAAGTATTTTCAACCCCATGGTTTTGTTAGTGGAACTCACGAAGGAATGATTCATGATTCAAGGTAAGGAGTGTAGGAAGGAAACCGGAATGATCTAGAGAGCCATTTGTATTTCTTTTTCGTTGTTGATGGTTACTAATATTCTATCTGGTCACTTAATTTCTAAGAAGTAGTGTATAATTGTTTTGAGAGTTGCTCCATGAAAAAGAGTATATAAATTTATATTTAATTTTCTGTTTCTTCCGATTCATTGAAGCTGGCTGTTTTGAGTAAGTTAACTACTACTTGTTGTACTTTGTAACTTTATTCTGTAAAGATTTTAATACAGCAAACATGTAATTTGCATTTATTGACTTAACTCAGTTCTATTTATTTGAATGTTTTCAGAATGTAAAAGACATACATGCAAAAGCAAGTGTTATTCCAAAAAAACATAAGTGCATCCTACAGAACCAAATGCTTGTTCTAAAAAAAAAATCAATTGGTTTTTCAAAAGAATAATTTAAAATCACGAATTCTATAGATAGAATATGTTCTGATATATTTTTAAATTATTCTTATAAGTATCAACAATAAGTTTTTATAATTATTAAAAATTTTTAATTAAACTTAAATTATAGGCTGCATTTTTAATTTGTTTCTAAAGTAGAGGTTTTGTGTTTTGACAAATTAATTTTCAAACCTTAAAAATATCATTTTGAACAACTTATCACCATTATTACGGATGAATCCAACAGCAATATTCCATGTAAAATGTAGTAAACAATTACTATTGTATTATATTATATACTAAATATAAAAAAATAGTATCTGTAAATAAAATATTAAAATTGAATAATTCAATGTCCACATAAGTATAGCAACAATTGTTTATTTACTTTGTTTTAATTATTTTCAGAAGGAATATTAATTGTTATTTCAACATTTTACAAATAATTTTATTTATTAATATGTAGCATGTAATTATAAAAGGACTTAACTGGTTTAAAGAAAAAAAACCAGTTTAAACCAAAAATCCATTTTTTTTTCCAACCTTGTTTTTAAATGAGTGCAGCATTAATGATGTGATATGCTTTAAATAAATAAATATATTTATATATATATTCCTTTTCTTTAGGATACCTGACACCTGATCATGTAAGTAAATATTATGTTGTCTGGAGCTTCAACTTGTAAGATTCCAGAAGAGTTTCAGGTATATGATTGGCTTTGTATTTTGAAAGAGATTTTTATCTTTATTTAAGTTTTTTAATGTTTTAGAGATAATACATTTTCTAAAATTTTGTGTACTTGTTTGTTACATTTACTAATGAATTCGATGTAAAACATTTAATGTTCTCTACCAAACATTTATTACATTAAGTTTTGATTTAATATTTTCTTTAATTATCCATTATTATTTCCTATCCATGACACCCATGATCACGGGTTTTGATAAAATTCGGCATGAATGTTCCTTTTCTGGCAGTAAGAAACCCCATGATTTTTTTTTGCCCCTTCTCCTGGCGGTTTTGGTTTTAAGGCTTATCAAATTTTTCATCATTTTTGAGTAAGATTTTAAGGCAATACTTCGGAATAAAAAACCTTCTCATTTGTTCACTAATTATTTTATCTCTTTGAAATTTTGTAACCTTGTTGATTTAAGTATAAGGATTTTGGAAATAAATATCTAAACTTGAATCTTTTTTTGCATTTTTTTAAAAAATGTTGCAAATTTATTTTTGAGGAATTTTTAGTGAGTTCACTTAAAAGTGAAAACTCACTATAAAGGAAAGCTATAATCCAATTAAAAAACTTTTTTTTTAAACCCAACCTGGGTGGAGTTTTTCGGGTTTTATTAAGATTTTTTTTTTTTACAGTATAACATTTTTGGATTTAAATAATTAATTAATTAAAATGTAAAAATAACTAACTTTAATGCTGTACTATCTTTTTCTGCTTCTAAGGATTTGGAAAATAAATATCTAAACTTGATGAATCTTTTTTTGTATTTTTAAAAAAATGTTGGACTATATTCCGTATACGGTGCCTTGTTTACATGTCAATGGTTTGTTTACAAATCATTGGCGAACAATCTGACGCGAGAGTGAGCGATGCACCGCCAACTGCCGGTGGTAGTTGTGACTGGCAACCATAAAGAATACGTGTTTCGTCAGGTTTGGGAATTTGAAATTGTTTGCGTCATTGATGGAAGGGAATGAAATGTGTTATGTTAATATAAGAAAAGAATTTGTGGGTGTTTGTTAGAAATATAGTACGTTATAAGCCGGTGGGTGTTGGGGACATTTCTGAGCGGTTATTTACCAAAAAAATAGAGGCAAGTGTTCTTTTTTAACGAATCTTTCGATGTTTAAGGTTTTTAATGTGAATTTTAAATTGATATTTGAAGTGTTTATGTTTTCGTAAGTGCTATTTACGTGCTATTCTAATCATACTGACTTTATAAGAGGTGTACAACTAGGTTGTTTAATCCACCGATGTTTTTTTGAGTTGAAAACGGGCCAGTGTTTGCCCAGTTTACATTAGCTGTACAACTAGGTTGCTTAGTTCACTGTTGTTGTTTTTTTTTAGTTAAAAACGGTCCACTGGTTGCGTAGTTTACATAGCTGTACAACTAGGTTGCTGAATCCACTGAGGTTTTTTTAGTTAAAAACGGGCCACTGGTTGCCTAGTTTAGATAGCTGTACAGCTAGGTTGCTGAATCCACTGAGGTTTTTTTAGTTAAAAACGGGCCACTGGTTGCCTAGTTTAGATAGCTGTACAGCTAGGTTGCTGAATCCACTGAGGTTTTTTTAGTTAAAAACGGACCACTGGTTGCCTAGTTTAGATAGCTGTACAACTAGGTTGCTGAATCCACTGAGCTTTTTTTAGTTAAAAACAGACCACTGGTTGCCTAGTTTAGATAGCTGTACAACTAGGTTGCTGAATCCACTGGGGTTTTTTTAGTTAAAAACGGACCACTGGTTGCCTAGAATGACTAGTAAACATGGCGACAGTCGCTGGAGCTTGGCGGTCGCCAAGCTCCAGCGACTGTCGCCATGTTTACATGGGGTGGGCACCGGCTTGTATGATTTTACCAAAATGTTACAAATTTATTTTTGAGGAATTTTTAGTGAGTTCACTTAAGTGAAAACTCACTATAAAGGAAAGCTATAATCAAAAAACATTTTGTTCAGAAAGAAGCTTATATGTTTGCATTTATATAATTTTTGGTATGAAACTTATGTACATTACTAGTCAAAAAAAAAAAAAATGTTGGCAACAAGATTTTGGATTTTCCTGAAATTTGCTATGAATGTTCCTTCTGGAGTAATCACAAGCCCTACAATTTATTTTTGCCCTGGTGTCAATGGTTTTGATTTTATGGGCTGCCAAATTTTGATTATTTTCATTGTTCTACCATTTCTGTGTCGCATATTCATGACATACCTAGTAATGAATACTTAGTAACAGGTGTAGTGAGTTTAGAGCAGGTTTTTTTTAAAAAACTTTTTTTTAACCCAACCCGGGTGTGGTTTTTGGGTTTTATTAAGATTTTTTTTATAGTATAACATTTTTTGGATTTAAATTTTATGGTTTTATTTCAAAACAGAATAATTTTAGTGTAAAAGAAAACTTTCATTACAAAATAATAATTAATTAATTAAAATGTAAAAACAACTAACTTTAATGCAGTACTATCTTTTTCTGCTGCTGTTTATAAGGGGCTCCTAATTTGTTTTATGACCATAGATAAAAGTATATCATTGTTCACATAGAAAAATATGTTGTTTTTGATTGGCTGTTTTCTATTACTTTTTAAATTTATGAACTTTTTAATTTTTTTTTTTACCTTTATGTTTTTTAAGTCAGTTCCCATTCTTCTCTTATCTGGGAAAGAATTTTTTTTTCGCTATACTGATAATTACGTATTTTATTCGTATTTAAAAACTTATTTATTAAACAGCTAAATTACTAAGTTATCCCTGCCTGCATTCTACACCTGTTCATTTCAAAACAAATATTGCAGATAGAATTGGCTCAAGGTATTATTTTTAAAAAGGTTATTATTCTTTATGTTGAAGTTAGAAAAATAATTATAAATAACAGTTAAACTGGCATATTTATATTTATCTAATATAATGCACTAAGTTATATAGGTAATATTATTATATGTATTTAATGTCAAATAACAAATTATTTAAATGAAAGAAAGGAAAAATTTTGATAATTTTTAATAAAACCCGAAAAAACCCATTTCTGTGTGGGGGGTTTTTTTTTTTAAACCTACCCAAGTTTTTCTGGGGTTTGTGGGCGGGCCCGAAACCCTGGTTTAGAGTAACGAATACATACGGGTATTAATATTTTCATTACTTTTACAGCACTATTGGTAAGTATGCAGGAACTATTTATCCATTTGGAGAAGACTGCAAGCTATTTGGATGCCAGTGGGTTTCCTACACCATATTGGGCAAAGAAACATGGTTTTTTTAAAGGTGTTTCCATAATTTTGTCCAACCCCTGTATATTGAAAAATCAGTGATTAATTAGGAAAAAATGTTTTTAAGATATCACATGTTTAACATAGAATTGTCCCCAAGAAAGATGTAAACCTTATATTCTGTTTTCCTACTTTATTTTTTAAAGTAATAAACTTTATTTTTACAAAATACTTAAATCATACATTTTTTTTTTAAAAAAATCTTTTAATTATTTATTATCACTACCTTTGTACATGCCCAGCGGTGTAATGGTTGGCGCACCACGCTGCCGTCCCACATGCCCGCAGTTCAAATCCTGGGCTGGGCAAGGTCGACTCAGTCTTTCATCCCTTGAGTGGTTCGATAAAATGAGGACCAAGCTTGCTTGGGGGCTGCGCGTCAGGCTGACTACCTGGCCGAGGAATATGCATCCGCATCCCAGAGCCCAGAGGCACGGTTGGGCAACACAGGCCTTGGCCCTGCAGAGGGGTTGTTGCGGCAATGTTTGACTTGACCTTTATATATTTTGCAGAAAAAATAATTTTTTTACTTCTGATGCAAAAAATGTATTCATCGTTACAGGTATCAGCACAAATTACTAAATATATTAGTGATTGTTTGACGCTATATAGCTGGCTTGGTGAATATAAATTTTTATGCTGTCTGAATGCTCTCAACATGCTCACTATGAACGATACATGAGCTTTGTGTATATTTTTGACAGCTTCATACTATAAAATCCTAAAATAAGTATGTATTCATTGGAAATATGTGCTGATATGTTGACCAAGGACATTTCAAATTGAAAAATAAACCACTAATTTAAAAATAAGAATGCAAATTCTTTCATAGCAATACTATGCTAAATACCCATCAGCTGGTGCAACAGCCTATCAGTCAACCGAATGAGTGTTAGGTTAGTTTTCTCAGAAGGAATGTCATTGCCGATGGAAGTCCTTCTCAGTCTAAGTCCATGGATGGCTAGAAGAAATTTCTGACAACACCAGTGGAAGATGTGACTTGAGACATATGCTGCTCTAAGGAGGAGGGATAATTTTCCCCTGAAAGTGTTATAGTTCTTACAGTTTTTAATGGTAATTTTTGATTATATCTACAATTAAATAAATAAACAAATATATAAAATTGTTTGTCTGTTCACTTTAGGCAGCTAGACCATTTGTCGCATATGGACCAAATTTAGCACACTAAATGGACAAGAGTAAGCTGGTGCTGCCAAAAAAAAAAAAAAAAAAAAACTGACATTTAGTTTAGTTACTTTATGTTTTGTTTAGTTTTTGACCATTTTTTATACATTTCTGTTATCGCAGACACAGTTTTTTTTTTTATGCAAAAACTATTTCTTATCATCAAAAATTCAGATAATGCTTTTTCAAATGACTATGTTTAAGCATTGTACTCACATATATGTATATATATCCATAGCCTCCAACATTGGCCTTCCTCATCAGTAGCACTTACGCGATATCGCCGGGGGGGTGTTAGGGGAGTCATAACCCCCCCATGAGGAATTTTTTGCCATACAAAATGTATAATCTTCACTCCCTTGTTACAAACACCTATACCAGGGTGTCTACCATCATGCAAAGGTCACGAAAGTCACGGAAAAGTTCAGAAATCGGCAAAAAGGTCAAGAAATGAAGCACTAGGTCACGATTAGCAGCTCAACTACGCTTTTTCCATTTCATTCAAACTCTTAGTTTCTAAATTTTTCTGTGTTAAGTTCGTTGAGAGAAATTATTTTATGTATCTTTTCTTAACATCGTATTTTGATTTCACGAGTGATTTCGAGAAAGGAAGTTGATTTGTTTAGTCTCGTACTAATGGTGTGTGTGGAAGGGGGGGGGGTAGGCATCTGCTGAGTGTCTGCTCTTCTCCCTCCCGACCTGAGGAGAGGGTTACAACCGTTCGCTGCAGCTTCAGGTCGTAAAATATCTCCTTAGAGAAACAATCTGTCATTCAGAAGAGTAGTCATAACAATAAATTATTTCCTACTGTAAATGGCACTTTATGGTGTTTTATAAATGCTGCAAGTAATTAATAAACACCACTTGGTTATTGTTTATTTTTTCAGATTTTCAAAACACATTCATCCAAACTTATAGCTGGCTGCACGGAAAGATTAAGACCACGGCAGTTCTGGAAGTGTGGGATAACCCCTCCTCCCTTTCATACCTTTTGATGTACTAAAAAGAATAAGAAAAAATCGATTCATTGACAGGGTGTCCACCAGTGGGAAATGTACCTGAATATTTCTCATGGCGAGAAAGTCGGGAAATACCACTTGAAAATATCGAAAATTCCGGTCAGCATTGGAGCCAAATTGATGGCAGCTCTGATATAAAACAATTTTAGGCAGAGAATGGGGCGGGAACTGTCAGTACAAAATTCGTGTCTGTTTTGCGGCCGCTCCACAAACCCCCGGGACAAACCTTTGTTTTGGCACTCCCTCTCTTCCATTTTCACGTAACAGCACTTTGCTTAGGGCAAGTGTCCCGTTTCCTCCTCTAGTTGCAGACTAGCATATATAGTGAGAAAAATTGCAGATGATGCCAAATACGAGGGGTCCGAAAATTTGCGTGATTATGAAAAATTTGTTGGCAAAACCGGATTCCCGTTATTTTAGGAATGCAAAATTTAATTTAAAAAAAATATTTGCTGTTATTGTTGTTGAAATAAAGGATAATGGCGGCCGTACACAACTTCAAAAGTGTAGATTTCATTAAGTGAAAAAATTTGGTAGTTTAAAATACAAATCCCACACTCTTTTGAATTTATATATTTTTGAAGTATTTTTAATAAAATTACGACCCATATTTTGTTTTACAAAATAATCTCTTAAAATTTACTGTAAATGAAAGTACCGTAAAATTGCTCCTGAAAAGGATTTAAAAAAAAAAAAAAGAAAAGAAAAGAAAGCCAAGTTTCTTATACAAATGTTTTTTTCCCTCCTAATCAAAACATCCACTCCTACATTTTCATTATTATACGTAGTTCCGTCATTTTGCAATTACAAAACTCGAATTTTTTAGGTTTTTTTTTTTTTTTTTTTTTTTTTTGAAATAAAGAATGATGATGGTCTTGTACAGTATTTGTAAAAGTGTAAATCAAAAATTTGGTATTTTAAGATACAAATCCCCCACCACACTTAAATTTTCCACGTATGAGGAAAGAAGTAAAATCATTGACAATTTCAATATACTTGTTCATACTTTACAAACTTTACACTTTCGTTGTAAAGTTGACGTTTTTTTACCAATTTTTACAATTTTATGCAAAACTTCCGTTTTTTTTTTAATGCTTTTTAATGATTCTTTGAACTTTTTTATTTTAATAAAGTAGGCCCCATATTTCGTTGTAAAATTAAAATCGCTTAAAATTTATTATTAATGTGATTTTTCTGCAGTTTTGTTTATTTTAAGATTACTAATGCCACCCGCATCTCTTATTTAAATTTGAAATAAAAATAAAATTGATTCTTATTTCATATTTAAATTAATTTTTGACCACTTTTCAAAATGTAAAATAGTAAAGAAAAAATTTCATTGAAGATCCCTCAAATATGAACGAAAATTATACCAAATGATAATGAAATTGAAACAAAGGCTATTTTGATTAGGAAAAGTAAAATATTTGTGAAAGCCAAGGACTTAGCATGTTTATATTTTTTTAAATTCTTCCTTTTCAGGTGTAATTTTAGAGTACTTTTCATGTATCACATAATTGCTTCCTCCCCCCTTCGCTAATGTGTTTAAAATCATATAAATTTTCTGTCCAGTGTGATTTTTTCTTTGTTTGTTTAAGAAATATATATTAAGTGTGTGTTGTGTAAATTTTAATATTTTATACTATTTAAACTATGCAAATAGACTTAAGACTTTCATGTGTTTATTTCATGGGGAAACATTAAAATACCGTTTGTATGCTATTTACAAAATTCATTTAAAATGTCTTTTACATGTTATTTAGCAGAAATCATCAAAAATGATGTCTGCCAAAAAGTTGTATATTAAACTGACAATAGTTCAATTTGTCAATTGCGTGTTGTTTTACATAATGGGAATTTTCAAAAGTTGGCAAGTATATATCTTCAAAACTTGAGAAAAGTATATCAGTTACCCGCTTTCCCTGCACACACACACAAAAAAAAGTTTAAGATGTTGGAAACAAGAGTAATTTTTTTTTCTTCTTTCATTCTCTTTTAAATTCAATGTTTTGCTTATTTTCTACATTTCCTTTTTTAAAAACAATTACTTGGATTCTACTTAAAAATTATAATTATCGCTGATCTCCATGTTTTATAGCTAATAACTTCAATATTTTTGCATCCTTTTGGTAAATGAATATTTACCCTTAAGTATTTTTATATTTATATCACTTATCTACACAAACACATATTTCGAATTAATGTAAATTTCCTGATTTTTTAATGCATCTGAAAGTTTGTATAAACTGAAAAGCTATCACATCACACTGATTCTGTGATTTTGAAAGGATACAGATTTTGATTAGACCGATTTTGCATGGCTAAATAGAGAAAAAAAGAAAAATGGCTGATTTTATTTTAAATTCTTCTTTTTTAATGCAATTTTTAATGTTTGACTTTAAATTAAAATGGGACATTTTTGGTAATTAAATTCAAAAGCTCGAGTACTCAAAGTGTTATTACAGTGTGTACATTGCAATTGAAGTAAAGGAATTTTATTTTAAATAACTGATTTAAAATAAATTTTAATCGATGTTTTTTATATACATCTTTAAAGAAATAAATTTGTTTAAAATATTTTCACTTTTACTAGTGTTGGCGATTATAATTACTTTTTAAAGTATTACATATTATCACAATCTTTAGGTAATACTTTATATTGTTTTCTTTTATTGAGTAACTCACGCGACTTAATGTTACTATACAAAAATATTTACTAATATATATTAATAGTGTTAAATTTAAAAGTATAACTTTCCTTCATTCTATCGGCATGATGCTGGAGTATAGAAAATGTTTTAAATCTCAACATTTTCCTTAACCCATATGAAAATTTCCCCAAAATTTCATGATATGTTATAGACTTGCATAAGTTCTGTATTACCATAAATGTATTAGGTTGTAACGAAAGTTTCCCGCCACCGCAAATATGATCTGCACAAACAGTTCGCGTTGGCGTGTTTGCTCATATCTTTCCACACTCTCTTTGGGATCTGGAAAAAAAGAGATTTACTTTAGAACACTGTGCAGTGAAATCTGTAAAAAATATATCGTTATCATTAATTACAAGGTATCTCAAATGAAACTAACAGAGTTAAAAACATCCAATTCAGTGGCAAAATGTCAGCTACAGAACGTCAACGAATTATGTGTACAGCTTTAGGTACTATTGTTGTATCATAAGACACTGTAAAGGTTTGGTACCTAAAGTTCAAAAACAAGGACTATGACGTACAAGTTCAATCGCTGGGTGCCGCATGAGCTGCATCCAGTAAATTTGGCGGAAAACTTTCGTTACAGCCTGATTAAAAGATCTGCAATGTACAAGCTACATGCATGTTTACTAAATAGCAATTTGTACAAGTTAACAGAAAGCAAATGGCTGATCGGTGAAAATGTTGAAAAAAAAATCACTTTAAAAATGATAAGGGGAAAGAAAAACTCGAAGAATTTTGTAATTCATTGTTATAATTGAAATCAGTTGTATATTTTTCTTCAAAATTTCCCCCGATCCTAGATCGCCGGATCGCACATATTCTGCATCCCGGGGACATTAGGATTTTGTATTTGCTATGGTCAAGAAATCAAGTGTACTTTATGTGGTAGACACCCTGTATACATATATATGAGTTGAAGTAGTCAAAACGTTCTCGGTATTTTAATTCATTTGTAATGAAAAGATCGGCGCCGCCAGAATATTTCCCGGGGGGGGCAAAGATTACTTAAAAGTATGGTTACCATGTTGAAAAGAACAAAAAAGCAAGGGAAAACACTGCGTACAAAAATCCAGGAAGGGGACTTGCCCCCCCCCCCCTTGCCCTATGTTGCCGGCACCCATGAATGCAAATAGTTCAAAAGTATTTACTGTTTAAAAAATTGTTTATTTCTTTAAAAAAGTATCGCATTTTAAAATTAGCTGTTTTAATAAATGTTTTATGCTATAAATTTTTCTTGTATATGTAATTTTCTTGGTTACTGATATATTACGCATGTGTACATGGAGTTTTTTCATCGATAACAAGGGTTTTTTAAAGTCTCTCTAATTTTCATTCTCCAAGGTTGGCAGCTATGCTGTAAAACAAGTCATGAGAAAAAAATCAAATCAGAATGACTTTGGATAGTTTCTTCAGCAGAAAATGAAATATGTATTTCTATCCAAATTTAAAAAGGCAAATTAAACTTCTGTGTTTCTTGTTTAAGTGTGATAATCTTTTACTGCAGTACTTGCAGGGTTCATACACCTCCTGGAAATCCTTAAAAACTCCTGGATTTCGATTTAAAACATTAAGGGCCCTGGAAATATTGTTTATTTTGTTTTCTTTATAGAATTTAAAGTGAAAAAAAAAAAATCCTAAGTGCGATCTGCTGAATTCTTTTTTTTTTTTTTTTTTCCCGACTTGTGTTTCAAGTGTAATAATCCACCACCATGTTTATTGACGTTCCTGCCATGGATTTGGAGACAAGAATTGTAATCACTTCAGTGGGCTGGAAGCTTACCTCAAAAAGTTCCAATGATGGCACGATTCGCTTTAGACATTCGTCCCTGCTCTCCTCATATCCAATAATTTCGTTCCTGAACAAAGCCCGTTGGCATTCTCAAACTCTTTTATCGCTAACTGCTAGCTCTTATGTCACTGCAAAAGTATCTCGTGATTGGTGTATGAACTGCAGTGGCGCACCCAGGATTTTAGTTTAGGGGGGCTTGACTACATACAAATACTGCTGAACTCGGTCATAGTGACTTTGGTTAGTTACAACTCTCTTATAACGTCAAAATATTCGGTATCACTTGACTGTCCCATAGAACACAAGCAATGTAACTCATTATAGAGTCATAAATAATTATCTGATCTTTTGAGCAACGTTGTAACCGCGTGTAACAGTGTTTCAACTAATTGTAAGCATTTATTTAAAAACTTTTAAAATAAATGTCTTTTTTGGTTAGAAATAATTTGAGGACAATAAAAAAAAGAAAGAAAGAACTAAAAAAAATTAATTAGCGACAATTTTCATTTTTTTAACGCTTTTCACTTCTAACTTTCTACCTTTAGGGGTGGCTTCAGCCCCCATAGCCCCCCGTGGGTGCGCCTATGATAAGCTGTATGCTCTTATCTCTTCTTTGGTACACGAGGTACATGTTTACAAAGCTTGCTGTTTGCGGCGGTGTGTTGAAATAATCTGTACGTGTGTGACAGTAGTAAAATTTTAAACCATCCTGAGATTTTCATCCTTTTCAATTAGCCTAAAGATGCCGGGTATAAAATGCGTATTCAATGATGCTTGGTTAGAAAAGGTATTTATGTATACTCCTGGAAAAATTATATTTTCTCCTGGAAAACTCCTGGAATTCATACTGCAAAAAAGTGTGGGAACCCTGTACTTGTTAATCTTATTATACAGGCATGAGAGTATTCGCGGAAAACTGCAGTTTTGTTTATTTTATAGATCGGCAAAAATCGCTTTTTTTTTTTTTTTTTTTTTTTTTTTTTCTCCTCCATCCATTTTGAGAGTGAATATTTTTCCTATAGCCTTTCCATTGTTGAAATTTCTTTCTTTTTTCAAACATTTTCAGCTGTGACCCTAATTTCACTTTACTCGTTATTTTCAGTTTCGTTCAAAATTACCTTCACGTGTAATTTCCGCTTTTTTCCAATTTTGTCACTCTCATCCCTGATTATTGTTCTAGTGCATGTGATCATAAATGTGAAATTTCATCATATCACATGTCACGCTTCCCCATCCCCTCCGCTGGTTATATTGTGCATTTTTCTTGTCTCCCGACAAGCACAATATAATGAGGGGCTACTGCATTAGAAACCTGTACTGTCCTTAAGGGTGTATGTCGAAGAAAAAAAAACTGTTTATAGTCTTTGTACACAAATTGAAATAAACTAATAGCACCATGGTCTCCAAAAAATTCCAGATGCTTCTTCATAAGCTGCTTTACATACTGCAATAACCGGAAAAGCTGTGGCTTTTGTGAAATTTTCAGAAAAAATTCTCAAACATGGATCTGAGCTGCAAGATTTTTCAAAGAGTGACACGCTTTGCAAAAATTTCTGATTTTTAAGAATTTTTCCTAAAAGTTTTGAAACTGATACAGATTTATCGTTTATTTCAGTATGTAGTAGAGCTTGTAAAGAGACAGTTTCAAAATTTTGAAGTACATGGCATAATTAGTTTATTCGTACTCATGTACTAAAATCACATGATTTTTTCGAACAACACCGTAAAGAAATCAGCTGATTTTATAAATTTGTTTATCAACGAAGATAAAACTAAATATGTGCCACTTACTAACACTCCAGTGAGCTAGAGGTGTTTAGAGATTGAAGATTATAAATTTGAAGTGGTTTATAATTTTATTTATCTGGGCTCATGTATTAACGCTAACAATATGTCTTTTAATTTCAATGATATAGGCATTGAAATTAAGACATTGTGGCAGATAATTGTTGTCTCCATGTTTTAAGGACTCTTTTTAAAATCAAAATTCATTGAAAGAAATAGTAAAATTATGTTATATAAAGTAATCATCAGATCTATGTCACTTATGGATCCGAACCTTGGACTTTGAATAAAGCACAAGCAGAACAGCTGACCATCTTTGAACAAAAGGTTCTTAGAAAAATATTTAGTGCTGTAAACAAGAATGGGCTTTGGGGTCAAAGACATAACTTTGAATTATATAGGTTATTCAAGGAGGGAGATATTAAATTTATAAAGATAGGTCATCTCCCCAAAAAATGGCAGTCATCTATTTTTTTCATTTGATTTGAATGAAACAAACTTTGAATTTAACAAATTCAAGCTGTACATAGAATACCATGAAGAATTTACAACTTTTTTCAATCCCTGGTTATAAGTGCCATCCAGTCATCAAGCAGATTGACAACTTGTTTAAAATAGTGTTTGAAAAATTTTGAAAATACGTAAAAAAAATTGCCATTTAAAAAAGGTAAAATTAAGAAAAATTGAATTGGGATTTTGTATGTGGGGGCCCTTGTCCCGGGCCTACTGGAAAATCAGGGCCTAGTTCAAACAGATGTTCTTGACAGAAGGCAAAGAAACCCAAAGATAGATTTTAATAACTATAGATTATTTGAAGTTGGAACACTAGATATTGATTACACTAAGCAATCATTTAGAGCAAAAATTTGCAAGTGGGCAAAACAGCCAGTTATCAACAATAGAAGCTGCCATCATATATACTAAAAGCTTTATTGGGTTTTAATAACTTTTAAAGAGTAATAGTAGGAGGCGGGGCACTACAGAGTAATGCTTTTGGCAAAAGCAAGGCCGTAGCCAGGAAAAAAAGATGTAAGGTTGAAATTTTGTACATCACCTGGTTTCATTTTACTAACTAGGAATATTTTTATATGGGATTCAGGTCCACATAATATTTTTAATTTATTTAGATGTAATGTTCCGAAAATGTTAATCAGCACCGTAAAATTCTGTCCCTTATATATCTGTGATTTATTGTACATGTCTATGATCAGTATTTAAGAAATGAAAGCCTCGGTCAGTGTTTTTGGGACACCCTGTATATACATGCAAGTAATTTTTTAAAATTTATTTGGTAGGAGATTTATATGTACATTTTAAAGAAATCTTCCGTTATTATTTACATAAGCAAGCTCACATGTTTATTAACCTTGTGTAAGTTGTGCAATATTAAAAAACATGTGAGTGGCCACTTAAAATTTCAAGCTCAGTGGCCACTGGCCACCTGCAAATTTTCTGAATTTTGACCTCTAGCCCAAGCTCAGATGGAGTGATTGTGTGGAAAAAGATGTTAAGCTATATATTAAGTGTTATTAACTGGAGAACATTAGCCAGGAGGAGGTCGGAGTGGAAGAACTTTCTCAGGAAGGCCTTGGCCCACCAGGGGCTGTCATGTCAATAGAAGTTGTTGGCATCTATTTGATCATTTCCTTGACAATTTCTCTCTTTCTTATCTCCCAAAAAATTTTGATAAAAGTTCATATCCATAGAGTTGCCAGTCCAGGCAACTTCATGTGTGTAAAACTGGTATAATATGGTCTGCCATGAATGCTGTAGCTCTTGATCGTACTATGCTAGCTGACCCCTTTTCTGGCATGCCTTCTGATAGTATACTTGCCAAGCATGTCTTTGCAAGGACATAGATGTGTTGCTTATGAAACAAACCCCACATGATGAAGCAAGTATTGATTAGTTATTTTTTCTTCATTAGATACACATTAGAAATTAAGTTCTATTATATTGCTATGCTATTGGCAGTTATTCAGTCATTACTCACTGGTGCTACCACTTACCTGGAAGTTATCCATCAAGAAACTATGGGATTGTGATCATTCTTTTTAAAACCAAGAAGTACATGGATTTATAAAAATTTCACTATGTTAACATAAACCACATATTCCTCTCTTTTTTAAATCAATTAAAATATGAATTTCAGACTAGATACACTCATGTTTGTACAATAAGCTTTTATAGTATTTATGAATTATTCATACATAGTCGAGTCACTAATTGACAAACATATAGTGAACGGCATTGTGAATGATCAGTCGCAGAAGGCATGTGACAGTGCCAGAAGTGGATGGTATATAAAGAGTATCTGGGGGAAGCAGGGAATAGCGGAATTGTTGCAATTATGCAGAAACAATTATTTATGGGATGTACATAAAGGTATGATAATTGTCTTCCATGCCAAGGTTGGTAACATTTCCAAAATGGCACAGTTTGTGAAATTCTTGTGTGCCACTGTGTTGGAAGTGTATCATTTATGGCAAAATAGCATCGTTAAAAGACAGCAACGTTGAAAGTGTAGTGGCGCATCGACCATTGGTGTCAGAAGTGAACGCCAGCGGAAATGATCTGTTCTGGCAAATAGACGAGCAAGCATGGAACAACTAGTAACTAGATGGACAAAGCGGCTACCAGAAATGTATCCCGAATGATAATTCAGTGAGTGCTGTGTATGGGAGCTCCATATGCAGATGGCTGGAATTCACACGGCAGTACTATACATGTATGTCCAGAGTGGAGCAGGTGGCTTTTTCCGATGAATTGCATTTTCTTTCCCATTGGATGGTGTCACATTGACACAACGTGCATATTTTTTTAATGAAAAATTATTAATACAAATCCTAATAAATATTGTCTAAATTTAAACTAATAATCTATTCTAAATTTAATTTAAAAGTTTTTAACAATAACTGTTTTTTAAAGCTTTCAATTTTCCTCTTAGCCTTCTCAATTACAGCGCATTAAAGTACTTCTAAAGCATTTCCCTCTTATCAGCTGCTTTGAAATAAAATAACAGTTGACGCCAGTTTTCTCTCCTGCTAAAAGAATAACAACACTTCTTCCCTCGCATATGTATTCTCTGCTCCGCTGAAACAGATGTTTGCGGTTTTCCTCTGCTGCGCAAGAAGCATATTGCTCGACAAACACCTGCTAAAATTTGTTCTAGAAAGATCGAGCTCCCTTTTTCTATAGCAATAGTCTAACGGTCATTCTTAAGCGGTTGGAGAGTAATTTTTGATGGGGCAAGCCACTCACTTCACGTGAGGAGGCTTTTGCCCACCGACACGTAATATATACCGCGCTGCACGGATTCGCATCTATGCCGATCACTTTATGGTGACGGAGGCGTTCGCCCACAGAGGTGCCAGGCCGCATTGGCATCAACGCTGTATAATTTTTATGAAGATGCTTCCCCAAGTCATCATGTTTTTGTATGTGTGTTTTCCTCAAGTTCCTGTGCTGTGTAAATGTGCATCGTTTTCAATTGTTATAATCCAGAAGCCCTAATTTTTCGAAGGTCTAAATAAAAGTATGTACAAAAAAAAAAACTGCTTCAAGTGAGCTTTCGTCATTTCAGTGAAATTTGTTCTTTTAGCGTAATACATGTGAACTCTGATGGAAATTTCTTATGTGTCGTTTTCGTTTGTGAAGAAAACTAATCCTGCCTACAAAAGAATAGATCTCGTTTCTCGACAGATGAGTGCGTCTCAAAGTGTGCAGTGAAATCTTCATGTTATTGTGATTTTTAAATTAATTTTCTAAATGCCAAAAATTTATCGGATGACTACGTGTCCCATCATCTTATCGAATTCATGCCGTCGTCCTTCCGAGGCACTACAAGTTCAAATTTTGCACGGCCCTACCTTTTGGATTATGCTTCACAAGCAACCTCTTTCGTATTTACCGTAATGTAAGTAACTACCTCTGGTTCTCAGCAACGCAATGCGTCGAGATTTCGTCTGACATACATAAAAATAAATACTTCCACCTTACCTCTCCAAGACAGATGGATGGGTGTTAGGGTATGCATCTTGGAACACTGGAAAACAGGTACTCTGCAACACTTGCCAGACATGTACAAGATAGAGGAGTCAGCTTGATGGTCTGTGAAATGTTTTTGTGGCATTCTCTCAGTGCACTCATATTTGTGCATGCCACTGTGGATCAATTTAAGTATGCAGTTGTCTTGAAGGAACACATACTATCCTTCATGTGGAATTGTTTTTCCTTAGCACAGTGGCATCGTCCAGCACCAGCAGGGCAGTGAGCTAACTTGTACAGTTCTCAGTGTATATGCATGGTTCAAAAAGCAAGAAAATGAGTTTACTGCATTTCCTGAACTTAAAACCATCTTGATCAAGTTATTTGCTCTATCAATCCTCAACCATGCAACCTCCTGCAGCTGGCTACGGAACTGGAGTCTGCATGGCTTTGAATGCCTGTGAGCACATTATTGAGTCTCTCCCTGCGTGTCCAGCCATGGACCCATTTGTCCTTGATGTATGTTCTGGATTTTGACTGCTGGTCACAATAAAGTGACTGGACTGTGTATTGAAAGAAGAGAAAGTTTTAAAAATGTCTGGAAGCACAGAACCCATCTGTTAATCTGCAACAGGATTTTGGGCATTGAATGTAATCTGCAGCAAAATTTCACAATAACTAATAGAAAAAGGGGTTCAGGACTCGGTAAGCAGATTTGTATCTCAAGTTTGCACTCATCTGATGTTATTTAATCAGTTGGATATTATCGAACTAATAGAAATTTACGTGTATAATTTATTGAATCTACAATAAAACATAACTTGTTTCAGTTGTATTTGTTAGCAATGTTCAGGAATCGATGTAGACAAAATTTGGGACTGTTTTACTGCCCCTTTGCAAAATTACAATCTATTAAAACAGCCCGGTACTATTCTGCTATTTGAATTCCACCCAAATTTGGCAATTTTTTTCCGGTAGTAGAGGGCGAAGCTTGGCGACATTATTTTCTAGAAACCCATCCTCGATCGCATGATGATCTTGTCCTTTTTTTTTTTTTTTTTTTTGGTAACCCGGCTTTGTTGTGCGTAGTACATTCGCTACTGCTTGAAAAGGAAAGACTGACATATTAGTCGGCACATTGATTGTACTGATCCGCGAATGTGTTATGTATTCGTATGTGCATCCTGAATCGTGAAGCGACTTTGGTGGGTTTTTTTTTTTTTTTTTTTTTTTTGTAACCTTGCTTGTTTGTCTGTAGTAAGTTAGCTTGTGTTTGAATAGCCAAGTAAAACATATTTTTCTGTTTTGTATATTTGTCCGCCTATTTGATTTAATAATCTTGCATAGGCCCTAAGCATGTGTTTGAATAGCAAAAGAAAGTCGATTGTGTCTGTTCTGTAACCTTCTGCTTTGTTCTGCGATGCTGTTGTTGTATTGTTGTAATCTTCCTCGAGGTTTAACTTGCGTTACCATATTTATTTTAGTTTAGGTGAGTGTTGGTTTAATATATATATATATATTTGTATAATTATGAATTAATAGGAAATGTGGTGACGAATGAGGAAGATAAAATAAATTTTTGTCAGAGTTGTTGAAGGAATTGTTTTGTAAGGTATGAACGCCTATTAATCATATGGATGCGGCTGTCGTGCAGATTCTAATGGCTAAATAACGATCCAGGCAATTCAGTCGGATAGGGCCGAATTTTACCGTAGCATATGTTTTGAAATTGTGTATTTTCGATAGTGCGAGTGTTTCGAATTGAAACGTGAAGTTACAAATGTTGGAATTAAAACAGTAAAAGGTTTGAAATTTAATAAATAAGTTTCAAAACAGAGTAAGTTATATTTATTCGTGTGAGGAATTGACGCCACTAAAATTTGCAAGAAAAAGCTGAAAATGTGAGTATGTTTTAAAATATTTAGATTTGTGTAGAATTGTCTATTTTATGTCATATTTTATGATGTATGGTTATAGAAAATGCTGAATGCATTCAGTATAGCAGTAAAACATCCTTGTAGATGCTTGGTGAGTAAATTAACTTGCTCAAAAAAAATTTCCCGTAAGTAATTTCATTGTTGTCGAGGACTGATTTGCAGAGTTCGGGGCCCTGTGCAAATGCTTCATTGGGGGCCCCCTTTTTTGAAAACTTTTTCAAAATTTATAAATTTTTAAACTTAAAGAACAATTTGGGGGCCCCCTTTTGATAGGGGGCCCGGGCGCTTGCCCCGTTTGCCCTGCCGAAAATCAGGCCCTGATTGTCGTATTGTTCGGAAATGTAAAGTGAGGTCTTGCAGATATAGCGTCTATATTTAAAATGTTAATTCGTTTGAAATTTATCGTTTTTGATTTAGAACAGTAATAGTTTTATCCATAGCTAGATAATATACACGCGCACGCTGTGCGCGGATACATTCGCGAAGAATTTCGAGGTCTTGCGGATAGTTTTTCTGTTTTTTTAAATAATGGAGCAACAATTACCTAGAGAAAATATTTTCTAAGCAACTTTAGCGCAAACGCGATATATGTAGGTGTGTACGTACGTATAGATATGCTCATTGCTTATACATATTTTACTGACTACGTCTTCTCCGTAGAAAATCTGAGAAGCTTCGCAGATAATCGCCCGCGCTCAGTGTGCAGCATTGTGTTTCGGTCACGTGTGGTGTGCGTTCCTATTACGCACTCGACCTATTTGTGATGCGGCACGAAGGAACACATTTCGTCCTCACTCCGGTGCATTACGAAAAGATGCTCTCTCCAGTTGTCTCCATGGTCTGCTCGCACCGTTCCTGCGGCGCATGCGTCTTGTTTTCGAAGCTTGTCGGCAGTAACGATAAGGAATACATGTGGTGTTGAGATTACAATAATACAATTCAATTCGTTTGATCTTGTTGTGACGGGCGAATTTATAGTTTACATTTACAACGAAAACTATTGCAAATTTTACTGTTTTTTAATTACGCAATTTAATTTTGCAGATACTTTGGGATTGTGTGCGCAGATACTTTTTTTTTTTTATCTGACTATGGTTTTATCTATTGTTGATGTAAGGATTTAACATTCATTGAATTTTGTCGTATGTAATGGTGAATCTGTTAATTTGTCTGTTTACATTTTTAACTTTGTATTTTGTGTTAAAATGTTTGTTTTGAAAGCATTGAAAATGTTTAAGGCGAAATAAATATCCCATAGGTATTTGGCAAGACAAAAAATCACCTAAAAAAACATTGTAGCTACTTGGTGATGAAAAAATTGCCAAATTTGACTGGTGTTCAGATAATGGAAAAGTACCAACAGCCCTTCAAAAAAATGTTATCTGTTAAATCCCTACACAAAAATACAATCAATTAAAACAACCCTCCAGTGTCATTTTACCATATATTTTAATTTGTTTTGTAAATTAGGGGAAAAAAAGTGACTTTTTCAAAAATTGGTATGAAAATTCACAAAAATAGAACCCTGGGAAAAAATTCCTGGATTAATGCCTGGAGTTGGAGAAAGAGAAAAACTTTAAGTAAATACAAATGTGTAAGAAAAGCATTGCTGCTATTTTGTCAAATTATATAGAAATAATTCATTGAGTAGGACAGTTTAATAAAATTAATTATTTTTCTAGGTAAAAAAGTAACTGTTACATATAGCCTTGTATTCTTAGTTTAAATTGTATAAAAAGTAAGAAATGGGTCAGTTTTTTGGCAGGCCAGGAACCATATAAAAAGCACTGGAGTTTTATCAACACAACATAAGGTAAACTGTCCGTATTTTTATTATTTTTGATATCACAAGAGAATAAATATTTTTATCCAAGATTTTATTTGTACTAACTCTAGTAAAATGCTTAAAGTAAGAGGCTCCAAATATTGAAATTAATGCTGCTTTCAAAAATTTTCTGTTTCTTGTATAACCAGATGAATGCCATTGAGGAGTATAAACACTCTCTTATCAACAGTTCCAGCTTGTTTGTCATTGCCACCTGTACATCTTAATCTCATTTTGCTCATTATTTCAATGACTCAGCTCTAACTTTCACAGGAAGCTTCTAATACTGGATTGAAAACTGAAACTGTATATAAGTAACTTAATCAATATAGGTATTTTCTTTTAAAGGTGACTTAGTCTTTTGTATGAAGCCTTCTTTTCCTATATGATCCCTTTAGCAACAGAAAATGTTTATTTTAAGAAATAAAAAAGCAATTTTTTTTTTTAATGACCGTAATCAACACACAATACTCTTACGAAAATAATCTGCAGACTGTATTTAAAAAAAAAAAAAAAAAAAAATGTGACATGCATTTTGCGTTTTCTGCTATGGAGAAAAAATGTATGTGTTAAATCTATATCAAGTAAGAATCTTAAAAAGCTCAATGCTTTTTCATCCTTCATAGACTCTCTTTATTTATTTTGAGACATTATTAAGTAGGTACTCTGTCAAAGGATTACTTAAAATTTGCTATCTTGTTATTTAAAAAACATTGTGCAATTCATTAATCTTGTTCAACATTCCAGTTTCTTTTTTCTTTTCCTAATTTCATACTTTGGCTCAGAAATCTGTTTTTTTCAGGACTGTAAGTAAAGAAACTTCACCTAATGGCGATGTCAATGACTCTGTCAAAAAAGAGGAATCAAACGATGAGAAAATTAAAGAAGAGACTACAAGACGAGGACGCAAGCAATCAAAAGAGAGGAATGGGAGTTCGAAGGTCGAAAAGTCAAGTAAAAATAAAGTTCAGAAGAAAAAGTCAAGAAAGTCATCTAGTAGTAGCAGTGGAAGTTCAAGGTTTGTTTATGCTGTTTTAATTTTGCGATTAAAAAAATTTCTATTTTAAGTTCTCTGTTAGCATTTTATTGCACTTTATTGATGAATGTAGTTAAGCTTTTTACTGCTTCCATACATCTGTTATGTAATTACTAATTATATTTTGCAATATTTGCCATTAGGCAGATTTAAATTACATGAGATTTTTATGAGTAACTTTTTTAAAGCTATAAAAGTAATTTTATTAGTCTTTATACAGTACCCTTTTATTATCTCAATTTATTAAGTATATTAAACTACCCACTAAGATTTTTGTGGGTATTTTTTATCATATTTTTAATTTTTTAAACAGAGTTAGCAAGAAATAAGGTGCCAACTTCAGTAGCATCTAAAATGCAATTTATTTGCCCAAATAAGATAAAACTTGACTACATGTAATTCAAATGATGTGCTTGGCATTTATGAAATAATACAAAAAGTACAAAATTCATCAATTGGTGGCGCTGTAACATAAATGATATCTTGATGATTTGCATCTATTAAAAAATCTGAAACATCATTTTCTTTACACAGATCTGGAAAATTTAAGATAATTTCTGTCCCCTTTTTTTATTTTGTTGTTGTGTGTGTGTACAGTAGATCAAGACACTTTTGAAAGTGACTAAATTAATTAAAAATTGACTAATTAAAAATACTTTTTTTACACTCTTTTTACTTGCTTTACTTTTATTTTGTGTATCACAGTAAAACATGTATAAAACCTTTTACAATATTTAATTTGAACCTTTTATGTAGCTCTAGGAGCAGGTCATCCTCATCGAGCTCAAGTTCAAGCAGCTCGAGTGGATCATCCTCTCGTAGCAGTCGCAGTTCCAGTTCAGGATCAGACAGTAGCTCATCCTCTTCGTCATCATCTTCATCATCATCATCATCTACCTCTAAAAGGAAGAAACGGGTGGTTAAAAAAAGGCAGCATGACAAAGAAAAGAAAGAGAGTTCTAGGTAAATAAATATGTCAGACATGTAGATTTAATTGTTGACCATGTTTTTAAAAAAGTGAAACAGATGTTGCCCAAAATAGTGCTTAAGTTTTTATTTGGTGGCAGTTTAAAAATTGTAAGGCCAATTGTTTGTAAGAAAAATTAAAAAGCTTGTGAATTTGAAATATGTATATATACAGGGTGTCCAGTGCTAACGCTGTCCAATGGCTATTTCCTAAACCGTTAGTCAGAGACACATAGTTCCCATCGCAAAAATGCTTTAAATTGTATAATCTATTATATCAGAAACAATCAAAGTCAATAAATCAATTTCTATAAAAATTAAAATATTTAAATTTTTATACTGTCCCACGGTCCTATCGGTTATATTTAGAAAATTTTTCTTTATGCAATTTCATGCACAAAAAAAAAAAAAAAAATTGTCCTTCTACGACCAAAATTCATCGATTTACGAAGCAGCAAACATTGTGACTTAAGTCACTTTTCCAGGTTTAAATATGTCACGTTATGGTAAACCGTTAAGGGACCATATAAACACTGAAATTTTAAATTGTAGGTTTTAATTTCATTTTCTAGCGTAATGCAGAAAAAGAAGCAAAACTAATTTTAGAGTACTGATCTTCAAGCAGACAGGGCCTTATTATCGCATGGGAAAATCGGGACTTTGCCCAGGGCCCCCCAATTTCAAATGCTGTTCTGAAATATTTTTTATAAAATTTTGATATAAAAAAGAATGAAACAAATTTCATAGATCAGGGGCCCCCAAATCTATCAATGCCCGGGGGCCCCTGTTGGTCATAATCGGGCCCTGCAAGCTGAGGGTTATAGTCAAGCTCTATTGAAATCTATCTGAGGTCAGACTTACTAAATCGTATATAGTGTTACGAATTTTCGAGGCAACCTGCTGTTCTGGGGCTTAAAATAGTTCAAAATTTGTATTCTACGCTTCAAATAGATAAATTTTGCTATTTGTTGCATCAAAATCCGCCAACTAGAACTGGAGATACGGAGGTTTCGGTTTCCCATTCAAATATATGGGGTTTCTTGAAATCTCGAGAATATTGGTCCTAGGGCTTCGATCTCTTCACTTTTGGGGACTTATTTTTGGTGCCCAATTTCGCGATATTTCACCAAAAGTCGCCAAGCTTGGCGGCATTTTGGTCATTTGGCGCAATTTTCCCTATGAGGCCTGTGAAGTTGCTTTTGCTGCATTAAAAACGCATAATAACCTATCATTTCTCTTCTATGACGTAATCAAAATTACCGCTTTATGTGAAATCCTCGAGAAATAAGACTTTTCTGGAAGCTTCTTGTACCTTCTGCGTTGGCTATAAATTGAAGCGCTTCGGAAGCAAGCCCCAGTTCAGTGCGAATTGAACACCCAGTGTGAGTACGCTTGATAGAAGCGGTGTTTCACGCTTCTTTTCGAAGCTGTTTTTAAAGTGCTGTGTGTAAATTCTTCACTGTTGAGTCTTGAGGGATTATTAGTGTTATTCCTCGTATATTTCCACAAAATTTTACCTGTGGAAGTGTTTTCTTTTTGTGTGAGAATGACAGCCTTTGTGAGAGCTTCTGATCTAAGCGGACTGTTGCATTACTGATTAAGTGTGCTTGTGAATTTTGTACAGCTGATTGTTCAACTAAGTTCTAGGAGCAATAAAGTTTGTGTTCCATCCTGACAAGTGACTTTTTACTAGAACTTTCTACACTAACTGGACTTTAGAACGACGAACCCAGGAAACAAGCAGAAGATAGGTAGCATGTGTCAAAGGTAGCATAAAGATGTGTAACATAAGAGTGTGCTACGAAAAGTACAGGAAGAGTTTTCTGTACGAGTGCATATTCAGATTGCAGTCGAAGGAAGTTATTTAATGCCAGTTCATTAAAAAAAACCTGTTTAAAAAATTCTGCTTTCAGCATAAGCTATATTTTTGTTACTTTATTGGATACACATAGTTAAACATGAATCTTCTTTATGGCAATCTATATTCATAAAATAATTAATGAAATTGCTAATAAATATTACAAAGCCCAAACCATGTACATTAATTTTTCTCAAATTCATTTTGTATACAACCCCTATTTCTCAGCTCGAAAAGTGCTCTAACTTTAACCAGCTGTAGCTCAATGAATTTTGGTCGTAGAAGGACAAACTTTTTTTTATTGTGCATGAAATTGCATAAAGAAAAATTTTCTAAATATAATTGATAGGACCGGGGGACTATATAAAAATTTAAATTTCGTAATTTTTATAGGATTTGATTTATTGACTTCGATTGTTTCTCATATAATAGATTATACAATTTAAAGCATTTTTGCAATTGGAACTATGTGTCTCTGACTAACGGTTTAAGAAATAGCCATTGGACAGCATTAACACTGGACACCCTGTATATTAACAAATATATTTTCATATATACTGGCTGGCATACTTTAGAATTGATTCATGTTTAGTCTCTAATCTCAGGCACTTTTTTTCAAGTTCCATTTTCGCAAGCTATAATCACAAGTCTTTATTTTTTTACAATGGTGGCCAAATTCAGTACTTTAGTAATAATGGTCAAATTTGTGCAGCTGGTGACATTTGCATTTCAGTTTCTCCTATTTAAAACAGGATATATACCAGTCAGGAAAATGGAAAGTAAATCAGGAAAGTCTAGGGTGGGGGAGGGGGAACCTGGAAGATGTAAAATGGGTCAGGAAAATTCTAAAAAAAAAAAAAAAAAAAAAAAACCTTTATATAAAAATTGTTGTGGCAGGGTTTTTTTTTTTTTTTTTTTTTGTTTGTGTGTGTGTGTTGGTTGAACTCAAGATAGTGAAAAATGCTGATAAGTGATTTGTGTTTAGGTAGAATGAATGAGTCAAAATACTTGTAGGGGTGTGATACACCTGTTTTACATTCTGTGGTCGTCTATTTCTTGTGTCAGAAAGCTATCTGTAACCAGTAAAAATACAGCACTTTTTATTATCATTTTCTCTCTTCCAGATTTGAAGTGTAGTAGACCAAAAGATAAAAACTCGTTGAATTTTAGCATATGTATTTAATCTTGTCCTAGATAAATCGCATAAGTACTCCAATAGCACAAGTAGTATTGGTCAATATTGGTTAAATCTAAACCAACAAGTATTTTACTTGAAACAAATAATTTTTCTTTATAACTTAAGTGCATCAACAGTTATGGGTACGTCCACCAGAAATGAAACTTTTTGCTGAAAAAAAAATCTTAATCAATGTACTAATGTAATATATCAATTTAAACTAGGAAAGTTGGGGCATATGAATTTGTAAGTAATTTTTTATAAGAATCAGTGTAGAATGAAAATTTGCTGGTATAATGGTTGTAAACTTAATTTGCTTTTTGGCCTGAAAACTATCACTTATTTAGTTGTATAATTTTCTTATTTTTGTTCATAAAATGCAATTCTGTGTATAAATTATCAGATCTATCAGATGTGCAGAGTTAAAAGTTTCAAAATAACCTTTAAACACAATTTTAACTGTATTTAATAATTTATACTAAAATTTCACAAGAGTAACAGAAAACATATAAAAGTTTTAATTTTAGAAAAAGTACTTGATATTTTTACTTAAAACTTGTATCTTCTAATTTGGTGGATTAACACATATTTTGCACTGATTATTTTATTTATGTCATGCATAGAATAGGCCCTAGAGTACTGTCACAAGTAACAAATGTGTTACTCTTGTGACAAGGAACTTCTATGTATAAGATTTTTGTAAATAATCTCATAGGATGTTCAGTTCAGTTCAAGACAAAACAAAACTTGAAGTTTAGTTTTTATCTGTCAAATTTTTAAAGTAATCTTTAGCTATAATTACATAATTTATGGAAGAAACGCCTCACCCGGCATAAACGCCGCAGTCGTGATTGTTGTTGGGAGAGGGTTGGGGTTGATTGCCATCAGAAGTCAATGCCAGATTAAAATTGAATACTTTCTAAAATAATTTCTTAATTAACAAAAAATAAATAAGATATGTTGCATTACTTAGACCCAATTAAAAAAGCTATTAAGTTGATCGGATATATTTCGGGAGAAGATGGATAAACGGTAAAAAAATCTCCTTTTATTTCCCTTCCCATAGAATGTTTTAAAGTATTTACCGCTATTTTATGAAGCTTACAATTTCTATTTTCAAATAATCAGTGTCCTATTTCCTATAAAAGCTGTCAATGTTAATATTCACAAAGGCTAATTTATAGGAAAAAAAAAAAAAAAAAAACTTCTTGTATTCACAAAAAAGTTCAGATAAACTACCATGCGCCATTAAAAAGAAAGAGCGATGTGTGAGGAGAAGAGGTTCAGTTAAAAGTAAACATTTTCCCCCTGGATGGCCAGCTGTTGATTATGTAATGAGCTCAGCAAGTTGTTTGTTTTAAACTGAATGTTGTGTGATAACTCTTGATGTTTCTAGTCATTTATTATTTTTGATATTTACAAGGGGTGATCAAATGAAAAGGTACGAAACGACACGGTGGGTACAAATGTAGACTTTATTCAAAATATACACCATAGCCTTGAGCACAACGATCCCACTGATGAACAAGCCGCAGGATTAAGGAATCCTGCGGCTCCCAGAATTCCTGTGGCCGTGACGAGACCCAGTCCGTCACAGCATCCTTGAGTATGTTGTCCGAGTTGAAGCGCTTCCCTTTCAGGTGTTTTTTCAGTGGACCAAACACATGGAAATCGCAAGGCGACATGTCCGGACTGTAGGGTGGATAAAAAAGCTGTTCCACTTGGCCAGTTCCTTGGAGAAAACGGACACTCCATTTTCTCACTGGCTTGTGGGACACAAGTCTTCCCTGTATACGGTCATCATCTGGCAATGAATAGTGACCGTTTTAACACCTTCCGCTGTCAGAAAACGGATAAGGCCTCGCTGCTCCTTAGTCATTGAATTTTGTAATGCGAACACCATCTTGTCCTCACATGCACTGCCACATCATTCGGATGTAGGAGGGTGCTTTATGTAAGAGCTTCTACTCTCTCCTGCAGGCCCCCGCATACTCCCACACTCGACAAAGACTCCAATTCCATCCCTAGATGTCTCGCTAAGTTCTCCTATAACTGCACAGTCAAATATGTTAATGGTTAAGTTGTTACGACGTTTCGTACCTTTTCATTTGATCACCCCTTGTATAACATTGGGATTTATTTTAAAAGCACTTAGCATTTCTTGAACATGCCAATTAGTTGGCAGTGTCTATTCGGTAGAGTGCTCCTGCACTGGGCACAAAGCCGCACAGTGACAAAAAAACAAATAACTTATAGATTAACTTTTTTTGGGTGGTGAGAGGGTCGTGGGTTAGGAACTTTGCAACGGCGGTGCAAGCCAACTGATCAGTAAGGACTAGTGCTTTTACGGGCTCATTGAATCTACAGTGATTTTCACAGATGGAACAAATCAGAAGTTCAATGGTGCACGAAAGAAACGGGTGCGTGCGTTTTATAGATGGCAGTGTGCTTTTGTAGTATTTTACAGAACTTTAACCCCTCAAAATATATATTCAAACCTTCATTAAAATTTAATTATCGTTCTAAAATGTGGATATAAAAGATTCACTTCTTTTTTTTTTTTCTTTTTACTTAATTGAGGAGACATCAGTTAGATTTATGAAGCCATCCAGTCCAGAACATGGGACATGGACCCAGTGTTGCTGGAAAATTTTTGAACTAAAATCGCAAGAGGTTGCTAGGAAAGTAGCAAAATGTCGCAAAAGTGGCATCACAGCCATGGGTTGTTATGTTGTAGAAAAATTGCAGATCCTAAAATTTATTAGCATGACGCTTTCAAAAGTTGGAAAAATTGTGAAAAGTCCCAAGATCTGGCAACACTGCATGGACCCTTCTCATGGCCCTCTGACATTTAATTTTCTCCAAAACTGGATCAAACCGCTTTTCTATGGGTGTAGATTTGCATTCTGATTCGCTACGGTGTGCTCTGTGCATGCTAAAAAGTATGTGATCAGTGATGGCACCATCTTGAGACATTAATCGCTAAACAAATTTTACGATTTTTCGTTGAAGATTGGCTGAAAAAAATTTTAAATATCGCAAGCACCGCACCAGGTATAAACACCGCACTTGTTATTTTTTAACTTTTATACTCATAAATGCCACGCCATTACATTAAGTGAAACATGTGAAATTGACTTATTTTTGTGTATTTTTAAATAGCAAATAACTCAAAGTATGAAGAACTTTACAAAACTGTGTACAGATTTAAAGCATTCAGTATATTAAGTTCAAGAATCTCTTACAGTAAACTCACGGCTATGTGGCAGAAGGATAGGCCAAATAAGCCAGAGTTATAAAACAGGAATGAACTATCTTTAAAATTATTTTGAACATCGAAAGCTTTCTTGTTCCCTTAATATTTTCATTTGAATATAAAGGTGCCAATAATTGTATGGTTTACCCTATATGTATAACTAAGACTGTTAGAAAATGTGTATAATCTATGCTTAAGGCACTTATCTACTTTGTTTTTTAAAGGTTTTTAAGAAATATACTTTCTTAATGAGTGTTTCTGTTTAGGTCTAAAAGAAGGAGTCCAACTCCCAAACCAAAGAAAATACACATTGGCCGATTGACTAGAAATGTTAACAAGGATCATTTGTATGAAATATTCGGTTTGTATGGCCCTGTAAGATATGTTGACATACCTGCTGATAGAATTCATGGCCATATGAGAGGTTTTGCATATGTGGAATTTGAGAATTCTGTTGATGCTGAGAAAGCCATAGAGCACATGGATGGAGGTAATTTTTTCCACATATATTTTTCTGCTCAACTAACTTACAGCAATCCCCCCCCCCCCCTCCTCCTCCTTTCACATAACAAAAATAGAATTCAATCAGTATTTTGAGCTTTAACTGAAATGAACTGCTTAGACATACATTTATGGTTTTGATGTTTTCTATATGAAGTTTTAACACTTTGAGGGTCCATTTATATTTTTTTTACTTAATCTTTTGACACCAGCTGAATAAAATTTCTGTACTGAAAAAATTCTTAAACTGCAGTCAGAGGTCAATGCAAAATGAGCTTTCCTATTTCTTGGTGTCTTCCTTCCCTTTTCATCCTCTTCAGTGGTTTGTAACTCGTGCACTATTCATTGAAAATGGATAAAAAAATTTATATATTTATTTTAACATGTTGAATTCATATTTCAAATAGACTTTAAACTTTTTTTTTTTTTTTTTTTTTTTTTTTTTTTTTTTTTTTTATGTAGATGACTCTCATCCAACAAAAATGACAGTTAAAATGTTCTGCCTTTTTATAGCATCAGCTCATCCTTGCCTCTGTGGGTTCACACCTAAAATGTGAATTCTCATTCAAACCTTCTTTATTTGCTACATTGGGAGACTTGCCTGTAAAAAAACTGTGCAATATCCAAAATATCTCAACGTTTTAATTCATTATAATGACAGAGGAATTCTAACAATTTTTTATGGGAAATTTTCTAATATAAGGAAAGTTAATGTTAATTGCATTCTTAATATCACATTAAGAATGCAATCTTAATGTGATTTACTTTTTAAGTAATCACATAAAAAGTAATGTGATTTTCAAGTAATCACATAATTAAATTAAAACACACAATTAAAAGTAATTAACTTTTAATTGTGTGTTGTAAAAGTAAATCACACAATTAAAAGTAATCACATAAAAAGATGCATAATAATTTAAATCATTATGCATCATTATCACACCATTATGCTGTTATATAATTTAGTTTATAACAGGATAATTTAACTTATTATTTTTGTTGTATCGTTCAGTACTGAATGAAGGATGTTTTAACTTTTATGAAATTGAGTAAATGTTGCAAGATTTTCTAATGTAATTAATCAGTACTAATGCATAATTTTACAAAATTTTTTGGCTGGATATGCAGCAACATTCAGTGACAAGTATGTTCAATACCTGTTCAGTATTCAGTCAGTAAACTAGTCAAATATCAGTCACCAAATATTCAATACAACTTCCTATTCTCTGAATTTATGAAATATTATTCGAACAAATCCTGGAGGGGAGGGGGGGGGGATCTAGAAAGGAAGGGACCCAAGTAGTTTTTTTTCTTTTTTCTCTTAGAAATGCATTTGTATTTTCAGGAAAGTCAATTATTTGCTAGTCTAAATTAGTGATTTTGTGTCCTACTTATGGATCCACCATACTACTTTCTTCTCTTTACTTTCTAAATGTTTGTCAGTATCAACTCATTCTGAAATTAAATACCCTCAAGTTATTTACAATCACTACTTTATTTATATCAGAAGTTCTTTGATGACTTTTTCTTTTAGTAGGAGCGGATGTCATTCCCTTAGACAAATCATTTTGTGTAGCATGAAAATATTTCCTTTTTCTGTCTATCACAATTTACTTTTAATTTCATTCATATTCTTATCAAAACTTGCTTGGCATTTTATCAATGAATCTCAGTTTGCATATTTTAAAAACCCAGTTCATATTATGCTATATATTGGCATAACTGGTTGGAGACCAGGTTTGGCTAATCCCAGACTAGAAAAATTAGATTTTCTGTTAAGATTAGGAGATAATTCCCTCTAAAATGGGCTGAAGTCCACCTAAAGAATTTCCAAAAAGCCTAGGGTGGAATTCTGCTCCGGTGGTTTCCGAAATAGTCAGTGGAAACTGTTGACTGGGCAGAACCAGTTGTTTGGTAACAACTGGTTGTAACGACTTTCCAAAAGTTTCTCAGCTCATCGGGGGATTGTTTAGTTAATCGCAAGAATCCCTTAACGCTCCTCCTCAATACTCCACCTCAGGTGACCATTAGGCAGGGCCGAGTTAACGACAAGGGGAGAATCCAGCTCCTATTCAGTTATGCCAATAGCAGGGTTGCCAACTGCTCCGTGTTTCGGAGACTTTCTCCTCAATATCAGTAGAACTCCGCAAAGAAAGTGCTCTGCTCTGCATTTCTGGTTGATCCACCAAGGCTAAACTTGATCAACCTCCGTAGTTACACAGTTATCCAGATTAGCCTTGGATCCAGGAACGCATTCATTCAAGTTCGGTATAGTACGGTACGATGCAGTGCACTGCAAAATTTTTCCTTCTCACAATGCATGCTCACTTCTCTTCCGCTGAGGATTTTTTTTTCTCTTCTCCTCTAGCAATGTATGTGTATTTCAAGGGGAAGGGGGAAGCGTTCGTGACGTGAACATGAAATTCCTGTCTCTAATCCGTGTGTGCTGTGCCTGTGCATAGTATTTGGTACGGTCTATGGGCTGTAAAATAGTTTGCTGTTGTGTGGCTATCACTGTCTTATCTTCGTTAAAATGTCGCTTTCGATAAGAACATATTTTAAGTGTTTTAGACACAGGAATATGAATTATTATGGCAGGCTTTGAAAAAGTCCCCACAAGTCAGAAAATCATGCATTTTGTGCTGTATATAGCACAGATTTTCCAATTTCCAGTGGGGGGGAAAGAGATTGCCAATGCCACGTGGAAACTGCGAAGCGTGGTAACTTTGTATCGGATGCAATATTAAAACAAGGCAGTCATACTTTAGATACATTAATGCCGGAACAGCTTTAGTATTAGTCCTTATGGCGATTTTTGTCGCCAACCCAAGTTTGCCTCGCCGGTGCCAATTGTAAGCAATGTGGCGGATCGGTTGGCACTGTTTTCTGAGATAATTGACGATCCTTGCATGTTAACTTTGCTATGATTTATTTTAATGGCTTTTAAATATTTTTATGAAATTTTTTTTTTTAACAGATTACAAACTTATATATACCTATAAAGCTTTGGTTTAGTGAAATTTAATTATTTTTTACATGAGGAGGGGCAGGGGGGCTATGCTCCCTCAAACTCCCCTTTCTCTTTTTAGTAAAATAAATTAAGCAAAAGTAAAGAACTAGTTTAAATCATAACAAATGAAAACAAACGATGCTTCATATGTTATAGTTTTATGAACAATCATGGGGTTAATTTTGCACCTGGAAGGCGTCAAAAACAATCAAAGTAAGTGTTTTTGTTGTGATTCTGTGTTATAGGTGTGTATATGTAGATGAAAATTAGCTTGTTAATAATATTCAAAGTGTGTTTTAGTTTTTAATAAATGCCATTTTTAAAAAACATTTATAGAGGTTTGTTTTGGTTAAATTGAAATTATAAAAATATTATGCATGTAAGTGGTTGTTTTTTAGTGATTTCTGCCACCATTATCGAATTGCTCTGCAAAAATGCAAAATGCTCCTTCAAATCCCTACATGTGCTCCTCAAACTGTTCCCCCTAGGTTGGCAACCCTGCAATAGTGTTATTCATTTCTTTTAGTAAGCAGAGGAACGGTTGATTTGTCTGCCAAAGCAACTTTGAAATTAATTTTGGTGTACACTGGTGCCATGTATTATCAGTTATCCAATTCAAAGCCAGGGAATTGAAAATCTGCAGTAAATAAATTTTTAACTACTTCAGTTTGCAAAAATCTGGAAATATGTTAACATTTATCTGAAAAACTCTAAATTAATTTAGAAAAAGATTAAAAATCCTTATGATACATTAAAAAATTTATTTTAATCTTTTTTATAATCAGAACTATAATCTAATTATGTTTTTGAAATTCTCTAGGCCAGATTGATGGGCAAGAAATTACGGTAGCTCCAGTTCTTATGGCAAATACAAGAGCACGTCCTCAGTGGAATAAGTCCCCCATGATGAGTAGAGGTGGGGGTGGAGGAATGAGATATCCTCCTTGGAGAAGAAGATCAATGCCTTTCAGACCTCCTAATGATAGACGTAGAAGGCCATTGTAGGTTTATCTTTATTTAGTTTTCAGTATCATGTGTTATTCATATCCAAGTAGTACTTTTTATGTGCTTAAGAAATACTTTTTATGTTCCGTTTTATTTTTTGATATTTTTGTCAAATTTCTGATTTCTGTCCTAAATTTTAATAAGTTATCCAAAAATTTCTTTTTCTTTTCTTGTTTTCTTTTAGCAGTTTTGCTAATTTTTCTAAAAATGTTCTGTTATCGTCAGATTTGACTATAGGTGATCACAGATCTTTTAGTTAAGTATTCACACACCTGTTCGTTTAGTTAAGTATTCACACACCTGTCATGTTCCTTCTTTTCGTTTGCTTCAGTCTTTTTGTGTGTGTGTGTGATGAGTGTACAACAACAATAGCTACAAAAAAAGAGAGAAAGAGATAATCATGGACAAAATGAGAAACAGATACTCACAGGCATGACAGTTTTTACTGATCCATTGTTTTGCCTGTTTATCAATTATGTATATCTATATTTTCCCCATCCATCTTAAAAAACACAATTTTTATTAGGTATGTTTTATTTAAACTTCCAATGCCATAAAAGTAAACATTTACTCTTATTTCAAATTAAAATAATTTTCTTAATATTATATATATATATTTTTTTCACAAAAAAAAATGAAAAGGGCAGGTTCAGATTTAAATGAAAATGATATAAAATAGTTGAAGCAATGAATGTTTTGAGTAGCAGAAAAAAAATATGAAAACAAATTAGGAATAAACCTAGCTTATTTACACTTTTTTTTTTCCTCTTTTAGTTGTTCTTCAGATATTATACCACCATATTCTTTCTAACATGTTACAGAACTGCTTTTCCCCCCTTCACCAATGTACTATTTGTAATTTTACATAAATCATAGGGTTTTTTTTTTTTTTTTTGAAATATGTAAGAAGTGTAATTTTATAGTAACTGTGATTTTAATTTACACATCACATGTATTTCTTAAGTGTAAATTTAAATCAGTTATTTTGAAATTTTAATTTTAAAAATATTTTTTAGTATATATATAAAACATTTTTCTGGTGTTACCAATTTAACTTGAGTGAGATGTTTTTGTAAACTTCACTTAATGCTTGATTTTCCTCTTTCTTCCTTCCCTTTTTTTGGGGGGGAGGGGATGACTGCCATCCCTGTATGCAGTCAAATCCTATTAAGTATAATGAACTTCAAGGGACCAAAGGTTTTGTTCGTTATATACATGAGTTTGTTATATACCAGGTTCACTATAACAGGATTCAACTGCACTTGTTTTTGAAGGTCGTTTTGGATTCTCTGGCATTTTAATAGAAATCTTTAAATGGATTTTGAATTCCAAGTAATGTACAGACAATTGTTATCTGGCATAGTTGAAAGTACAAGTAATTGTTTGTATTGTAAAATTTAAATGAATAGTTTCTGTACATTTGCTTTCACAAACTTAGACATTAGTAGATGTAAACTTTTCTTCTAGAAATTACCTGATATTACTGTGATTTAAAATTTTAATCAGTAATAAATATGTGTATAATTAGAATGGAATTTGATTTTACGCGTTGTGAGTTTCTAAAATATAGTATTACTTCCATAGCATTTTAAAAAGAATAATTACTACAACAATTTATATAAAATAAACGAGTAAATAATTTTTTTAATATGATAAATTTGTTGTTCCAGCTCACCTATAAGACGATCACCTAGACGACGGACTAGATCAAGATCACCTGTTAAGAGACGAAGACACAGATCCTCTTCTGCGTCCTCCCATTAATTTTGTGTATATTTTGTTCATTTCTATTGTATTATTGTGTGTCTCTAGTGAAATTAAAAAAATTAAAAAAAAACTTTTGTATTGGATTTTTTTTTGTGTGTGTGTGTATGTGTCTGGAATACAATTTTACAATACATATATATCCAGTAATCAAAAATGTCCGTGCCATCTTGGAAGATTTATACTGATTGGCCATTTTTTATTTATTTACTTTATTGGTGTTTCATCAGAATAAATACATATGACTTCATCAAAGCAAATAAGCCAACACATTTGCAGACACACACAAAAAGGTACTGGTAAATTTTCGTACATTTTATGACATGTTTTACTGACAGTTTAAATGAAATTTTGAGGCATAGGATACATAAGTAATTTTTATTTCTATTGCTAATTATCAAAATTCAAATAATGCTCTTGCATTTTAAACCAGGGTTGGTATTTTGTACACTTTTCCATAAAAGTCGGAACACTTGACAAAATGAACAAAATAAAAATCATTGAATTAGAGCTTTGTTATGATGCATGTCTTGTTACGTTGGAAGAAAAAAAAAACTTATTACATTTTAACTAAAGAATATTTTTTTACTTATTCATTAAAAGTCATCATATATAGCCCAATAAATTCACAATGAAAAGTGTAAAATACATAGTAAAGCAATTAATTTTATGGAATACTTTGCTGAAAAATTAAACTTAACAAAATAAAATAGTAAATTAGTTATTAAATAATTAATTTAATTTTCTCGTACATGAAAAAAAAAGGGTTTCTTTTATGGTATAGCATAAACTTTAGCATTTTTATGTAAAAAAAAATTAGTTTTAAAACTTTTTAATTTCCATATAACAATATGTACTGAGTTTCTTACCTGTGGGCCGAGCAGGATAGATCTACGTAGACCTTGTGCGTCGGAGCCTTTTGGACCTGGTGTAGGCTTCCCTACAGCAGGGGATAAGGAACAACACATATGTACTGAGTAAATGGTAAACACGTTCACAATCATACATTTACATTAATTATACAGGGTTTCTACAGACCTGGAAAGTCAGGGAAATGAGTTTTGGTCAGGGATTTGGGATAAAGGGCAGGGAAATTTGAAGAAAGGTCAGGAAAATGCAAGAATATTTGAATTTTGCGGCAAAATCAAGAAAATACTTCTTGTTTGAACCTAATTGTTGAAATTGTTTTATTTTCATTTTCTTATTTAACCTCATAAATAATTTTAAAATGTGTCCTTTATTAACATATCTTGTTCAGTTGAAATATTCTTAATTTTATCCTAAATTATTATCAAACATGGTTTTTGTTAGAATCCAGTGATGTCAAATAATATTTTTGTTTATTGATTTTATTATTATTTGTAAAAAAGAGGCAAAATATATAAAAAAGTTATTAATTAACAATGTAATATTAAAAATAGAAACGCAAAATTCATTAAAGCACGTTTGACAAAAAGTCAGGGAAGAGCATGACAGATGTCTGGGAAGTAAAAGCTGTGAAATCTAGAAATCTGTTATATTTCTAAAACTTTCGATGGAGATAAAAAAAAATTCCCTTCTTCATTTGATGCATACTAACATTAGTTCTGCTTCAAACCTGAATCTCAATCAAAAACTGGAATAAATACTAAAATTCTGAACCAAACGTAAAAAAGGAAAATTAAAGCTTACTTTAATTCATATTCATTCAAAGTTAATTTTATGCTACATACTAAGTCACAATAAGTATTTCTCCAAGATTGAACCAGAACATAAACCAAAACTAGACACAGGAACAATAACAATCTGACCCAACACTAAAAGTTGAACTTATAATATCTCTGCTCTTCTCTGTCGTACTGAGTTGCATCAGCAATGCAGTTGCATGTTTCATTTAGTATAATTAAAAGTGTAGAAAAAAAGCTATGTTCTTCTCTAAGTCAGTGAGTTTCATCAGTGGTAGATTTAGTTGTTTTAGTATACTTAGTGCAGGATTCCTTTTTGTTTTTTGTCCTTAAAAAAAAAAAAAAAAAAAGGCAAAGATGATTAATTGATTGATTGATGATTAAATTTAAAGGTATATATGTATGGCAGGGGAAAAAAAGGATCCAATAAGATTTTTTGAAGAATAAAAATGGCAAAGTTGTTGAAATGTGTATTAAAGCGTGCTTTAGTAACATTAGTGCTGAACAGACTTTGTGCCGATTACAATCGACTGTAATCGATGACTAAAATAATATTTTACAAATTTTACAAAAATGCTATGATAAAATTGCATTATTATAGAATTCTTTTGACATTTGATTTCTTTAACATCAAGATTACTGTTATTTTATTAAATTAATATTCACTAGTCATAATCTTTTTGGAAATTGTTAGTAATCGTAATCGTAATCCATATCATTTCTTGTAATCGATTACAGTTGATCGTATAATCGCACGAAGTCTGGTGCTGAACAGTGTTGTCAAGTTTTTCACAATTGATGGTTTTATCTGGTTTTTAATCTTGGCTTTAATCATCATGTCAAAAATGTAAAATTATCTTTTGCAACAAAATTACATTTACAATTTTCTTAATTTTTTACTTCAGGTACTTGAGTAAACATTTGGACAATTTTAGACAGTGTTCAAAATCCCTAAGCATGATTTTGGTTCAGTATGCTGCTTAGAATAGAAAATAATAAAAAGCTACTACTGTAAATATATATATATAGATAGATAGATAGATAAAAGTATATTAAAAAACTGTCTCAAATAATAACTGCTTGTTCTGAATAATTGAATTTAACATAATGAATTGTAAGTGTATTGGTAATAATCATTATTTTGATTGCAAATTATAGTTAATTTACTTACTAGAGAATAGCTATATTGCAATAGTGGTTTATACAGAATAGTAACATTATATTTATGCAGAAGAACAAATATTTACTCAAAAAATGTTTTGGCAATTTATGATTCAGTCATATGATGTCTCAAATAATTATGTGTATTCATAAATTTCAAGCATGTTAAACCCTTAAGCAAGAAAAAAAAATGCAATAAATACTTTCAAAAATACATTTACCATTTTCAGTATTTAAATTTAGCATGACAACTAATTTGAATGGTGGTATGTTATTTTAATATAATTATTTTAATTATAAAATGAAATATATTAAGTTTATTTTAATTAGTTTTGTAATTTGATGTTTAAAATAAAATGGTTCTAATGACTGATAAAAATGACATCCATTAGGTTTTTGACACTTAAGGACAATTCTTGTCAGTTTTTGACAGTTTTCTTATGTCTTATCACTAATCAGTTTTTGATGTCAAAATTCAACCCTTGTGCTAAAGCATATAGAATGAGAAACCATTTTGAAAAATGTCCCAAAAGAGGAAATTATGAAGATTCTGGTGCTTACCAGTTCTAAACCTACTGCATCCTCATTGCATTTTCCATCTGAATTAGGGAATGCAATCCCGTACTGTTTTTCGTATTTCGGGATTGAGATTTATTGATCCCGCGGGATTGACATTTCATTTAGCCAAGGCTTCATTTCAACAGAGAAAAGTAAAAAAAGTAAGATTTTAAGTACTATGAAGGTAACTTTAATAATAATAATCAATCTTATGAGATAATTTATATAATAATAGAAATATGAAAATTATAATCATGATTTTCAGAATGATATACTAAGTTATGTCTTAATATATTAGTATTAGTTATGTTAGTTGCTAAAAATCAGGAATTTACAGAAAAATACAATTTATAAATACATTCACATACTTATGTCATTTTCTTAGTTGCTGAAAAAAGAACACACAAAATCGAACCAATCCAATGAATCATTTCCTAGTCTAGATTTGATTTTAGTAAAATAATTAAAAGTAAGAATTAAAAACTAAAATGAAAACTTTTATAATTAATTCTTGACTGTTCGCTAAGAAATAAATTAGTATGAAATACAGTTCATTTGGGACTGGGAAGTTTGCGAAAAGTTTAGATTTAGATGTTTTGATGTTTAATCCAGACTCTTTTATTAGAAGATAATTAAAAATAAATAAAACTTTAAATTAAAATTTTTAATTATTGATTCGTTTTGTTAGATATTGTAAGATAAGAGACATGATTATTCAAAAATTTTCGGTTACGGTCTATTGATTGGGAAAGCGGCGTGAAATTTTAATAAAAAATAATTTATTTCTCAGTATCAATCCTGCGGGATTAGGATCGTAATCCTGCAAATATTTGTGCAGGATCCTTTTCCCGTGGGATCGGGATTGCATTCCCTAATCTGAATGCACAAGACAACCTTCAATAGCATCATTTATAGTAAAAACAAGAAAACAGAAAAGCAAAAGTTCGATAAAGCAATAGCTAAGTATTTCTATGGTAGGTGCTCTGTTCTGTGTCGGATCCTGAAAATGCGCATGCACTTAACAGTCTGCTTTTGCCTTGCATAGTTTAAATTGTGCTATTTTTAAAGTGCTCGTGTTGCCGGAAAACATCAAGTGGACGTCACGCTGCCCATCAGTGAAACTAACTAGCTATGATTGAAAAACTCCCTGAGAATCGTACAAGACCCAATTTTTAATTGTCGCCAAAGCCAATAGCTGGAACTAGTCCGAGAAAGCAGACCAACTGGCTGCAAGATTTCCTTCTGACACTTTATTTGGCGATATTTCACTAAAAGCCGACAAGCTTGAGATAGTTTACGAGACTTTGGGGACAGTAAAAATAGTCATTGACCACAGACTTTCAATGAATTGAATGCATCCATTCACCTTAATATAATAAAAGTCATTTGGCTCACCCTGTAAATAAATTCCCAGGAGATTGCAGTCAAAAAAGATATTGAAAACAGTTAGATATTACAATAGTTTTAAATACAAAAGTTCGAAATTCTACGGATTTAGAGTTATACAAAATACGAAACAATTTTGGCACCAAATTTGGCGATATTTCTGCGAAACTCGCCATGGTCGACGACATATGAAGAGATTTTGAGCATGGACCAAACAATGACAGATTATCGCTAAATTTGGCGATATTTCGCCAAGAACGATGACAAATGACGATTTTGGGCATAGACCAAATAACTGACTATCGCCAAATTTGGCGATATTTTGGCAAAACTCGGCAAGGCCGACGACAGACGGTGAGATTTTGGGCAAGTACCAAACGATGACTGTCTTCAGTTGTATTGTATGGAAGATGTTCATAGACAATTAAAGTATTGAAATTCTTTTCGGTGGTCCTGTAAATAAACTCTCCAGTAGATTGAAACCAAAAATCGCGATGCACAGCTAGATGTTACAACAGTCTCATATATGAAACTAGCTGACCCGGCAAACGTTGTTTTCCATATAAATTATTCCTAGGATTATTTTAGTAGAAAGAAATGACTAACTTATTGTAAGTGTGTGAGGATGTGGTATATGAGTGGAAGAGGCATGGAGCGCTGTGAACGATGCTGGAATATAAAAATAACACAATACCAAACATTTATATTTTTAATTCATTGTAATTTATTCTTTAAATTTATATATATCGCTAATTACAATAATTTTACTAAAAAATAATATCAATCCCTTAACGCAATAGAGTGTACAACATTTCTTTTTATCCCATCTTTAGATAACACAAACTGGATGCCCACTGTATGGTTTGCCCACTCAAGAGCATGCCACGTATAACTGTCCGTGTGAAAAACATGGTGGGCTCAAATCTAATCCACAAACAGACATAGTTTGGCCTTGAGACTTATTGATAATCATTCCATAAAAAAATTTGCCCCCACCCCTAGAAAAAAGGATGAAAATCTGAAATACTTTCAGATTTTAAATACGCACTATAGTGCTAAAATCGTATCATAGTTTATGCGTCGTCCCTATTTTTATAATTATATATATATAGTATATAATTATTCATGACTGTGCTGAATTTTTCTTTCTTGTTTCATAAAACCCATCTTTGGAGTTGAAATCTACCTTAAAATCGCCTACTAAAACTATTTTACAATCTTCGCCAAGTATATCACAACTATACTTCACCGTTTTATATATTGTTTCCTACTTTAACGCCTCGACTCTCGCCATGGTGGCGATGATTAAACATATGCAGTTACCATGACGATTTTTTGCTTTTATATAGAAATCGTAATTTAGAATTAAAATGGCGATTTGGAACAACATGTAAGTACAGCAACATTTTTATTTATTTTGGATTACCAATTAATGTAGTTTTAATAATTAAGTGTCTTCAAATTCCTTAACTGGCGCATTTATCTCTAGTTTGTTTACTTTAGTTATCCCATAGTTCTTTTGGGTGCGTTGAAATGGTACTTACGTATTATCCCGGCGGTCACTTCCGCCAAACTACGTTTTCGTAGATTTTAAATACGTTGCCAATCGTATTCCAAACCATCAACAATTTCATGTGAACGGCATTTATCTGTGAAAAATTGCTTGTCTTGGCGGACCGCCGGGATAATACATAAGTACCGTTGAAACTTGTGCATAACTCCCAGAGACCCATGACTGCAAAGCTCGCCAAAGTACGGGGATTTTTTAGGTTGGTGAGAGTGGGGGCGTTGAAATAGGAATCAACTCTTTCCTGTACCATAAAACACATCTTTGGAATCGAAATCTATCTTAAAATCGCCTACTGAAATTGTTTTACAATCTTCGCCAGGCATATTCTTCCTATAGGCATATTCCAACTACACCGCAAAGACATTTTAAATACTGTTTGGAATGGACATCATAATCCATGAGTGTACCGTGTTTTCCTTTCTTGTAACACAAAGCACTTATTCGGAATAAAAATCTATATTAAAATCGCCTAATAAAACTGTTTTACAATATACGGCAGGCGTTTTCTAACTATACTCAAAATATATTTATAATAAATTGTCCCGTTTTGGCACCACATTTAGCGATCAATTATCAAAAATTGCAAACCTTGTGCGACTTTCAACATTTTATTAACGCCTCCCTCCCCCCTCCACGTTATCTGGCAAACACATTTGAAAAGTGACTCGACACGCTAATGTGTACACAAAATACCTGATTGAAATTAATAGCACTCTGGGGCTGAAAATTTTGGGGTGTACCGCCCTTATGGTTTAGGGGTATGAGACATAGTTAAAAACCTATTCTCAGACCTAACGAATATATATATAAAATTTCATTAAAATCGATCGAGCCGTTTCGGAGGAGTATGGTGACTAACACTGTGACAGGAGAATTTTATATATTAGACTAGCTGAAGTACCCGTTCTTCGCACGGGAATGAATGGACTTTTTGATATTACGATTTGTGGTGATTACTATTCATTGTAATAAACAGATATAGCAAAGTGGATATCGCGTTATATTGTGTCCAATAATCATGCATACCGAATTGCAAGGCAATCGTTTGTACGGTGCAGAAGGCCATGCGGCGTAGCGCAATCTAGTGGCGAGTTTTAGCAAACCGGATACGGCGAAAATATTTTTCGCATTCAGATATCGATGTATACGAATTTTCATGACTATCGGCTGGACAGTCCTGAAGTTCATGTGTGGACGCGACATCTAGTGGCAAGTTATAGGAAAATGGATAGCGCCAAACTCTTCCCCGTGTTCAAATATCTATGTATACCTATTTTCATAGCGATCATTTGCACAGTCAAGAAGTGATACACTGCAGGGCCATCTAGTGGTTCAATAAAGTAATGATTTGCTACAGCGCCGTCAAGTGGCGAGTTATAGCAAAATGGATAACGCCAAAATATTCTCATTGTTCAAATAGCTATGTATACTGATTTTCATAGCGACCGTTTGAATGGTCAAGAATTTGGCCTGCTGCAGCGTCATCTAGTGGCGAGTTAAAATAATAATGCATTGCAGTGTCATCTAGTGGTGAGTAACATCAAAAGGAACGCAGTTAGAATATATTCTTCGTGCTCAAATGTGTAAGTATAAAAAATTTTATGCCGATCGGTCGAAAGGTATAGAAGTTGATGCTTTTCAGCGCCATTTAGCGGCAAGTTACAGCAAAATGGATAGTGAAAAATATTCTCCGTATTCTAATATTCGCTTGTACCAAATTTCATCGAAATCGGTTGGACGATATTCGCATAGCAAACGGCTAAACGGAATAGAATTCGACGTTCTGCTGCGCCACCTGGTGGCAAGTTAGAGGAAAACGGATGGCATAAAAAGCTTCTCCATGATAAAAGACTTAGGTGAACCAAATTTCATGGTGCAACGGTGCTGGAGTTTTTCAACCTCATACACTCATACCAACATTCATTTTTATCTATAACCAGTGTCATTATATATCCCAGTCTCAAATAAAATCCAGTTTCAAATCTAAGCCTCGCCAAAGTGCCAACATACGCCATTTTGCAAGCGTTTTTTCAGGAAATCATTCGAAGTATTGACTTAGCAGCAATAATATATGGGAAATGGTTCGACCGCGAAAAAGTAAAGCAAGCCTTTATTTGAAAAGTTGAATCCCTTAATACAGCCGAATTTTTTAAAATTATCAACTATAACGTGTTTTATTCATCATTACTCCGATGTACTAAATGAGAAGATTTCAATTTTCTGAAATTTGGCGGAATTCCCCCAACTTAAATCAATGTACTCATTTGGCGGGAATTCTGGAGATAGATCAATTGAAATCCCTTAATAACTGCTTTATTTCTTCACGGATCATTAAAATTTAACGCTGTATTCTAATAAAACATTTGCACTTGTTTTCAAAAATCTATTTATTACCTTAAGCTCTCAATAAATTGCGCCAAGCCGAAATCTGTGCAAACCGCTAGAACTCACTTTCACAAAATCGGCATTTGAGCCATTTTATTTTTTCGCCAAACTAAAATAATTTACCTATTTGCCTCGGAAATCTTCAATTCTTATTGTTTTGCGTGTAAAGAATTACATTCCTGCTCTGATTTCCCATGCACACGACATTATAATTTAAAAATATATAACCTTACGAATATAAACTAACAAAAAAAAAATCATTATTATTCTTTTATTTTTACTTTGAAAATTTAAAACATTTTATTCGGCAAAATCGCCACACATGGCAACCACGATCCTTATTTCACACTTTTTTCACTACAGGGGTTACAATTACGGAAAGCTTTTTGTGTGAAGAGCATAAAAAAATCTCTTAAATTCCGGGAACGGGTGGACTTTCAAAGTTTTAAAGTGGACTACGATTTATTCTATATTATTTTACACATCTATGCTAAATTTCAGGCCGATAGGTCCATTTTTGTGGATTTGTATACGAACGACATTTTATTCGGCAAAATCGCCACACATGGCAACCACGATCCTTATTTCACACTTTTTTCACTACAGGGGTTACAATTACGGAAAGATTTTTGGGTGAAGAGCATAAAAAATCTCTTAAATTCCGGGAACGGGTGGACTTTCAAAGTTTTAAAGTGGACTATGAGTTATTCTATATTATTTTACATATCTGTGCTAAATTTCAGGCCGATAGGTCCATTTTTGTGGATTTGTATACGAACGACATTTTATTCGGCAAAATCGCCACACATGGCAACCACGATCCTTATTTCACACTTTTTTCACTACAGGGGTTACAATTACGGAAAGATTTTTGCGTGAAGAGCATAAAAAATCTCTTAAATTCCGGGAACGGGTGGACTTTCAAAGTTTTAAAGTGGACTATGAGTTATTCTATATTATTTTACATATCTGTACTAAATTTTAGGCCGATAGGTCCATTTTTGTGGATTTGTATACGAATCAAATCCACAAACAAACAAACAAACAAACAAACAGAATTTCATTTTTATTTATAAGATTTCAACATTCTACGACTAATAGTTTTTGAGATTTGAGAGTTAAATACATACATGCATACACCAAAAGTCGCCAAGCTTGGCGACTTTTGGTGTATGTTGTTGAGGGAGGCACGTGACCGTGGTTGGACCATTACCGACTTAACTAACAATCGACGTTACTAACTTATATGGTAGGACGGTATTGTGCTTGAAATGGATGAATGCCCCTAAAATTGCCATTGACCATAATGTACTGGAAATCTTTTGAGTGTTCCTGCAGCAGAACTATAAATGACAAAGACACTTTTTTAATGGAGAAATTCATTTTGTAACTCTTAATAGCACGTATCACATCTGAGTCGTTTGAAATAGCCCAATACGCTTTAATGAATTTCAGCCCATAGAGCGTATTGTATTTAGAATCTCTTCTGCGGCCCTGTAGATAAACTATTCTGTCGAATGGAACCGAAAGGGGAAGTGCAGTAGTAGATGTTACAACAATCCAAAATATAAAGTTTCAACATTCTACGCCTAATAGTTTTGAGATATGCGAGTTTAATGTATTTCGAATCTTTTGGGCGGTCCTGTACATAAACTATCCATTCGATTGAGATCAAAAGGGGAGGTGCACAACTAGATCATAGAAAAATCCTAAATATAAAATTTCAACATTCTACGACCAATAGTTTGAGATATGCGAGTTATATACATAGATACGTACGTACAGACGGCATGGAAAAACTGGCCCAAGTAGACTCGCCGGTTAAAATGAGTTGCAGACACGTTTATATGATCGTGCATGCTAGCTTACGATGAGATGCATCGAAAAAATTCTTAAAAGTAAATTTAGAGGTAGTCAAAATCTGTTTTATCGTCGAAATTTGGCCCCCGAAATTTTTCCGGATCACATTACTTCCTTATACTCCGTACAAGGAAGTAAAAAACGATCTTTTTTATAAACCCTATGATACTTACCTTAAATATCGTTTATGTAGTTAATTTTGGAACGAAAGCGAAGTCGTTTTGATATGGCCAATCCGACCGGATTGCAATATCTAATCAAGGATAGTTAGCGCTCTGCAAGAAAGCAATCCTTATTGCCTTATACTCTAGTTCAGTGGTCCCCAATTCCCGGTACTTGGATCAAACAGAACCGGGCCTCCCAAGTAACATTAAATTATTTCCTTTTTATTTACAGTGGTGTATTTCTCTCTGGTTTCGAATTTATATCTTTGTACCAGAAGAAATCTTGTAACTGTTTTAAAATAGTTTATTGTTTATTGAGGGTGTTCTATCGCTAGAGCGATCGTCGTGACAGGAATTTTGAACAGCTTTAAAAATAAACCAATGATGTTAAACCCTCGAAAAAAAAAATTAATAATGCATCTTCACCCGAGGCATGGTGGACTGACATTAACAGTAAAGCAGTATGTCTCGTGCAACTGTCAGAAGAAAAAAAAATTCATAAGCGGGAAAAATGGGCCGAGGATTTACCCGTTTTTGGAAACATCGCGAAATTCCGTTTGTTTAACATTTTTTCCCTGACAATTCCGTAACTCTTATAGACTCATTCTCAATGACAGTTCACAGTGCAACTTACAAAGAGACAAGTTCTAAAATTTTCCGAGTCTCTTGCTCAATTAATTTTTATAAAAAGTTGTACGATTTTCAAGTGAAACAACCTCGAACATTTCAAGATTTTGAATTAAAATTGCATAAACTTGAATCCCTGTTGGCAACCTCTCTGTGTGATGTGAAGCGGGGCTTTCTGCCACAGGCGCCTAGCCAGGAAAATTTTTCGGGGGGGGGGGGGATATGCGCCTGGAAAATTTTTCGGGGGGATATGAACTTATATGTGTATAAATAAACGGAATTTCATCACTAATCCTAAAATTTCGGGGGGGGGGGATATATCCCTATATCCCCCCCCTGGCTACGCCCCTGTTCTGCAATAACAGCTACCAAAACAAAACAACGGAATGAACTGGACATAAGCAACACACTTCGGGTGTCATTGTCTCTTAATGGAACCAAACTCGTTGCAAAAAAACAAATCTCAGGGTTCCCCTTGATTTAGCGTTCTAGTGAGTTAAAATGATAAATCACTTTGTATTCATTTTTTGTGTAACTGTATTTTATTTTGAAGGCATGTTTAAATATAATCAAATTAAAACAATTAAATCAAAATAATTTAAAATATAAAGAATCAGCGTCGCCTCCCCCCTCAGCGGGCCGCGATAAAATTATCAAGCGTTGACCGGTCCGCGGCGACAGAGCCTGATTATGACCAACAGGGGGCCCGGGCATTGATGAATTTGGGGGGGGGGGCATCTATGAAATGTGTTTTATTTTTCATAAATTTTGATATAAAGAAGAATGTTTCAGAACAACATTTGAAATTGGGGGCCTCTGGGCAAAGTCCCGATTTGCCCATGCGATAATAAGGCTCTGCGCGGCGATAAAAGGTTGGGGAGTACTGCTCTAGTTCACTGCTCTTAGATAGATCTACACAAGGTGCTCCGGGAAAATTCATCGACAAAATGCTCCGTCAGAGAAAAAGTTTGAAAACCTGATTTAGTAGAATGTCACATGTCAGCTGCTGAACAGATTTTAGCAGTAGGCAGCTTACCATTTTCTACCCCCCCCCCAAAAAAAAAAAAATAATAATAATTATAATAATAATAATAATGTTCTAAGTAGCGGAGGTTTGGATATCAAAATGCATTACTACTAAGACTGAGAAGAAAGCAGTGTTTGTGCTATGAAATATGCTTTTTCACATTCTGTTAAAGGGCATTGTTTCAGTTATAATTTGCATGAACCTGAAAAATAGTGTACAAAATGATTAAATTTTATTAAAAATGAAATATCCTTGAACGTACATAAGTATATGCTCGTGAGTTCTTAAACAGACCTAGATAATATAGATGAACATACGAACGGCTTTCGCAGAAAAATTTCAAAGTTTGCAGACTGCTTTGATAATAAATCATACCTATTAGATTTGATTTTACAAAATGAACAATGAATATAAACTCATGGTGTTATATATAGGAAGGATGAACAAGTTGAGGCACGGCTAGTTTCAGGTTGTTTGTCTTGCTTATATTGAAATATTGATAAGTTTATTTTTACTTTCCGAACATGTGCCATGTAAGGAAAGTATTGTAATCATGAAAAAATTCGACTTCGATATTTTGGTGCATTTACACGTTTTGACGTCTTTCTGAGTTCTTTTATGCTATTTTTACGAGATGTATGTATGTGTGTATGTGTGTGTTTGTGTGTAAGTGAGTGAACATGATAGCTCATAAACGGGGCATTCGAGTGAGCTCAAATTGGGGATATATGCTATAAACCACCGTCGCAAGACCGGTATTGATTTTGGTGTGTATAGGACTTATAGTTTTTCTACAGGGCTACGACAAAGATTTCTTTTACATTATGACCTACGGGAGGAAATTCTTGAAAGTGCGCTAGCGTTTAAACGGTACATTCGATTGAGCTCAAATTGGGTATACATGTTTTAAACCACCGTCGTAAGATCGGTATTGATTTTAATGTGTATAGGACGTATAGTTTTTCTACAGGGCTACGACAAAGATTTCTTTTACATTATGGCATATAGGGAGAAATTCTTGAAAGGGCGCTCACGTTTAAACGGCGCATTCGATTGCACTTCAATTTGGTATATGTGTTTGAATTATTCATAGATTAAAATTTATTTAAATGCTTGGTAACGATATTAATCGTAAGTATTCGGAAAGTTGAGTGGAGTCACTCCAGATTTTATTCCTGTAATGTGAGTGTGAGTCAGTTTTCTCTGAGTAGTAGTCCTACCTTCAAGCTTAACTGACTTCCTCAAAAATAAGGTATAGCCTTGCTAAATAGCGGCAATTCCAAATATTTGGCAATGAACATAATTTCTCCAGTTTTTTTTAATTTATTTATTTAAACAAAAATGTTTTATAAATTAATATAAAAGGTGCTAACACGTTTTCATTCTTAATCTAATAGATATAAGTGGTCAATGTAAATTTTTAAAATGCTCAAAATACGGTAGGAAAAAGGACTTCGTAGTAAAAAAAATTCCTCTCGTTAATTTTCAAAAAGTTATAGTTTTTTTTTTTTTCATACGACTCCTGTACAAAAGATCCCCATTATTTTAGTCTTTCGGCATGAACCGTCTAGGTAATATCTTTAAATAAAGATGATCAGGAGCTGCACATGAATTCAAACGTAAACGTTTGTTGCAAGAGTGCAAAAGATTGTTTTCTTTCATAATTTTTGTATCATTCCTGAAATGCGATCTTCCGTCCTGATTTATTTTTTTCGTTCGAGAGCCGCTAAAAAGTGGTTTAAGTCAGCATATATTCATATTTCTGTCAGATTTTAGGACACAATTCTCAAATTTTACTATGTTACCTGATTAGTATATGCAGCATATTTTACTAATTGAATTTTTTTTTTTTTTTTTTTTAAGTACGTAGGCCTTATGCTAATTTAAAAGTGTAAGTTTTTGGAAATTAACGAGAGAAACTTTTCTAAGTTTATATTGCCTACTTATCTCTAATATATAAAGGAGAGTTACAAAAATTCAACGTGTTCAGTTGAATGCTTAAAAAAACTAGTTCATACCTTCATGCACAATAGTGACATCATTTTTATCATTACTGAAACAATAAGAATATACACATATATTTTCTGAGGCTGGTTAGTAAAAGAAAGATAAAACACTATAAAAAACGATTAATCTGTATCAGATATGAAACTTTTAGAACAAATTCTTAAAAATGCAAAGTTTTGCAAAATGTGTCTTGCTTTGGAGATTTTAGTAAAGAATTTCTACTGAAAAATGTTTGATGGCGCCCGAGGCGTACTGGACCCTCTTTGCTGTGCCACGGATTAAAGGGGGGCAATCGCCCCCGTCCCCCGAGATAAAAGAAATTAAAGTGAAAGATACTGTTTCACTTTCATAAAATGGATGTGTTTGTGTATCTCCAACTAACCGCCCCCATCTACAAAATTGCATTGATCTGTCAGTGCACTGATTGTGTAAAAATATAGCGCATGATGAAGAGATATTTCAAGGCCGTACCCAGGGGGGGGGGCATAGGGTCCGTTTCCCCCCTTCGAAATTTAAAATTTTGTTAACAAAACAATAATAATGAAGCCTTTTTATGAAAATTTTAGCCTTTTTCACCTTTTGGTTCCCCCCCTCCCCCGAATTTTTTTTCTGGGTACGGCCCTGGATATTTTGAATGTTCCCTCTAAGTATTCTTCGGCCTCTTCCCACCACCCCTCACACAAGAAAAAACAAACAAAAAGTAAATTAAATAAAATAAAACCGTTTTATTTTAAATGCACGCACTCATGAGGGTGAAAATTTTTGCCAATAACTGTTCACGAAGAACAAATTAATTGATGCGATGCCAGGATTTGAGCGTGTTTACCAGTAATCGACAGATATTGAAAATTTATTCCAATGAAGGAATACATACACTTTCCGCTCACGCACCTGGCAGAGAGTTTTACTAAAAGCGGGAGTGGGACCTGACGTCACTCGCCTCTCACCTGTCACTTCCGTTTGCCTTCCATAAAACCCCGGTTAATCGCCATTTTGGCGAACGGAGGTTTCTCAGATATTGTTTACTGGTTAATAGCAAAATTAGAAAAACGAATTTCCATGGCTGTTATGAACGAGTAAATAAATCTACAGAAAATTATAGTTTAGACATCAAAAATGAAAACTTGCGTTTATTAAAATACTATCTGTAGTAGCCCTTCTCGTACGGAACAAAGCAGGCATTTTTCTAACCTTAATTGAAGTTTATTCGACAGGAATGAGAGGGTGAGGGGCTGAAAAATTTTCAGCATTTGATTTCTTACAGACGGTATTTTGAACTGCGGAGAGAATAACTAATCTTGAGGGGTTTTTTTTAGGTTCCGAAAAATTATGGTGCGCTTAAAACAAGAATTTTCGGAATTATTTCACCAGCATGGCATAGTTTTTATATCAGAAACCGCTACATTAGCAGGATTTCAACTGTATTTTTAAACCTGTAACACAAAAATGAAGTCAATCTTATTTACGATCCATATCGAACCATTTTCTTACACTATTAGATATTGAGGGGAAGCTTTCCAGGGTTAAGGGAAATATGTAGATTTTCAATTTTTATAGTTAGGAATGCATTTTTTTTCGAATTTCCAAACTGTCGAACTGGGCCAATTGTATACCATGTAAATAAACTCAAAAATAGATTTTCATTTTTATTTATATGAAGATTAACTACATAAATAAAATAAAAACAAACTAAAGAGCTTGGAGCCTATATTATGATCTTCATTAATTTTTTTAACTTAATGAAAAAGCTATGAATACTGTTTTCACCATTTTGGACAGAGTGTATTCTTTAATAAAATGCAATACAATTCTTGAAAAAAAAATGTTTATTTGAAATAGATAGACATCTTATGGATGGACATGCCTTTTAAACTATAACTGCTTATATGTGTAATGAACTAAAATTCTTTTGTGTGCTCCTGTAAAACTATTCATGCTGTACACACAATTTTCAGTATTTTGTTGTTATTGATTCTTGATTAGTCTGCGAAATTCCAAGTTAATCGGACTTTTAAAAGGGGACAGCAACTAAATTAAAGATTGAAGAGTTCATTACGCTTATACAGGTAAACACTGATAAAAAACTTGTTAATAAAAATTAAAGCACTTTAAAAAAAAACTTATTGGTTCATTTCCAAAATGTGTCACTTTTTGAAAATGAACGAGAGGACATTTTTCTTAACATAGTCTTTTTACCAACCTTATTTTGAACATTTTTCTTTTCTTTCTTTCTTTTTTTTTTTTTTTAATTTACATGTAGTTATCTCTAATCGATAAAGAATTAAAGCGTGTTACTACCTTTCTGGGACACCCTGTCTATAAAGATATGCAAAGCTTTAAGATACAAATATAGATCTGAATACTTTTTATCGGTCATAATTAAAAGTTAAAATGCTCACACTTTATCTTTCTTAGTCGTGTACAAACAGAGAAATATTTGAAACTTACATTGGGAAGTACATTTCACTGAATGCACAGTTGGAGAATATTTATCATACAGAATTTGTATCAATAGGAGATCCCCCCCCCCCTCCCCTTCATCTTGAGATTTTATTGAATTTAAACATTCAGAAGAACTTTTATTGGTGAATTCGACTACAATGTTTTAAAATCCCTTTTTGTTTTAATTTCCAGCGAAACAATACAAGATAACGTAAAAAAAAAAAGTCATTAAAAACGCATGAATGCAGAGATTGACTTAGACAGGGCAGGTGGGGCAGCTGCTGCTGTCCAAAGGGGGGGGGAGGGGGGCAAGCAAATAAAAAAAATATTAATCCTATATTTTGTAGAAAAGTTTTGTTTCTAGAAAAATGTTTCCCTCTTTCTCTGCTTAAAGAATTCTTTAAAAAAATTATTAAACTATACAGAAAAAAAGATTTTAATAAAATTTTTTGAGTAAAATAATGAAAGTGTGGTCAATATAATGCGGTATCAAAGGTCCACCCTTTTTCTGCTGCAAAAAAGTTCCAAGCATCCACAAAGCAGGACTGGAACTTAAGTAAGCCTGCTGTAGTTCCAGGCTTTCTAATTTTTGTAACCTGAATGGGTAAATATGAAGGGGCTCCTATGACAATGCCTGTCCCAGCCGTCCCAGGATCCATGTTATCTTAGTCGGGCTCTGCATTAATGTTAAAATTCTGTTACTTTTTAAAAAACTTTTGGCGCAGTTGTTTATTTTCTCACCTTAATTCCTTAACAGTTAAATAGTTGATATTTTTCTCAACAATATTTCCTTTTTATTTATAGAGGGTCAGTGCTTTTTTTAAATTCCATTTAAGTAATTTTCTAAAAACGTTGTACAGGCAATAAATTGAGAAACTAGGAAAACAAGTTGTCAGTGCTTTTTTTTCCCCCCATGATAGTCAATTTTTTTTTTCTTTTTGTTAAAGATGAGAGTGAACAGGTCAAACTTTAGCTGAATATAATGGGATAAACTCAATAACAAGATTTCCCCTCCTTAAGGGCACAACTGCCTGATCTTCATCGTACTGTTAAAATAGTTTTATATTTTTGCCTTTACAAAACAAATTCATTTCTTTTATTTTCGAACCATGCATATATTCTCAAAAAATATTTCTTCAGTTCGCGGAAATTTTATGGCAGCTGTGTTGTCGGAATATCACAGTTATTTGAAGAATAGCGATGGATACTAGACGATTTTTTGCGAGACGAGACAGCGATTTATCGTTTTTTTTTTGTTGTTTTTTTTTTCGGGACGAGACGAACATTTTAAATTTAAGGTATGGGGATTTTGCGAGATGCCTACTTTTCGTCTCGCCTTCATCCCTATTGAAGAATATCCTTTTCTTTCTTTTTTTTTTTTTCTCCTGCCAATTAAAGAAACTTCTTCAGATTCAACGATTTTTTTCCTATTCTTCAAATTTCGGGAAGAAGAGTTCACAGAAATATTGCGTTTCCATGAACTCCAGAAATAATTCGTTGAAAAATGACGTAATAAAGACCAGTTTTTCTGTGAGTGTATCTGTTAGATATTCAGATCTGCAGAATTCGAACAAAAATTAGCTGAACTGGTTCTCATTCGTACATTTATTTATTTTTATTTTATAAGGTTTCGAAATGACGTGGTGTACCGCTTGCATGGCTCGATACCAAAAGTCATACAAGGGATTTATATGGTTGTAGTTGAGAAAGAAAAACAATCACAGAGACCGATAAATTTTTCCTTCCAATTCAATATACCCTGAAATATAGTATTATGTGGTGGTATGGTTAAGAAATATGTGTACTGGCACAGGATATTGTAAGTGATGGAAAGAGGCCATACCAAATGTGCGTAAACGGGTACATCGATTCTCGATAATAAATAATATTCCCTGCAACTTAAAAAAAAAAGCATTAAAAAAATAATTTTATAAAAAAAAAGAAAGAAAAGGTTACACACCGTATTCTCCTTTTTATTCGTTTGATAAGTTCCTCACAATACCGCGTGAAAGACAACTATGTAAAAAATGTATACTTAAATAAAGAATAATTGCTTGTAGATTTCGTTGTATAAACATGACCATATAAAATTCTACGCATACTGAGTAGAAAATACATCCAACAAGACACAGAAAAGAATAATATCACAGTTATGCATCGGTAAAATAAAGATCGAAAAAAAAAAAAAAATTGTCAGCTTTTCTACACCCTGTTTTGAAATAGTGTAAAAAAAGAATCCAGTGAATAGATTTTAAAAAAGTATTTTTTGATGTAACGTATTGATTTTATACAAGAGAAGATATGCACCATTACTTTTTATTTTAATGATACTTAAAAAAAATCCTTATTTATTTATTTATTTTTTTTTTTTACACGGCATTGCTCCGAACATATCCACTGTGTAAAAAACGGAAAGAGAAAACTTTTTTCACGCCAACGTACTTTGGCGGCATTGTTGGCATCACCTTTTTACCTGCGATCAGAGGGAAAGAGCAAGCAACCCTGTTTCCACCGCGAAATCTGTTCGGTGTCGAGGAGAAAAAGCCGCTGCCGCTACCAGATCGGACAGAAACCAAACAACCGTCATGCGGACCGGTGAGGACGATACGCTACTGACGACTGCTTTCAGTTCTTTTCGGACCTGATCCATCCCATTCACGTTACGGATGCTGTGATAAGAAGTACGGATAGCTGGTCTTGGTCCCACGGATTAACTTTAAGATGTCTCTGGACAAGGACCGTTTCCACAGGGCCGCAAGGGACGGTTTCCTGGACCTCTTAAGGGACGCTACCAGGAAGGATTGTAATACCCCCGACGAAGATGGGATGACGCCCACGCTGTGGGCGGCTTACTATGGAAATTTGGATGCTCTCAGGCTCATTGTGGGACGAGGGTAAGTGGACAGGAATTGAATCCTTTAACCCTTTGAGGCGCAACCCTTTCCCAGTGCTGAAAAAGGGCAGCTGTTGCCATCGCTCGACTTAACTACCAGCAAGATGGTGGACGATCGAAACGTTAATCGCGTGCCACAGATCTAGAGACCCTTTCTTGACGACAGCCGGCACAGCCAGCTGCGTCAAAAAAGGGTCTCTAGATCTGTGGCACGCGATGAATGTTTCGATCGTCCGCCATCTTGCTGGTAGTTAAGTGGAGCGATGGCAACGGCTGCCCTTTTTTTCAGCATTGGGCAATCTCTTGGGATGTCTCTTCACAAGCTGTACTATACCTTGAAACAAACAGCAAACCTCTATCAATAATAAAACTTTCATAAAAATTATTAAAATGGATTTTTTTTGCAATACAGTGTCAAGTTATTAATTAATTATTATTACTTTTTACGTGGGCTTACATTTTTTCATAACGGTCCTGTGTAAATTTTTTTTTACGTCGTTACAAGTTTCAATAACTCTTCGTTAGTAAACTAACTGGGTGAACTAACCAAGTAAACTAACCGGGATTTCTTTTACGGCACTCGTGACATCATAATTTGCGTGAAATTCAACACATTTTACATCACGTATAAAAATAAATTTACATTTATCTCCTAGAGATGAAACAGTTTGGTATTTTCACGAGATTAAAATAAATTAAGTACTTCTTTTTTGAACTATAGAGGATTTAAATCAGGAACTTTTTATCAGAAGAATCGTTACAATAGTTTTGGAAATTTTGCTGCGTCATTCTATGTTAATTTTTTCTGTCAGTTTCATAAAAAGGCACCGTGTTTTCATTTGTTTCACTGAGTAGTGCAGCTTCTGAAGAGTCATCATGAAATTTTTCCTGCCTGTGGTGCAATTAGATTATTTTAATTTGCGTACCAAGCTCACATGCACAATTTGTTTTTTCGGCATCTTGAGATGAGCAGTTCCGCCTTATCCAATAGATATAGACTCCGTCTTTAGGGCTTAAGAGAATCTAAAAATGAAATCTTAACCAGAAATGCTGCTTCGTTTAGAAAAACTAACTTTTTATTTAATTTTTCACTTTTAATTTCATAGAGACTGCTTTAATATTTATATAATTAATGTTTTTTTCATTTTTTAAAACTCAGTTTTGTTTAAAACGCTGATTCGTTTTCTTTTCTCGATTAATTAATTAATAAGCGGATATACAAGCGATGATTTTATCCAGTAAGGTTCATTGATTTAATAAGCGGTGATTAAATCACCACCAGTTCTTAAACTGCTCTCTCCGTGATAACTGATCTCGCTAAAGAACAGTCACTACTAAACACTGACGAATTAAATAATGTCAAATTCAAAAATAAAATGCTAATTAGCAATAACACTCAACTTTTGAATTTTCTTTTTTGACCTTTTTCACTTTTCAAAGATCTATCAATTAGATAAACCTACTTATACTGTTGATCATAAAACTATGGCATTTGCTCGAAATTTCGAGGTAGTCCTTAATAAAAATTAAAGTGCGAAAAGGAGCCTCCATTGTTTAGAGATTGTCACTCTATATTATATAAGCTCGGTTGCAGTTTGAAAAACCCAATTATTTATGAAAGTAACAGAGTATTAACTCGCAAAAATGAAAAAAAAAAAAAAAAAAAAGATATCAGGTTGTAACGAAAGTTTTCCGCCATATTTGCTTGAGTCAGCTCACGCGGTACCCAGCTATTGACCTTATATGCCAAATTTATGCGATGCTTAGCGCGACTAATGGACATGGCACTAAAGTCTAACTCTTTTAGCTAGCTTTCGAGTGGATGAATATTTTATCTTCTTCCACAGATTGTCGTAGGCGGGCCTCATCAGCATCATTAGGACGGCCAGAGCGCTCTGCTTCTTTAATGTCCTAGTCCTCGTTTTTGAACTTTCGGTACCAATTCTTCACAGTGTCATATGATACAACAGTAGTACCTTAAGCTGTACACATGATTCGGTGTCATTCTGTAGCTGACTTTTTGCAACAGAACTGAGAGTAAATGATGGTTCAATCTGGTAGCGTGATAGTTCTATTTCAGACACCTTATACTTAATCATAACGATATTTTTTTACAGATTTCACAACACAGTGCTCTATAACAAGTCTTTTTCTTTCAAATAACAAAGATCTTTTCGCAAAATATTGGCAAAGACACCAACGCGAACTGCTTGTGCAGGCAATACTTGCAGTGGCGGAAAACTTTCGTTACAACCTAATAAAAGCATTATACAACTGAATAACATAGACGACAAATAATTAAAAAAAAATCTTAGCAAGTATTGTTTTCATGCAAATATATCTGTAAGACCTAAGATGTTTCTAAAAAGATCCTGTAAATGATAGAAACTTTGATTATACACGAGTACTCTAGTTTTGATTTGTAAGTTGAAGTAGTGAGGCTAAATCATATCTAAACTTGGTTCTAAAAACATCTTGAAATGGTGGTTAGAAACTTGGATTGTACACGAGTACTCTAGGTCTGCTTTGTAAGTTGAAGTAGTGCGACTGAAAAGACTGTGGATATATATATATATATATATATATATATATTGTCGGAGCGGGGGCAGCTCGTGTTACTAATTGCCCCCCCACCCCGCTGTGTTTTATTTATTTTTATTTTTTTCCCCTGTATCAATTACTAACGATTTTACTCATGTCTATGTTTCAAAAAACTTTAAAATAAATGTTTTGAAAGTTACAAGAATGAAGAAAGGTAAATCTAGACAAACTCAGCGATTATAAAACACTTTCTTTGCACAATCTTATTTGGACAAATACTCAACGAAATGTTTACAAAGGCGCGACGACGGGGATTCCCTTTCTGTGCCCATGCTTGATTCCTGATGTGGATACGAAACGGAAATAACTGCCGTTCCGCTTTTCCCGCGAAGGGAGTGAATTTGTTAACTGCTCGGACAGTAATATGTGTAAATAAAGCTGTGTTGAAAGGATTTATTTATTTCACTGCTTTCTTTTAGCAAACTATAATAATGTAATGCTTGGAAACGCTTTGAATGTGTTTACCGTATGAAAATGAACCCTTTGAGGAGCAACCCTTTCCCAATGCTGAAAAAAGGGCAGCCGTTGCCATCGCTCGACTTAACTACCAGCTAGATGGCGGACGATCGAAACGTATAGCGCGTGTTAAGTCGAGCGATGGCAACGGCAGCCCTTTTTTCAGCATTGGGCAATCTATCCAGCTGTTCTCGCATTCTTCCCTTTTTCAGCAGATGTCAGTGCTGTTAAAAATAATCGTGACCATTTTTTTACGGGAAATGACGTTCTAAAAAGTAAGGGAATCTCGTGGAGCTATGTCACCCGTAACTATTTTTATAGAAATCAAATCTATTCTTCGTGACTGGCAACATAGTCAAAACGTCAGAGTTTGGTGTTCCCAGAGCGAGAACACTGCGCGTTAAAGGGTTAATTTAGGATGTACTTTTTCTAATGTCAAATCCCACGCTTTAGACTAGGGAAATGAGTTTTGAAATTTTTTACACTAAAATAATACGTTATTATGCACAAATAGTTTCATCGTTAATAAAAGTCTAAGAGGGAAACATTATTAAAAATTGTCTTTTCACATTCGCAAAAAAATATCCGCTATCATAAAGATTTTTTCTCATTTTGATATAGATACAAAATGAGGTGAGTGATCTATTATTTATTTCATTGAGCGTATATCTAATTTAATTTCTTTCATTGCTTCATGTGGAACATTTCATTGAACTTATGAATATCAAAGTTATTTTGAAAATTGTTAGTTCTGAGTTGAGTGAGGGAATGTTTGAGTGTTGACAAATCTACACAAGCAGTGCATCTGCCTATGGGAGGGGGGGAGGAGCTTGGTCGAAATACTTTTTAAGAGGTTCTAGCACGTGTTCACGTTATATCTGGAGAAAACTGACCCAAACTCTAGACTGTTAGATAGGCAGCCGCTGGACAGGCCCGAACGGGGGACCTTCACCCTTCAGCCGCCAATCATGTTTAGGGACTTATCCACTCGGCCACTGTGGGGCAGTCTATCAGTAAAAGTTCTTAGTTTTTCTTTCCTTGTAAAATTTGATAAAAAATTATACATATAGTTAAATTTTAAGTCGGCATAAGTTAATTTAAGTAGCGTTGTCGCTGACTATAAAGCAAATTGTATTACGAATTTGCTAAATTAAAGAAAAAAATATTTATTAATTTTTTTTTTTTCATAAAAAGGCACAAATGATATTTCACAATTCAAGATAGGCCAAAAACAATATTTTAAATCATATTTTAATCTAATACATGCAATTTTACGCAAACAGCGCACTTGCTATGTTCCTATTGTTTACACTCTTACAATTCTTTTCATTGTTTCAATGAATTATTCATAAAAAAAAACAAAAAAATTCACAACTCTGTTTGTCGTAATCAGCAGAAATCGTTGTTTTATCTCTATCTGACTGAAATTTTTGTGTAATTATATCTAGTTATCACTAATCAGGAACATCCGCTATTAAGCGTGGAAAGAAGTAAAGAGGCAACTTTGTGCAGGCTTAACTGCTTCCTTGCTGACTAAAGGCGCACTCAGGAAAACAGATTTACAGGCATATTTAATTTTAATTGTGGTTTACGTTTATTGCAAACGCTGATCAGAGAAAAGTTCGGGATACTTGCAATTAGAAATTATGGGAAATAAAGATTCAGCTTACTGCTGATTCAACTACTCTCTTACTTGATAAAATGTCTTCTTGAATGGAGCTTTTATTACAGATCACTCAGGAAAGCAGATTTACAGGCATAGTTAATTGTAATTGTGGTTTGCGATTCCAGAAGCCGGTCAGAGAAAATTTTGGGCTCAATTAGAAGTTACGGGAAATGAACATGCAACTTGTTGCAAAGCCGCGTACTTGATAATCTGTTTTCTTGAGTGTGCCTATATTACGAATCATTCAGAAAAACAGATTTGTATGCATGTTCAGTTGCAATAATTATAAATACACATAATATGTTCGTTTCCGAGTGTTGAAAGATCACAGTTAAAAAAATTTAAAATATTAAACATTTTAAACTCATTTTTTGAGAGTTTTAACCCTATGAGCGTCTTGGAAATGGGCAAATAATGTAACGTTGTTTTCATGGTAAAATTTTCATGCAGCTTTAAAATTTAAAAAATAAATAAATAACATTTTGATAGGAAAATTTATAATCATTAGAAAATGAGCTCCTACATTAATTACAAGCTTTAATATCAAAACATATTTTATGGTATCTGAGTGTTTTAAATAATTTAAATTATAGATGCATTGCAGTGAAAACTGGTACAAAGTGAACGGAGTTTTAAGTCTCAACCGCTTGGAGGGTTAAATTTATTTTAAGTTGTATGCTGAGAGATTGTCAGCCGTGCAATTCAAAATACAAACTGATAGGCTATTTTCTAATCAATTTTCGCAAATACCAATTCAAATTTCTTCTTTTTTTTAAACCAATCTTCTAGAAATATTCGCATAATTTATTTTAGATAGTCTAATGTATGAGAGACTTTGCTCTAATGCTTGTTATGTATTTTGAATTTCTTCTTCACATTCGATGTGCAACCCTTTTTGGTCTAATTAAAAAAGAGAGAGACCTTTTTAATTTTGCCAAAATAATATAAATCATGAATTGTATAACCGTTTGATTTTGTTTCACCAGAAGCACAGTAGTTGTTTAAATATTTGTCCCTTATTTAGAAAATACCTTATTTTATTTATTTATTTATTGCTTTTTTCTCGCAACAAAATAATTATTTTTGAAAGCCTAGTTTATCAGAAAACATCGCAGTAGAAAAGATTAAACATAAAATAACTTAAAATATATATAAATGTTCAACAAGGAAGCAGAATATGCTGATTGTTGTAAATTATCATTATTTTAAATTTAAGTTTTTTTTTTCACTTAAAGTTGCAGACAATTGTCCAATTTCTTCTTCTTCTTCTTTTTTTTTCGATACGTAAATAAATGCACTGCATCTGTTTTTTAAATAGTTGACTTGTATTCATGGGAATAATCATTCCATTGATAATATTGTTGTGATTATTTTTAAGTGTATAGCTTGTGAGTGTATATATTTATTTTCAAATTAAAGTGTTTTGAGGAAATGCTAATTAAAAAATTCTAATTTTTCTAACTGTATTTTTAAAAATATAGTATTAGGTGTATCGGGAAGTAAATTCATTTTTTTGGTGCGCCAATATTTTTCATAGCCAAAACTACTGAAGCTAATAATACAAAATTTGGTTCGTGTGTGAGTTTTTCGGCGTAGGTACTAGATTTGGATGGGGGCGGGGGATTTCCAAAACTCGTAACTTATGGTTTAGGGGGGCAAAACTTTCTTTTCATATGTGTTGCGAGATTTCAAAGAAGAAAAGACATATTCGATAAAATTCTTGCTGTAAAATGCATAACTTACGAAAACCAAGAAAATCGTTTCGGAACATTTCGAATGTAATTCCCCAAGGAGGGTAGACGTGAAGAAAACGGGAGAGTGTCGATTTTCTTTAAAAGAAAAAAAAATGATCTATAAAATTCTCGCTTTAAAATTTAAAATATGAGTCTTATAGCTATTCGCAGCTTGTTTGTAATACAATATTTGTTGAAACTTTACTTGTTTCAATTTTATGTGAAAAAAAAGACACATCTAATGATATGAAATATATTTTTATGAAAAAATCAGCAAAAAAAGTTATGCGTCAAATTAAAAAGCAAAATAAAATAAATTTTCCGAATTTGTACAGATGTCTTAAAATATCTACGGAATGCAAATTTCGTATAATTACTTTACTGAATAGGGGAAGGGAAAAAAGCCTGCTATATTCGAGTAACCCAGTAACTTGTATCCTGCATTCCACCCATGTTATGCAGCACGTTATTTTTTACTACCGAAAATAACAAAAAATAAACACATCAGGATCGACACCCGGATTCAAAGCAAAACAAAGAAAACAATTTGCTATATTTCCGAGTATTAAGAAAACACAACTACCGCTGAACTCTCATATCAAGTCAGCTTGAATCCATAGAGAACCTTCTCCGGATCCTAAGATACTTTAAGTCCAGGTAAATCGCTATTTATTAGGGATACTTTTGGATCGAAAACGCAGTTCAACGGCCAACAGCGTATTGTTTTAGAATTTCTCACAAGAATAATCCCCCACACTAAGAGACAAGTATTGTCCGTGACCCTTGACTTAACCGCGTGACAGATAATTCATAAATCTAGATCTTTTATCCAAGGGACTGTCTGAATATTGCATCGTGCTCAGTTTTCTTTCTTTATGTTTCGATATTCGATACGTATACTATAATTCTGATGCTGTGGAGCACCGTTTATGCGTACTTCTCATTCTTGTTTTTACAAATTGATGTACGCAGAATTTGTCTTTTTTCAAGGATTTTTAATATTTTTTTAACGCGGTTTAAATGTGACATATGGTCTGTGGTTAAGACAAAACTATATGAGGGCTACCTGCCTTGGGGCGAATGTCGTGGGCAGAGGACTTTTTAAGGAGTTTCATCACTATTTAATGTTATTTCTTTTTAAGCTATTTTACTAAATGTACTTTGATCTTTTCCCTATATTTGTACGTATGAGATAGTTATGCATGTCTTTGTCCCATACATTACCGTGGACTGGATTGGGCTAGAACTGATTTTTATGCAAGAAAACCTATCCACCATTCTTTATTCTTTATTTTAGTGTGTTCCTTTTTACACTATCGTTTGCATGGCACACTCATGCCCAAAATGTCTAACGTTTTTTCACGCATGTAATACATGATGCAGCAGTGTCCATGACCATGTTTGGTGTTTTTCAAAAGGCAGTACGCCCGTCCCACCTTCTTCTTCATTTTTTTTTTTTGTTGGTGTTCTTTGGGCTCTGCCTTTTATCGATAGGTAAAATAAGCCTTGCCATTTTTCAAACATTTACTTATCAAATCGTAACATTTTAAAAAATGCAACGTTCTTTTAAAACATTTACTTATCAAATCACAACCTTTTAAGAAAATCGAACGATTTCTGCTAAAGTTCTTTTTTAATGTGGAGTAAAGAACATACTAGCTGTACAGAGAAAGAATCAGGTCTGGTGTCTGTAAAAATTGTTCTTTTTTTCCGAACAGAAATTGCCATTTTTCTCGATTGAAAATGCTCTTTTTAATAAATTAGTCCCTGCCCTTTTGAAAAGAGGTGTGAACATTGATTTAGTGCATCCCTTGCATGGCTCGATATAAAAATTTAGATAAGGAACTCAAAAAATAATATCAATAAAAATAACAATGCTAATCACTCGATCGAAAATTAATTTTTTGTACTAAAGTCAGTAAATCCAAAAAATGTGAAAATATAGCATAGGCTATATAGATTCCTCAAGGGATGAAAGCAGTGTCATACCAAATGTGCGTAAACGGGTTCGTCTGTTTCCCGATAGTCAGTAATCTTTGTTAGTTATTAAAGAATTGTTTAAAAATAAAATAAAACAATAACTTGATTTTTATTTTATTTAACTAATTAATTTATTTTGATGTATTTTGATTTATTTTTTTTGATTTTGATTTATTTTTTATTCCATTCCATAAACTTTGAAGACAGTGTCACACACGAAAAGAAAAAGTTTTTTGTTCGAATTTAAAAATTCTTTAAAATACTTAATTAGCTTCTGTCAATTCTTTATTTAACGCTAAAGTTTTTAAATGCATTTCATATATGTAAATGTATGAATTTTATAAAGAAAAGTTAGGATTGTCAAATCACACATCTACTTTTTGTCCAATACACGACTCGCTATGAAGAATATAAAAATACCATCAAAATTTAAATTTAAACATATGATCAGTACTATTCAGTGTTATTCTTTTTTAAGCTATTTTACTAAATGTGCCTCGGTCTTTTCTTTATTCATTAGTACGCATTAGATAGTCACGCATATCGTTGTCCAATACATTACCATGGATTGGATTGGGCCCGAACTGAATTTTATGCAAGAAAATCTTTAACCATACTTTTTTTTTTTTAATTATTTTAGCTTACTTTTTTTTTTTTACGTTTTTACGCATGGTACACTATGTCTAAAATTAAGGCTCACACAAGAATTTGTAATAACTGAAATATACCCTATTTATTGTAACAAAATTTGTTACTGAAATATATTATAACGTGCGAAAGCATATAGTAGCATAAGTTAAAAGTTAAACATTGGCACAACAGCCCCCTACGCGAAGCCAATACCAAGCCTCCTGTATATTAACTGAAAATTCCCCATTTTTTATTATTACGTTCTATATGCTTTCTCCCATACTACCCATATTTCTGTTCCAAATTTGCTACAATAAGAGTATTTCTTCAGTTATTTAAAATTTTGTGTTTGCAACCTTAATTTTGGGCACCAGTGTAGATGAAAGTGTGAAACTTGTGAAAAACCTAGATTTTGCCATGTCTTGGTAAAAAACTGTTTTTACTGGCAAAAAGCCAACCTTAGTATGTCCTATATATACATACACAAAATTTCAGACCAATAATAAGTATATCCAGCACCAACACATGTATGAGCAAATGAAATGCAAGTGAAAGATGCATCAGACACTCTACATCGGAAGACTATGTGACATTTCACAGTCACAAAAATTAAAGCATTTTTTCACATCAGGTATTCACTCAACTTGACCTACTTAGATTATTCTTATGGCTCTCAATGAATTACATAAATCCTTCACCATGTCACAAACAACAATTAAATTTTCTTCTTTAATTAGCTTAACTTTTTGCATATTATCTATGGAAGGAGGAATTAGATACGCATAATTTTTATAAATTTGATAAAAAATCTAAATTAATGCTGTATATTTATATATGTGAGACATCTTCTTCATTATTATTGCTTTTAATTTTGTTTGTAAGTTATGTAAGTTATGAAAGTTATTTTACTGTATAGTTGTTTAAAACTCTTTTCTTAAAAAGTTATTTTTGTTTACATTAACTCCCCGTCATGGAAATTATCTGGACAAGTTAAAATACTGATTATACAATAGAATATAATTCATTAAATTCTGTAGTAATTAAATAAAGCTATAATGAAATCTAAATAATCGTATTATATTAAACTTTTAAAGACTTTTAAATTCGAAATTTAATTTTCTTTGCTGACTATCCATGTATAGTTCTTTGTTTTTTAAAGAAATTCCACAGCATAGTTTTTCTGATAACAAATATATATATATATATATATATATATATATATATATATATATATATATATTATATATATATATATATATATATATATATATATATATATATCTGGTAACAAATATATATAAATTTCCAGATAAAAGTGTTTTAATTACAGAAATATTTAGAAGAATCGGAAAAAAAATCAGGAACAGAAGTTTGGAAAACATCAACAGAATTTTAAGTTTTTGTCGCTCAGATTGTTAAATGTCTTTATTTAACAATCAGTTTGTAAAATGTTCAATATTTTTCACACAATTTTCTTTTCTCTTCTTTTGTAACGATTTAAGGTCTTATTTTATACTTGAACGTGGTACAAGCTTCTACTCCATGATAGGTTAAGTAAGGGGTCATTGATACCAATAGCGTTTATTTTTATTTATTTATTTATTTTGAATCACAAATATTTCATCCAAATTTTTCTCGTTGAATGCTGAACAAACATGAAATAATTCTTCTATTGACTCGACAACCCTTGTAGCTTACATAAAGCAATTACATCGTTGTTTTTTTTCTCTCATTTACACTAAAGTTGAAATTAAGAAGCGTTTGAATAATGTTTTTTAGCCAATAAACAATCCTAATTCTTCAGAGAATAAAAATATTAAAAGAAAGTCCAACAGCTTTGTTTATTTAATTTAATTTATTTATTTATTTTGTAACATCGATTTTTATCTCGGAAGTAAGAAATTTTGGATTTTTCAGGCTCCCTAACATTATTATTTTTTAACTGCACGACTAAGGAATGAGCGTTTCTGATTTCAGTTATTACAACTAATTTATTAACTGTTATTTATACTTTCGGAGATGAATCTTTTTAAAAGATGTGTTATTTTATACACAGTTGCAAAAATGTAACTCTGTAGATTTTTTTATTCTGTTTTCTCCCATTGGTCTTTGAGTGATCCTCAAGGTTTAGGGAATGAGTGCTTTGCTAAGACCCTAGTAGCACAATTAGTCCAAAAGACGTTTAAAACACGTTTTTTAACGTCAAAAAACGTGTTTCCGACGTAATTTGAACGTTTTTTTGAACTAGTTGTGCTACTAGGGGAGGGGACCCAGGAGGTTTTGCATATCACTGGGAGATTAAAGGCGGCCCTCACTTCCACGTTTCTTAAGACTGCAGGGGAAGTGCAGGAAACTGCAGGAGAAATCTGCAGGAAACTGCAGATTTCTCCATAAGAAATAGCCATTCTTATGGAGAATGTACGACTTTTTAATGACTTGTCGGAATCCACCGATAAAAGCTAACTCGTGAAAACCAAAAACACCGCCCCCTACACAAAGAGAGAGAGCAACGGCATATTTTTTTCCCCTTTCCAGCGTCTATTCCAATACATTGATTACCCTGTTCTGCGAAAAGAAACGTTGAAGTGTGAGCCGGTCTTAAATTTTATAATAGCTCTCTTTCGTCTTGCATTGCTATGTCATCAGCCAAAATAATGCGGTCTCGAACTGAAAATCAGAAAACTATAGTACAGCAATAATAATAATGATAATAATAATAATAATAATAATAAATTACTTGGTGTAGGAGCAGACGTTTTGAGAGTCACTTTGTCATCTTTGCTTAACTCAAAAAGATAGTGATCGTAGTACATTATCATAATGAATTTCTGAGTTACACAAATAGATTCACTGAAAAAAATGGTTTATTGAATCGATAAAATTATCCGGTTGAAATAGCGCCAGGAAAATATTTTGTTGAGTTAAAAAAATAATTTTGTTAAAGTTATTTGGTTATTTCAGTAACACATTGTGCCAATTTAACCGAACAATTTGGGTGAAACAACCAAATGTTTTGTTAATTTAACCAAACTATTTGTTTAAATGATTTATTTGGTTAAAAGCAACCAAATTATTTGTTTGAATTACCAAACTTTCTTTGTTCTGGTGTTGTGCGGGCTCATTTAACAAAATTATTTTGTTGATTTTACTGTTGTAGTTTTTAACACACAAGTAGTTGGTTGAAAATTTCAAAGATAGGAATAAATAATTTACCTATTAATCAAAATTCACATTTTAATTTTAGTGCGCTTTTATAAATCTAGAAATTCGGTGCCAGTTTTTTTCCCATACAAAAACTTGATAAGTTAATCCAAAATCGCATCTTCTATTCGTAATAAAATAAGTATGTGAAATATTTCCTCAAATTTTACGTTAGAACAAGATCTAAGTTATTTCACTAATTAATAATGATCCACATTCTAGTTGATATGAAAAGAAATATACGGGTCAGTTATTTTGAAGTGGTCTGGCAGCTCTCTCTCTCTTTTTATTTTATTTTCTGTTGGAAAGACCAAATAAACACCGGCTGTCCAAATGAGAAGTTATACAATCAGTTAGCTATCAGAACTTAAGCGTTTTGATAAATTTAATGCGAAGCTAATAAACATTTATCACCGTGTTTCACTTGGAAATGAATGTATTTTCGCTTAGGAAGAACATAAAAAATGATGAGTACTAACCATGATTTTCTTTCCGGCTTAGTATACGAATTAAACTGTTTGTTACATAAAACCTATATGGATTTTTAAAAAAATGTTTGTTCCTCTTTTAATACATAATGCAGGTATTATCCTGCTTAATCTATATTCACGAAACTCTCCCTCCCCCTCCAAAAAAAAAATCTTCATTGAGCCAATACATTAACATTTTTACATCCTTAGATATTTTACGGCCCAATACATTGTTGAAAAGTGATTTCGATCGTTTTAACTAAGTAAGTCTGACGGACATTGAGTGGTTTTAAGTTTAATTTGTAGAAACTTATAAAATCACTAAAATAAAAATCTAAATTTTTAGAAATAGATAAACTAATTAGGCTTGTCTCTGAAATTTTCAACAAATTGAGGAAAACCCAATTTATTTTTATGTTTGATATTATCCATTTTTAAATGTATTGGCAGACTGTGCAGATCCTTCCTTAGCTCTGCCCTCTTCCGTAAATAAGACTTTCTCCTTTGAGCGGGTCTGGCTCAGTCTTTCACAGTCCTGAGCATGGCCTTGACATATGCCTAAATTGAATGTTGAGCGATTTCAAATTTAGTTCGTTCTGAGTTTCAACAAAAACGTTTTGTTAAAATTGAAAGCATTGTGTTAAGTCAATTTGGTTGAATCAAACAAACTTTTGACAAATCAACAAAACAAAGCTACCAAAGCTACTTAACCAAACAAGTTTTGTTAAATTCAACGTAAAACTTTTTAGCGTGTTCCCCCAGTATCCAAACCATAATGCAGGCAACATTAAAGTTATTTGTTAAACATACATTTCTTTGGATACACATTTTCAAAATATTTTCCCTCGTCGTAACGGTATTGCTAACGAAAACAATGGTTTTCCTTTCACCCTTTCACACTTCCAGGCAGATTCATCGTGCTAACGCATTAATTCCAGGCCTTCAGACCTCACCACGAGTGCCCCTTTGTGCATCATCGGAAACACTTCCTTTTTCCGGACTGAAGATCCGCCGCTGTCGTGGTGTCTAATTTTAATGAACAAAAATTGAGTTTTAAGCCTAGCCTTGCGTGCAGATTACGGGAGGCCCCGGCACACAATGGACACACAGTCCCCCGCAGGCCCTTAATAAGGCCACGAGGGTCTCTCCAGCAGATGTCCGTTAAGAACAAGAGAGCTAAACTTTCCGGTTGGCTGGTCACTTAAACAATTCCTATCCCTTCCCTTAATAGAAGTAAAACATAGAAGGTGTACTGTCTTTGAGAGGAAAAGTAGATTGAGTCAGTAGGTGGTTTAAGAGTTACGTACGCTGCAGATGAAAATCTGCTGGAAGTTAGATTGGAAGGAGATAGTCCTCGGCATATTGCTTGGTTACCGTAGTCGTACCGTGGTAAAGTTCAATCTTTTGTCTCATCTAAATAGCTTTTTTTATCTTTTCCCCCGAAAAAGGATTTGTCAGTGTGGGTGGTCAGAGAAAGTGGAAATGGCTTAGTCTGATGAAGATTTTCCTCGACTTTGTGTAACAGGTAAAGAAAATATGGAACCTAAGCTTACATAATAAATAATAAATAAATAAAATAATTATAAAGCTAAAAAATAAAAATTAAAATTAAGAACTACACTAAAAGAAAAGTTTCAAGAGAAAAAAGTTAAAAAAACATGATTTTTAACCAGAGTGATCATTTATTTTATGCATCGTAATGGTAGAATTTGAATAGCAATCGCAAACGCTGGGAAAAAATCCTTCATGATTATGAGCGCATTATTCGTTTAAATTCAGTTTAAAAAATAATTATTGGCAATAACAAAAATGAGCCTGATTTCGAGCTGTAAATGGAAGATTTTACGTTTGTTTTTCAAAATAAAAACAACATATTTCGAAATTCATGATACGTTGACTTTACTTCATAATTAACAAGCTTACAAATACATTTTCAATTAGATAACTAAGTTTCAATCAGTATCCGAATCTCAATTTTTATATTTCAATGCTATTCCAAAAAAGTCTCTGAGTTTCTCATTGTATCAGTATTGTTGATTGAATAATTTTGTTTTTTAACGTATCAAAACGTACCTTTCAATCTTTCAATTTTTTTAAGTTATCTTACAGTACAATGTGTGTGACATACTTGGTAGATCACACCTTCAACAGTAAATCTCGTATTCGTATGCACCAGAGACGTCTGTAGAAGGTACTGCTTTGTAATTCTGCAAACAGCAGGACGTTCTCCTACTGTAATTTTTTCATAGCACTTCAACCATACTAAAACATAGCGTGACCTTATAAATCATGACTGAATAATCATCATTATTCCTTAAAAATCAAACAAGATTTCTGCTTTCACCGTCTGACGGTTCATTTATCGATTTTCTGCACGTGTTTAGTTCGTTGTCTTCTACTATAACATTCAATACTCATAAACTATAGGCTACGCAACTTGAAAGAAATATTTTGCACCGAACGAATTGTCTACATTTATTACAGCGAATCTAACCGACATGTGTATACTGACTCACTATTGCTTTTAAGATATGAATGGGATATCGATCGTACGGTTTCAGAAATTTCTCTGTGGATCAATATTTCTGTAGAAATTCGCCAATTGTTAGATGAGTAATGCCATTAACTTACACTGTGCGACACTGCCCCTCAAAATAATGCATGTTCTATTATATAGTGGAACGGCTTGCGTGTTACTCAGTTACGTGACACGCTTACAAAAAGTTTTACTCAAGCGTACCTGAATTTGGAAATAACAACATCTGTTGTTTGGGAATCTCTAAAACTTCATTACTATAATACGACCAGTGTCGCAGGATGATCTGTTATTATTTTCCTTGGATTTTGGTAACATAGCAGTAATCTTGTGTTCCAGCAGCAATAGACATAGAATTTATCATAGATTAACTTGATGTTGAGTGACTATCTTGCGTCCGTCCCCCCCTAAAAGTATTCCTACTGATTGTTTCAAATATGTAAATTGTCTTCCCTTTAGTATTACTATAATACTTTCTTATGTAGGTAAATGAAAATAAATTGAGATAAAATTTTCTGTGAACTGCATTGTAGTTAGTGTCTTATGATCAGTTGTTTTGATTGTCTTCTCAATATATGAATGTGAATCTCTTAAGAGGTTCACATATAAACCTCCTGATTTAGCTACATTTAAAAACTTTTTAAAATAAAAATTTTAAATTTCATAATACCTATTTCATTACGCTTATTTCATATTATGACTGACAAAAATTTAATCTTATTATGTCCATCTCAAGAAAAAGAATTTCTGTATTCTGTTAAAACAAGACCGTCTTTGCTGTTGTTTATCAAACAATTAATCTGCAAAACTTGACTCAAAAAATTAGAATTAAAATATTCAGTCCCTGAGAACGTTGTTTAATTATTATTTTAAATAAGGGTCTGGATTTTTAGCTCATAGATTTTTGTTACGTTTGGACCTACATAAAAATAGTTTTGCGAGTTTGCTGATAAAAACAAAAACGATTACATGTTTATTAGTTGGTCCGAGTGCATGCAAGGTTCATGTAATATGTATGCACTTTTCTAGTAAGTGAAATCTTGGGAGTGCATTGTACTTTTAGATACTATTGATAATGGAACTAATTGAATGCGATAATGGAACTAATATATTTTTCTTTTTTACTTTTATGTGAAGGCCAAATTCTAAGTTTACCTGAAAGCAGGAAAAAAGTATATATAAGTCGCGGTACTCTATTCGAATTACATCTTTTATAATAACTTAAGTATATAAATATTCATCGCGTTCCTATAACTACACAAAAGTACCTTGTATCATGCAATCTGTTGTTTGCCCAAGAAACAACAAGCAAACATTAAAAAAAGAACTTCCTTCAGATATCTTCAAGGCAGGACATTGTTTTCATTGCTTTCACGTAATAAAACAAGATGCTCACATTATAAAATGTATCTAAGAGAATTTATATAATATTTTTCTTTCAAGGATGCAGATGTTATTAAACAATTGCCCCACAAGATCACTTTCGCCCCCTCAAAGTGCATTCAGGAATATCTTCTCCGCACAATAGGTATGAACGAGTGATGGGAATTGGCAAAAGTCCTTCCCCCGCTCAGAACAATCACAGATCTACCACGAAGGATTACTTGCCGAAGACAAAAAATAGCTTGTTTTGCAGCTGGTGGCCATGCACTCACTGGAACTGAATCTTTGTTTTTAGGCGTATTCGCTTTAAATACTGTGAAAGTGAAACTTCCGCATTTGGCAATGCAATTGCTAAGATGTCCATCTGATGTTCAGAACTTCTTCTTGATTGGAGATCGGATATCGTCAAGTTTGTCTCTAGCTGGCGTGGGGATAGGAAGAGTCAGACATGTTTTATCTGTCAGCGTTTGCCGAGCTGCTGAACACGAATTCTTTTAAATCGTGTATGATTACTGGCTGTCGGTTATACGTCTGTGTGAATTTGGTTGTTACGTTCCGTAGAGGACATTGTTCTGAGCTGCTGAGTGCATAATTTGTATGCCGTGAATATGCTGAAGGGGTTTTAAATCGAACATCTTGATAATTTAAGCTTCACAAAAGCAATTTGGTATTTTTTTATCGTTTTTCATATTAATCATTCGAAGATATAGTTATGTAAATGGTATTTTCTTATATAAAATTCTTAGATAAAATATTGAGGTGGAATCTGCTACTATCCTAATTGTATTTTTTTTTAATCGAATTTCATCTTGTGACTCAACTGTACATATACTAAAGATTTAATCAAATATAATAAATTAGACATAAGTTTTTGACTGAGTCTTGGTATCTTAGTGGTGGCAATATATCATTCAATTGGCAGGCTATAGGTCCTATCTTTGAACTACAACTAGTGATGGATTTATTCCGATTTGTTGGTAATAATTAAAAGTAAATTAAAGTAGTTATTTATTTTAAAATGATACTACAAAACATAGGCGCACCCACGGAGGGGGCTATGGGGGCTGAAGCCCCCCCTAAAGGTAGAAAGTTAGAAGTGAAAAGCTTTAAAAAATGAAAATTGTCGCTAAAGAATTATTTTTTTCTTTCTTTTTTTTAATTGTCTTCAAGTTATTTCTAACCAAAAAAGGCATTTATTTAAAAAGTTTTTAAATAAATGCTTACAGTTAGTTTACGAAACACCGTTAATCTCGGTTAGAACGTCACTAAAAAGAGCAGATAATTATTTATGACTCCATACCAAGTTACATTGCTTGTGGGCTTGTGTTCTATGGGACAGTCAAGTGGTACCGAATATGTAGACGTTATAAGAGAGTTGTAACTAATAGAGGTCACTATAACCGAGTTCAGCAGTATTTGCATGTCGCCCAGCCCCCCCTAAACTAAAATCCTGGGTGCGCCACTGCTACAAAAACATGGGGCGTAGCCAGGGAGTGGCTGATGGGGCTGCAACCACCCCGAAATAAATAAACATAAGATATGGAGAAAATTACATATTCGTGGATAAATTTGAAATCTCCCCTTGAGAAATTTGAGGTTCAGACAGGGGCAGCCCGACACGGTGAGCAAGGTAAGCTTGGCAGCGGGACGCCATCTTCGAAGGGTTGCCATTTGGAACTCAAAAATGAGAAAACTGTACGTTTGCAGGGGGGGGGGGGCGCCACGTACCCGAGGGCCACCCCTGTGTACAGATATGGACTTAAGTCAGATTTCTTTTTTTTTTTCTAATGCATGCTTTTTCAACTGAAAAGTTTTAACTCGATTTATGAATTTGTTTGTTTTTTTTAAATTCATATTCGTATGCAAATTCTTTTAGCCAACATAACCCCCCCCCCCTTTTTTTAAAGTTATTTCTATTTTTGTAAGTTATATTGGATTTTAGTTTGAGTTCTCAGCCAACCCCGAAAAAAATCCTGGCTGCACTACTGATTAAAACAATTTCAAACACGAATTAAACAAGCTATTAATTAGCGATTGTTCAAAGAACACATAAAAACTTGGTAAGATTAACTCTTTACCAAGAGGAAAATATATACCAAATCAGTTATAGAAAGGCATAAAAGTCGGAGCAGTAAAACAGCAACAACAAATATCTTGAAAAAAAATTTTTTTGTTTGTTTATTCCTATATAATCAGAATCTGATATCCGGTAAGGTTCCAGAAACACATTTGCAGTCTTTATCACTGCGCATTGTGTATAATTACAAAATATCCTAGGGGAATAATCCCAGCCTTTCGGAATCCGGAATGATTCCGCAAACGCCATGATAGAAGGAATTCCTTTTACTATGTTTTTTGCATTGCATCAAAGGGTTCCTCACACTTTCACAACCTTGACAGAATTCTACGAATCCTGCTTTTTTGGGAATCCCACCCCCCTTCATAGTCACTATATCGATGGAATTCCTCAAATTTACGAATTTCGACTTGTTGGGAATACTCTTTGCGCCCTTTCAATGGGAAGAATACCCTATTATACAACTAGAGTGCGAAACCGCTTGTAAAATAGTCGTAAAATAGAAGCTATAGTCGTTAAGCATAAACCTTTCGCTTCGTTCGGCTGGATCACTTGATTTCATTTTAATGGAATGTGCACTGCGTTCACTGACAGTATATTGTAATAATTTTACTATGTTGAATTGTTAAACTAGACATTTCATATTATGATCTCTATGAATGTCTTAGACCCTTTCATACCATGATGTATTCACAGATTATTCTCATGATATGGAACTAAACTTGTGAATCCACGCACTTTCTTCGAGCCCACAAACTTAAAAATACACGTCTCGGAAAAGAAAAGTAAGTTTTTAGCTGAAATATCACTACAGTTAATTGTATTTAGATTGCATCAGATTCTTTCACTTGCTTTGCTCATGCAAACAGAATCATGAACTAGCATATACATGCAACAGCAACGCTTCATGGATGAACTTTCACAGGGAAGCGACAGCCACTTTGTGTCGAGGTTAAGGACTCAGCTGCAGATTCCTTTCACATCACGTCCGGTCCTCTTGATGTCTTCTTTTCAACACCCCAAACCTCCTTTCTTTCTGTTTCAAGATCAAGATCGGGTCATCGTCGCCGCAGTAAGAGAGGGTGCCTTTGCGCCCACGTTCCAAGGACACGGTCTGGAACACTTTTTTGCATAATAGCCCCCTTCTTCAGCGTGGCCTTGAGAGAGGGTAGCCAGAAATACAATGTACCCAACGAGCTTCTGATCATATTGTTGAAGCGTACCCACCAACAATAGCCCAAGACTGTCGTCCAGATAAGGGTTTATCCTTTTTTTATTTCTCGTCAGGTATAAATTCGAATAATGCACCTAGTCACCTTGCTTAGGTTTAGTAGTGCGGTGTGGTGAATTGTCTTTGTGCGGGCTCCACCTTGGATACGCACGTGTTTTTTAGACTGATATTGTGTAAATGAGTGAGATTGGATGAGGGAGACTGAATTTTTTGGGTTGCATTCCTGTGTGTATCCGCTTTTGCGTACGTGATTGTCGTTAGAATTAAAAAAATCTGATGTGTCCAACACATGACTTCCTTGCACGTCTATTAATTCAAAAATGTTTTTTACGCACTTCCTCTAAACTTATTTGTTTGAAAGAGATAAAATATCAATAATAGTAAGGTATAGCGATTTCTAGCCAAATATTTCGATATCGCCAAGTTGAGTTCAATTTGAAAGATTTCCTTCTGACACTTTATTTGGCGATATTTCACCAAAAGCCGACAAACTTGAGATAGTTTGCGAGATTTTGGGGATAGCCAAAGTAGTCATTGACCACTCACTTTCAATGAATTGAATGCATCCATACACCTTAATGTATTTAAAGTCATTTGGCTCACCCTGTAAATAAATTCCTAGTCGATTGCTGTCAAAAAAGATATTGAAAACAGTTAGATATTATAATATAGTTCTAAATACAAAAGTTCAAAATTCTACGGGTTAAAGTTTTAGAGTTATACAAAATACGAAATAATTTTTGGCGCCAAATTTGGCGATATTTCGGCGAAACTCGTCAATATCGACGACATTTGGCGAGATTTTAAGCATGGACCAACAATGACAGATTATCGCCAAATTTGGCGATATTTCGCCAAAACTCGCCAAGAACGATGACAAATGGCGATACTTTGCGCATGGATCAAATGACTGACTATCGCCAAATTTGGCGACATTTCGGCAAAACTCGCCAAGGTCGAGGACAGACGGCGAGATTTTGGGCATGTACCAAACAATGACTGACTACAATTGTATTATATTGAAGATTTCCATAGACATTAAAGTACTGAAATTCTTTTTGGTGGTCCTGTAAAGAAACTCCAGTAGATTGGAACCAAAAATCGAGATGCACAACTAGATGTTACAACAATCTTACATATGAAATTTCATAATAGTTTTTGAGATTTGAGAGTTAAATATGCACACACGTACACCAAAAGTCGCCAAGCTTGGCGACTTTTGGCATAGTTCTTGAGGGAGGCACGTGACCGTGGTCGGACCATTACCTAACTTATGTGGTAGGACGGTATTGTGCTTGAAATGGATGAATGCCCCTAAAATTGCCATTGACCGTAATATATTGGAAATCTTTTGAGTGTTCCTGTAGCAGAACTGTAAATGATAAAGACACTTTTTTTAATGGAGAAATTCATTTTCTAACTCTTTACAGCATATATCACTCCTGAGTCGTTTGAAATAGCCCAAAACCTCTAAAAAAACCCTTTGATGAATGTCGGCCCATAGAGCGTAATGTATTTCGAATCTTTTAGGCGGTTCTGTAGATAAACTGTCCAGTCGAATGGAACCGAAAGGGGAGGTGCACAACTAGATGTTACAACAATCCTAAATATAAGGTTTCAACATTCTACGCCTAATAGTTTTTGAGATATGCGAGTTTAATGAATTTCGGCCCATTGAGCGTAATGTATTTCGAATGTTTTGGGCGGTCCTGTAGATAAACTATCCAGTCGAATGGAACCAATAGGGGAGGTGCACAACAAGATGTTACAACTATCCAAAATATGAAGTTTCGACATTCTACGCCTAATAGTTTTTGAGTTAGGCGAGTTTAATGAATTTCGGCCCATAGAGCGTAATGTATTTCGAATCTTTTGGGCGGTCCTGTACATAAACTATACATTCGATTGCGACCAAAACGGGAGGTGCACAACTAGATCATAGAACAATCCTAAATATCAAATCTCAAGATTCTACGACCAATAGTTTTTGAGATATGCGAGTTACATACATACGTACGTACGTACGTACGTACGTACGTACGTACGAACATACGTACGTACGTACAGACGGCATGGAAAAACTGACCACAATAGACTCGCCGCTGGTCAAAATGAGTTGCAGACGCGTTAATATGATCGTGCATGCTAGCCTACGATGAGATGCATCGAAAAAATTCTTAAAATTAAATTTAGAGGTAGTCAAAATCGGTTTTTTTGTCGAAATTTGGCCCCCAAAATTTTTCGGGATCACATTACTTCCTTATACTACGTACAAGGAAGTAAAAAGAAAATACATCTATGTAAGTAAAAACGTGTGAGCCATCGATTTTGAGTAGTTCAAAGGATTTGCTGCAAAATGCAAATGAATATTCTTGAAAATATGCACATTTATGAATATTTGCAGTTAAATTGACATACAAAGTGTTTTTGTTTCCAACTTCAACTTACACAAGTCCAGATGATCGTAATTCAGTCGATTTAGAATAGTGGTTCTTAACCGTTCTGCGGAACACTCCATGGACTTAAAAAATTCCCACCGATATTTGAAATTGTAACACAAAATAAAATGCAGGATGTGGCAAATAAAAGCGACCCGGACATGTGGATACGATTGGATGTGAATGTTTGAACAGCACGCCACCTGTACTTGCTGACCTGGGTCCAAAAGTGAAAAGAGATGAGTGGTGGCTGTTTTCAACATCTGCTATCTGCAGTTCAGCGAATTACATGCTTTAAAAAAGAACAAAAATTCACTCCTAAGGACTGGAAATCGAGGCAAACTTGTCCTAGTTTTAAATCCTCCGGAGTCATACTCGCTCCTCAGGAGTGAAGTTTAGCTCCTTTTGTTAAAGGGTGTATTTAATATTTAATTTCCTTTGCTGCGTTCCTTTGTGACCTGGAACTCTGTTCTCCGGGCCATTTTTCTTTGCTCCACCTTGTATAAAGTGGTGGGTTATACTTAAAGTGTGTAATTTTAAGGTCTAAGCAACTGTATAAAATGTATACAGTGTTTGATTTTACATAATATTCCACAAAAGTCTTGTAACTGTTCTGTAATTTTAAAAAGGCTGAAAAACACATTTAGAAAAAAAAAAAAACATTTAGACCAATGATCTTCAAACAATTTTACAACCACCTTAAAGAATTTTCATTTTTATTGACCAACAGAAGCGAATATCGAGAACTTAATTTTTGGTGTGCTTAAAAAATAACTATTCATTTCATTTTTTAAAGCATACTAATAATACGAGCTAACACTTATAAACCCTCTGAAAAGAGTATTCTAGCGTAAGTCTTTCCTGTGTCAGTTTCATGCTTTAAATATTGTTCTCCATAAAAGCGAATAATGCCATATATAACCATAACTTATTATACATCGTTCTAATTTTGTACTTTTTCAAAAACAACTTAGTTATTCACGAACCTTAAATAACTAATTTGGCCGATTCTCTTCTCGAATACCTTTTTGAGGGAATGTACAAACATTATTCGAATCTATAATTCGGATCATGGTGGCTCGAACGAGTGAGCCGAGTAGGTGAGTTATCCGAGATAAACGAATCTGTTCTTATTGTGCAATATGCCTATATATCCTATCACTATCACTTGATAATTCATACTGCATGTTGTGTAGCCTATAATTTTCCTCACTTTGATTTCTGAACCTTTAGGTGGGTCTTCATGGGTGCGCTTATAGTGTAAGTATAGATTGTACAGGGTGTCCACCGGCGACTAAAAAAGCGACTTTTGCTACTAATTTAAAAATAAAGCGACTTGGGGGACTTTTGTGAATAAAAAACATCATTTTCATACTATTTTGAAGTTTTTGGCTACTTGTACCTTACTCCAAGCGATTTATTTGAAAATCAGATTTCGGGTTTTATCAACTCCCTTTTCTTTTCAAAGTTGCGATTGGTCATTCATCAAATACTCTAACTTGTTTTCTGAATCGTACTATAAATTTAAATATACTATATGCTCTGTTACGTAGCGCATGGAGTTTTTAATTTATCATTTTATTCCTTACTTCTCAAATGAAGTTAAATGACGTACGTTTATTCCTTAACTACAAAATCATGCAAAAGTGCTACTATTTTGGCAACTAAAATTAAGAAAATGGCTACTAAACTGGCAACTTTTTTATGTCGATGCGGCTACTAATCAGTGGCGCACCCAGGATTTTAGTTTAGGAGGGCTACGAATATTGTTGAGCTCGTTTACAGTGTAAATGAAAACTCTCTTATAAAATGCCAAAATATTCTCTTTCACTGGCCCATGGAATACTAGCTCACTATTAAGGTAACTCATTTATAGCCTCATAAATGATATCTGGTCTTTTCATTGACATTATAATCGAGTTCAATTGTATATAATGTACTATTTGTACGCGATAATTTAATTTGCCAAGTATTTTGTAAAAAATACTTTCAAAATATTTGCAAGACAATTTTTAAAAATAAAATATTTTAATTGTTTTAGTGGCAAATATCTATCTTTGAGAGATTTCCATTTGGATTTCTTAACCTTTAGGGGGATTTCTTAACCTTTAGCCCCTATAGCCCCCTCCGTGGGTGCGCCTATGCTATGATACTATTTTTGGCTCCTGAGATTGGTGGACACCCTGGATCGACCAGACTTGCCGGTATTGAACTTCATGCCACCCAGTACAGAATCCTATTCCTCTCTATATAAAGAAACTTCTCCGATATCTTCCGTGACTCATCTGTCGTTTTTCGCTGTTGTGAAAAGGGTCAGGGTACACTAGAGACCGTACGAAGTTCAGTATCTCTAGAGTACACACCACACCACACTGCACGAGGGGTGGAGGAGATATCATCGCGCAGTATGCCATACCCTACCTGTGAGGATTTCCGGCGGATGTGAATCTCCTCCGTACGGGCGCAGGCAACCACCTGTGACATGGCCAGAGAGAGAAAAACCCCCTTGTGGCAGCAGGGAACTACTCGTTGAATGAAACCCACGGGAGAGGAACGAAAATTGAAATCGGATTCCATTACAGGAGAAGTGGGAGGCCTCATTCTGGGGGGTTGGATGAAATGTTTGCACCAAATTGTTGGGTTTTAAAAGAGATGAAAATTCAAAAAAGAGTGCTTTCATGTATATGGTTCCATATTTACGTAACTAATTTATCTACATGTAAGAAAGTTTGCATATCAGTACAATGGCCTTTTCTGTTTACATTAATGTCCTTTGAGGCGCAACCTTTCCCAATGTTGAAAAAATCTGATGTGTCCAACACATGACTTCCTTGCACGTCTATTAAATCAAAAATGTTTTTTACTTTCTGCATCTATTTGCATCGAAGACTTATTTGTTTGAAAGATATAAAATATCAATAATAGTAAGATATAGCGATTTCTAGCCAAACATTTCGATATCGCCAAGCTGAGTTCAATTTGAAAGATTTCTTTCTGACACTTTATTTGGCGATATTTCACCAAAAGCCGACAAACTTGAAATAGTTTGCGAGATTTTGGGGATAGCTAAAGTAGTCATTGACCACAGACTTTCAATGAATTGAATGCATCCATACACCTTAATGTATTTAAAGTCATTTGGCTCACCCTGTAAATAAATTCCCAGTCGATTGCTGTCAAAAAAGATATTGAAAACCGTTAGATATTATAATATAGTTCTAAATACAAAAGTTCAAAATTCTACGGGTTAAAGTTTTAGAGTTATACAAAATACGAAATAATTTTTGGCGCCAAATTTGGCGATATTTCGGCGAAACTCGTCAATGTCGACGACATTTGGCGAGATATTAAGAATGGACCAACAATGACAGATTATCGCCAAATTTGGCGATATTTCGCCAAAACTCGCCAAGAACGATGACAAATGGCGATACTTTGGGCATGGAACAAATGACTGACTATCGCCAAATTTGGCGACATTTCGGCAAAACTCGCCAAGGTCGAGGACAGACGGCGAGATTTTGGGCATGTACCAAACAATGACTGTCTACAATTGTATTATATTGAAGATGTCCATAGACATTAAAGTACTGAAATTCTTTTCGGTGGTCCTGTAAATAAACTCTCCAGTAGATTTTAACCAAAAATCGAGATGCACAACTAGATGTTACAACAATCTTATATATGAAATTTCATAATAGTTTTTGAGATTTGAGAGTTAAATATGCACACACGTACACAAAAAAGTCGCCAAGCTTGGCGACTTTTGGCATAGTTCTTGAGGGAGGCACGTGACCGTGGTCGGACCATTACCTAACTTATGTGGTAGGACGGTATTGTGCTTGAAATGGATGAATCTCCTAAAATTGCCATTGACCGTAATGTATTGGAAATCTTTTGAGTGTTCCTGTAGCAGAACTGTAAATGATAAAGACACTTTTTTTAATGGAGAAATTCATTTTCTAACTCTTTACAGCATATATCACTTCTGAGTCGTTTGAAATAGCCCAATACCTCTAAAAAACGCTTTGATGAATTTCGGCCCATAGAGCGTAATGTATTTCGAATCTTTTAGGCGGTTCTGTAGATAAACTATCCGGTCGAATGGAACCAAAACGGGAGGTGCACAACTAGATGTTACAACAATCCTAAATATAAAGTTTCAACATTCTACGCCTAATAGTTTTTGAGATATGCGAGTTTAATGAATTTCGGCCCATTGAGCGTAATGTATTTCGAATGTTTTGGGCGGTCCTGTAGATAAACTATCCAATCGAATGGAACCAAAAGGGGAGGTGCACAACTAGATGTTACAACTATCCAAAATATGAAGTTTCGACATTCTACGCCTAATAGTTTTTGAGATATGCGAGTTTAATGAATTTCGGCCCATAGAGCGTAATGTATTTCGAATCTTTTGGGCGGTCCTGTACATAAACTATTCATTCGATTACGACCAAAAGGGGAGGTGCACAACTAGATCATAGAACAATCCTAAATATCAAATCTCAACATTCTACGACCCATAGTTTTTGAGATATGCGAGTTACATACATACGTACGTACGTACGTACGTACAGACGGCATGGAAAAACTGACCACAATAAACTCGCCGCTGGTCAAAATGAGTTGCAGACGCGTTAATATGATCGTGCATGCTAGCCTACGATGAGATGCATCGAAAAAATTCTTAAAATTAAATTTAGAGGTAGTCAAAATCGGATTTTTTGTCGAAATTTGGCCCCCAAAATTTTTCGGGATCACATTACTTCCTTATACTACGTAACTAAATATATATATAATCTGATAATTTCGGGGGGGGGGGGTCCGGACCCATAGGACCACCCCCCTGGGTACGGCCTTGACTCTGATAATGCGTAATTAAAATGACCTATTTTTATTCCCGACATTTTTAAAATTTACCAATGATTTAATTTGTTAGTTAATAAAAAAATAATTAATTATTATTTTCTGAAGATAGGAATGTAACATCTACATAATGATAGGTCATTTTAGTCAGTGGCAGATTAATGCAAGTTTGTCGGGGGGGGGGGGCGGTTAGTTAGAAGATTGACATACACCTCCATTTTATGGAAGTAAAATAGGATCTTATACATTAATTTCTTTTTTTCTCGGGAGGGGGAGGGAGTCGCTCCCACCACGCCCCTTTAATCCTCCTTTGATTTTAGTTATGTATTATCAGAGTGTATATATAAAAAATATCGAGTCTGTAAAATGATTTTTATATGTGTTAGGCTGAGCGCAGTGAATCAAATATGAAAAAAAGTTGCTTTTAATCAGTGAATAAATTAATTATACGTAATTAACTTAGAAACTTTTCAAGACAGTAAGACCCGTTAAGACAGTAACTCGTTGAGGAAAAGTGAGCGGAGAATGAAGCGGAATCTCGGGACCGAACGCTCCGAAAGAGAGCGTCGCCATCGGTCCACGGGTTTTTAGAAGCTAAGCCTAATTTTACAAAAATGATCATGTAAAATCAGCATTTCAATATAATGACCCAAAATTTTCAAGGTATGAAAAACCGTTACCTTTTAGCACCATCTAGGTACTATTGAAAAAATCAAAAAGGTCTGTCTGTTTCCAAATTAGGCATACACGACGCTGGGCTGATAAGAGAGGAATCGTTGAGGATCATATACATAAAAGAACTGTTTTCGATTTTTAACATTTTCATAAGGTACAAGACCCGTTAAAAGGAGTGAATGAAATCGAAGAGTGTATTTGTTACCTAATCTAGGTGTGTGTAGAGCAGTGGTTCTCAAACTGTATGCCGCTATCATATGCCAGGGGTGACGCGGAAATAATCACTAAAAGTCCAACTGTTGGTGAAGTATAATCATAAAAAAAAATTATAGTGGGATCGGTATCTCATGAAAAATTTCACTATGGCCAAGTGGGCGAAAAAAAAAAATATTTCAGTCAAATTGAAGCATGAAAAAAATTATGCTGTGTAAGTTTAAAATTTTTGGACAAAGAAGGGCTGCCAGCCTACTCCCTCTTCTTATGTATACCACTAAGAACGAATATTTGTACAATGTGATGTGACTATAAGTGTCAACAAGGTATGGCCATACATTGTACCTTACAAAGTATATAGCCTCCGAATGCCTCAGTCGGGATCTGGTCAAGGGCGGATTAAACGGGGGGGCGGAGGGGGCGACCGCCCCCCCCCCGAGAAGAAAGAAATTAATGTAAAAGATCCTATTTTACTTCCATGAAATGGATGTATATGTCAATCTTCTAACTAACCGCCCCCACACACAAACTATCCGTCCCCCCCCCCGACAAACTTGCAATAATCCGCCACTGGCCCTGGTTGTATCGTTAGTCAAAATAACCGTTACTTGAGTGTCCGTGAATGAAATTATTGAAATGATCCCAATTAATCTTTACCAGAACCCAATAAATACTTAAATTTTTATACAATACTATGTTTATTATAAACCCGTATTTTATAGATATAGTTAAAAAAGTAAACAAAAAGAAAATAAAAAAAGTAATGTTGTCCGTGAGCCATGCAGTGGTAAATCTTTCATTGCGAGCCAACTCAACCCGTGGTTATCAATTCCTCTTCTCCCGAGTTTATACTTCTGTTGTGTTATTCTGTGACTGTTACCATAGGCGTAGAGTTATATGGGTCCGTGGGGCTCGAGCCCCCCCAATAAATTGTGAATAGGGGCTGAGCCCTCCCAATAATTTACCACTAAATACAGAAAACTAATTTATACTAACATAAAAAGAAAGTATTTCACGCCATTTACAAACGTTTAAAAAAACCTTTACTTGTACTTTTAAAAATTTTCTTCTTTTGATTTCAATCATGATTTAGTATTCATTGTGATGCCACGTAACACACAATGTTACAATAAGCTGCCCTCACCAGGCTCTGGTTAATTAAAATCAGATTATGCAATGTAAAGTATGAAATGAAGAAAAGTTCAGATGTGTCTAAAATGCACTATCTCATCGAAAATGTTTTTTTCCCCTCCTTTGGATTTTTTACTTTGCTTTTTTTTTTAACTTATAACATGGTAGGAAGATACTAACATGGATACTTACCTTACACAGGTGTAGAATTCTATGGATCCATAGAGCTCGAGCGCCTCCAATAATTTACACTTAAGTCATAGCTGCCAACTACTACGGAATATAATTAACCACTTTTTGTAAACAGTATATATTTTAAGCCGAAAAATCATGTAGAAAAAGTGGTTAATTATATTCTGTAGTAGTTGGCAGCTATGAGTAAGTTATATGTACGTGAATCCGTGGCGTAACCTGAAATTTTTCATGGAAGGGGGGGGGTTACGACTTCTGCAACTCACATATATGTATACGGGTGTATGATAAGGGAGTGAAGAATATGCATTTTGTATGGCAAAAAACTCCTCATGGGCAGTTATGACCCCCCTAACACCCCCCCCTTGGCTACGCCACTGACGTGAATATATGTGGTTGTGGGGCCCGGCCCCCCCCAATAATTTTGAAAACTTTACGCTTATGACTGTTACTTGAAATAAAATAAATGCTAAAAGGAAATCAGGAGGCGTAGAAGACCGTCTTCGAAATTTAATCAAAAACCTCTCAATCAATCAATCAAACGATTTATATTTTAAAGTCACGTAACGCTATTTTCAAGAGCAGAGCAAGCTTAATTAATATAAGTAAAGAGAAAAAAAACCGCAATGGGATAAAATATATAACAATGATCCATCAAACGCGCGTTGATCAGAGTCGGTATGTCTTTTTCTCGCTCCAGAAGCAAAAAATGGCGGAAAAGTATGCCATCTCCATTGTTCTATACGTTCCATCGTGACCGTCGGTATAAAAAGCGTCGAGAGTAGTGATTTTTTTTTTTCTTTTAATATTTTCGTTCGCGGTGTAGCGGTATAAAGTAGTGTGATTTTAACTAGTGTCTGATGGTCATTCATGATCGCGATGTCGGTTTATAACGGATTTTTTCCCTTTCCCATCACTGGTTTTCTTTTTCTGCCGATAATGATTGGCAGAAGGGATCAGGGAATGGCGGCTTACAAAATAAGCCTTGCGTAACAAATGACGTCACCGAAGTTTAAATATATACTCGGTCGTCAATTAGGTATCTTCTCTTTATTGGCCTTTTGAGGAGAAAGTTGAATTTAGCAAAAGATGTCAGGTTAAAGAATATAGTTTATTTTTACTCGGATTTCATTTTACGCGTGGTGAACTGCTAGGTTTGTATTAGCTTCGTTAGGTTATATTTTTATGGCTGTTAAGCTTGCAATCAAATTATTCCTAAATTGAATGTTGCCGTCCCTGGTGGCATCACGCAACTGCAGTATAGGCTTGTAAATTAATTCTGACTGCTTGAACCTGATTTTCAGGGTTTCTGAGCAGTTACGGATCCAGAAAACAATTCTGGAGGGGGCACAAATTCTGTTTGTCGCATTTTTCTTGTAAATTCTATAGAATTTATAGAATAAATCAATCTTTAACTATGCACACTTAGATCGTATGATGGGGGACATGTCCCTATGCTCCCCTCTGGATCCTCCAATGGTTCTGTCTGACTTCCATTGCCACTTTGTAAATTGTTGTGTTTATACTCTTAGTAGCTTCTGCTTCATCTCGTTAAATTTGAGATTGATGTACTTGTGTATTGTCATCATCAGTGGGACATGTCATCAGTGGCACAGTTCTGCTTGAATGTAAATATTTGCAGACGAATTTTGCTATTTTCTATTTAAAATTCAAGGGTATGACTAATTGAATTTCAACGGATCTTATTAATTGGTTTAGCACTATTTCGAATCCTGGTCCAACCAATCAGCCCTGATTGCGCTTGTAGTGATCAATGTGGAACAAATTAAACCCAGCCCTTTATAGGATGTTAGTTAACTCTTGCAACAAAAATGATAGTATTGGCAAATAAAATTCTTAACACTTCTAACTTATGATTAGAAATGATTAGGACAGTTGTGAATTATGACTTCCTTGTACGATGAATATATGCCGTATTGGTTAATCTATATGTTTTCTTCCGAGTTACTACTTCTATGTATGGAAAATCAGGGCGATCGTTATTAGGAACGAGCCTGGTTATGTACTTCGATGAGTTATCTGAACAGGCTTACGGTTGCTCATGTCTGTTTCTCATTCTTTAAATTCAGCCATTAGATGACTTATCTAAGTGCTGGAAACTAATTAGTGAGTATCCGTAGACCTCTTTGGATGACTCATCGAAGAATACAAGCAGGCCCAGTTCCGATTAGTAATGGCCCCAGTAAAATTAAGTCTTTTTATAATTTAACCAACAATTTTTATTGTATGTTCTCATAGAATGAATCAGGCTTTTACATACATGTCAGTAAATAAACGCCGTATTCCCACAAACTGAATTATTTGAAAATTTTTGCTTCCAATTCATCGATTGTAAATTGAAACGACTGCAAAAACCCGTTGAATAAAATTTCTATTACAGTACGCAAACACGCTTCAATGACCAGAAACTTACCCTCGACAAATTTACATCTTCTCAACAAACCTCGCGTTATTGGAAGCGTTATCGTAGAATTGTAACTCAGAGCTAATTCATTCTTTGAGAAAGTTTTACATCATAAGCGACCGTAACTGGTCACGCAAAATTCACAACGAAGTAAACAATAAGCCTTTATTAACTGCAAAACTATCAAACCCGTTCGGAATACAAATAATACCTCTAAAAAATCCATACATAATTGAATATTAAACAAACTTATAAATAAACTATGGCTGTATGTACGTACACATAGAGGAGAGAAATTCTACGTTAACTCCGCAAGAGTGCTTTGAACCATGAACGGTCATTTTGACGCATGCATGACTCTAGTGCCGATTCTATACAGTTCCGCCATTTTGTTGGGAGATATTTTTAACTTGAGCTGAAAGTTCAACCCTTTTGTTACGTTGCCATCATTATCGATACCTATCATTAAACCAATCATTGTTTACAAGTTTTTTTTGATTTTTTGTCTCTCTCTCTCTCCATCGAGCGTGCGTTGAAGGCACGGAGAAATTCATCAGCAATGTCTGGTATTAATTGAAATTAAGAACTGCCGAAGACGTCTCTAGATGTCTGCCATAACCCAAACTTATCTCTCTGGAGAGCGTTTGTTCTGAGTATGTGCGGGATCCAATCCTGCGTGACTTGTGGTATAAGTGAGCACGAAATAGGAAATGTTTTCATCGGCGGTGTCTCGGTAATAATTCTTGTGTTTGATTTTTGTATCTAGATGATGAATACTAATAAATGAGACATAAATGAACGTTATAACTGCCCCGGCGATATGTCGACGAAAGTAACATATATTTAGGTTCTCATTGTGTTTGAAATTGGTAAAGTTAACTGAACAGTGTTGTTGTAGATCGTTATAGAAAAGCTGCCAGTTGGCCTTAATCTCCACTTAATATTTTTGCGTTAGTTTTAAAAACTTCCTTCTCAGTAAGAATTTTCCTTGACTGTGCTTTCCCAGCTTTGTCATGCAAAATTTCATGATATCTTTCATTTCTAAAATTTGGAACAGCTCTTGCATTCATCATAACTTTTGGTACGTTTACAATGTTTTGTTTCCACCAGTTTTGAACATACTATTGCGAATGTTTGGGAATTTATTATGAGCAGACTAAGAGAGAGAGTGAGTAATCATGAGTAATCATGTATAAAATAATAACTTATAAATTTCCGAATGTACAAGTGTTAGTTAAATGTGTTGTTTAAAAAAAAATGCAGCATAAATGTTTGAGTTTACCATGAGTTGGATTAGCCTGTTGTATTGAATTGTATTTATAGTTTTTTTAAACTATTTCGCTTTCGGAATGCAAAATAGTATGTGCGGCACATCTATGAAGATTTAGAGATTAGTCTCTTTCAACACTTTTGCCAATAGAACTTGAAAAATAGGTTTTTTTTCTTTTTGTTTATAATTTTGATTTAGTAGGAGTCCAGAAATAAACTATATTCATTCTAGATTTTTATATTACAAGCTACTTTTGCTTTACTCCGAAGTTACTTGTTGACAAAGAAAATTGTCTGTCAGATAAATTTTAAGAAATCATGTTAATTCTACATAAATAATTTATTTTAATTTGTAAATTATTCACGTCTCTGGTAACAATTGTTATACGATAGCAGAGCAAATCAAACAGTCACATTTCGTTGAAAGTTTTGCACAAAAACGAAAATCTGTGAAAGTTGAGCCATACATTATTTATTGCGGAAACCATCCCAATGACCTCTGAAATGCTTTCAGAGTGGCAGTGAAAATTGATTGTTCTACTTATCCTTTAATTATTAGGTAGTCAACATAAATAGATCATCAGAGGTTGTTTCAGAATCTTCATATCAACTGAATCAGTACCCCCAAATCAGTTCATAAATCATTTTTTTTTCAGTAATGCATACAAGTAGTGTGGTAGCAACGCAAGCAGAGTTCAAAAACCCATCATTCGCAGACACTAAAAGCCACGTAAGTGTCATTAATTACGTATGAAAAAATGAACAGTAGCCTATCTGCTACAATTAGAAACTGAATTTGCATCCGAATTACGCTTTAACAAACACTGCTCGTTCTTAAAGCATTCATTAACTGTTTCTTCAAACCAGTTTCCCAACAAGCCATAAGCGTCCATTGAGTTTAGAGCCGACCAATACTTTCCGACTTTAATAATTAGCATGCATCCAGTGGCAACACTCGACAGCGGTACTTTTCGCCATTGTGTTCTTATTTAAAGAGCGTCGGGAGCTGAACAATGAGAATCTCTGCCAAAGACAAAGCGATTTTCTTCATTGGAGGTCAACATCCAGAAATGCGGAAAAAAGAGCCATTAGGAGAAGAAAAAACAAGATGGCTGAATGGAAATCTAATGAATGAAAGTGATGGAACGGTGCGACTTTTATCGTGTTTTTATCTTTTCGGCAACGCTAAGCTAAGCATCTCAGGTGTCAATGGACCGGTTACAATGGTTCTGATACGTTTACCTGGCTAATAAAACTGGAAGACATTTTTAACCACGTGTTAAGCAATGTGTTATGCCGGTTTTTCGCAGAGTTTGATACTATCTTAGTGAAAGCAAAGAATTTCTATGAAAATTCCGTTACATAGACATTTTAGTGTTTTTAAATAACAGTTACTAGCTGGCTGCATTGGTTTACCGAAAGACAGGTGAAAAGCAGTGGCGGCTCGTGGGTGATTTAAAAAGAGGTTCACAAAACAAATTTCGAAAATTAAATATGCAGATACGACGCACCTTACAAATTAAAATAGATTTGCGTTTCCAGCAGTTAAAGAAAAGTAATGCACGCAACTGAAAGAAAACAAGTCATCTTGGGTCTTACATTTCGTCACCAAGATAAGGTTTAGCAAAGGTGCGGTCTTGACTCATTTTATTTCAATATTTTTTCAAAGGATACTATTGAAAAATGCCATTGCTTTAGTTCCGAAACACGTATCTTAATTATTTACACTAGTTTGTAAAAAAAAAAAAAATAATGTAGTGAAAAATTGTAGAAAAAAAAATTAAGAAAATGAAATAAAAATTAATTAACTAACCGAACGTAACAAACCAAGGCAAAATCCGGAAGCGATACCGCAAAAAAGTGGCCATGGGTGCACAATGTATTTGTGCGAACGGACAGATTTCATGAGTGCCGTGCTTCCTCCCAGCTGTCTGTGCTTCTTATCCCAGAGAGCGGTTCAGAGGGAAAAATTTCCGTTCGCACGTGCGACTGATTAGACTGAGTTGTAGTAACCTACACTACAGTGCGTTAGCTATAATAAGCGTATTTAATAATAGTGGGAGGAGGGGGGAGAGAGTAAAACTCACGTTTTAAATTCACATAAATCTAGAAGTGTGCTTAATATTTGCTTTAAAGTTCATTGGTTAATGTGTTTATTCTTCAGTTTTTTCCTTTGGGGGTTCACGTGCTCATGTGCTCAAATGGAGGAGCCGCCACTGGTGAAAAGTATGAACGGTTCTTAGCGTTAACGAAAGACATGACGAGAAGGTGACCTTACTTTAAGCACTGCAAGTCTGTGAACTTGATTGCAGTAAGGAACACAATTTGATTGTAAAAGAAAGGCATAGTCTGCATTACTTGGGGGAACGTCGCTATTCTTTTTTATAGCGTATTTAGAACATTTACTGGTTTCAGGTAAGGTTCAGTAAAATTTTCTATATTTCTTCCATGTTATTGGTAAATCCAGGGCTGAACTGAAAACACAGTATGTGACATAGACTTTTCTTGGCTGCTATATAAGCATAGACCTTTGTAAACAATAGCATTTAAATGCTGTACTTTTTTGACCAAACATGGTTGCTGCATCACGAGTCGAGTCTTGCATCTATTTGCCTAACAACAGGTAATCATTAAATCCTATGGCAGGTAAGAAGGAGTTTCAAGTGGCAGATAATGGTTTTAAGGGTCTCAACACGTGACTGAACAAGTGACGGAATTAAAAAAAAATCGCAAATTACTTGAAAATACACCTGAAATCTTAATTCTAGTTTGCAAGTTGAAGAAGTATTCTGGTACTAGCCAGTGTTACATATAATCCATTGCATAAAACTTCTTGCAATAGACTCGTGTTTGAGAAACAGCTTCAGTAACACGTGCGAAGTCAAAATGTAAAGCAGGAACATTTTTAAGCTTGCTAAGAAGCATATAGATAAAAACAAACTTTTAAATAAAAAATAATTAAAATACTACATGATTAAAACTAACCTGTGTATTTTTTAGACAATTTTTTCCCTAATTAAAAAAATAATTCTCTTGCCTTAGGCATATGAAGAATATAGAATGTCCTATAAATGTTTCGACGACAAACTTCTGCATGAGGGCGGACAGAAGTTTTCAGAATCACATAGCAGTGGGGTCAAAAGGGCCGATTTCACTTACCTGTTAGTAATCACGCTGGGAAAAGTGTTGAAGTGTTCACCTAATTTCTTAAGCAAGTTTCATAAACAATGAGTTTGTCTCCAAAAATTTCATCAGTAATGTAGAATTTTAAAGCTATCAGTTTTAGTCACGTGTTTCCTGGGACAGATGCATTAGTTGTTGATAAATAATGGCTAGAAAGTTCACAATATTTCAGCACTTGTTCCTCAATCATTTTTAACAGCTACATGAAGACGAAATTTAAAACCTTACATTGCTATGTGATTCCGAAACCTTATGCTGTGCCCTACCTCCCCTGAAAGTTTGTCACAACATTTATGGGACACCCTGTATATATCCTTCAATTCGTTTTTCCTAAAGACATTACGATATCTTTTGGAGTTTGGAGACTACTAACTTATTGGAAAATTTAAAAAATATATATTTGCGTTTACTTGTTTTTAATTAAAACAAAGAAAGTAAAGTGTGAAAAAGTAAAGTTAACTGTCTTAGTCCCAATCATTATATAGTAGAGTAGAGCTTACACGTTTCTCATTTGCAAGTATTATACATTTATACGTCGGTATAGTGTGGTCCCAATAATTTTTATTTCTTCTAATGCAAAAAAAGGAAGCTACTTTTATATTGTGCACATTTTTAAAAATAAATGCTTTTTATGACAGACATGCTTCCTACTATTCAAAAATTTTCAACTCAGATACACGCTCTACTAGTTTTTACATTATTTACTTTTCAGGATTTTATTGAGTGGCATGGTATCTTAACCCAGTGAGTGGTGATACATTTTCGCAACATTAAGTAAAGTATTTAAAAAAATAATAATTCAATTTTAAAATTACCTGTAAATTTAAAATTACCAAAAAATTACCTGCTGGCACTCGTTTCAAACACAATTTTGTGTTTTAAAAAATCACAAATTGTTCTTTAATTTAAATCATCTACATATTTGTATCATTAACATGTATACATGCACGCTGTATTTGTAAACAAATAATAACGATTTAAACTTAGCGAACATTCCGACTTTAAATTTGGGAATAGCAGAATAGTATTCTTTGAAAATATTTGTCTAAAAAGATGTTTAGAGTGTAAAATTTTCTTTTGACTAAGCATTTTTTACGGAACAAAAAAAAATCTTTAAGTAGATAAAGGTAGAAAATATAACTAATAAATATTTTATGTTTATTGCTTAAATGAATATAAATGAATAGAAAAACTTTTGCTGTCTTATATTTTCATTAGTGTGTCTTTAAAGTCACTATTAACGACTTTGAGGAATGGAAAATGTATGTGGTCGTTAGTAGGTTTAATCATCCTGCAACAATCAGGAAAGCAAATGACAATAGATGATTTCCTGTGTTAAATTAAAAAAGATAATGGGAGTGTTAAAACAAAATAACTGTATGGATATTATGCAGCATAGTGCAAGATAAATGCCTAAATTGTAATGGTAAATTGATTTCAGCATTTAATTCATATTTCTTTCAGTTATTTATAACAAAGGGAAGTCTTGAAAAATAATTTTTGTCAATTTATCATTGCCTCGGATTAAAAAAAAAATTTTAGAGGTCAAAATTTGATTGTTCGTCTTTGGAATGAAATTCCTTCAGAGACATATAAGCGGTGCTTTGCTAATATAGTATAATAATCTTTCCAAACTCAAGATTAAACTCTCTTTTAAAGAACCCAAGTCCATTAAAAACTTGTTTCTAAGTGAAAGCAAATTTGTTGTTCTGCTTTTATTTTCGTCCAACGCTGGAACTTCATTAAGACTTGATAGTATATTCTTTTTTCGTCCCCCCCCCCCCTCCACACACACACACCGCATCTTTTGAGTTGTTGCTATAAGTTGAGCAAGAATCTTATTTGCCTTTTTTTTTTTCTTTCTTTAGATTTTTTTAAGAGAAAGTTTAGATTATTTATTTAGTCTTCCGCCTATAAAATGAGACATACACTCTTCAGTCTTTGTTTTCTTATATGCTGATGCTTGCAGTCTTAGATTTTACAGAAGAAAATTGCTTCCGCTGTATATTTCTATTGTTTCTATTTTGTAAAATAAAAATGACTGCCAAAAGACATTAAATATCTCACAAGTAAACAATTCCTGTTGATTAACATTGGTGTTGTGTCTTTTATTACGACAGAATTGCAAATTGTTCAATTGGTTTTGAAAATAAATGAAATGGATATGAATTTTCAATGCCAGTGAAGTTCATGGATTACAAAAAAGTTCTTTTCATGAGTTAATAGATTCGAATTTCGGCGATTTACTGTGATAGGTTTTGAAAATAAATGAAATGGATATGAATTTCCAATGCCACCAGGCTTTATAAGTTCATGGATTACAAAAAAAAAAAAAAAAAAAGTTCTTTTCACGAGTTAATAAATCCGAATTTCGGTGATTTACTGTGATAGGTTTTGAAAATAAATGAAATGGATATGAATTTCCAATGCCACCATGCTTTATAAGTTCATGGATTACAAAAAAGTTCTTTTCATGAGCTAATAGATCCGAATTTTGGTGATTTCCTGTGATAAATTTTTACATGTATACAGTATGCGGATTTCATCGCAGCTGGATAACTGTCGTCACCATTTTTACTAGCATCAAATAGTCATTTACACTCTTATTTTACATAATTAATTTTCGTATAATGGTTCTTCTTACTGGCATTTACATTTTTAATGGATTAGTGAGCGGTGTAATATACTCAGTTACTATTCAGTTCTCAGCATGAATGTCAAACTCCTGGCCATAAAAAGCTTACAAAATTACGTTTTACATCTGTGTACCTGAATTGGCTGTGTACTTCGTATGCTGATTTAAATGAATTCTTTTTTTGTTAAGACAAGGAAAGATATGCTTTTGCATCTACTTAATGATTTCCCACAAGCTGTGACAATAGTGTAAATATGGCACCCAACTGTGATTAAATCCTTGCAAAGACGCGGGTAGCAGTCGACTCCCGACCACAAACTGACATACTACAGTAACAGCCAATGATAGCAGTAAATCTACGGTAACAGCGTGATTTCGTCACTACAGACAGTGGTACCGTAAAGGTGTCTTCTCATTGCGAAACAGCTAAGATATTAAATGCTAGTGAATATATTCTGAAAATATATTTGTAGACAAACGTATATTACACTTAATTTTCGATTAAAAAAATATTCTAAATTGAAGTCTTACACAAAAAGCTATTTCTTTATGATTTGGATGCATTATTGTTTTTTCTAAAACAGCAGGTAAATAGAAATTACTTTTTTTTTCTGAAAGAGAGGGTACAAATTGATATCCATAAGCTTTAGATTCTGCATTAAAGTTACTTCACCTCAATTATGTATCTGCCAATCTATTTATTTTATTATTTTTTTGTGTGTGCTGGTTTTATGTTTTATTAATACTTAAAAATAAGTTTTACATTTGATGGAGTACATAGACTACCCTCCATCTACTAATATATTTAATCAGTGGAGGAGAACAAAATACATGAAAAGTGATGTCTAATTTCATAAGCTGCCTAATTTGTATAATTACTTTTGTATAAGCAAACTTAGAAACCAATTTAACAAAGAAACGGGATACTTATTATTTTATGATTTTATGTTTCTTAAAACTTAAACAATACTCAACAGATTTAAAAAAAAAAAAAAAACACTTGTCTTTACTTCAAGAAAACTGCACAGTACAATCATAAAAATACACTAAAAATAATTTTTTGATTAAAATTTTATTTCATACCAAAAATTAAAATATCCTATTCGAAAAAAATTTTGTTTCTTTGGTTTGTAGTCGGAAAAAAAAACTTTTTAACGTGAGAATAAACACGTCTACATCCGTTGAGGCAATGTAATGATACTTTGACTTATTTAGAAGTAAAATGCTCGTAGTAAAAAGTCCATACGCTAAATCCTCTCCTAAGGGAATAAAATAATCTAGCAAAAATTTTACAAAAAGAAAGCTAATTTTTTTGTATTGTACAATTTAAAGCATTAAGACTTTTTTTTAAAAAACATTAATACTTTGATCTATTTGTTTTAGAAAGTTCATTAAGTCAAAAATTATCTGAAAGTTTTGGGTTTATCGTTTCTAAAAGATCATATACATCTTGGGAAGAAACATTACCGAACTAGTTGAAAAATTCTTGTACTTCAGAGGTCCTTAACTTTTCGCAAGGGATCTTTTACCATTCAAGGCTATTATTGCCCAAGGAAGTATTTAAGGGAGGAGGAAGTCCGGACTATCCCCAAAGTATCCGGAAATCTGTCTGGACTATCCGGGAAAAGTCCCGTAATAACGAATTTTGCTAACAAAATATGAATGATGAAGATTTTTGTAAAAATTTTTGCCTACTCCACCGTTTGGATGGGATCCTCTGAAATTTTTTTCTGGGTACGGCCTTACTGCCTGAAACATACGTTGTTGTTCTACAAAGCAGTACTAAAAACCTTATGATTTTCACGCCTGGTAACGTCTAATAGATTCGAAGAATCGCAAAACGTACATGGTAGCTCCACCGCCATATTTATTTATTTTTCCTTACTTTTTTCCTCCCCTTCTTCAGCTGGCTGGACGCGTGCTTTCCAGCATCCCCCTAAACGGTCTAGTGTCTGACCGCGTACGCCGTGACCTGAGGCGGTACAGGTCCGTACGCCAGGACCGAATAACTTGCTCGTGCCCGAGATCGTTTAGGAATGCCGCCCGTCGGAACGCTGCAGTTTTATTCTTGGATTCGTTTGTTTTTTGGTGCCTGATACATTTTACTTAGTTGTTTATTTATTTTTACTTGCTTTCTACGGGGTGAAAGCTGTTGACTAGGAAGGAGAAAAAGTAGCAGTGGCGGATGACCCCAGAAACGGTTGATTATGCACCGAGATGGCTCTTCCGAGTCTGTCCACAGGATTGCTTTTTGAGGCAAATAGAATATCTTTAACGAAACTAAAAAAGTAATTTGCTTCATTCGTATAAACTGTGACCAGGCCTTAAATATACGTAACGTGCGCCAAGGATCACAGCTAAGTAGAGTTGACGCAACGTTTTTGTTCGAATAAACTGTAACCAGTGTGGACTCATAATGAATTTGGCAAAGATGCTGAGTATATAACTATGCTGAAATTGGCGCAACGTTTTTGTTAAACTGTAACGAACTGTTACGAAATAGTAAAGGTTGATGGTATATAATTAAATAGACAGGGCTGGCCGGAGGGGCGTGAGGGGCCCCAGGTGAACCGAATGAGAGGGGCCTCTTTTCTATCATGTCATCTGTAAGTTAGAACTGCTACGTACTAGGTTTATTTCTCAGCTTTTTTCGAAATATATTGCAACCCTCTAACGAGAAATTCTCGCGCGAGACGAGAACGCGAGACACTGCTGGATTTCTCGCATCTCGTGTCCATCTCTATATGTGTATGAATGAGGAGGAGGACTTCTTTTAGGGTGTTGGGAATACATCCAATCAATGTATCTTTATAAGAAATTTATGGAATATTTGGTTGGGCTATATAAAGAGCAGGGCTACCACAATGTTTTTATGATTTTTTTCTTGTTTATCAAAAATTCATTTTTCATACTTTACTTTCTTTTAAAGTCCGTCGATAAAACCAGGAAAAAAATGTAGAAGGCCGCCGGATTCAAACCTCGGACTGTAGCCCGCGAGCCGTTCGTTAGACAACCCTAGTGTAAACCGTAACCAAGGTTAACTCCTATAACAAAGCAGTGAAATAAAAACTAACTAGAACTGACTCAATTTCAGCAGAATTAAAGAAGTTTCCAGAGGTTTTGAGAAGATTATGACTACTTAGCCTGTATTTCGAAAGATGAACAACTCGAATACCGTATTTTAAAGTGTCTTATAATTGATAAGTTTAACATTATTTACTTTTCTTGTTTAGTTTACAAACTATCAAAATAATTCATTAAAAATATTGAAAATCTACTATTATATTATTAGAAGTTCTAAGAAAAACTTTTACCAAGAGAAACTTATGAAAATCTCTAAACAGAAAGAATGGTTTCTAATCATCATCTTGTGTCAATATCCTGGAATGGGGAATAACCCAGTTAAAAAGCTATTCTTGAAAAAAGTAAACTAATTTCAGAATTTTATTTGCAAATCAAAATATTTAGCTTTCTGTGGAAATATGCATCATTTACATAAATTTAACGAAATTTGTTTCGTAACTTTCGTGGAAGTAGTGGAGAAAAGAGGAAACTCTTCCTGGATAACGAGATGGGATTGCAAGTTGTTTTTTTATGTAATGGGATTTTACTTTCCTTGTTGTTGTTTTGTTCTGCAGAACAGAAGGTAAAAGTTAATTGCTTTTCTCGTTTGGAAGAGAAGGAATCGACTTTTTAATCATCAGGTGACGCATGGAGAAAAAAACCCCGATTAATTGTTCAATTAAAAGCGAGCGAGACAAATAAGGTCGAACGTAAATACGACCTTATTTACGCATGGACTTGCTGCTTCAGCAATAGTGAACCTTTATTATAATAAGAAAAGGAAGGCATAGATTCCTTTTCTGTGCCTACTGTTACTTCCTGACATGTATCTTTTGAATTGGGGATGGATTCAAGACGCTCCAGCTGGACATTTAAAGACCGGTGTTTATGTATATTTTAAATTTTGCCCATGGACACAGTTTCCTAGATCGGGCTCTGATTAATAGGGCGTTCCGATGCTTTATTTGCAAGAATGTAAAATAAGAGTTGCTCTATTATGCATTATACAATCATGAAGAGGCGCCTTCTTTCTTCCATTGACCTCCGAAACCCGATTTTAGCTCTTAATTAAAGGGCAATGAAATTGAAAAGGTTCACTTTTCGTCCAGTTTTCAGATTGTCTTTTTTAACCCCTTCTGCTAATGAAAACAAAATCCTGAAACCTGAGTTCAGCTGGAAGAGGGAGATTCTATATCAGGGGTGGCAAACCTTTATGGATCAACGTGCCATTTTTTCTAAAGAAATGTTTAATGAGGCTATAGACGTGCCGTCAAATAATTTTGACTTAGTGACCGTTCGATCATGATACTTCATAGTGAACTTTGTTATTTTTAATTAAAATGCAAACCGTTTTGATCGGTGGCGTGCCCAAAATATTGGGTCACGTGTCACGGGTTCGCTACCCCTGCTCTACATGGTAAACTTGCGGTTGTGTTAGCTGCATAGGTCTTAGTAGTAAAATCTGGTCTCATAATAAACTTCCTTTTACGAATATTTCATGAATATTTCATATTAACAAGAACAAAGTATTTCTGTTAAGAGAAAATCCTAAATTAGTACAAGTCCAATCATAATGAAATTTCACTATAACGAATTTTTCAGTATTGTGAATTATGTATTCGGTCTTTTCAAATTTGTTATACTAAAGTTTTACTCGCCCCGACTATTAACAAATAGGTAGGTAATAAGAAAACACTATAAGGAATTTTTAGTATTACGAATTAGGCATTCGCTGCGATCAGATTCGTTATACTGAGATATCCTTCACCTCGCTTATTGATGGATAGGTAGATAATAAGAATACGCTCCCCGTTCCTCAATTCATTATGCATGCTAAGTACACAATCTGAAGCAATTTACGACAGTGATACATCAGAATTCGAAGTATCTATTAAGAAGACCTCAGACAAGGCCGTGTTGTTAGAAGAAAAAACCCCTTCCGTCTACGTGACAGCAATACTGAGTTGTCTCGGCAACCCTCTCAAGAGGCCTTTAAAGGTATGCAAGGCAAGTTTGTACCGCAGGTGAACAGTCTTCATGTCAGGTGGTTTGAGATTTCAAGAGTCGTTATACGGAAAGAAAAATTTTCTTTCTAAAGATATTCCCTCTCATTCCCACCTCCTTTGCCCTCCGGTCTTAAGGTCAGATTTGTTGAGGAGTTTATAAAAACGTGTACATTTTTTTATTTCTTCTTTTCTTGAATTCAGTGATTTGAATATTAAGATCAGCATACCAAATTTTCAAAATACCTGGGGTGTTTGATGGGATAAGCGTAAAAATGCTTGGCAAGGGGTAAAAAAATTCTATGAAGATATAGAAGAGTGTTTATTTCGTATTCAGTTCAAGTAATTTTGTAATTCAGTGGCGTGTTAAGAGAGGAGCGATCCCCTCAGGGTGATAGGATGAACGCGCATAGTATTCGTACATATTATAAAAATTTATAAAGTAAAGCACCATTTATTTGTTTAGATTAAGGCTGGCCAACCTTTTGTATATCGTGCGCAATATTTTCACGGACGAGTTCAAACACGCCTTACAACTCTAGTACCTTTGTCGTTTCCTTACGTTCCCAGGTATAAATGAGAATTTTAACACAGGTAGATTCTTCTTTTGGGAAAAGAAAAATAATAATGAATGATCAACAGATTAAAATTGTTATTCCGAGGAAAAAGACACCAGAATTAATTTTTAGCATGCTTGGTAGGGAATGCGAGATTGTTCGATTTTTGATGACAGTGTATTTTGGTGAGTAAAAATGCTTTCTTTTTAACTAGTGATGGAATGGATATCAATTTGGCCGGATACTGAATATCCGCCAAGCTTTCAACCAGATATCCGGTTATCCGGCAGCAGTATGTTTTTTTCTTTTTCTATTTTCTTAGATGATTCAGATATTACTTTTTTCTTTAAATTTTCTCTTTAGTTCCAAATCATTTAATTAAAAAATTAGAAATCTTTTTTGGATTGTTTCCATGAAATAATACCAGTTTTACTGCAATTAAGCTGGTACGTGTTAAAGATGTCTGCGTCCATAAAGCTGAAATGTCATTGATGTTCTCCTTCAAGAGTTAGAGATATCTTACAAAATCAGCTCTTGAAAGAAAGACGTTTCCATTCAACTGTTGAAAAATCAATGCAACAAATTTCCTTACTTTATCAAAATTAGGGGGGGGGGGACATTTTCTCACCAACCTGCAGTACTACATCAAGTACACTATTCTCATAAGCTGGGTCAATTTAGGGGGGGGGGAGAGGTAACTAAATTCTTACACAGATTGAAAAACTGTTTTTTTGCACAATAATTTCCTCCAGTAATAAATTACCCCAATTTTAAACGAAGATAGAAGTACTTAATATTCTGCCCCCCCCCCCTCCATTTTCTATAAATGTTAAAAATATATTCTAAGAAGTTTTGAAAACAAAATATTTTCACAAAACTTTGTTTTTTTCATATTTTTATTATTGCAGTGTTTATAATTTATTCATTTATTATGTTTATTAATGCTATTTCTCAGTATATAATTTTAGTCCGGATGTACTGCTGGATATTTGTAATATCCATACTGCCAATTATCCGGCAAATTGGCGGGATAATTATGTTTGCTGGATACCGATTGCATCACTATTTTTAACATAGCATCGTAAATTATAAGAAATAAAATATTTCAAGACACGAAATTATTTGAAAAGCCTTGTCAATTTGTCACAAAACAATACGCAGGCACAATGGGATGTAATGCGTCACTTGAAATCATGTAATGCGCCAAGTGTAGTAAATAGCACGACGATTTGGCCATCCCTGTTTTAGATAATTATTTGGAATAACTTTGGATGTACCAAGATTGTACATGCCATTTGTAAGGAAAGATGCGTGTCAATGGAAGTGTAAGTTTTTGTGAGTGAAAGATAGTAAGCAAATCAGAAAATTAAGTGTATTGTTTTACAAAATTTTTGCTCCGATTGCCCCCTAAGTAGATTCATTTTATCAAAACGGCATTTCTCCAACTGTTTCACGGCGCCGAAAATATATTTTTTTTAATTATTAGTAGAACAAAAGCTTCTTAATTTATTCTCGTTGAGGCACTGAGTTTTGACCGAAAATTTTATCTTCTCTGTCGTCTAAATAAAATTTCTAGGCACTGCATAGCAGAGCTGTTTGTAACTATTATTTAAAAAAAAATTAAAAATGCAAGCACTTTACATGGTTTTGAAAAAATACGTTCTTTATATACCAGAAAAAAAAACATGCACACACACACACAAATAATATTTTATACTACTCTTTAAATTTGGCTTCGAATTTAATTATTTAAATTATTTAAATTTTATTACAGAGTTAGGAATTTTGCAATGGTAGCCATCCTCGTAACGCCAAAGTTACCCTTTGGAGAAAGACGAATTTATTTATTTATTATATTATTATTATTCATTTATTTAGGGTACGTGGCGCCCCCCTGCAAACATAAAAAAGGCGCCCCCTTGTATACTTTTTTCAAGCTTTTGATTTCGATTTAATTACAACTTTCTTCAATTTTCAAGCCACATATTACTTAATAAATAAATAAAGAAGGACCCACCATTGTTCAACTCTGAAAATAAAAGTAAACTCAAGTCGGAAAGGTTAGAGCAGGTTCAGAAGAGTAAATATTTCATTAAATTCGCCAAGTGTTGCATAATAGCCGCATTTCTAAAGCTGTAATTTCAGTTCACCGTCTCTCCGTTAACAATCGGTTTTTAGCGTTGATGCTCATGACACGTTATTAAAGGTGACGCTTCTCTTTCATTTGTTTATAACGCGATAAAAAGAGACGTTCTTGTAAATATATCTTTATTCTTTTCCTCTTGTGGCTGAAAGGCTAATCGCGTCGAAAAATGCTAAAAAAGGCGTTACTGCATTAGAAAAAAATGGAATAATTTTCTTTATTCCTTTCTTTTCTTTTCTTTTTTTTCACCCTGAAAAATATGGGCGTCGCATAAAAAACTTTCTAATTGATCATAACAAGATATGTTAATAGTAATGTAACGTGTATTCTTTTAGTAAGTTTAATTCATAGATGGAGTAAGTGCACACCATGAGAAACGGCTGCCCAGGTGTTGTAGTGGCTACAGAACCCTTTTATCACACCTTGGTTCCGGGTTCGATTCCCGGCTTGGGCGTTAACTCGTCCGTCCCTTCATATTTGTTAAAGTTGGCCGCCCATTGGGCGCCACCATAATCGAATGGACACTACCTTAGGGCCGTTGTAGTGGCGACTGCCTTATTGACAAGTGCCCACCCGTTATTTTAGGAGGGGGGTGTGAAACAAGGTTGTAAAAGAAAGAAAAAGACATTAAAAAAATTATTTTTGATATTGTTTTATTCTTTCTTTTTTGGGGGGCTAAAGAGGTGTTTCGTTTTAAATGAAAAAATATCGAAGAAACCTAACACATACCTTATTTAAAAGTTCGTATCGCTATTTTAATTAAAATAAGTGCAACCCCATTTTAAATTCGTAAGCTTTATTGAAATGTTAATTGTGTCTTATGTTATAACTTTAATAATAAAATAAAATCAGAGTGTAATAATGAATCGATGATAAACGCCTTTAATCGATTCATATTCTCAAGATGGTAACACTACTTTCCGTTTATTTATAACGAGAAAAGAGTGAGACATTATTTTAAAACATTTTCTTCGCACCCCGTTCTCCAGAGAATTCAAGGTTATGAATTAAAAAGAAAAGAATACGTATATATGAAACTATTTCTTTCTTTATTCCCTTTGTTTTCAAATAATAAAAATGTAGTATTTTAAACTTTGCAGTTATTTTAATAAAATAAGAGCAATTTTAAGAAAAATAATTTTTTCTTAAAATGAGAGTAACTGATTCATAAAAGAAGATTTCATTATTTCCTCCCGTATATTACCAACTTCAGCAGTGATGCAGCTTGAACCACAAATGATTTTTCATTTGTGGTTTGAGTGTGTAGTAAATTAATCATAAACGGTTGTTATAAACTCTCATTCGCAAAATATCTGCTAGTATGTAACAAGAAAAAAATGAAAAATGTTATTACTCATTTTTCCTTCTTAAAATAAAATTTATTATACGCGTGATTGGAAAGAAAATCCTCTCTGAAAAACTAAAGGGTTAACACTCAACTATGCTAATTTGTGTGCATCTTGTAATTATGTTACGTATAGTATTTTGCGTAGCTTCATATGCAAATGAAAAAATAAATTGATGATAAATTCCCGTGTTATACAATGTGGCGTTAAAACAAAGTACAGTATTATTGCAAATCCTATTTAAATATAATTTTTATTATTATAATGAATAAAAAATTTCTGAATGAATGTAAATGCAAAAATACATGAATGTCTTACTTATTGCCATAAAGTTTGTTACAATTAAAATGATTGCGCATATGCTACATATCTTCAAACATTTTGGAAGAATTGAAAAAAAAAAAAACTAAGGTTTTCGTATGCAAGTACGTAGGGCATTTTCTAAAGTACACAGACAATCATAAGATAATCAAACAGTCAATCACTTTTGCGACAAAAATGACGTTCACTTAAGTCGTTTCGGAATTTTCAATCTATTGCACATGCTGAAGTAAGACGCAAATCTACCAATCAGCTTTAGACAGAAAAATTTGAAGGAATTTCTTGTCATTTTGCTAGTTCTAATGAAGAAACTAACTATTCACAGCAGATCTGAGCACGAGATGCTTATTGAAAGCAGGAAATAACTTTCTATACCGATAAACAAAATTGCGGATACAGTTTGGAAAATCCTCATATTTGTTTTGAGTTGCTATAATGGACGATGTACTCAGACGATTGTAATCTTTGATTTTTAGAGAATGAAGAGTTATTCAATTTGCAGACGCTGAAAATCTCTGGGAATTTGGGATCAGTCTCAAGCTTTTTGATTCTATTTTAACGCCTCAGGACGTTTCATCTCAAGCTTTTTAAGAATTTATCCAGAAACTATGCCTCTTTTGCGAATTTCCTTCACCAGGCTCGCATAGATCAGATCGTTTTCCTTTCAAGTAGTGCAGGCGTAATAAGTGAATTAACTTTTAAAATTGGGCATTTGACTTTGAAAATTAGGAGATATCAAATTTGAGTTTTTGGAATTTGGGACGTCTGAAGTTCGCAGAACTTAAAAGTAGACAACCAGAGAACGTCGTACCCTAATAGGAATGAAGTTTTTCTAGAGCTTATGCTAGAGCTTATGCTTGTATATTAGAGCTTATGCTAGTTCAGTTATTCGTATACACACATATCAGGGATCGTTGCAAGAATTTTTTCCATGGTCCCATTTTTGTGAGCTTCAATGTCTATTTTTGTGAATTTCAACATCTATTTTTGTAAATAGATGTCGAAATTCGAATTTTCATACCAATTTTGTAAAAGTCACTTTTTTCTTAAAATAATTCACAAAACAAATCAAAATAAACAGTAAAATGCCAATTAACGGTTCTTTTAATCAATTGTATTTTTGTGAGGAAGTCGTTTTAATCGATTGTAATTTTGTAAAAGTGTTGTTTAAATCGATTGTAATTTTGAAAAGAGACTGTAAAACGGACCGAAATTTCTTTTGCACCGATCCCTGCATATAAAATACAAGCATACTTATGTGGCATTTAAAATGTGACGTATAAAATCATATATACTCACACTAGATATACATGAAATTGAACACATATTTGTAATCGAATAAAGGAGTTGTTATGAATTTTGATCACGATTACTTTGAGTATTTAAAAAGAATACTGTTAGTTATCACTGAATTTAGTTTTTGGATAAATTGTTGAATTGATTTATCAAAGGTCAGTAACCGAAATCTATATAAGCAATCCAATTAAAAAGAACCCCAGAAGCAGAAATCATGAAATTTCATTACAAGTATTTCTGTAAAAGCAGCTAATTACCATTTTTGTAAATAATTGCAAATGCTCTTACACACAGGCGTGTGCAAAAAGCGGTAAACACATAAATTTAAGCCACATTCTAAGACAGTTGTCTTACAGAATGTAGAAACTCATCATGGAAGCAAGAAAGGCGTAGAAATTTTGAACTTCAATTTTAGAATACATTAAATGTTAATTAAGTGTTAAAGAATAAGTAAGGTATAATATTTTCGAACATTTTTATAGTACAGTTGTAGCTATAAATTTATCACACTATTTATAAATGATAGGTTAATAATTTAGGACAAAAATTTACATTTTGTACAAAAAAAAACTTGCAGAATTTTTTTTTTAAACATTCATTTACTTTTTGAAAAAACAGCTGGTGCATTTAGTTGATGACAGATGTAAGTAGATGACATGTAAGTAGATGACAGATGTAAAAATATATGTAACAATTTTGGCCTTAATTAAAATAAAATTTCCAGTTTAGCTGTTAATTTACATAAAACACTGAATTACATGCTAAGTAATGCCCTTAAATTGTTATTGTCTTACTATTTGTTTTACAGTTGATGCATTTAGTTGATTATGTAGATGTAGTTATGAAATTTCATGCAAGTTTTGCAGCCTTAAATTGGAGTTCAAATTACTGTTTAGTTGTTAATTACCAGTACAATACATTCTAAATTATTTGTAAAGAATGCATTTATATTGTGCAAAATATAGTAAGAAGGAAGTAACTTCAGAATGATTTAGAGAAAGTGCTTTACAATTTGCCTGCTTTCTATTTTAATCTTCTTGTATATTAAAACAAAAAACTGATTAAAATTAAATAAAGTGTATACCTGATCAACATCCTTTTAGATTTTATATCACTGATCATGTCATTGTATTCTTGATACTTCTTCTGACTAAGCCTTATGGTTATTCCAAAAGGCTTTATTGTCTTCTGATAATACAATACCCTACTTCTCTGGGATTAAGTAATTCTTTAAATAATAGGACAGAAATACCGTATGGGAATGTAGATACCGTATTCACGTTTTTGGCAATAAATAACGATACAGATTATTTCTCGTTTGTGCAACTAATATTTCTCACATTTGGAATGAGCCGATATCGCTCCTATGTACCGTCTTGAGATATTTAATTACTAAGCGCATTAAAAATAAACTATATTTGAATCGCAAGGTCAAAGGCTATTTTCATTTATTTAATGGCTGCGTTCCATCTAATTCACTGTATACAATAGGATGGTTTTCAAAGTAATAAAAGTAAATGTTTTTATTTATCTCGAGACTCTCTCTGTCATAGAGTGAATATTTATGGAGTAAAAATATGCCTTTCATTTCGCTTATAAAGTAGAACCTTCTAAATGGGAAATATTGAACTGATTTGATAGGATAACTAATTAAGGTGAACCAAAAAATTTATTTGTATTCCTAGTTCGAAAGAACGCTTGCATGCACAAGAAATGCAATAGTTTAAAAAAAAAAAGCTTTAAAATATGGATTTTGGTTAACAGAAAGTGTCATTTAAAAGAGTGCCGGACTAGTCACTGAAAAAAAAAATAAATCAGGAAACCCACGTCGGTTAACGGAGAGCTCCGGTTAAACAAGGATCGAATAATCGAAGTCCTGCTGTATTAAAACTATATGTAAAAGTGTATTTTCAATACTTCTATTGTTTCCGCTGTGCATCATTATTATTTATTTTATAGGCTATGTATTTAATTGCAATCGTATGCAAAAGAACTTTTTTCATTTTTTTTTCCATTAGAAAAAAGTAAAATTCTTTACAGGGTGTTTCGTAACTCAGGAGCAAATATTTAAGGGGTGGTAGAGGAAACCAAGACGTTTTAGAATCACTAGGTGTGGGACCGGAAAAGTTGTATTCATTTACCTGTTAATAATCACTTCAAAAATCAATCTTGTGATCATTGTATAACACGGGCACACAAAATAATAGAAGTTGCTTGTACATCGGACGCCACCTATCTACGGGCATGTATTTCGACCCGCTGAATCCGAATTTCAAGTCAGTTTAAGCCGTGCACCCTGGAGTATCGAGTAAATTGAAAAAATAGCGTAAATTGGATAAATGGTAATTAAAAAAAATTATGAATCTAAACCAAGCATAATTGTTATTATTTCGATCCGCTGAATACAAATTTAAAGTGTATTTAGATTACAAACCGTTCTAAATCTCAAAAAATTGGAAAAAAAAAACTCTGAAAAATGTTGAAAATAGCAAAAAAATCGCCTTGTATTAATGAAAAAAATTTTGTTGACCCAAATCAAAGAGGATTTTTATGTAATTTGATTTGCTTAATCAGAATCTAAAATATGTTTGGCTAAGACTCTTCCAAACTCTCAAAAAATCACAAAAAAACCCAATAAAATAGCAAAAGTTACAGTTAAAAAAATTGAAAAAACCTATAAAACATGATTAAATACGTTTCTTGTAGTTTTTTTTATGCGTAAAATATAAGTACAACATCTGAAAATGCAAAAAATTGTAATATTTCTAAAACAGTTTAAAATCTGAGAAAATCGCTCTCCTTATTCTGTTTATACATCATTTTTAGATATTTTACGCATAAAAAAATACAAGAAACATATTTAATCATGCTTTATAATTTTTTTCAAATTTTTTTAACTGTAACTTTTGCTATTTTATAGGTTTTTTGCGATTTTTTGAGAGTTTGAGGGATTCTAAGCCAAATATATTTTAGATTCGGATTAAGCAAATCAAATTACATAAAAATCCTCTTTGATTTGGGTCAAAAAAATGTTTTTCATTAATACAATGACGATTTTTTGCTAGTTTTAACATTTTTTTGCTATTTTTAGAATTTTTCAAGTTTTTTTTTCAATTTTTTGAGATTTAGAACGGTTTATAATCTAAATACACTTTAAATTTGTATTCTGCAGATCGAAATACATAAGAATTATGTTTGGTTTAGATTCATAATTATTTAATTACTATTTATCCAATTTACGCTATTTTTTCGATTTACTCTATACTCGAGGGTGCACGGCTTAAACTGACTTGAAATTCGGATTCAGCGGGTCAAAATACATGCCGGTAGATAGGTGGCGTCCGATGTACAAACAACTTCTTTATTTTGTGTGCCGGTGTAATTAGTCTTTGCAAATCATTGTATAATCCCTACTTTAGTAATCAATCTTCTTACTAATCAATTTCAATCAAGTGCTTTTTGTGAAAAATCCTTTTTTTTTTTTTTTTTTGACGAACCATAGTCAGAAAGTTCACTATTATTTCAAAATGATTATTAATAGGTACATGAAGACGATGTTTCCGACCCCACATTGCTTTGTGATTCTGAACGATCTTGGTTCGCAATACCACCTCTTAAATTTTTGCCCATCCGCTTCGAAACACCCTGTATTTTAGCAACTGCCTGCCTACTTGTAACAATGTTAGAAACAAATTATCTTTTCATTTAAGTAATATTCCAATCGTATTAACAGTTAGTCTAGAAAGTCCGATTAAAAGATAACTTTTTAATTTTTAGATATGTTTCAATCGGACTAACATCAGTCTCAGTTAGTCCAGAAAATCCGAATAGAAGATAAATTTTTATTTTTCTTTGTTATATTTCAGTCGGATTATCACCAGTTATGTGTATTAGGAAAACGTCAACTTTCTCCCGTACGAAGAACGAGTACTTAGCCAGTATATATAATAATAATAATACATAAAGAATATTATTTTCAAAAACGGGCTTTTACATAACAAATTTCTCATTCAAGGCACGCGAATCGCCACTTCCCAAGTAAGTTGTTACTTCATGTCATCCATTCTAGAGCTTCTTTGTTTTTAAACACGAGATTTTCCCCTTTTATGCTGGTTTCTTCACTGACCGCACACGTAAGGGGAAAAATAGACTCTTTTTCAATTATTACAAGACAATCTAGAGACCAGAAGTTGCGAAGTGCTTTGTGGAAAAAGCGAAACTTTTGGGGTGGGTCATGCTAACTCACATTCATTTTGAGTTACAATGTCCGATTCTTCACTGCATTGTCATGGAAAAAGAATCTACCAATGGCCATCTGAATACAGTGGGAAAAACAGTGTAACCCTTGATGATAATAATAATATTGCTAATATAAGGTTACGACCGTTAACAAAGCATATATGCCAAGGTTATTATTTCTCTCTATGTCTCTTTTTCAAAGCTAAGCTTTTTCAATTCAGAATAAGGTCGCTTTTGATTCCCCCTCCAGCATGCTAATCAGACGGTAATAAACGGAGTGAAAAAAATTATACCAACTTGTGGGATATAGCAGACAAATGATCCCTCATCACGATACGTGAAAAAAATTCTCGAATTCGAACAATAGATATCGACATCCAGGCGATAGGAAAACTGTCGTCTGCTCTCGAAACTCGGTAAATAATAATAATAAAAAAAAGATGGCCGCTTTGTTATCAAAGTCATCTTCATAATGGATTGCTAATTGCTCAAGGTTGTTGTTTTCGAATTCTGGTTGCTCGCAGACATATTGTCATTGTTGGAGGATCTGTGTAATCCATTAACGGACATTTTTGCACCGCGCATAAACCCATACGTGATACTGTTCAAGGAAAAGAAGAAAAAAAAGTAACTGTACGTGTCGGCATGAAGATGTTGAGGCTAAAACAGAGGTTAATTGATGAGTCGTAAAGAAAGGTAAACACCTGATAGATATCACGCCATGCCTCATTAGTGTCTCGTATGTGTGCCACTGACTTTTACTACCCTTTATGACACGCTAATCGGTAAGGGATATAAAAAGAAAAGTTATTGATCTGAACAGTGCCATTTATGAGCATCATATATATAAGTTAATTGATAGCGACATAAATTGGGACTTCATTTTTCAATTGAGACTATATGCGTAGTAAGTATTTAAAGGCTATTTTTTAGTGTCACTTCTTACTATCTATCATATTATATGAGAGAAGTGTCATAAAATGCTACTGATAGTGTTATAATCTAGGTCGATCATCAAAGTAAGATGTATATGTACGAGAACGGCATGTTTTTCAGAAAGATAGAATCAGCAAACAAATTAATACAGTAAAGAATATTTGCCGAAGTAATATAATTTGGTCTTTTCTCCATTTAAAACCGTTTGAATATTGTTTTTTTTTTCTGTGTTGAAGAACCCTTGGGTCGTTTAAAAAAATCTCTTGTCTACTAGAATAGGTGGGGAATAAGCTCAAGCTCAAATACTGTTCATATTATCCTCCAATTTTGTGTATGAGAGGGTTTAAAAAAAAAAAAAATCCAGGATTCACCATTTTCTATTCATTCTGGTCAATAGTGAGTGCAGTGTACACTCGCTCAAAAAAAGTATGAGAGAAATTTAATATACTAATTTTTATGAGTAACTGATTAATTTTTCAGAAACACATGCAATTCAAAATTAATGTTAGAAGTTGATATTGCATACTACATAATCTACTTTTCATAAAGAGCTACACTTTATAATGAAACCGATATAGGAAAATTGACTTGAATATGAATGCTTTTTTGAGAGGCTGTACTTCAAAGTGTGCTGATCAACACTAACTTGACAGTCATTAACTCATTATTAAAAATTAATGAACTCATGAGATCTGTTTGTTCATCTATAAGATCTTTTAAGTTATATTTGCAATAATTTTAGGGAAGCTTTTATGTGAGATTTTTTTCCGGATATGTATTATTCCTCTCAATTTTATATCTTATTAATTTCTTAATTGATTTTGCGTGTATTCAAGGCTAAAGAGGCTATGAAGTAAGGCAATTCATAACTAAAACTGAGAAGCTATGACCTGCAAAATCAATGTTCAATGTAGAATGAAGCAACGCATTGATGTATGCGTCATATCAAACGAAAATTCAATATATAACAAAAAACTTCTGCAAGTAGGACGCTTACGGTTTCCCAAAAATATTGGACATCTCTTTGCTTTACGGATATGTCCAACTTATGGAGGTATATGTAAATTTCAGGGGCAAGTTCCGCTCATTAGAAAATGTTTCAGTACATGAAATATTTTTTGACAGATAGTTTTACAATGTCATTTGATGTCTGTGCAGTAACTGCAACGCAAATGTTTTGTCATTAGTGAAACAATACTGTCAGTGATTTCTATAATGCTGCATAAATGTTGTTTATGAACCAAATATGGCGAAAACACTGCAAAAATTTTAAAAAATTCATTTGTTCAGCATCGGAAATCCTCGACAGTATGGTACTAACAGTGTGAAGCGAACTTGAAAACACTCTAAGTGTTTGTAGTGTAACGAAGGGGTCACACATCAAACATTTGTAGCTTAAAAAAAACATTTATCTGTAATTTCGTGTATTACTTATTAGTAGTATGTGTAAAAGTTTCGAAAGTATAAATATTAAAAATTCGGCCTTTCATTTGTGCTAAAACTGAATAACAGCTTTTGATTTTTCGCATAATTTTAATTAACTCTAAACGCTTCTGTTAAGTATTCGCTCCAGCTACAGAATAAAAAATAAAATTAGAAATGGAGTAGCACATTCTACCTTTGAAGTGTATGCAATGCTATTTGGTTTGTCTACCTAGATACCACGTACAGAGAATCCTTTATATAATCGTGTGTTCAATGCCACATGATTATCTTCTAACAAGGAAAGGATTAAGTTATTAAGAACATCCATATTAAAATGTTTATTGTTGTTAGACATAATTATATGCTTGTGACACTCTTAAAACAAACGTGATTGGTTGGTGCCATACATTTATAATTACACGAAGTAAAGGAGTTCATGTTTTATTGTTGGTGTATTTTAGAGTGGTAATTCTTTCGTGGATCTTCTGTAGATGATTTAGCACAGCCATAAATTAGTAATTCTAAGAACATTTACAATATTTCTTTTTATACAATAAAAATGAAATCATATGTATAATATATGTGGTGTATGTTAACGGCAACTTAAGTATCGTCATAAATATTTCCAAGTAATCAAACAATATAAATCTTATTGATAAGTACTGAGCAGAGTACTTATCCAGGCTTGTTAATCTTGAAGTGGTACAAAAACAACAGGACACACCCTGAAATTTTTTTTTTTTAGAAAATGACCATCTGACAAAAATAAATTGTAAATAATTATATATTCCGATTAGAGATTACTAGTTACAAGAGACACTGTAATTTGCGGCTGAGTTTATTGGTTGGAGTAATTTACATATATTATCTTTGGATTAACGAACAATGCATAAAATCTTGATTTATATTTTAACTATGACAGGAAAATATACTGGTTATTAGTTGAGAAGAACGAACGTAGTGTGCTAGATGAATAAGCTGCCCTTAAATATCTCAAGAGACAGAGAACAAACTTGTTCATGCAGGTAAATATTAATTGCTTGCAACTGAAATTTAATTAAATCTATGGTTGCATGAATTTGCGTCGAGTTTTTCCCCGAAATCACCTATTATTAGAAGAACCATAAATATAAAATGGTCTGAGAAAATGTCATTTACTGCTTAGTTAAATGTTTACACGAAATTGAATGTTGTTTATAAGTTGATTCAACACCAAATAGTGGCTCAGTTGTTATATTTTTAAAAATAGAACACTGCTGAGTAAACTTACTTTCTGTTTGATAGATGCGAAGAAGTTTGATTTTGATTTATGTGTTTGAGGCAAATCTACATGATGGCTATTTGCTGAAGGGGTATGTATGTGTGTGTCATGGGTGGAGGATTTTTTGAGGGGCTCAAGAACGTATTCACATTACATCTGGAGAAAATCGCCGGAACTCCAGACTTTTAGATCGAAAGATCCGCGGTAGGGCAGAATTCTGTACCATCACACTTCGGGCATCTACCATGTTCAGTGTCTTATCTACTCGGCCATGGTTGGTCAGTTTGACGACAGCTGGCGTGTGATCGATCGGCTGTGCGGCACAGCCAGCTGTCGTCAAAAAAAGGGTCTCTAGATCTGTGTCACGCGATGAACGTTTCGATCGTCCGCCATCTTGCTGGTAGTTAAGTCGAGCGATGGCAACGGCTCTCCCTTTTTCAGCATTGGGAAAGGGTTGCTCCTCAAAGGGTTAAATTTCTTTCATTGACAGTAACTTTCACCAGTATTTCTCAATTCTGTCTGTTTTACTCTCTGTCCGGATGTTGAACTATAGCTTTTCAGTCTTCGCTATCTTAATTTTAAATTTAAATGAAAAAAGTACATTAATGAACAATATTGTACAAATAGCGCCCTACTACCGGAAGGGGAAATGGGGTAACTGCCCAGGGCTCACAGATTTTAGGGGCTCAAAATTCTTATAGTTTCACTTTTAAAATTTCATAATAATATTGCAGAAGATAAAAAATACTCAAGAATCATTGACTGAATCAAGACTTATTTTTTAATTATGAAATATAAACAACGAAAACAAATAATACAAATTTACAGTTAGTTGTATAATATAAATTTTATTAATAATATTTCCCCAATTTGTTGAAATGCTTAAAAGTCAGTAGAGCAATACGATGTGACTTTTCACTTCATTTTCTATTTACATCATCTGATCCTCATCTGTTTCTGATATCATATACATTCCTTTATTTCAAACCGCGTTAAATAAAATTTTGTGCTTAGAGGAGAGAAGGAAATTTTTTAAAATTAAATTTTATTATTATTGCTTTTTTTTTTAAGAAGTAGGGGTATCGCGTGGGTCTCATAAATGCTTCTTTTGCACGGGCCCACACAAATATAAAAGTTATTTGCTGTACACAAATATAAAATTTATTTGCCACCCTGAAGCACTTGTCTCATCTGAAGTAAGGTTAAATGGAGCATATTCCATATTTTATTCTTTGTAGTTCTTTAGCATAAATAAGCTATCATTTCTATAGTATGCACCACGAAAATTAAATTTGAAACGTATATCCTTATCAATTAACAAAACGGATTATGATGATAACAGGTGACGTAAAATCTATCTAATGATGTGACGTAGAGACATTTGCTGCATTTATAAACAGTCAAAAGACATTTATCACTCCAACATTCTCTTTTAAAACTTGTTTAGAAGTGTTGCTATAATTAATGTTACGTAAGTATTATACATACATGTATTGAAGTACGCGAATTTATTCTAAATGATTTAATCTATAGCTATTAATTACTCGCGAAAAGATAGATTGAAATTTGTTATTTAAATGTTGGCAATTAATTTTAAAATTTGTATTTTTTTCAACGAACATTAAAAATTGATTAGAAAATTTTTGGATGAAAGGGATGTTATGTTAAAATAATGTTTTGTTCTATAAATTCGCCTTTGAATTAAAAAAAAAACTTTTTTTTTTTTTTGTTTTTCAATACGTCATTTTAATATAATATCGGTTTAACAAGATTTAACATAAATGAGAATGGTTTTTTTTTTACATATACGAAATTGCATTTGTTATCATCTAACTACTCAACAATGAAATGTTTGAATTCTATATTAAAAGTCGCGTTTCTTTGTGGCCGAAACTACATGTTCAGACTAACCGAAAAAGCTCTATAAATAACAATGATTCTGTATGGCGCCTGAAGACTAAAATGCTCCTCATCAAATAGAAAAACTACAATCTTTCTGCTCACCAAACCAAGGCCGATACTATCACCCATCTAAATCTCTTTTAACGTCACTTTTACTGAGATCTGCACAGCATGATCACAGTCAGTCGGAACCCCCCTTAACAATTCTGGCATATCTAATCGCCGTTCTTAAAGTCCATTCGACTGATTTTTGAAGAGTTCCGAAAAATTGGCATTTCGATAGAAATCGCTGTCCAACACGGTAAAAAGTAGTAAGAGTTATTTTGCACGCTCAGACAAGCACAGAAATTTCGGTTTCTGTATGTGTATTGCGGAATTTTTCTTCTTTAAGAGTCCTCCACATTAGTATACGATTTTAGGCTTCACTTGCTGGTTGGATGGGGGGAGAGAGGGGAACAAAGAAATGGCCTGTTGTAAGAGGGGGGGAAGGCTGGTTTCCCGTGAGAGGAAAATGTGGATTTTTTTTTTTTTTTTTTAAGATTTTTTTTATTGAGATAACTGCGTAACAGGTGTACGGTACATTGAGTGCGCGAAGCCCGACTTTCACTTTTCTTTTGGTGGTAGTGGTGGTATCAAAAATTTAAAATCTCTTTGGCTTTTGTTGTTGTTGTATCTGGAATGCTTATTTTCAGACTTATGTGCTTTGTTTTCAAGAATCCGCTTATAAATACTCGTCGAGTAAAGGAGACACCACAATGAAAGTTTTTACTAGCACAGAGAAAGGAAATTTAAACAACTAGGGTATGAATGGGAGTCGAACCCTCGAACGTACGCTTAGGCAATTGGTGTGGAGTAGGGCAGGCCCTTAACCTCTAAGCTCTTCTGCATTTTGCGAGGATTTTCTTTGTTCTAAAGTCAGGCCAGACGTCTGAGAAGAATGGCTGTGGATAAGACTTCCACTACTTAAGATCGTCCATCGTACCACTATATCGTTAACACTTTGGGTCAAAAGCAGATTTTAATGACGAAAATAAGTCTAGACAATTTGTTGGCCAGTGGCATAGCCTCTGGGCTATGCCACTGGCTAGCTGTGAAGCTAGCTGTGAAGTGCCACTATGCTAGCTGTGAAGCAACACAAATATCAATTTCCACAGAAGTATTAGTTTTATATACAGGAATCGACATATTTCAAACATTCCAGTAAGAGATAACAAGATCTTCCGAAGAGAAATTAACGAAAAATTACCTTTCCTTTCCATGGGTTTATTTTTCGTTATTGGAGTGAAATGTGAAATACAGTAAAATCTCGGTTACGATTTCAAGGAACCGAAGTTCAAATTCGCTATATAACCCAGCTTTGGAATTCAGGATACATTACTGCTGTTGACGTATCCGTTTTCAAAATAAAATTGCAAACATTTGTATCAGAGGAAGTTTTCTCATTATTTCTTAAGGAAAAAAAAAATTGATGTTAATATGTTAAAATAAAAAATTATAAAGCCGTATCCATCACATCTGCGTGGAATGAAATGCTTGTACAACTTGCCATTCCTTTACACGAATAAAACTTTTATTAAAATTCATTAACTTTCTCGAGAAACTATCTTCAAACAATTCTACTGAGTTTAAGAAAAAAGAAACAAAAAGTTAACTAACTTAACATTATAGAAGATGTGACAGAAATCGCAAAATTAAAGAGTGTCCAACAATCGGTAAAAGTGCTTAAAATGCCTGCGTATAAATCATTTTGCTTTAGCATACCATTTTTCCCCTTTTGTTTAATGGGGAGTACAAAATTTGAGAATATTGATTTCAAGAAAACATGTAAAGTAGGATGTATTTATGGCAAATTTTACATGACTATTAAGAATTCGATCGTAGAAAATTGTTTTTGATCATCTAACGACACAGATAAATAAATCATTAGTGGAGTTCTACTACAAAACTGATATGTTAAGAAGCAATTCAGGACATGATTAATTTGATTATCAAATTAATTTAATATAAATTTTTATTAGTGAGTTCTGAATTATTTTATTTTTTACGGTAGTACATTCACTCAAAAAATATTCGAGTAATAGCCAAATTTTTAAATGTAGTTTCGTTAATAACTAATTAGTTTTGAAAACCACAACATTAGAAAGAAATAAGAGACGTTATTATCTACGAGAGTGGGCGCAGTTTTGCTGTTTGCTACAGAGCCATTTTCTTAGGTACTCCCCTGCAGTAATGCGCAGTACATCTGTACAGTGCTGTACTCTACATTTGTCGCAGTGGAAGCCGACAAGAGTCCTCCACCTACTGGAAGATATAACTTGAGCAAGCGAATGGACCCAGCCCCTCACACCGAAACTGTTGCTCTTGGGACAACATTTACAGTTTTAACAGATTCATGTCAGCCTTTGTTTCAAATGCTGTAAGTCACAGACCCTGGATAACCATTAAGCATGACTGTCTCAGATTTTCCAACTGAGTTCTTCTCAAGGCTTGAACACCTTTCGTTCCCTTAAGTAATACTTTACCCATTGTCTTTTACTGTTTTTAGAATACAAATGATCTATGGGTAGTTTTGTTGCGTAATGGTGTCGCAGTTACACTGATATTATTCCTCGAAATTGCTGAAGTTGATATATGATTAAGAATTCAATTTTATTACTGCATTGTGCTAACAAGGAGATAAATGATAGGCGGAGAGTCTCATAGCGTTTTTGTTTTATTGATTTGAATGGAAAGCGTGTGATATATATGAGTGAGATATGAATATTTCTATCGATTGCCATGGAGTGTATCATTAATTGTTTTATAATGGAACGATTTTCACGAAACTGCAATATAGACCATGCAAATAAAAGTATTGGTAAGCTTCTGATTCTAGACATATTTCCGAATTTCCATAGAAATGCGTAAGGAATTGTTCTGCAAATTCATGATTGCAAAAAAACATTAAAAAATGCATTAAAAATGCTGGTGACATAAGCATCCGCTTAGCAAAAACGCACAGAACAGCAATAATAATTTTACTAACGTTATGAGAGTCTTTTTTGTACAGTCTTTTTTAAAGGATTTATGAGAGACGAGACGAGATAGAAACTCGGCTTTGCTATCCGAGACGAGACAGACCTTTCTTTCATTACTGAATAGGGATTTTGCGTGACGAGGCAAGTGTTTTTATCATAACCATGAAGGGGTTTTGCGAGACGAGACAAAGCTTTGTAGCTGTTTTGCCGGACGAGACAGGTATTTTTATCATTACTGTGAAGGGGTTTTGAGAGACAAGATAAAGCTTTACAGCTGTTTTGCGGGACGCGACAGTATATTGGAAAAAAAATGAGTTTGCATAAAAAATCTGTAGTTTGTTGGGCAGAAAAATATTTAGAGGAAAAAACCCAGGCAACACATAAACGTTCTATAAATAACGTTCAGAGAACATTACTGAACGTTCTCTGAACGTTCATATATATCCAGAGAACTTTTTGTGCTGCGTGGGAGCATTTCAGTTCAGTCCGCTTATACAACTAGGCACAACAGACTAAGTTATTGTGTTGTCAAGAAACCCTCGGAGAAAAAACTTCTAAAAACGGTTTTTTTTTCCGCTTTTCCGCAAACCGCCATCAACTGACTTAAGGGGTTTCTACAATACAAATTTCTTGAACGTTTGGTGGAAAACGAATAAGTTACAAGCACAAAAAGTATCCGAAAAAAATCTGAATTTTCGTATTCAAGAAAAAAAGAATTTACAGATAAGCTTCTCTCTGTCTTTATTAAAATACATACAAACATCTATTAGAGTGGTTAAATTATTTTGTAAAAGGTACAGGCCGTTGCGTATATAATTTAACGGGAAATTACTTTTCGTTACGTTGTAAGGTAATACCGAAAAATTTCTGAATAGAATGTACTTTTCTTTCGTCACTACGCACTTGAATTTTAAATGTATTTAAAAAATGTTATTTCGGTGCATAAATACAAATAAACTAATTATATCAAGCCTTTTAGAATTTTTACTATACCTCTTTACAAACTGTGCTAATACGCAGCAATAAATTGTAAAATTGTATTGCGTACGAACAAACTTTCAGAAAAAACTCTTAAAAATCAAAAATTGAGCAAGGATGAGGATGTGTCACTCTTTAAATATTTTTGTTGTGAAACTCCATGTTGAAAATTTTCTTCAAAAAGTTTCATAAAGGACACTGTTGTTTTTGAGTCCCTGTAACAGTTAATTTATTTTCCTTTGTGTATAGTCTGTAATGAAGATTTCATTTCGTCAAAAAAAGCCGTAATACTTAAGGTGAAAGTTAAAGCATGCTCTTAAAATGCCTGAAGTTTCGAGCATTTATACTAGTATTCATTCAGAAATACGAAACAATGTCTGAAATTAAATTTAAATTTAGTTAAAAGAAACTAGTGTTTTTGTTGTACATGCAATATTTGCCGATGTGTATAAACTAGCCCGAAGCTGTCTGGGTAGATAGGGCATGATTTGCCAGTAAAAAATTATCATTTTATGACAATCACTGATGCACCAATCCATACATATTTTAAAATCTGTTTTCCCCATTTCTAACAGTACATAATTTTGCTGTATAAGGTTTACTTAAGAATTTTAAGTTATCATTTCAATAATTATTAAATCCCATTATATCAGTCACAATAAGCTTATATATCTATATATATTTCTTATACCCACGGCTTCTTCAACGTGATATTCGGTTCTACGTCATGCTTTTTAATGTGCCACAAAATTTAGAAATCTATGATAATAAGAGAAACAGTGGTTTTTTACCCCCCGTATGAAAAGTAGCCTATTTGTTAATTCATGGTATAAGCCATCTCTATACCGAATTCCACATAAATCCGTACCGTACGACCGTTTCAGCTTGAAAAAGTAGCAAACTTAAAAACCGCCAAATTTTCACATTTATTTTTTAATATTATTAGTAGGACTTTATATACATATATTTCTAACGTTCGTTCCGTTTTAACAATCTCAAAATGAAATTTGATGTATATTTATTCAAATGTATGCTTTCGAGATCGTCATGAATGATAACGACAGAGCTTTCACAGTTAGGGTTACAGTAAAGTAAAAAAATAAAAGGCATCCAGTGGCCCACCCAGGATTTTAGTTTAGGGGGGCTGGACAACAAATTCTGATGAACTCGGCTATAGCGACCTCTATTATATTTATAACTCTCTTATAACGTCAAAATATTATGTGCCACTTGACTTGCAGATCGAACAGCATGCCCACAGGCAATGTAACTCGTTATACTCAAATAATTGCCTGATCATTCCAGGATCCTTGAAACCGAGTTTAACTGTACTTCGAACACTAACTGTACGTATTTATTTAAAAACTAACGTGTTTTTTTTTTTGTTTGTTTTTGTTTTTGTAAAAAGTACTTCAGAAATAATTTAAAGACAATTTTTAAAAAGAAAAATTTAATTAATATGGGACAATTTTCAATTTTTAATGCTTTTCACTTCTAACTTTCCACTTTTAGGGGGGGGGGCTTGAGCCCCCATAGTCCCCTCCGTGGGTGCGCCTATGAAGGCATCAACCCCTTTTTTTCACCGAAAAATGTTCCCTATTTTTTATTGGTAATCTTTTTTTTTAATTTGAAATAGTTAAACAGCCAGACTTCTGAAAGAAAAATTCACGAACTAACCTTTCCATTAATAGGCTAGATGTAATGCAATGTACTTTCAATTGCTGTACTTTCAATTGCTTATAACAGAGGCTACCTTTATTAGGAAAATAACTTAACTCTAAAGTAAAGAAAGCAAATTGGTTCAATAAAACAGCTCCTTTTTTTTTCTCTTTAGAAGTTCGGAAACTGCGAGGAATCATTGGCTTCGGATGTTTTACGTTCAAACCGTGTCTTACAACTTAATGCTTCGCTAGAGCTATGTGCTCACGTCACCGTAAAATTTGTAATAAGGCTTGTATGTTTTTCTTAAATGAGAAACCATCAAGGAAGGATGGCAAATGAAGGTAGTTATTGTTCTTGTCATATGTTCAGTAAAATCCAATTTAGGGTTTGATGACCTAAGGGTTAGAACTAGTTACTGAGAAGCACGTTCATGTGATAAAATGAGGAGTAATTGTAATCAGGAAAAAGAGAAATTTGGTGGGTATTTTTGCAGTTTAGTAATTCAGTTACACAGTTATGAACTGTACGCCTGTATTCTTAGCCACTATCTACAGGTATCATGGTCACTGATTACTAACTACGGATACCTTTCAGGATGGATGCAGACGAAATTTGGATCCGTATGAGGCCCCTTCACAAAGTTCCAATCGATTAAAAGGGCCCTTTCACAAAATTACAACTGATTAAAATGGCCCCTTTACAAAAATACAATCAATTAAATAAACTCTTCACTGGGATTTTACCCTGCATTTTAATTTTTTTTGTAAATGATTTTCAGAAAAAAGTGATTACAAAAATTGGTATGAAAATTCACAAAAATAGATGTTGAAATAACGAATCAGTGAGAATGAATGATTCGTAAACTTAGAGAGATTAGAAATACGTAAAATTCGTATTTTTCATGGATTCAGGAATACTTATATGAAACAGTCAACTTCCTAATCGCGTATTTCCTGATGCCTTGAAAAGTCCTTCGCCCAAGACACCATCCTTCCCGTAGGCAGATGCCTCTCGTGTAATTTTGCCATAACACGCAAACCTTCCAAACTGATGAGAAAAAGGGCCTCACTTTTGCCACTAGTATGGCAGCAGCCGTCAATGTGAAGTGGAACATTAATTTCATTACTTTGGAAAATTAAGTAAATTCGAGGGGAAATATTTAGTTACACTTACTTCTTAAAATACAGATTTTTATAAAATAATAAAAAAAAAACTTTTTAAATATACTGCGCATGCGCATGCTACTAATATGACTGCAGTTTGAAAGTATCAAGATTTTTTTCCACTATTCATTTTAGTGACTACTATTTTTGTGGTGTTCCTAGTCAACGTTTACGAAATTGCTTTTATTGATCGTCGTTTTGGCAACAACAACAACAACAACAAAAAGAAAACAGCTTAGGCTATTTCTGTATTCATATTAAAAGCTCATAAAATTTAAAATAATCTCAATTGGTCGAACCAATCTTGCAATACAAATTTTGTTTATACAAAATCATAAATAATTTCTTTATTTTGAATACTTCATGGACAAGACACGTCAATTCGAAAGAGAGGCAGTTGAAATGAATTGTACCACATATAATCTTAGATGCTTTTGCTTTTTAAATTAACTAACTGCAGCTTATTAGCTGTACCTGAAAGTATCAGGTTGTAACGAAAGTTTTCCGCCAAATCTGCCTGAAAAACTCACTTCTAACTCCTTAGATAACTGTTTATGAACTTTCGGTATCAAACCTGCACAGTGTCACATGATAAAACAATAGTACTTAAAGCTGTACTCATAATTCGTTGATATTCTGTAGCTGACTTTTTGCAACATAACTGGAAGTAAATGATGGTTCTAATCTTCTAGAGTGATAGTGCGCCCATTTTATCCCTCAATAACGTTTAATAAGTGGCGCAACCTCTAACTTCCAACAGGTCATTCAGTAACCTAATTACGACAGAACAACAATACACACAAAAGGACTGACTGCCTTGAACTTGAATATTCAAACACTCTTTAACTGCTTCTAATCGCTTTCATTGCCGAGCGTTTGTTGCCATCTTCAGGAAGCGTAAAAGTAAACAGTTTTATTTTATTTTATTTTTTATTTCTAGCGAAAACAAACTGTTTTTAAAAAGTCATGCTGTTCCTGGAGGTTGACCTACACTTTCTTAGAAAGGCGATCTTATGAACGGGAAGGCAATTATAAAACACACACAAACACAAGAGGTTAACGGTATAGACGTTCTAAGAAATTCGTAAGATGTTAAATTAGTTCTACGAATAAAGTAATGGCATGTTCGTATAGTTAATACTGGTTTTTCTTCCTGCAGCTACTAACCTGCAGAGCTGTTGTTTGTGGGACAGCAATTGAATGATGTTTTGTTTGCAAGCCGACACTGGGGGCATCTGCCCGTTAGAGGGGTGCCTTTGTGGGAGGACTTTTTATGGGGCTCTAACGCATATGCACGTTACATCTGGAGAAAACTGAGCACACTTCAGCCGTCTACCATCTTCAGTGCCTTATCCACCCGACCATGGTGGACCCATGGACAATGATGTTTCATTTAGAAAGAATATTTAATATTGTTAGTGCAGTTCAACTTAAATATACGGAATTTATAAATTAGGTGATAGTTAGGTTTTTAAATAGATTCTGAAAGATTTTATTGTATTTAAGGTATTAATATAGAGTATGGATTAGACGATTGTCTAGCTCTACCCAATGCTAAAACTAAACTAATTAATAAATACTACTACAAGATTAATTTTTAAAGTATTTATGCCCTTTAATTTAAGGACACATTTTACATATTGTAGTTATAAGAAACAATGAATGTAAACAGTTTCAGTACACTTAGCTACAGTTTTGAATAAGACATACTTTTTTTCCGTTGTTTAGGAGTTATACATTCAAGCTTATTAAATGTTTAAACTACGTTTCTTATCGCTTTAATAAACACTTACGAATATCGTAAGCAATTTGTACGACACTAATGAAACCATAGAATTTCTACTAAAAACCTTTTAATGTAAATGTCTTTTGAACTATACCTGAGCTAATAAAGCTGTCATTAAGTTTCTTCTGTCGTAATAATATAAATATTACAAGATTAATGTAAGAAATTAAACTTTTATCACCGGTGATCATTGTTTAAATCTAGTATTATCGATAGTATAAACCTTATCACATTCTACGTAGCTTGGAAAGTATCTTTTTGTTGGTAATTTTTGAGGAAAGCCGATATTTAATTAATCAAATAAATTTCTACAGTTTATTGCTGTCACAACTACAGTATCAAGAGAGATATTCCTTGATGCATGCTGTAGCACCCTTATAACGAGGTCATTGCAGCAGGTAGGTGGAGACTCAGCATCGAGAGTATCAATTATTACTACAGGCATTGTCGTGTTTATAGTTACATCTGTTGTAAGATAAGAATTCAGTTATACGGCAAACAGCAAATTTCTTATTTGCGATACCTAATAATGATATCAACTGACCAATGAGTACCAAGCTAATTTAAAAATTCCTTACAATAGTTGCATTTTTTAATGATTAATTAATTAAAATCACTGACCTAAGATTTATACTGAAAGTTTTAATGAGTAACGGAAAAAACACTCAAAATACTGGTGTTAAACGATAAAGTAAATAAAAAACTTTGTAAAAAACACACATACCTGTAACATCTTATGTGTGTTTTTTACAAAGATTTTTATTTACTTTATTTTAATGAGTATATTCCGAAACGAAAAACTCTGACATTTGTTTAAATTTAGCTTGTACTAATAGTATTTATCACACACAAAAATATTTTATTGCATGTTATAGAAAATTTCACTTTCTAAACTTCAAAACATTTAACTTTCAGGGGAGATCCTGACAAATGCGACCACTTCGGCAACACGGCTCTTCACTGGGCAGCAGCAAACGGACATATGAATTGTGTTTCTTTTCTCGTGAATTTCGGCGTTTCCCTGTGGGCTTTGGACAATGACTTCCACACGGCTTCCAACGTGGCAGCTATGAACCAAAGGGACGAAATCATCAGGTACCTCGATGACGTGGTTGCTAGGCAAAGCGCCCTCAACAAAAAACTGGTCCAAAAACTGAAAGAGAAATCCGTCATCGACGCAGAGAAAAGAATCAAGTTATACCAGAAACTGCAAAGGAAAGCAGCGAAGAGAGCCGAGAAAGAGGAAAAGGAAATCGAAAGGCAGCGGAAGAAACTGTACAGTTCGGAGTTCCAGCTGAACGGACTGATCAACAAGACATCCAGTCTCACAATTGCCAGTATTAAGAAAGACGCGAAAATCACGTACGCGTCCCCGAAGTATTCCGACATCATCAGCAATGGTGCAGGCACCACGAAGAAAGGTCTGGGGGCCGTCTCCAAGAGAATACAGCAGAAGAAACAAAACGTTGTCGTCACCCCGGCTGACTTCAAAGTCCGGGAGATCGAAGTCAACGGCAAGAGATCCATCCGATCTCTGTCCGGACTCATGAGGGATTCTGAGATACTCTACGTTCCAAAATACGACACTCAAAGCACCACGTCAGGTCAAAACCACAGGAGACACTTGAAAGACGTGTTCGACACCAAAAGTGAGCTGTCGCGAGCCATAAGCGAGCCGGACTTTCTCCATGCCACGGATTCTGGTTTTGGAGACGAAGTGGCACCCATGGAATCGTCCGGCAGCATTTTCGAAAGGCCAGGTTTCGGGTCTGTGGCCTTCAGGAATTCTATGTCCGGCACGCTCATGTCTCTACCTTCGACGTCCACCGACGAAAATGAGGAGGACAGTGAGGACGATATAGACTCCACGAGAGCCAGTGAGAAAGATTCAGATCTGCAAAACGGATCTGTGGAGGACAGTATAGGAAGTGCTGGTAGTCTAGCTCAGAGAAACGGCCAACAGTCGTGGGATGACGACGAAGGGCATTTTGACGAAGAAGAAGGTACGTATTGATTTTTATCATTTTTTTCACAAACTTAGCACGTAAACAGAATTTATTTTGTGACTAGATACTTTATTAATAGTTATGATTTTTTCTGAATTCAGTAATTTTAGAATCTTAGAAAACTGCTTCTAATTTTGTTAAAAAATTTAAGAAAGCATTCTTTCATTTAAAATCCCTCCCAACTTAAAAAGAAAAACAAAACGAAACAACAAAAAACCCGTAAAATTTTGAAAAGACATTACCGAAAATTGAAAAATGAATACCAAAATGCAGCTTATTGATAGTGTTAATTTTAGATCTAAATTTCAAAATTCTTTTTTACATAAATAACAGTGCAGAAAGTATTCTTTTAATTTACATCAGCTGAAAGGTACAGAGATATAAATTTATTTATTATACAATTACAATTACAATTTTACTTATTCCATACTAATATGTGTGAAATAAATAAAATTGTAACTGTTTTACAAAAAAACTTAATGTTGAAAAATGTAAACGAAAAGAATAATTTATCACCTTCGTGTATAAAGAGTATTTGGCTGTAACTCTGAAAACATAACGAAGAAATGTTTGCAGATCTGTCGGGCTCTGCTTGTTGATTGCTTTGGAGCCCAGCAGTGGAGCCGTTATTACACATAAGAAGCTCCAATTCCCATGTGTGAGCTGCGCATGAAGGTAGAAATTGTAAAACAATTTCCGAAATATAAATTGGTGTTCAAAAGTAAGGTTACAAACACAGAATCTGTAATAATTGAAGAAAAACTTGGTTTATTATAACAAGTTTGTCACCAAGATTAAAGGGGGGGGCGGAGGGGGCGACCGCCCCCCCCGAGAAAAGAGAAATTAATGTAAAAGATCCTATTTCGCTTCCATAAAATGGATGTATATGTTAATCTTATAATTAACCGCCTCTACCGACAGACTAACTGCCCCCCGACAAACTTGCAATAATCCGCCACTGTTTGTCACTGAAACATACGTATTATAATGGAAGAAAGCATGTAGAACGCAACAATAAAAGAAAAGGGATTTGTTAATTAATATACAGGTTATATCAAAAACGGTCTCATCAAGATGGCACCCACTAAATAATATACACCTTTTACAATAGTTATGACGGCTTGTTGTGAGACTTGTATAGCAAGCAGTGCATCGTAGCCACACACTATATGGTGGACCTTTCACGAGATATAAAATATGATTAGACTGTTTTTGATTGCTAACAGTTCCCTTTCTTTTCATTGTTCTGTTGATATATGGTTTCTTCCATAATAATGCATTTTTGTGCCCAAATTTTATTACAATAAGCCGAGTATTTTTTTAGGTATTAGGTTATAGGTTACTGTTTATAGGTGTTACAAATTTTGTTTTAAAATCTTAATTTTGAACAGAGCGTACAAATCTGCTCCATTTCATCCTATAATGCTTTTCAACATACAATATTACGTGTACAATCATTTACATTCAAATTATAAACTGATCCAAAATAATGTCGTCTTTCTATTTTTTGAAAGACTTTATTTCCCACGAAAAGACACCCCCCCCCCCTCCACACACACACAAATACTCTAGTTTACTGAAAGCATTTGTTCGAATTTCATTGAAGTACTGCACGAATACAAAAAAAACCCATTCAATGTAAAACAGGGAAACAGACAACCTTCTCACCACGCTGATTTTCATCTCTTAAAATAACACTGGGTTATATATCAAAAGAATGCCAAGTCGCCCGCACATTAATTTTTGCACAACACTTGTTGAAATGAATGGCTTCCAACATGTGCCATCGCAACACAAGTGGTTAAGACGATGCGCAGTATGCATACCACTCACAAACGTGTCGTCTTTTTCTGCTAAAACACAAATGCTGAAACATAAAAAAAAAAAACCAAAAAACATGTAGTTTCAAAGAATACTGCTGTATGTTTTTGACCTGCTTTTTCCTGAGGCATAACTGTTTTTTGTTGTTTCTGGTTGGCAAAAATAGTTTGTGACAGCATTTTTTTTTCTTCATAATTTTTTGTGTGAGTTATGGTACAGTCAAACATCGTCGGTACATCACTCTCTGGGCCACTTAATTATGACTTACTGAGTGGAGTGATTTCTTAAGCGAGTTTATATTAAATGTAAAACGAAATTCTAAAAGTTTATGTAATAAGTGCGCCCATAATTAACTTACATTATAATTGCATAAGTTAGTAGAATAAGAATTTAAATTAATCAAATAGGTGACAAATTAAGAAAAGTATAGTTAATAAAGACGGTACGTTGTACTTGTTATTGCAGAATCTGTCACGTTTAACCCTTTGAAACGCAACCATTTCACAATGCTTGAAAAGAGGGCAGTCGTTGCCATCGCTCGAATTAACCACCAGCAACAATGTGCAGTTCCATGTTATTCATAAGGAAGAAATTATTTACTCGCAGCACCAGTAATTATCAATGTTTTGCCTCAATTTTTTTCTCCACCGTATACCACACGATGTATCATCCGCTTTTTCTCAAATGGTTCGTGTTTTTAAATATTTAATGAGTATTTTCAAAACCTGTTTTTCCAAATTTCAAATAAATACTTAAAATATGGACGCAAAAAGAATCCAAATATTAGAAAACACAATGTTTTGATATTCTTCAGCAGTGTATTATTACTTTTTCGGATTATAAACGATTTCTGCAATAGGAGACTTTTTTTTCAAGCTTGTTTTGTTATCCTGTTTAAAATTGCCTGAACTCGGTATAGCGTGAGAAGTACCAGGTGCATTTTCTGCGCATGTTTTTTCTGATTTCAGGCAATTCGAAGACAAAAAAAAAAAAAAAAAAAAAGCTTTGGAAGTGTCTGTCCGTTTTCAGTAAACAGCAAACGTTGGTGTATTGCAGTGGAAACTGTTGGTCAGTAAACGTAATTTGAACGTCTAAGCTACTCACATTGTAAATCGTTGCATTTTAATGGTATTATATTGGTCGTGTTGAATTTTGGAATTACAAATCGTTTAACACTAATTGAAAGAAAAAGAATTGCGAATATGATTACGATAAACAAAATTTTTCAAGCGAATCTTATTACTTTATATACGGTGATAGTTAGGAGCTTTTTAATGATTTTAATAATGTCAAACACTAAAATAACGATACAATATCTTAAGATTTTCGTTCATTTATTTACTCTGAATTCTCTGTAAACGGGAGACAAATTTATGTAATAATACAAATAGAACGTTAACTACAACAAAGAAAGATTTTACGACAGACAAATAGCCGAGTGCATAAGACATTGTACACTAATGGATAGCTGAAGTGTGAAACTTCAGTGTTCTATGACCTACTGCGCGGCTGAAGATATAACGGTTAGGAGTTCTCTCCAGGTGTAATGTAAATGCACATTAGAGACCTATTAAAAATCCCCCCCCCCCAATCTAAGGCGTTCCTCTGTTTGGAAGATGTGTGCTTTGCCTTAACAAACAGCAACAGCAAACATTTTAATATATTTGGAATAAGTCCAGGGCCGGATTTCCCATAAGGCCAACCTAAGCCATGGCCTAGGGCGCAGAACAAAGTACTCCCCTGCAGAACAATCACGGTTGACGAAAAGGACTGGAAAGGAGAAACGAAAACGACTTACTTTAAGCGATTATTGCCCAAGAAAAACACGTTTATGGCTTCCGAGAAATTCCTTTTTTCCTTAGTACAATTTCTTATCTATAGAAAACCCATGTGAGGAGATCCATTAACCTCCCTGCCCCCTCGCAGATACAGAATTGCTCGCAGAGCACCTCGGCACAGACCATGTCCAAGTCGACGACATGTGTTGCAGAACTAAGAGATCCGCTGCAGAACAATCACATTGAGGAAAGGAGGGGTACCGGAAAGAACAATTATTCAAAGTAAGTTATCATCGAAAAGGCGTCTGACTGTCTGTGCTCTTCCGATATCCGAACGTTCCCGAAAAAAGAACCATACCACACACACGCACAGAACGGTAAATATGTCTGCTCGAGAAAAAGTCTTGCTTTGATTGTAATGCGTCTATAATTTAAAAAAATTTGAAAACGCATTATCAACTCTTTCATCCAAAATATATCGGTGAAACATCGCGCAATTATTGAAACGAGCATTTCTGGTTTCTTAGTTCCATCTAAAAGATCGCCAGAAAAAAGTTCATTCTGATTCTGATATGTTACCCATAAAAATGCCGAGAACAGAAACTGATTCTGAAGTTTTACAGAAAGTTAACGTGTCCAAGGACGGCTAACGTGTCCAAAAATCGCACGAAGTTTACAGTGCAATCCTCTGTTTTGCGATGACTTTTCATAAGTTTGCAAAACTGAACTGTTTTGTGGCTTTAAATGGTAAAATTCAGGGTCTTCCTATCGAAATGCTAATAGATAATGTAAATTATCTGACAATCTTAAAAAAAAACCAGTACTTTATAAAACACATTTTTACGTGACATATAGTGCTGATGAGAAAAAACGAATTATTATGGAAATTAAATTGGAACTATCGATCAATTTTTCGAGGGGTGGGGGGGGGTGCAATTATGGCCTTTGGTCTAGCGCGCAAAAATGTGTAAAGCCGGCCCTGAATAAGTCCTAAGACAAACTTCTACGAAAGACAGTATGCACCAGTTAATATTCTCTTAAAACAAGTGTTCGATATGAATACATAATTTAATTCAATTTGATGAAGATATAATCGAACTGAATTGAGATGGAACAATTGAATGGAAGAATGGAAATATTCTTCCGTTTTTGAAGGGAGGTATTATAAGACATTAACGTTAATGAGATTCAAGATATCTCAAAGAGGATTCAATACCCCCTGATGACTATCGATCATTTTTTGATAATATCCTTCAATGTCCTACTGATTCAAATGAAAGGGATTCAAATCTCTTACAATTAATAAATTTCCTCCTAAGTGCTCCTTTCGGCTTTCCTCTAATAAAATTAACATATGAATTCTTATTTCACGATATTTTTTTTTCACCTATGAGTCAATGGCTATTGTCTATGACTATAGAAAGACTTTCTATATTAGGTTTATACCCCTAAAAATAATTTCCGTACTGTTTAAAAATTAATTTTACGATTGAGTAGGAAAAGAAAATAATTTCAGGAACTTGAGATCAATAAAACGGTCTTAATAATGGAGAAAATGCATTTATATATACTTGCAATCATGTGCTAGCGTAAATGTTCCCTGTCATTTACTAATTCTGTAGGATTTTTTAATGTGCAAAAATAAAAGCGGGAAATAGTTTTTTGTTGTTACAAATATTGATGGATAGTTATTCCATTTGTTTTTCTCACCGTTCAAATAGCTTCCATTAAATAAAAAGAAGCTTGTTTAGTTGTTGTTCTTGTCTGTCTTTTTTTTTTTTTCTCCAAAAAAAAACACAAACAAATAAATATTTTCTTCTTTAAAAATAACAATTTAAGACCAGAGTGCTGTTACACACACAAATGGTTAACATAATGGCCAGGTAAACAACGTTGTTTGTTAGTACCCCCCCCCCCCCCTCCTCCGTGTTGTACCACCATATAAGCTTTTTCGAGATTATCCTTTTAGCAAGCCAAGTAGTATACAGTTCCAGTTTCGTGACGAATCCGAACACAAATTTAGGTAACTCGGGTGATTTGGATCAGAAATTCCGAGCACGCACATCACGGTATACCACAGACACAACATCTGGCTGTGTGTGACAGATGGGGACAAGTAGTTTAAGGTCCCCACGCACTGGCACAGCTTTTCCAGAACCAAAGTCACACGATTTGATAGAATTTCTTCTTTTTATGACAGCAAATAAGTTTTGCAGTTTGCAATCACACTAAGGTGTGATTTGGACAATAGTACAGCGTCTCTCGCTCTTTCGAAAAAAAAAAAAAATATATATATATATATATATTTATAAATAAAAATCTGAAATACTTAGTTTTCAAGTCTGCACTATAGTGGTATGCATTAAAAGTGTATCATAATCCATGCGTTTGTATCATTATGTTGGAAAGTATATCACAATCCATGTTCGTTTATTTAAAGTAATTCGTTCATGCTCTCTTTTATATTCTAACGATATATTGATTAAAGTAAAGGAAGGAATTTTATGATTATTCCTACACCCCCCCCCTTCTTTTTTATGGAATTCTAGAAAAATTGCATTTTCGAATGTTACTTAGATCTAAATTCAACCGAAAAATCTCCAGACATGGCAACCATGATGCATGAATACCTTTGAAATTTGAAAAACACAATTTAGTAAAATTGTCCTCTCATTTTCGGGGTTTGAAATTAATAACACTCTAGTGAAAAAAAAAAAAAAAAAAGAAAGCATATTCTTGCCGAGTGGATTCATTATTAAAAGCCCTTTCCAGGAAAGTTTTACACAGATAACTTATTTTTTTTTTTTAATTAACTCTGTGTAAAAGCTCAGTGCATTCAAAGATCCATTTCGCATAACAATGATTATTCCACTTCGGGTAGCAATGATTATCACAGGAAAGTAATATCCGCCGGTGCATTTTGAAATGATGAGAACGAGCATCTTAAAGCAATTTACCGCCTTGATTGCTTTAAGCTGTTCGCTTTCATCCTTGCATTTAAAAGCTTTTCGTTTTTTTTTAGTAAAACTCTGTTATTAGAGCGGTATCTATCCAAGTTACTTTATGAAAGAATTAAAAATGCCGCACATACTAATTCAGACCTATTACTGCCCAGACCAAGTATTGGCCTTGTTTATTTTTCTGGTATCATTGTTAGTCATGTTCATACACACATTGCTGTTATGTTGGGAAGTGAATCGTAATCCAAGAATCCAGCATATTTGTTTTAATACTAGAGAAGTTATTGTTAGAAATGCTTCGTACACTACGGTGAAAAAAAAGAAATCAGCCCCAATAAAAGTATTTATACTGGCATCAGTGGGACCTATATATGTACCATAAATTTCATATATGGTATATGTACGGGAAAAAATGAGCAATCAGTACATATGCCTTAGTTATTGTCAGTGTGTGTTAATTTTTTTAATCGTATGGTACACTCAGTAGCAGCTGCAACAAACTCAAAAGGTATCCTAAATTTCTTTCTATCTAGAAAATAACTTTTAAATTTCGATTTGATGTCCCCCCCCCCAAAAAAAAAAATCTTGTCTATGCTACGCTCTTATACATTCCATTTCATCCACATTTCCTCAAAAAAATCAAATCTTTCATTCAAAATAACTGCCAAATACTGCACATGTGCATAGGAACATTGGCATAAATTAGTGGTATGTCTTTCACAATTAAAAAATATTATAGCGTTCAAATACTGTAGAATTACGATAGTTCTAACTTAAAGAAGAAGAATGGCACAAGTACTGTAAAATTTGCAGCTCTTACGAAGTAATTTGACGATTTTGTTTACAGTGTCTATTTAATGAAGTTACGGCCCTATGAGGTTTTAAAATGCAACATACGGTATTCTCAATAGAATTTTGTCTCTATTTACTTGTATTGTGGTTTACTAAAATATATTTATTCTGAAATGAAAAAGAAATTCTCGTATGAAATATATTTTAGTTAATATGTAGAATTGCGAATTTTACGTAAATTTCATATTAACTTTGTTTTTGTTTAAAACAGACCGATGTCTCTTAGAATCGCTTCAAACAATGATTACCCATAAATTTTAAGCTTTACAATTCGTCTGTACGCTTCTGTGTAAAAGAACTATTTTCAGTAAAATCAAAAACACGTTTCAACTTTGTTGGAAAATGTTGAAAGTGTAAGTAAATAAGGTGTAATTTTGATTGATTTACGCGTTTTAAAACATGCTTTAAAATGTTACTTGTTTATATGTTAGTGATTCCGTTATCCCAATTAATTCAAGTTAACATAGAGAATATCAGATAAATAAAAACTTGTAAAATAACACACATAAAATGTATTTATTAGTCTGATAAACAAAAGTAACAGAAAACACTCGAAAAGAAACTGGTGTTAAAAGCTTAGATAAACAATGTAAAATAACATACATAAAACGTTACTTATATTATAAAGAAAAACAACAAAAAACACTAAAAAAACCTCAAGGTCCCAAAAAGGTGGTAACGGGTTTTAACTCTTTATCTATCAGCGCAATGTAAACTGAAAAAATGTTCAAAAGGAGTCTGAAATAAGACTCCGTTAAGAAAAAATTCCTTTCGTTAATTTTCGAAAAGTGAAACTTCTTAAATTTGAATATGGCCCCCGTACAAAAAATTCCCAGTTCGTAAAATGTGTCCCATACACTTATGAAGTGATGCGCAAAATTTGAACACTATATCCTGAAAAGTGTCAGAGATATGAAGATACATATGTGATGACTTAAACCACTTTTCAAAAACTCACGAAATGAAAAATATCACGTCGAATCATCGTATTTCAGGGGTTGTACAGAAATTACAAAAGAAAATTACTTTTTTCCACTCAAGCAATAAACGCTTACATGCAAAATCATGTATAGCACCTGATCATCTTGGTTTAAAGATATCTCTGAGGCATTTTATGATGAAAGACTGGAATTTTGTGGATCTCCTCATTAGTGTATGGAGTATATTTTACAATATGGGTATTTTTTGTACGGGGGTCATTTAAAAATTTGAAATGTGTAATTTTTTGAAAATTAATGAGATGAAATTTTTCCTAACGTAGTCTTTTTTCCGATCTTATTTTGAACATTTTTTTCAATTTACATTGTCCATTTATCGCTAATAAATAAAGAATTAAAGCCTGTTAATACCTTTTAGGGACAGGGTGTACCAAAAGGTATTAACAGGCTTTAATTCTTTATCTACTAGCGATAAATGGACAGTGTAAATTGAAAAAAAAAATGAATCTAGAAGGTGTATTAGTCTTTTAGTTAATGGGGAGGGGCAAAAGAGTAAATTTCGTGGGCTTCCCTGTTTAACTCGCTAAATTATTATATGTTCTCTGATATCCAGGTTTCACTGCAATATACTTACATCTTATGTTAACTGAATGATACTTTTGCTATAAACTATTTTTCACCTTTAATGTTAGAGAATAATTTTGGAACTGATTTTTTTCTTTAACTTGCTTCTATTCAAACTCTTTAAAATATTATTAAAATTGCCTAAACTTTTCCAGTCACGTGCGAAATTTTTTCAAGTGATGGATTATCTTTCTAATTTTTAATTTTTAACGAAACTTAATCTGTTCAGAACACATTTTGCTAAGACTCAACGACAAAAACCCTTTCTGTGCCCAGCATTGCTTAGGAACTTGGGTATTTGAATCCTCCACTTGGACTTGGGTATTCGAATCCTCCACTTGGAGAGTTGCACTTGTGCAAATTCTTTTAAGAGAAAGTTCATTCAAAGCCTACATCGCTAAACGTTAAAGTTGATAAATAATTTATGATAAACGCATTTTTATTTAAAAAAAAATCTAAAGTTACGAAATTTACATACTATGATTTTCATTAACTACTCTGATTTACTTTCTGTCAAAGAATCAAATTTACTTACTCAAACATATTGAGTTATAAATAATTTATGACAAGCGGTATTTTAGTTACCTAAAAACCGAAAAGTGTCGCAGTGAAAACTGTAAATTGTTGAACAGAAATTTTTGCATCTCAGACAATCACTCAGAGAGTTAATGCAGCCCCCCTCGACCAAAAGAAATTACATACATGAACTCAGATAACTCATTTTTGTATATTTTCTTTCAGGAATGGACGATACGCCTATGGTTGTGTTCCTCGTCGCCCATGGACTCATGGAATACACCGCGGCTTTAGCGAAGGAAAAGATAGATTTGGAAGCACTGATGCTCCTAACTGAAGAAGACCTAAAATCCATAGGCCTGCCTTTAGGGCCTAGGAAGAAGTTGGCCAAGGCTATAGAAGATAGGAAATCAGCAATGGTCACACCGGGAGATCTTTTGGACTCCAAACTTTAATCGCGTGAAGTGACTGATAATTCATCAGTAGACTAAACTGCAACCAGGGGTCGATCCAGGATTTTTTTCCAGGGTCCCATTTTTGTGAAAAAGTATTTTTGTGAATTTTCATACCAATTTTTGTAAAAATGTCCCTTTTTTCCCCCTTGAAACAATTTACAAAACAAATTAAAATATACGGTAAAATCCCAATGAAGGATTGTTTTAATCGATAGTATTTTTGTGAAGGGGCCGTTTAATCGATTACCATTCTGTGAAGGAGCCATAAAACGAACCCAAATGTCACCTGCATCGATCCCTGGAAAGTGAGCGTGATTATGTGCTGTGTATTCAGTACGTTTCATTTCGTATTAAGTTATTTCTTCCGTTTTTCGATTGATGTAATTGGTTTCTTTAGTCAAGAATGAAAACAGTACCAATGCTATAAAAATAATACCGCTGAAATGCAAAATTTCCACCAATGGAAGAATGAAGATCTAGTTGACAGTCTCGACGGGATTCGAACCAAGCTCATTTCCCAGCAATTTAGCACTGATGATGGCTTCTAATACTTCTTCCAAATCTGTCTGACGGACTTTCACTTTCCATTGGCTGATGTTTAAGTCGCATGATTATTCTTTCAACTAATGTCATTAAGCTACTTTCTACGTGAAAAAAAAGCTTATGTTTATGAATGAATGCGGTTAATTTAATATTCAACTATTACTATTTACAGTTTGCAATGATAATAATCTGTTTTATCTTGCCATATGAGGATGAGATAATTCATAGTTATACTGGATCCCAAGATTAGCTGGTATTATTCTGATAGAAAATAAATTTGCTTACCCCCACTTTCATTAGAAAATGTAAAAAACAATATTTCCTATTTCTTGATGTGTTTTTTCTTAATTTTGTTAAATTTTGGTCTTTCCTTTGTTACTCCGATAAGAACACCATCTTTTCTAACTTCATTTTTTAAACAAGCTATGTTATGCACCCATGCATTAACTCTTATGCATTCATACGTAACACATATAGATCACATCAAAACTGATATGCAGAGAATAATTCAAACCTAAGCAAGTATACCTTCAATATTATACAATCATAATGAAGTATGTTATGTATATAAACAAAAGTCAAACGCCCAATACAACGATTTTAAATCAAACCAACTACGCCAAAATTGTAATATGACAGAAAATTTTATGTTTATTCGTTTTCTATTTATGAATTATACAGTTGGTCTCATACACGTTTATCCTACTTTTACTTTTAAAAAGTCAAATTTAATTTATACTTTTGTGGTAGACTCAATGTCACCCTCTGAGTGTATTTCTAGTATGCTGTACATAAGTACCTTAATACTGTACATATTTCGATGGAGAGAGTTTTTATGCTTACAATATTTGTAAGGGTTCCGCAGACAAAGCGCTGAAGACAAAGAAAAACAGCCTTTTCTCTTTGAAATGTTTGTTGGCTGACTTTGTTTTGTAAAAATCCATGTTTCCATCCATTTTCAATATTTTGTACCAGAAGAGTCCCCAAAGAATCCATGTAGCTATGTATTTTGTACAATATTTTGTAAATAAACAATTGAAATCAAAGAAATACTTCTTATTTTTTCAATATACATGTATACATACATTATTTTTCGTTAACTCAATAGTGCCTAGCTGAAACCTTTAAGCTAATAATATGAAATTCAGTAAGGCAGTTCCATAGGTAATTGGTAAAAGGATTTTTCAAAATGCGTAACCTGTGGAGGTTAAAGGGATTAAAACATTTTCTTTTTTTTTTTTTCATTTCCATAAAATTCTTGCTTTAAAATGCAACATACATGAATGCTTAAACATTGATTTCGGGACATTTTGAAATTTGCCCTCCAAGAAGAGTGAACGGGCAGTCTCTTCTTTTTTTACACATACCTTTCTTGAAAAAAAATTGAGATAGCTATAAAAATTCTTGTTTCAAAATGTAAGAAATATGAATCTAATCCAATGTTCAGACGAAACTGCTTTGTCATTGAAAACTTGTCAAGAAAGTATTTAGTTGAATTTAATGTAAAAAACGACAGTAATTTTCGACGCACCTAGTAATAGGCATAAATGAATGAAACGATTCGAATTAATTAATTATTAAATGATATCGAGATAATCGATTCTGAAAAATTAATTCGAACGCTCAGCACAAAGCATTCGTCGTCTGAATCGTCCGTTGTTTAGAAAAGAAAAAAATGGTTGTTGCATCTTTGCAACGATGACGTGCTTGAATTAAACTCGGGTTTAAAATTAACAAGAAAGATAAATCATGCCAAACGCATCGATTATAAAACACTTTCCAACATATCAGTATTATTAAACCATGTTTGGCGATGTATTTTCTTTAAATCTGGCGAAATTTCGGAGATAAGATAATGTTGTATTATCACTATGAATGCAGTTTTATAAGACCCTGTAATATTTTTTTTTCATCGTTTAACTGAAGAATATAAAAATTTTAGACTCATTGTCTTGTGCTAGAAATGTATTAGTGTCCCTCAAATGCATAAGATTGTGAGGTATTGGAATTCTTTTCAGTGTTCCTGTAGAAGAACTATTAATAATACAGACAATATTTTCAATTGACAGCATTATTCTGAGATCCTTAATAATATGCATACCAACTTTGTTTTCTTAAAAAAAAAAAAACCCAGAAATATCTCTAAAATACGTTTTGAAGAATGACTGCCCATAGAGTGCGGTATATTAGATATTTTTTCTCCTGCAAATGAGCTAAATGCTACTTACACTATTTTCAATAGGGTACATGCAGTGGCGTAGCCAGAAATGTTTCATGAGGGGGGGGGTTACGACTAGTGTAACTCACATATATGCATATGCGTGTGTAAGAAGTGAGTAAAGAATATACATTTTGTATGACAAAAAACTCATGGGGGCGGATTGTGACTCCCTAACCCCCCTTGGCTACGCCACTGGCTGCATGGTACTGTACATAGAAAAAACATAAATTTCGCACATATCAATGTATATTTACGGCAGTTAGAAAACTGGAGGGGTGGATTGTGACCCCCTAACCCCCTTGGCTACGCCACTGGGTGCATGGTACTGTACATAGAAAAAACATAAATTTCGCACATATCGATGTATATTTACGGCAGTTAGAAAACTGGAGGGGTGGACAACAGAACAGACAAACAAACCGAAATCATAAACACCACGCAAATTTGTTGGTAAGTTAAAAATATAAATATTCACTTTATATAACACAACGATATCGGACGAACACGCAGAGTGAGAAATTTATTCCTTGAAATGTGTCTAAAATTAATTTTCTATGCGCTAAAATCTAATCAATTTTGTTTAATTTCAAATAGCAGAATATCTCTAAAACTAGAAGTAAAAGACCGTTGTGAAGCAATTGCAACGGGTGCTGGAAAAAATAACACTTAACGAAAGCATGTCTACACTCAATATATTTCATTTTCGTCCACCTAAAATAAATTACTTCGTATTCAATTTTTATTATATATACCCAAATTGAATTTAATGCACTTCTGGTAAAGTGCGGAAACTCTTCGTATTTGAAAGATTTCGTTTAGATGTGAACATCCGGAGGAAATCATTTTATTAAAAAAATGAAAAAAATAAATAAACTTATAAATCTGGAAAAGGCTGTTAGGTATGACGTCAAAATGAAGTCATTATCATTTGCAAAAGCTAATTTTGACACGCAAATGATTAACTTTTTTGACTCTCGGAAATGAAATGTTGCGGAAAATAGCGAAAAATCGCATAAAAATGAGGGAACGGGTGGATTTTCATATTTTTAAAGTAGCGCAGATGGTTTTCTGTATTTTTATATATAATAATGAAAATTTTCAAGCGGATCGTACAAGCGGTGTAGAAATTATTAGGCTTTATGTCCTTGACATTGCAATGTTTTGCAGTAATGGTTTGTGCGGAAAAAGTTTTATCTTGAAGTCAGGTATCAGCGCAACTATGTAATAAGGATGATATAGCTTTAAAGAAAAACTTCCCATACAGCGCAATGTATTGGGAATATTTTGAGAGCTCCTGTAGAAAAACTATAAATGCTACATAGATCATTTTCAATAGGGTACATGGTACTGTACATAAGAATAACATATTTAAATTTCGTCAAAATCGGTGCATATTTACTGGAGTACGGACGGACGGACAGACAGACAAACCGAAATTATAAAAACTTTTCAACCTTGTTGGAAAGTGTTAAAAATGGAAACAAAAGAATGATCTGCTCCCTAGTTGAAAATTCCCCATTGAGTTTAGACAGTTTTAGCGGAATAAGAAATAAATTTACGTAAAATATAAACTATGTTAAATTGAAAATCAGTTGTAAATACCAAATTTTAATACAGTAAAATAATGTATTAAGCGTATTTTTATTCTCAAAAGGCGTAATGTATTGCATTAAAAACGGAAGATCAATTAACAAAATTTTATGTTTCTCAGCCGTTCACAGAGGGTTAAAATGTTATACAGAAGTTGCATCATTTCGCAAAAGAATAGCTACAGAATAAGATGTTTCTATACAAATATGCAAAAAGGAAACCCCAGTAATCCTGAAACATCTAAACTTAACGAGTTTCACATTCTTTGAATAATAATAAAAAAGTTTTTACAATCATTTTTATTATGGGTTATAACAAATGTATATAATATACTATGAAATAGGCAAAATGATGTTTTTAAATTGTCGAAGTTTTACGTATCAAATCTAATTTTTAGCTATTGCCAGAGAAATAATGAAGGACTTTTTCTTTCACTTTCTTTCGCTCTCTTTTATTTTATTAAACAATCTCTTTCAAAAAGATATGATTGTTTTAAAATAATATGTTGAGCGTTATAACTAATACATGATGGCTTGAATTATTACACTGATTTTTTTGTAAATTTGTAAAAGTGTTCAACTCTGCTATCGCATCCTGTAAACTTTAATTACACTTTGTTATTTCTTCCAAAATATTACTTTTGACCTTGAATGTCCTTTGACTCTCGGTCTATTTACAAAAAATATTACATTTATTTAATGTTTTATCCGCTCTTATATTAAACGAGGAATGTTTGTGTGTGTGTGTATGTCCGAGCGATCTCGAAAACTGCTCTAAGGATTCTTTTTTAATTTCGTACCTGGGGGTTTTTTGGGCCCCTGAAACGATTGAGCTAGGTGAATTAACTAAAAAAACTCTAAAACGCTCAAAATTTAAAATTTAAAATTTTTGGACGGTAGCGCCATCTATTGAGCGTTTGAAAAACACACTTGATGCAATCTTCCTAAAAGGGACGCTCAAATAAGATTAGGGCGGATTAAAAAATACACGCCATCGATATATAATAGTAAAAATTAATTTCGCAAAGAAACAAAATAAATGGAACTTGATATTCAGTACACAGACAAATAAATATTTTAGTAACTAGATATATTACACCATTCAGCTACATAAATTTGTTAAGAATTAAAAAGTTATTTTTATTTCAAAATATCGTCCTGGCAACCAGCGAAAGAAAAAGAGAAAAGAGTCTTCGTTGCCATCCCCGCAAGCACCTTGATGGAATATACGTAAATAATTTAATAATTCTTAATTCGTAGTTATTAATACAAAACTATTCGTAAATCTTATGTGAAAAATTGCCTGAATTTATTACAATTATCCTTTTGTAACTAACGTAAAGCTAAATGTATTTTCGCGTATATACTAAAACAATAAAGATTTTTCATGTGTTTTATTGATCCATATGATGCGAATTTCAAAAGTGCATAAAAGTTTCAGCTTAGCCGAATACTTTAAATGAAAATGACACCCTTTTCAGCCATTCACAGTAAGAAAAAAGATCCTGTGACGTAACATGAAAATTCCATATTTTTTTTTTTTTTTTTTTTTTTTAAATAACGGCACTAGGTTGAATTTTATTTTAACTGCCTTATTCCGCCAAGTTGACGATAAATATTTAAATGTAGTTACCCTGATGATTTTTTTTTTTTTTTTTTTTTTGAATGGGTCAACCGTTTATAATGAAACGATGTTCGAAACTCCGATGAAAAAATGATACGATCGATTCCTAAATTGGGCTCGCAGCCGATATTCAAATTAATTTTGCAGATGATCAGCCATCAGTTTAGTTTTCATTCACTGCAGTTGATGATTTCAACTCATTTATTTTATCATCGTATGGACAACCTTTTAAAAGTTGCGGGCAGAACTTAACGATAGTGGCCTCCTGGGCCTGACTTCAGGATGTTAGCGAAATCGCGGGCCGGATAATTCGGATTTATATGGTAGTTTGAATGTTTTATATAGGTTTTATACAGGGTTTTGACTTGTCGTGAGGGCTGGTCCAAAAGCCATGGCGGGCCCCATCCGGCCGCTGGCTGGGAGTTGTCCATATGTGGAAGCAGTAAATTGGGAGGCTGAAATCTGGTTACTAAGATTTTTTCTAATAAATTTTCAATTCTTATTTAGACGCGGATTAGACTGTGTTGTTTTGTGTTGTGTACTGTCATTAAACTAAAGGATAAAGCCCTTTGTGGAGACAATTACAGCGGGCGATAGAATGTCTACACTCAGAATATTTAATATTTACCCACTTAAAATCAAATAACTTCATATTCAATTTTTATTATACATCGAAATTCGAATTGTATAATCTGCAGAAACATTTCGTATTCGAAACATTTCGTTTGGTATCAACATCCTCTCCTATATCCATGCTTAATGCATAGAAAATCGTTTTATTTTTGAAAAAAAAGCTAAACTGAGTAGTAATTTAGAAAAGCTATCTTAAGCGAATTGGAATCGTAATTTTTCCTCCAAAGCCTGATAACCGTGACCATAAGCGTAAAGTTTTCAAAATTATTGGGGGGGCCGGGCCCCACAACCACATATATTCAAGTCAGTGGCGTAGCCAAAGGGGGGTGTTAGGGGATCATAACCCCCCCCCATGAAAAATTTCTGGCTACGCCGCTGATTCACGTACATATAACTTACTCATAGCTGCCAACTACTACGGAATATAATCAACAACTTTTTCTACATGATTTTCCGGTTAAAATATAGCAAAATTTTTGTGCTGCGCGCGCGAGCTGGTTACTATTTTGAAAAAAATAGTTAAAAATATACTGTTTACAAAAAGTGGTTAGTGGCTAATTATATTCCGTAGTAGTTGGCAGCTATGACTTACTATATATAAGTGTCAATTATTGGAGTCGCTCGAGCTCTATGGGTCCATAGAATTCTACACCTATGTAAGGTAAGTATCCATGTTAGTATCTTCCTACCATTACAAGTTAAAAATAGAATCAAAGCAAAAAATCCAAAGGAGGAAAAGAAACAAACATTTTCGATGAGATAGTGCATTTTAGACACATCTGAACTTTTCTTCATTTCATACTTTACATTGCATAATCTAATTATAATTAACAGAGCTTGGAGCCAGAGGAGGGCAGCGTATAGTAACATTGTGTGTTACGTGGCGTCACAATGAATACTAAATCATGATTGAAATCAAAAGAAGAAAATTTTTAAAAGTACAAGTAAAGGGTTTTTTTAAACACAACTTTTTCTACATGATTTTTCGGTTAAAATATAGCAAAATTTTTGTGCTGCGCGCGTGAGCTGGTTACTATTTTGAAAAAAATAATTAAAAAACATACTGTTTACAAAAAGTGGTTAATTATATTCCGTAGTAGTTGGCAGCTATGACTTACTATATATAAGTGTCAATTATTGGAGTCGCTCGAGCTCTATGGGTCCATAGAATTCTACCCCTATGTAAGGTAAGTGTATGTAATGTTAGTATCCCCTATGTAATGTTAGTATCTTCCTACCATGTTATAAGTTAAAAATAGAAGCAAAGCAAAAAATCCAAAAGAGGAAAAAAAACAAACATTTTCGATGAGATAGTGCATTTTAGACACATCTGAACTTTTCTTCATTTCATACTTTACATTGCATAATCTGATTTCAATTAACCAGAGCCTGGCGAGGGTAGCTTATGGTAACATTGTGTGTTACGTGGCGACACAATGAATACTAAATCATGATTGAAATCAAAAGAAGAAAATTTTTAAAAGTACAAATAAATGTTTTTTAAACGTTTGTAAATGTGTCAAATACTTTTTTTTTATGTTAGTATAAATGAGTTTTCTGGATTTAGTGGTAATTTATTGGGTGGGCTCAGCCCCTATTCACAATTTATTGGGGGGGCTCGAGCCCCACGGGCCCATATAACTCTACGCCTATGACCGTGACTTCAATGTAACGTGAATGTCACTTGCAATAGATAATTCTGACACTCAAATGATTAGCTTTTTTTATTCTCTTAAATGAAATAGAGCTAAAAATACAAAAAAAAAACCGCTTAAAAATCAGGAAACGGGTGGATTATCAGATTTTTTCTTTCTTTTTTTTTCTTTCTTTTTTTTTTTACATAATTATGATAATTTTCAGGCTGATCGCACCAACGAACCGTGTAAATTTTATGTTATTAAACAATACATTTTTAATCTGTTTGGATGTTATTCCGGGTTTTATTAGGACCCAAGTTTTATTTTGAGTGGTTGAACTGGAATTGTGACAGAGTCAGGGATCAGCGTAACTACATAGGAGCGATGTATTTTTGATTTATTCGAGGTTAGAAGTCCATTTTCTTCAGTCTATCCGTTTGTTCTATTATTTTCAACGTTTAAGTAGTTGTTAGGGTTATTGTAAAAGAATATTTTTGATCTATTTTTTTTTTTGATTTCATGATTTCGAAGTGTCCTTTTGTACTAATAATTTAAATTGCGTTACACTTTTTATTTTCTTAAGCGTGAGTTTATAAAATAAAATTATGTTTAAAGCATATTTATGTAAGATTATACTTTTATGGCATCTATATTTATGTATCTATAAGATTGAATTTACGCTTGTAGAATTTGTTTATGCATGATGTATGCTTTGAATGCATGCTTTGCATGCATGCTTATGCATGCTTTGAATTAGAAGAAAATAAGTATTTTATGTTTGAATTGAAGCACTATAGAGAAATTTACAATTTCAATCGTAAAGAATTATCATCATAGATGTATTATAAAGACGTAAATGCATGGAAGTGTAGCTCAAAAACGAGCTGTGGAAACATATGATCACCGACAGCAGCACTTAGCCCAAATGTGTGAACGTGCAGTTCAAACACAAGCAGATGAAACAGATGATTAGTATTTGGAAGGAGAACGACATGGAACAGCTAGACGTCGACAAATACTTCGGGTAAACAGTCTAAGTATCTACAAAGCTGCCACAAATGTGGGTACTTATTATCATAGTTTAAAACTTTTTAACATGGATTGCATTCACCCTGGAGCTTTGCATTTTTCTGAAGAGTAAAAACAAAAATTAACCGAAACCATTTTGGGGACTGTAAGATTGATGTAGGACATTCCGAATTTCCTAATGAATTGGTGTGGTTGTTTCTTCGATGTCACCCCTATTTCAAAGAATTCGAAATTTGAAAGCATACTTTACAATGGCTTTGCTCACAGTATATGACGAGTGAAACTATTAACGATTTTGGTGTGTACTACTACGTTGCGAACAGTGTGTAACAGACTTGATGAATATTTTTTATAAACTCCTTCATCTGACAGTTCAACCAACTCAAATTCTTGATGCTGAATTTGAACGTCCTCAATATGGACAGATATATTTCTGAAGTAATGAAGACGCTGTTAGTGAATGCATCGCCCAAGATCTTCGCTGATACCCTCGCTGATCTGCTACAGAAGGAAAGGAGGCACCTTACGTTAAACTACTTTTTGCTCAACTCTGATGGCACCGACCATCGAATATTTAGCATCCCTCTTCAAAACAAAGTATATGCCATTGTAACATTGAATGCCGACCAAAGCTTACCTGATAATGTATGGGTGATCCGACAGCGATGAAAATCTTTGGCAACCATGAAGATATATTGATACGTGCCCAGGCATTTACGTATTAATTATTTTACACTTAAGGAGCCTTTAGATTCTGAGCATGGCTCGGTAACCTGGTACTAATTATTATTATTTGATACCGATGGAAGATCTCGAGTAAAAAAATTACAATGTACACAGTAGTTATGTGAACATATACAAATGATCACCATGCCACTGTCTAATTATCACATGATCACACAAGATCCCATCATGGCCGAGAAGTTAAGACACCGAATATGATAAGGTAGCTAAAGTATGAAGGTCCAGGGTTCTGACCTACCTCGCGGCCGAATGCTTTCAAATACTTACGGCGAAACTGTTGTTAGTGAAAGAAACCGAGATAGGTTTAACCCTTAGATGCGCGGTGGTTGTGGCGTGAAACCACCTTATTTCAGCGATTTCACTGGTAGTCGTACGAAAAATATGGGTATATGGTCCCAACGCTGAAAAACTCCAGCCGTTGCCATCGATCCATTTAACTACGAACAACATAGCGGCCATTCGAATAGCCCATCTGACGCCACAAAGCTAAAAAATTTTAAAGTTTCACGCTCAACTACTATCCGAATTTTTATCAACTCATTATCATTTACCGATATTGATATAATTACTTAGTTAATAAAAGCAGATGTTAGTTAGCTTTCAAAGTCGTAAAGATTCGTTTGAAAAAATTGTTACAGCAAGCAAAAAATAACTGAATCTCAAGGCATAAAAGATTTTTCCAATTAGAATTGTAAAAACAAGTCTTCCACAAAACAAACGGTTTTCATCTAATGGTAATGATATGCAATAACGATTATAACAAGCAGTTGGTCGCATGATTTCCAGCAGTTAAAAGCATATTATTTTACAAAGTACATCTCAAGATTATACCGTTATCTTTTACTCCAAGATAATAATAGTGTTTTGAGAGTAGAAATTATATTCGTATCATGGTGAAGTCGTAGGTCACAATTATATAGTTTTTAATGCCAATTTTACGTTGTGTAATTGCTCCAAATACTTAAGGATTCAACCTAAAAGCAGAAATCCTATAACTTAGTACACTAAGTAAATTTTTTGCCTTTTTTAATAGTGTTTGATTCATACATTTTTGCTTTATTGGTCTTTGCCTAGTACCTAAATAAGAATGCGCTTTGGGTGGAATATTTTACTTTTTGTTGCAAACGTTCTCATGTTTCTCACTGTTGGTATTTATTAAGCGGATTGCATCCAGTTAGTCAGTATCCAGCACCATATTTTCAAATGTCCAGATTTCTTTAAATTAGGAATATTTCAAATTATAATAATCACTATAATAATAAATTCAGATTAAGGCTTAATAGCAGGTTTTTAGAAACAAATATTTTAGTGTTTTATCAGTTGACTAGTGTCTTCATCAGTTCGCGTCCTCTTCGTTACGGTAATACATAAAACTAATGGCAAGAACAAAGACAAAATATTCTCGCATACGGGGCATATAATGAAATGTAGTATAAATGTTATTGAAAAGAAGGAAATATTATTCAAAGAAAACCTTCTAAAGCTCAAGAGGCGGGCTAATATACAATTTAAACACAGTTTTAAAATAGCAAATGTCTTAAGGAAGAAGTCTTAAGGAATGTCTATGGAAGAAAACCTTCCAAAGTAGCTCAAGCTAAAATAGCTAGTAGTAAGCTCAAGAGGAGGGCTAATTTGGCTCCGCCCGCCCTCCCCCCTATACGGTAAGATACGCCCCTGCTATACGGTAAGACAAAACGGTAATTACTCTCTTAATATTGGTTTTCTGAAAATTAATATAGAGATTTTAATAGATATTTATAAGTTAAACATTATCATAAAAATGAAAGCTTTTGAAATATGCACGAATGCTGCTACAGCACCAATTAAACTATGCCAAATCAAGTAAATAATTACTTTTATCTTTAGTTTGTGCTTGCTACATCGAAGTAGAAAACACTATATATATATGTATTTATACATACATTTATTTATCTGCTTGTCTTAGCAAAGTTTTTTCTCGTAAATAATTTATATCTTTGCCTCTGGTTCTGTATTTCATGTTTGCGAAATTATCTTGATCGTGATTTTTTTTTTTTTTCGTCAAAGTTTGTTAGCATATAACTTACTGATTCACTTTTAAACAAGCATTACATAAAAACAATGTCAAACAGTAATTAATTTATTTTCAATTAGGGAATGCAATCCCGATCCCGCGGGAACGGGATCCAGCGGGATCCCGCACAAATATTTGGGGGATTAGTCCCGCAGGATTACGATCCTAATCCCGCGGGATTGATACTGAGAAATAATTTTTTTAATTACAATATCACGCCGCTTTCCTAATCAATAGACCGTAAAATTTTGAATATTCATGTCTCTTATCTAACAATAAACAAATCAATAATTACGAATTTTAATTTAAAGTTTTTTTTATTTTTTAATTATTTTCCAATGGAAGTCTGGATCAAACATCTAAATCTAAACATCGTAATCTAAATTTTTCTCAAACTTCACAGTTCCCAAATGAGTTTAAATATTTCATGCTAATTTAACTCTTAGCGAACAGTCATGCACTAATTATAAAAAGTTTTCATTTTAGTTTTAATTTTTTTTATGTAATTCAAACTTTTAATTATTTTACTAAAATTAAATTTAGACTAGGAAATGATTAATTGGATTTGTTCGATTTTGTACGTTCTTCTTTCGCAACTAAGAAAATAGCGTAAGTATGTGAATGTGTTTATAAATTGCATTTTTATGTAAATTCCTGATTTTTAGCAACTAACATATTAAGACATAACTTAATATATCATTCTGAAAATCACGATTATAATTTTCATATTTCTATAATTTATTGTATGAATTATCTCATAAGATTAATTATTATTATTAAAATTAAGCGTTATAGTGCTTAAAATCTTACTTTTCTCTGTTGAAATGAAGTCCTAGCTAAATGAAATGTCAATCCCGCGGGATCAAGAAATCTCAATCCCGAAATCCCGCAAGACGAAAAACAGTGCGGGATTGCATTCCTTATTTTCAATTTTAACATTATCATTTAGTTAGCACAAAAACAGTACCCATAGTTGTTACGTAATTTCTGCCAAATGCTACAATGAAAGAAAAACTGAAGCAATTTTTAAAGTTCTTAAGTTTTGGAAAATAAAAATGCATGAATATGAAACCATTAAAACATTAACCTTTAAAAGTATTCTGATTTAAAGGACTACTTTATCTGTTTTACATTTCATTTTCTTAGGTTATGTGGTAACAAATCTTTCAAATTACCAGATTATTACCATACAGCTGCACATGCGCACTATACGTTTTCCCTTTATCAGATGCAATGGTATCTGGTACTGTCGGCAGAATCTGTGACGTTTTGAAAGTTTTCTGTTCGAAAACTGACGTACATCATTCTGCTGTAATCCATGGCGTATCTAATCTTATTTTTTTACTTTCAACTTTATAGTTACCGCAGAAACAACGGGTTTGTTGTCATGCTAAATTCAACAATTAAACGAGAAAAAAAAATTCAGGTAGTATCCTCTGTTGAAACTACAGCGGGATACATATTAACATAGGATTGCTTATTGTTTAGTTGGTTCTAAGGCGCTCGTTGAAAAATTTTGAATACAACAAAAGTTTTTAATTTAACATTCACGAAATATTTACTAATACGGCATATTGCGCTTTAATCCACACTATCGTGGCAAATTTCCTACTTTTAAAATTAATTATTTAATTGCAAACCTTGGCAATCATTTGACGTCATCAACATGTACAGTATTTTTGCAAAATCTATTTAAAATTTTATTAATTTTGAACGTTTATTATTTGAGTTACAATAAACATCACAATATCAAATTTTATTTGCTTTCATTACGGTCAAGCTTTCACTAGAAAGCCAAATTTCATTACCAAGCCAAGGCTTAAACTGTTGCCAAACTACAATAATTAAAAGATTGGAATTCTCTATACATTAATCCTTAGGGCTATTCCCCGCAAATCAGAATCTTTCCAATGGGGAAATTTCTCACAAACGGACTCAAAAAGAAATTACACATATTTTCAAAACGCTTGCTCCCGTCATCGGAACTGAATGCTCTTCTCTCTCTGGGACTGTGTTTGCGGAAATTTTTCGCATTCGAAATATTTCACCTTTCTGGGAACAGTCCCTCGTATATAAATGCTTTATGCAGAGGAAATCAATTATTTGTGAAAAAAAGTTGAACTGGCGGATCTCGAGAAGCTATCTCAAACGAACTGGAATCACAATTTTTCCCTTCAAAGCCTAACGCGACATCAGAATGACGTCATATCACTTACGATGCAAAAGTTTGTGTCACTCAAGTGACTTACATTTTTTACTCTCGATTTCAAAAGAGCTGAAAATAGCGAAAAATCGCTAAAAATTGGGGAATAGGTGGGTTTTCGGATTTGTAAAGTTAGATCACAATTTGTCCTGTATCTTTTTATGTACTTGTGCAAAAGTTCAAGCCGATTGGTCAAACGGTGGAGATTTGTGTAGACAAACATATTGATTTTTCATTTTTATTTAAAACTATTTACATGGTTTACATTACAGCGAAATTTTGTATCTGTCTAAACTCAGGGTTCCGTTTCCTACCTAATAAGTTACTTATACATAATAATAAAAATATAGACTACAACTGAGTATAAATTATGTTCTTCGTATGTTCGATTCGAAACGACATCCTTAGACGTTTCAAAGCGAACCGTCATGCTTTAAATGATGGAAGAAAAAAAGACACAGAAGGGAAATACTTTGCTTAATTGTCAATTACCGGAACCTAGACATCACAGGTGAATGGATCTTCGCCATTGAGCTGTCTAGAAAAAAAAATGTTCTTGACCTCGGCAGCCTTTCCTGTGGTTTTCTTTATTTCTTTTACTTCTGCTGTTCCAATATTCATAATGACGTGTTCACTGATCTGTGTCATCGAGCGTAATTTGAAATTAAACGCATCTTGCCACCTTTCTTTTTTCTTTTCTCTTTGTGATTGCGAGTGGAAATTCTAATAATCATTTGCATAATTATTAAACCCAATGCATGACGCGACTAAAAGAGAGACATGGATCTACTCATTTTTCAACCCTCTGAGCATCTTATAAACGGGTAAAACTGTCAAATTGTTTACAATCCACACCAAGTTAACGCCGTAACACACGTCATTGGCACAAGCTGGGTGCTGACGAATCCTCAAGTGATGATGACGTATTACTTCTAAACGAAGATATTTTTGACCGTCTATGGACGAGTGCATAAGGCACTTAACCCTGTAATGCTCAGCGTTCCCACTCTGGGAACTCCAAACTCTGACGTTTTGACTGTTGCCAGTCTTGAAGAATAGATTTAATTTCTATAAAAATAGTTGCAGGTGACATAGCTCCACGAGAAACCTTTACTTTTTAGCACGTCATTTCCCGTAAAAAATGGCCACGATTATTTTTAATAGCACTGACATCTTCTGGAAAATGGAAGAATGCGAGAACAGCTGGATAGATTTCCCAATGCTGAAAAAAGGGCAGCCGTTGCCATCGCTCGACTTAACTAATAGCAAGATGGCGGACGATCGAAACGTTCCTCGCGTGCCACAGATCTGGAGACCCTTTTTTGACGACAGCTGGCTGTGCCGCACAGCCAGCTGTAGTCAAAAATCGGGCCGGATCCAATGCCGTGGCGGCCCCGATCCGGGCCGCGGTTGCCCATATTTGGTTAAGAGATGAAGGGACGCAAATTTAAAATATGTGTCGCATAATATAAACAATTAGTTTGTGTGATTATGGCAACACTTATTCTAGGGCGATCTGCTAAGGATAGGGGGTGCCTTGCTAAAATGACTTTCTAAGGGGTTATAACTCGTATTCACTTTACATCTGGAGAAAACCTACCGAAACTCCAGACCGTTAGATCGACAGCAGCGCGATGGAGACCGGACCTGGGACCTTCGGCCGTCTACCATTTTCAGTGACATAACCGCATTATTTGCTGTGCCATGGTGAGGCAATAAACAATCAGTAAGAAGACACTAAATTTTAAAAATGGTTTAGCGCTGGTAAGTCAAAAATACGAGCGCATTAATGTTTCATATAATCACTCTTTCTACTATTAAATGTTACTACTTCACAGAAGTTATAGAAACCAAATCAATGCTTATCCCAAAAGACAGGCATCGAATTTGCTTGGAAATACAATGATATGAGAGGAAATACTTTCAGAAAGTCGTTTGGACCGAAAATATTTTGTAACACCAACATTTTTGCTATCATTTATTCAAGTTCTAACGTCGCAGCTTTCAGAAATTGATTCGCAAGAAATGATTCTAACCATGTCATAATCTACCGGACATCATTCCAATAAGTGAGTAAGTACGGGGCAATTAGACTTCATGTCCGGTGCCAAAGTGGAAAATATACCTAATTCTGTGGTCTGAGAATCTTAACGATCATTTAACCTGGGTTTTTTTGGCTAATAATGTCATTTTCGAACAAGCTGCGGTGATTATGTGAAGAAAGAAGTTTGGAACTTTCTCCCATTACCTTGTTGAGAAATTGTGTATTTTAAAGTTATTAAAATGAGCACTTTTGGAAGACTGGGTTTATTTTGCTCTTCATTCTATATGAATGAAGAGTTTATACATTTTTCAAAGGGTTTTTATTTTGTTCTTTTCGGATATTTTTTCTGAAGGTTCTAGGAATCGCACGAATGAGTAAACCTTATTAAAGAATATTTTTTTTCTTCTTTCTTTTAAAAAAATCCAGCTCAAAGAAAGCGATTATCTAATGTTTTTTGGTTTGTTAGGAGATTTGTGCGCAATCATTTTCATCCTTTAAGAAGTGCTCAACATTTTAGAGGCTTTTGTTTGGATGGTGTCGATGCACTACTAAGTGCCAGATAAACTTTATAAATGGAAAATTTCGTTAAATGCCTAGCAATATTTGATTAGAATAAAAATTTGAACTTTCGAACTGCCCTAATCTCTGTCTCTCGAATGAAAAAGCTTTTTAAATTACCGTATTGGCCCGAATATTACGCAGTATTTTTTGACTGATCATTTATCGTTAAAATCCTGACTCGCGCTAAATTCGAGGCCTAAATACGGGATTTTTCTAATTATCTTGATGAAAAATTTTGGATTCGCGTTATATTCAGGCCAATACGTTATATTGTTATAAAAGCAACAGCTTGAATATTGGAGTGGAAAGAAAATAATTCTATTTTTTGGGTTGGAGGGGGAAAAGTCTTCCCCTCTTACTCCAATCAACTCAATTCACAATCCGGAGAAGTTTATTCAGGGCCGGTGTTCTATAGAACCAGAGGGCCTAAACCCGCAATTTCGCAACGCAACATTTGAAAGGTGGGGGACTATGTATGTTGTATGCTGAATAATGGCTCCGGTATCTAAACTAGATAAAGATTAAAATTTCAATGAGCTTTATAAAACATTTTTAAAACACACATTGGGACAAGCAGGGTACAAACAAAAGCAAAAAACCTAGCACCGGCGCGAAACGGAAGCGCGGGGCCGACGCGACGATCCCCACTTCCTTAGAATAGAGAATTGAAAAAGACTGACGTATCTAAAAATTGTAAACATTACTGTCTATGCAGCTTCATATACACTTAGGTCATACCAGACCCATAATGACTCAAAACTATCTTAAAAGCACCTGTCAGGGTAAGAAAATGTGTTAAAAAAAAAGAAAAAAGAACATTAGCACACCAATACATATTCGTGTGAATAAATGAAATAAATAGACGATAACTCTAAATTCACAATTTTTTTTCCGTGTGTGTGTTTGACGTTATACGCTGTATTTTAATTTAGTTGAAACGTAATGTATTATTAGTGATGTTAGTAAAACAAAACAAAAGAATGTTCAAAGCTTTCTTTTACGCATAGAGAAATTTTTAATTACCATTTCTAGACAGACCCACCCGTGGCCGAGCATATAGCGCCTTCAATTAGGAGATGGAAGGTGCCTGATTCAAGCCCAAGACACCTCCGCCAACATAACCGTTCGGAGTTTTCCGTGGTTTTATTCGAAACTAATTTGGGTTAAGACCACTTAGAAAGACTGCCAAGGAGAGCACGCCCCATCGGTCTATACCAGGGATTCCCAAACTTTTTTCCCCCGTGGCACCCTTGTCAGGCTAAAAACACTTCGCGGCACCCTTGTCAGGCTAAAAACATTTCGGGGCACCCTTCTCAGGCTGAAAACGTTTGGGGCAGGTTACATTTAAAGCAATATGAATATGAAGGTTAGAATGAAGCAGTTTGGATAAATTTTTCATTTTCTTTTATGTTTATTGGGCTTACTATTACACTATCTTGGAAAAGGGATATAGAATTTTGCCCCTCCCCCTCCCCATATTTCAGGGAGTTCCTGTAAAATAGAGGTGACTGGACACCGAACTCTCTCGAACTTGACTAAAATATTTTTGTTTCGCCTACTTGATCATCGGATTGGCAAACTTTTTTGTGAAATATCGGTTCAAAGGATTTTTTTTGATTATGCTCCCCCAAAACGTACACTTTTCTTGATTATTTCCACGGCACCCCTGGTAAACGCACACAGTTTGGGAACCTCTGGTCTATACCCCTAGTGTAGATAAATGGCCGTAATACCACAAAAATAAATCTAGATTACTTATGGCCCGTTGAAAAAAGAAGAAACAGAATTTGCTGCAGGTGTTAAAAATACTTCAAAACGTTATTTTAAAATTAGCTGAGTCCAATATTTCTTCTTTTTCCCACAGAGTCTGTGGAAAGAAAAGCCAAATAAATACAAAACACGAATTTTGCATTGGCTGTCTTATATGCTAAAACAGAAAGTTAGTTAAGCGATTTCAATTTTGCCTATAATTAAGTAAATTATTGGAGGGGCTCGTGCATCCATGTTCCCGTATAACTCTAGGCCTGTAATCTGAGTATCTAAGAGAAGTTCCTTAACTAAAACGCCAACAGCCTCCATTAAGTGAGTGGGCGCGAGGACTAACTGATCAATCGTTCTTTTAATTTTTAACTAATTTTCTTTAACTATTAATGATTATTCTAAATCTTAAAGAATCTTACCCAATTCATTTAAAAATGGATTATACGTAGATACATATCGTAAGACCTGATAAAGTTAAAATAAGCTCATCAAATTTGAAATAAACTGAAATGCTAAAATTTTTTAATTGGCTAAAATTTAAAATTCCACTCAATTCTGCAATTTCTGCATAATCTAATTTCTTGTACCTTATCATAGCAATAAACCAGTTTTAAAAGTGTATTTGTTGGAAGTCTATTTCGAATTTTTGATTGTACAAAAGAAAGGTTGAAAAAAATATTTCTATAGCAGCAATTGCTTGCTGGACGAAGAGGAGGTGTACAAGTAATCTGGATGTGTACAGGTAGTGAGCAAAAATCATTAGAAATTTCACAAACTTTCTACACACTTTTCATCATTTATCAGCCTTGACAGTTATGACTATTTTTTCTGTAAAATAGAATATGGGAATTGGGTCTTCTTCTTTTAATTCAGAATTAATACCTCATGTTATAAAGTCAGACTTAGTTTCTGTTAACCACGCTTCCCTTCATTCTTATAATTTAAATATTCACCTCTGTACTTTGAGTGTAGTAAATATACCACAAGATGACACGGCAGAATGGCTTGTTCAAATTTCTACTTTTGAGAATAATGAGGTTTTAAATTTTTAGATAGATATACACACCATTATATGGCACGCATCTGCTATGATAGCTGAATGGTTTTGTATAGTGTCCAAGGCAATTGATACTGCTTTATAAGGTCTTTTACTAGTCTTTGAAAATTGAAATCCTGAATACGATTCACAATGTTTGGATCCATTTCTTCATAGTGTTCATTAGCCATTTCTAAATGCTATTTCATTGGATTTATTTACTTTCGGTGAAAAAAAAAAAAAGAAAAAAGAAAAGAAAAGAAAAGAAAACATTAATAAAAATGTATTAAGACTTCCAGGCCCTTTAAATTTCTCCAAATACTTAAAATGCAACATTTTAAATTTTTAAAGAATTTTTTATTAAATTTTTTTTGTATAATTAAAAAAATTAGCCACCTGTATAGTGGTAATAGTTGAATTATAAGATCTTTAGTTTGTGAAAAGAAAATATTCTGATAACATATTTAAAGCTACCACCAGGCCTTTGAAATTCGTATAACTTACTGTTCTTAATTATTTTAAAGCAGTTCTTTCTGTACCATTTTCTGAATCATTTAATTCTATTTATTTCAACGCTCAGCGGAGGGCTTGAATATGTAAAGATATCAGATTTTGTTTTTCTTTTTTTCATAAACAAAGAGTCTTATTGAGCAACGATTTCCACTGCAGGCAATTAAACATTTTGACACATAAAATATTAAAAAATAAATAGCAGTGTTGTATTTTACATAAATTTCAAGTTTCAGGTGGAATGGGGGTGGTGGTATATATATTTTAATTTTCCACCAAAAATTTTTCACAGACATCTGATGCTTACACTTAGCTTTTGTTAGCACAGGCGATTTCGATTAAAAGGAAAAAAACGATCCACCGTTATGTGTTCACTGGCGGATACAGAAATTCTTTTTTTTGGGGGGGGAATCTAAGTGCTGAAAAAAGATTATTTGACTTAAGCAAAACGCAACCCTAAAGCAATGTAATATTTCTGTTGGTAAGGGGTAATTTACGAAAAAAGCTCATTTGACTTAAGTTAATTATAGAAAGGCAAAATGTTGCTCTCAAACAATACTTTTTGAGGCGGTGAAGCCTATTAGCCCATCCCTTGGATCCGCCACTGCTAATGTTTACAGACAATCAGACAAACCCTAAATCCCGAACTCTTTTTGACGGCACAATCTAGGTATGAATCACATTTAGCAACACCCCTACACCATCCAGCTACTGCATATACGAACATCGTATCTGCCTGCAAATTAGAACAAGTCAGCCAGCTGAGTCAACGGATGCCAGACCCTAACGGAAGTCAATGAAAAATGCCGCTTCAATAGGGATCACCTGCATTAGAATAAAGTCTATTGTGTTCATTTTTTTTAAAGGCCCGGGCTTCCTCCTGCAAGCACGACATTCCCAGAAACACCCATAAAGTATTAAAAAAGAAGTTATACAGCGTGCTTATAATTGTTGGCAGAAGAATTCGAGGAAAACATCTGTTCCAGCCAAAATAAAGCAAAACCAAACAAGAATGGTATGAGGAGCAATATTTTCGTTTTATAGCTCTAAAAGAAAGCACGTAGGGAATTCATCGTGTGGGCTGTATGCCGTGTGGTTTTTTTTTTTATGAGATCTGTTCTGAAAATTGTCTATATTATTGATATTTGATGTTGACCAGCGCATTTACTTTTACGTTTGTTGAGCTAGGTCTTGTTAGTAGATATTGGTTATGAATTAGATCTCACTACGCTTTTTTATGCTAACTAGGGGCCAAGGCCCCTAGACTCCCTGCGCTCGCTTTTCGTATGAGGCGTTTGGCCCCTAATAAGGCCTATTCGTACAAAAAAAAAGGCATACTTTCAACAGACAAAACCCAAAGATTGGATCAGATCAGTAGCGTAGCCAGGATTTTATTTCGGGGGGGGGGGTGGATATCAAATTGTAACCTAAAGTTCAATTGTAAGCTAAACCTCAAATTGCAAGCTAAATAAAGTGTTCGATTTCGGGGGGGGGGGAGACTGCAGCCATCTCTGGCTACGCCCCTGGATCAGATAGAATGTTACAGACCTACGCATTGCTCGGTTCTTGCATGTTCCTTGGAACATAGAAATTTAAACTTCACACTATTTTTAAATACATAAAGTCTATGGAACAGCTTGCGTATTCGCCACCCATGACTTTTTTCATAATTTGGTGACTTACATATATGTATAGTTAATAATTCGTTCTAAGAAAACAGTACTTCATATGTTTTCTTTGATAAAAACTACGGAACAGCTAGGATACCTTGCCACCAATGGCGACTTTTCATTATTTGGCGATTTACACATGCTCATAACCGATAATTACTGCTCATGTATGGTTACCGGGAAAATCGTTATCCACACATAATCCTTTGCAGACTGGCGTATTTAGCACCACCAAACATATCATCTAGCCACGTTGGAAAATATCCAAGATGTACTATAGCTGTTATAATGGCATAGTTAACGCCGCCAAATATTTCTACTGGTAGCAAATACCCAAACTGAGCCTAACCGGCTTTACTATAATCTGCATTTTAATTATTTTCATTGTTAAGATACTGGGTGCTAACATTTTGGAACACGCGGTTTAGAATCACCCTGCTTGGAGAGATAGACTTTTGCCATCTGATTCCAAAATGACGCTTTTTAAATCAGCTGCAATTAGTTATCCTGTTTTGGAAAAACGAATAATCGGTAATTCTAAACTCCTATTATGTAAGAGAACTATTTGAAAATTGTCAACTCTGTGTAACACGCTTTTACTTATTTATTTCACATGCTTTTTAAAATTTGGCGTAAAATTGGTGTAATTCTGCTTCATGTTTGTCAATTTCACGCAATTCTACATATTTGGAATTGCTTTGTTGCAAAGGCATGAATGATTTCATACTGTCGAATATTGCCAAATCTGGCAACCATATTATGCTTATATTTTCAGTTTTTATTAATATTTTCTAAAATAACTGGAATTTCGAAATTTAAGTCAGCTTATTGGCTTTCGCGGAATTTTCCGAATCCATGTACATCTTCGTGGAAACTCAAATCCCTATGGTTTCGGAGGAGATAGCAGAACAAGCTTTTGACGGTGGCAACGGCCTTTACTAGTTTTTAAAAAATAGAGAGAATCTTTAGGAATAGAACCTAAACTATTTTAATCAATTTTATCTCTAAAACTTGGGGAGGAGGGTAAGGCCGAAGCCTAGCTGGTTTGTGCGGTAATCAGGCCCTGCTTCTTGGAGCAAACATGTAATCTGCACGAAAATGACTCAAACTCTGAGAAAGCAAGTAGCGTTTTCTTTGATAATGCATTTACGCATGAGTTGAATTTGACTCAACTGTAAAATCACCCAGCTTCTTCAATATTTGTTAAAATGACAATGTTCTGCAGAAGGGGTGTGATCCTACAACTAAATTGTTTCGGACTAATGAGGAAACGAGAAAGTTGAATTATGCCAAACACATCGATGATAAAACACTTTCCCATGCAATGGCCTTTTTCAGGACAAGAAGTCTTTCCAACACGACGCTGTTTAAACTCTTCAGACCAGGCGTCCGTAATTGAACATTTTATAGCGTAAATATTAACAATTTGAAAACGGTTTTGTGCATTTTACGGAAATTTAATAATCAGAATTTTTCATTTTATTTATTTTATTACAAATTTAATCTCTATTATTATAAAAATATTCATATACAGGGTGTCTCTGAAGTCATGGGCCAAAATTTAAGGGTAGGTAAAGAATATAAGAAGCATATAAAAAATCCTTATGTATAGAAATTTGGGCTCGGAAACGAAAAGTACCAAGTGGTTTCAGCAAGACGGGGCTCCACCCAATTCCGTGACAATGCGCATAATTACCTCGGAATTCTCTGTATTTTCACCTAACCTACTCTCTTCATTTTTGACCCTCATTGAAAAGTATAGGCGGAAAAGCGGAAATGCTGAGGTAGTAACACACATTATTGCGAAAATTGATGGATTCTCATCTTGCTGAAATCGCGAGGTACTTTTAATTTCCGACCCCGAAGTTAATATTATTGTAGTAGCGTATCTCACTTTCAAATAAAATAAGTATAAGTGAAGTATATTTAAAATGTGTAGTTCAACAGTCATACAAGCAACTCATATGGTTGTCCACATCAGGTTTTCTTTTCTATAATATTGAAATTTCGCAATAACTGAGTAACATGATCAGAACTTGGCTAAAGACTCTTGGGGCCCGTTCGAGAATTCACCGGTCGGTTATGCACCGGTGCTACCGGTTGCGGTCATTCTTCGGTTAAGTGACGTCACGGTTGTCAACCGGTTTCGGTTATCCTCACCACATCCGATTCCAAGCCAAGAAAACAAAAATAAACATTAGCAACACTACGCTAATAACCGGAATAACCCACCTCGCTAGCAGGGTCATTCTGGTTGCGCTCTGGTCAAGTTGAGCAGACAACCGCTACATGACCGAAACGTTTTCGAACGTGGTTACTTCCAGAGCTCCGCCCAACGCTGCGCCATTTCGAACGCTCTGGTCTTGCACCGGTGCACAACCGGTGAATTCTCGAACGCGCCCATAGTGATATTTTTGTTAAAGGGATTATCAAAAGTGATAAGTGTAAGAAATTATTTCACTTTTTTGTTTCATCCAAAGTATAGATTTAAGAGGTCTTACACAAACCGCAATAGTGACAGTGCACGCAAGGTGAAACCACCGAACTGAACGAAAATATGTAGATAAAGATAATCATTCTGAAAGACTTCATTCTAAGTGATTCCCTATGGATGCACATTAAAAGTGACACAGTATAAATTCCGCTTCAGCAATTAAGTAAACACACGATTAGTCCCACAGTGGCCTAGCCACTAAACTCCGTTCCCGTAAGAACACGGAGAGGAATCAGCACCCAGCTTGGTCAGTACTTGGGAAGGTGAATTCCTCTCTTGGCTGGACTGTTGTGGGACGGTGTACGCTAATGAGAGCTGATGTACGTACGTCGTGACTCCAATGTCCTCCGTAGTCAAACAATACCTATAGAGGTGCCGACTTCAGCTAACTGGTCCCTCATCTGGAAGTGGTTCAAAATTAAGGGACCCCGAGTGAAGTCGGACGTCCTCCCACTAGAGCTCATTAAAATGGAAGCCGTCCCCTTCCGTCCATCGCCGTCCTATGTGGAGGATTTGGCAACGCTCCGTTGCTGTCAGTGGTCATTAAAAACAGCAACAACAACAAGACAAGATTATCTAATCGCAAACTCATCTCCAGACGCACTCCAGACAGGATGAGCAATTTGAAAATCGCATTCCACTTAATTAATTAAACATTAATTTCTGCCTGACCTTGATATTCGGCTCTCAGAATATCTGTCTATCACATTCGATTGTTGCCAATCGCCCATGACAACCGAACCGCGACCAGATGCAATAAGACCAATATCACGCTCGGATTGAACCGATCATAATTAAAGCTCATCTCTACCCGAGCTCAGAATCGGGACGAATTCCGTGTGTTTTTCGCAGATTGAAACAAACTGGTCGTAGCTTTCGAGCGATTTTTGTTTCTGATGTGTAATTTAATTTCGGGTTAGGAAAGGTGTTCAAATTGTTTGGACGCGTCTGATAAATTAAGTAGCATTAGTCTATGTTGCGTTAATTTTCTTTCTACTTCTTTATTTTTTTATTATAAGCTTTTCTCGTACTTGTCCTGTTTATGGAGTCGTGGTTGGTAAAGTGACCATCTTTCTTAAGTTCACCCCTATATTCCGGGTGGAGGGGGGGAGGGGAGCGTATTCATATATTTAAAAAAAGAGTGTTTAGGCTTCGAATTAATTTTTAATTCATACATACAATACTTAGTCGATTATAGCATTGCCAATCACGCAGACACATATTTGCATTACAGATTTAATTTTTCGATATTCTTTGCAAATTGCAACTAAAATAAAATTAATAAATTGAATGGGCAACAAAATCGTGATCTTTAGCAAAGAAAGGCTATTTTCTGGTGATGATCACAGGGGAGTGCTTTTGAACACGGGACAAAGCCTCAAAACATGGGACTGCCCCGTATAATAGCGGAAGGTTGGCCACTTTAGTGGTTGGTGTAAGTTTGGGACAAGCTACTCTGCCTTTGGAGTCGTGGTGTAATTTTGGGACAAGCTGCTCTGTCTTTCGAGTCGAGGTGTAAGTTTGAGACGAGCTGCTCTGTCTTTGGAATCATGGGAAGAGTTTGAGACAAGCTGCTCTGTCTTTGGAGTCGTGGTGTAAGTTTGAGACGAGCTGCTCTGTCTTTGGAATCATGGAGAAAGTGTGGGACAAACTGCTCTGTCTTTGGAATCATGGTAAAAGTTTGAGGCAAGCTGCTCTGTCTTTGGAGTCGTGGTGTAAGTTTGAGACGAGCTGCTCTGTCTTTGGAATCATGGTGAAAGTTTGAGACGAGCTGCTCTGTCTTTGCAGTCATGATTTGAGACGAGCTTTTCAGGTTCGCAAACAGACTTCTTCGGAGCAATCGAACAACAAATCTAAATTTATAAAAGTCAAATAGAAATTTCGAAATTAAAGAATCCAAATGGAGAAGAAGGAATGATATTTTGGGGTATGTAATCGAGTTTAGAAGCCCGACTTACTACTGAAAAATCAATAGTTTTCGAGATAGTTAATAATTTTGGCAATTTACCCTTGTATGAAACAGCGTTTGCTCAGGGCGTAGAAAATTTAACTACACTGCTAGGTAAGAATAACAAATCTAGGGGAAGTCAAGGATCAAAGGGGGAGTCAAGGAATTAGCACTTTGACTTGACATTTGAATTTTCGTTTACACAAGCATGATATTTTTTTTTATAGAGAAAACCAACTCAAATTAATTCACAATTACAAAAACTACTCCGGAACATCTTGGATATTTGTCCCCAACGGCGACTTTTAATTCTTTGTCGATTTGCGACATAATCGATAATCATTTACCATTAAGATTGCCATTAAAACAGTTCTTCATACATTCTTATGCATAATCCTTAGCTAATTGGCATGTTTGACACCGAAAAATATTTCATCTCGCCGTGTGACAAATATCCAAGCTGTGTCATTATTCCCAATGTAAAAAAGTAGTTTCACTTTTTCTTTCTAAGAGTATTGAAGATATCGCCAAGGTGAATTCAGTTTTCGGAACTTATTTTTAAAACTTGGCGATAAATCGGCAAAAGTGGTCAACCTTGGTGACTTTAACATATCGCCGTGACTGGCAACCCTTTAGTCGAAACTCTATAAAAACGTTCCCCCCCCCATTTTCGGAATAATATCATCAGAAAGCAACCGAATTAATATGGGACCACCCCTAAGCTAGCATGGATGCAAGACTAGCTTTTGCGATGCGAGACAAGAGAGAGATTTATAGCTTTTTCGTGGGACGAAATAAACGTTTTTACCTTTAAAATATAAAGATTTTGTGAGGCAAGACAAAGCTTTTCTGCTAGTTGGTAAAAAATTATAATAAAAAGACTTTTTGTGAGAAATTTTGCATTTTCCCCTTTTTAGAAGTCCACCAGCATCTTTGTCTAACCCCCCCCCCCCCCCCGATTGTGAACCCAATAAAAGTTTATGAATGCCTATTACTAATGCAATGCATAAGAGTTAAACGAAATTATAAAAAGAGACAGCCCTCTAAAAATAAATATAAAAAATGTTTGAACATTAACATCATTAGTAGTCAAAAGATTGGAAAAAAAGCTGATTTCAGATGAATATGTGAATATTTCCAACTCTGTGCTATAAATAAATCTGTAACATTCTGTAATCTGAAAAATTTTAAAACTTATTTAGCGGTAATGAGCTACATGCTAGTTACAGTAGAGTATAATACGTCATGTATTTTGTTAAATGTGGCTGAAACATAAATGTTTTTTGCTTTTAAATAGTAATTAGTCACATGCTATTTACAGCAGATTAAAGTGTCTTACATTTACACACGTAACAATCGAATTGGCCTAATAATTGCAGAAAATATGCTAAATAATGTTTTCATGGTTGAGAGATCTTTCCATAAAAGGAAAAACCGCCTGAAAACAAGATTAAAACGAAAATACTTTTAATTGTAGTCGAAGACGCGATAAAAATGACAAATCGTCAAGAAACGCTATTTTACTTGAAAATATATTTTAAGTTCTTTGAATATATTACCAAAAAAAAAAAAAATGTTTTGTTGATTCAAAAACATTTTGGTTGGCTCTATTTCAAAGAAATAATTTTGTTGAATCAACAAAACTTTCATTAACTCAACGAAATATTTTGCTAATTTAACAAAACTTTTGTTTAAAACGTACAAAATTATTCAGTTGAAATAGCGCCAACCAAATTTTGTCGAATTAAACAAAACATTTTTTTCCCCCGTTTGATATGCATAAATTAGTACACGAATAAAAATACTACATATCATAAAGCAATAAAAGATATAAAAGTTGCAGCGATTGTTTAAAAATTAAAGAACTGGTAAATTTGAAAATTTGAAGATCTGGTAAATTTTTTTCGAAGGAGGCAAAAGAAAAATACTCCCTTGATAAGTAGAGTATTAAAAAAATGTTTTCGGTAACATAATAATAATGGTTTTATTAATGAAAAAAAAAACTGGAATTTGTTTTCTCTTTATTATCAACATTAACCATTTAACAATTCCTTTCTTTTCGTTCAAATTGTATCCAAAAATAAGTAAATTTTCAATAAACAAATGTGCATTAAAACTGATTATATAAATTTAAAAGTGGATTGAAAATTCTGCCTCTGGTGGAAGCGTCAGGATATGAGGTAATGCCAAACCTTGGAAATATCACCACAGTATGCTAGGGTAAAACTGCCGAATGACGCAACAGGCTGTGATTTGATTTATTTTAGTAATGGCATGACTTTATTTTCTAAAGTATAACATAAAAGTAATAAAAAGTACTGATCTTCTCACCACTCATGTATTACGCTGTATGACACATTGCTCCTATTTACGAGTCTTTGCGGGTATTTCTCAAGAGGTCTAGTATTGCAAGTAAATTTTTTTAGAAGTCAGCATATTTATATGCTTAACTTTAAGTATATTCGCGTTACAACTTACGCGAATGGAATATTACGAGAGTTTCTCAAGAATATCCTCGCTTACAGCACAAGATTTTTCGCAAACAGTAAGAAGCGTCACTATTAATTTATTCTTCACTTTATGGGCAAATGGTAATATATATAGTTAGAGAATGGTTTAAAACTGTTTCAGCCTCACCATGGCACAGTGGTTATATCACTGGAAATGGTAGACGGGCGAAGTGTGAAGGTCCCGAGTTCGGGTCCCATTGCGCGTCCGTCGACCTAACCGTTCGGAGTTTTCCGTGGTTTTCTCCGAAACTTAGCGTAAATACGGGTTAGGACCCCTTAGAAAGACCCCCACGGAGGGCACACCACCCTTCGACCTAGAGCCCACTCGGAGCTAATCGGTCGTAATCCCACACACACACACACACATAAAACTGTTTCAGGGGTGTTTATGAGTGTCTCAAATAATTGTGTATGTTTTTCAAAAGTCGTATATATATATATACTATATATACCCTATCTCACAACGAGAATTTTTCAGGTCTTGCGTAATAACACATTCCTTGCGTAAGTCCAGAATCTACTGTAAAGATATTTTATCTATAATTCTTAAAAAGCTACCAGGTACTAATGACATCAAGATACATTTTCATGGCAATTTTTTCGTTCTAGAGGTAAGGCTGTTTTATGCCAGGATACTCCAGTGGCCTCCCTGACTTCAGCCAGTCAGTCAGTGCTAGTGTGTTTATACCATCATTCAATATATGAAGCTTATCAACAATGGGACACACAGCAACTTTGTTTTGCTGTACTGAGTAAAATTTACGATTGTAATTTTATTTTTATTCTCCTTTCTGTTGTGAATTAAAGATTTTTGAACATTATAGTGGTAATTGTGGCATACGTTTTCTGTACAGTGTGACAGGATACATTTTACCCTGTCTTGTCACAGTTTCTTTCGCAACTTCTCAGTTTTTTTCACAGTTTTTTTGATAAGGTAAAGTATATTTGAGGATTAAGCCCAACAAATTTTATAATTGGTTTTTCATTGAATTCGACCTTAACACATCCCTTTTTTTATTTATTTTGCTGTCTTTTCTTTAGTATAGTCTGATAATGTTGTTCCTTCAAAATGAAATAATCACATAATCAGTCCCCTAAATTACAATATCTTCCCGCAGTGTGTTGCCTGGTTGCTTACTAATTATTAGACATAACGAGTGTTTACTTTTCATAGATTATGTAATAAAAGTATTTTTCCCCTTTGCTCTATTCGATGTACAGTATAAAAATTTATTCTCTATGAGCTACTAAAGAATAACAGTAATGTTATTTGCGTTACAGAAATACATGACCTTGAATTTTGTATTATTTATTCTTTATCGGGTCACCTGCGAAACAGCTTGTACACGTATTGATATTTAAACACAATGACTGAATCAAACTCTCTTGTACTAATAACGGTGCATTTTTTTTTCTCTCCGACTTCACACAAAATCACATTTCACGACACGATCTATTCTTTGCCTAACTTTTTCCTCCTCATGAAATTTCAATAAACACCAATGAATGACGCTATTATTTCCAAAAGCTTGTCATTGGACTCTAATTGAACCTTCCGAACAGCAGTTATCCAACAGGGAAAAGAAGTACCTTTGCGCGCACACAAAGACATACCAATCTGGTCCAGATGATCTTGTATCGCAGCGATGCTACAACTCAACGTCACTCAATCGGCGATGACATCACAGATACGGCCATTATTCTGGAAAAAAGTTTTGCCTCCGTTGCAGTTCTCTCGGATCCTTTTGTTCCACATCCGCCATCTTTGTTCGCACGTTTCCTCTACTCTACCATTGCGAAAATTCCAGTATTAATGTAAAATGTACGCCAGTGCCTCGATTTAGCAAAAAGGTTGAAGAGGTGCGGTTGGAATGCAGAGGCTGTCCAAACTTTTGAAAAAAGAAATCAAGGATTTTGTTGTTGAGTTCTTTTTCCCCCCACTTTTTTTTTCTTTTTTCGGAAAGCCGTTCGATAGTTTGGGCATTAGGGTGGATCGAAAATTTTTTTTTTTTCGAAATCTTTATCTCCTGAGGTCTCAAAAGTTGTAAATTGATATAAATAAGACATGTGTAAAATTTGAATGTTCTACGACAACGTCTTTGGGGTTGCGCATCGAGCTTGAAATTTAGAAATTTTTGAAAAATATGACTTTTTTAAAAAAATTGACCAAAATAATTCTTTTCCGAATTATTAGGCTCCCGAGGTTTTAGAAGTTGTATATTATTATGAATAATACATATGCAAAGTCTGAAGGGGCTGTGATGATTTCTAGGAGTTGCACATCGAGCTTAAAATCTATAAATATCTGAAAAAATATGCTTTTTTTTGACAAAAATATGTAGAAAGCTAAAATTATATTTTTAATGAATTAGTCCCTTTGAAAAATAGTCAGTAAAGTTCGCAGCTCTTCTCTAGTACAACCACAATCGCAACTACATTATCCAGGACCCACCTCGTTGATTTGCCTCGCTGATCCGAGTCCTGCCCGTACCAGCCCAAACATCCAGTTATTGGAGCATGCGTTTTAATGAATAATGTAAAGCCCGACATCAAATGAAACTGTGGCATTTTATGTCAAGTGTTATAATCTAGATCGTAGAAAACCATCATCTGATAGATGGATAGAGAGCAAATTTCGGAGTGGCTGTTTGCTATGGTGTGAAGTTGGCAAATATAACATTACAGAGATTTAGTTAGATTAGAGGACTGCGTTTCTAGATTTCGGATGACGCCTTTGTTCTTTCCAGAATTCGATGATTTTCCACCATTTCCAATGCATGTGAGGGTCTCAAGATCAATGGATTTCGTGTCAAACTTTCCCAAATTTCCAGTGAAATTCTTAAAATCAGATCGTGACATATGGCCAGAGTATGTTGAACCAGGTTCCATTATCAGCGAGATATGTTCTTTGTGACAAACACTTGGGTGTAATTTGCCATCAACAAATTTTTCTATGTATCTGGTTTTGTTCTTCCACCTATCAAAACACAATCCGAAGAAAATTTTAAAGCCTTCTTCCTTTTCTTTCACTGCGAGTCATCTCAGCCTTCCTCTAACTTTCAATGGGTCGAGAATTAGTTGAGAAGATTTCTCTCCATCTGCATTGTGAAGAGATTCTAGATTGTGAAATAAAGTTGATACCAAAGTTGCTGCTGCCCAGTCCGTAATAATTTTGTGTCGCAGACTTGTGAAAGCACTGAGATTTTTTTCCTAACTTGGTCATTTGTGAACGAATCTCCCAAAGTGGCGGTAGATAGGCATTCAGCGTTTTCTTCAGTCTTTCGTACTTCTCTTCTCTTTCGTTATCTCACTTTCCAAGTCAATGACTAAAGTTGGAGACTGGATATTGGAACTTTCACCTCTTTCTCACCAATCTCAAAATTTCTCTTTCAACTTTTCTCTCATTCTCCATGAACTTCTCTTTTTTACTACTCCATCGATTTTCACATATCTTGCTCCCCTCTGGTCTGCTTATGACTCCCGTCCTGTATGAGGTATGTGAGGCTCTGAGCCACACCTGCTCCGGGAAAAGTCAGGACATTTGCAAGTGCGATATTTAATAGCTCGGTAAGGGAGAGTTTTTCCCACTTTCTTCATAAACAATTCTTAATGCTTATCTCTAACGTACGATTTGTTTAGCTGCTGAACTTGCTCATGACCTTTTCTAACTATCTCTTGAATTCCTTAGATTGACATGGTAGGGATATTGGCCTTCATACACATTTCCTGTACTTTGATCGCCAACACTAAGGTTACTTCTTCTTCCTGTGGATCCTGCCCTTTATTCAGAAATTTTTCTTCTTAAGTACAAAATAGTAATATAGAAGTACGAGTATGTCTTCTCAGGTTGGTAACTTGGTAAAAGAAATTCTTTCGATATTCCCAGCTCTTCTAATAACACCGATTTTGTTCCATGTCATGTTGCAGATAGTTTCACTCTATTCAGAATCGTAGCAGTGCAAGGCAACCACCTTTTAGATTTTTTGAGAGTAAACTGAAAGCACCATCTATCTGAAACGTTAAACTAAATGCCGTTTCAACGAAATATCTTGTGCCCGGTTTAACCATCACTCGGCAGGCAAACTGGCGCTAGTTGTCTAGAGCACAGCTTGCGTACTGCGCCCAAGACGAAACGACAGCATATCGTCTGCATTGTATCAAACTATTCGTAAAGCCATTTTTGGGATTTACTGAGCTTCTCTGAACATTTTTTAACATATAAAAGTGCCAAATTATTTTTAACAAATAAAGTTTGCTTTCTATTTAATTTTTTCAAAAAACACATAATTTTCAGATATTTATAGATTTCAAGCTCGATGTGCAATCCCTAGAAATTGTCGTAGCCGCTCCAGATTTTGCATACGTGTTATTGATAACAATATACAACTCCTAGAACATCGGGAGCCTGATAATTTGGAAAATAATTTTTTTGGTCGATATTTTAAAAAAGCCATATTTTTCAAAAATTTCTAAATTTTAAGCTCGATGCGCAACCCCAAGACGTTGTCGTTGAACATTCAAATTTTACACCCGTCTTATTTATATCAATATACAACTTTTGAGACCTCAGGAGAAAAATATTTCGAAAATTTTTTTTCTTCGATCCACCTTATTGGGCATCCTAAAAGTATTTAGAGCAGCCAATTATAATGCGATTAATCAGTGGTTAAGTTGTGGAATTTGTGAGAATGATACAGCCTGTTTGAAAAGAATCAGCAGCTTTATATCCATTTTGTTTGTAAAATTACGTATAAATATACATATTTTTTTAATTTTGCTCACTAAATTTGCATTCATGTAAAAACTTCTTGGCTTCCGCTTATTGTTCAAATGTGCTAACAAAATGACATTAACTGCTATTTCATGCGTCATATAGTCTAATACAGTGTATTTCGCTTAGGACAAAGCTTTTGACGCATGGATTATGGAATATTTGAAAATAACATTTTTGCAATATAAAGTATATTTTTTAAAGCAGTAAGTTTTCTCAACAACGATAGGATGGTGCACTCTCAACGCTCGTATTCTATAAATGTTCTCGTCTTCTTTTTACACCTGAAAATTAAGAATGAAATCCTTCAGCATGAGTTTTTCCCACAGAATTGGATATAGGACTATCATCGATTAGAGCCAGACGGAGAAAAGAAATAGCGCCAGCCTCTCAAGGGAAAATACTCGACCCCCTTTTAATGATTAGCTACATAAGCTCCCTCTAGCGATGCATAGCGACGATGCTATATACTATTGACGCACGCATGCGCGCACCATAAATTTAATGTTTACGACATTTAGCGCCATCTAACAAGCAAATTTCCTTTAGCTCTTTTAGAATACGTCGATGATCGTTCCATATCCAAGTCCGTGGTTTTTCCGTATGAAGACAAAATTGAAAACATACTGAAGAGTCTGAGAAAAAAATCTGATGTGTCCAACACATGACTTCCTTGCACGTCCATTAGATCAAAAATATTTTCGACGCACTTCCTCTAAATTTATTTGTTTGAAAGAGATAAAATATCAATAATAGTAAGGTTTAGCGATTTCTAGCCAAATATTTCGATATCGCCAAGCTGAGTTCAATTTGAAAGATTTCCTTCTGACACTTTATTTGGCGATATTTCACCAAAAGCCGACAAACTTGAGATAGTCAGCGAGATTTTGGGGATAGCCAAAGTAGTCATTGACCACAGACTTTCAATGAATTGAATGCATCTATACACCTCAATGTATTCAAAGTCATTTGGCTCACCATGTAAATAAATTCTCAGTCGATTGCTGTCAAAAAAGATATTGAAAACAGTTAGATATTACAATAGTTCTAAATACAAAGTTAAAAAATCTACGGGTTAAAGTTTTAGAGTTATACAAAATAGGAAATAATTTTTGGCGCCAAATTTGGCGATATTTCTGCGAAACTCGTCAATGTCGACGACATTTGGCGAGATTTTAAGCATAAACCGAACAATGAGAGATTATCGCCAAATTTGGCGATATTTCGCCAAAACTCGCCAAGAACGATGACAAATGGCGATACTTTGGGCATCGACCAAATGACTGACTATCGCCAAATTTGGCGATATTTCGCCAAAACTCGCCAAGGTCGAGGACAGACGGCGAGATTTTGGGCATGTACCAAACAATGACTGTCTACAGTTGTATTATAATGAAGATGTCCATAGACATTAAGGTACTGAAATTCTTTTCGGTGGTCCTGTAAATAAACTCTCCAGTAGATTGGAACCAAAAATCGAGATGCACAACTAGATGTTACAGCATTCTTATATATGAAATTTCATAATAGTTTTTGAGATTTGAGAGTTAAATATGCACACACGTACACCAAAAGTCGAAAAGCGTGGCGACTTTTGGCATAGTTCTTGAGGGAGGCACGTGACCGTGGTCAGACCATTACCTAACTTATGTGGTAGGACGGTATTGTGCTTGAAATGGATGAATGCCCCTAAAATTGCTATTGACCGTAATGTATTGGAAATCTTTTGAGTGTTCCTGTAGCAGAACTATAAATGATAAAGACACTTTTTTTAATGGAGAAATTCATTTTCTAACTCTTTACAGCATATATCACTTCTGAGTCGTTTGAAATAGCCCAATACCTCTAAAAAACGCTTTGATGAATTTCGGCCCATAGAGCGTAATGTATTTCGAATCTTTTGGGCGGTCCTGTAGATAAACTATTCAGTCGAATGGAACCGAAAGGGAAGGTGCACAACTAGATGTTACAACAATCCTAAATATAAAGTTTCAACATTCAACGCCTAACAGTTTTTGAGATATGCGAGTTTAATGAATTTCGGCCCATTGAGTGTAATGTATTTCGAATGTTTTGGGCAGTCCTGTAGATAAACTATCCAGTCGAATGGAACCAAAAGGGGAGGTGCACAACTAGATGTTACAACTATCCAAAATATGAAGTTTCGACATTCTACGCCTAATAGCTTTTGAGTTAGGCGAGTTTAATGAATTTCGGCCCATAGAGCGTAATGTATTTCGAATCTTTTGGGCGGTCCTGTACATAAACTATCCATTCGATTGCTACCAAAAGGGGAGGTGCACAACTAGATCATAGAACAATCCTAAATATCAAATCTCAACATTCTACGACCAATAGTTTTTGAGATATGCGAGTTACATACATACGTACGTACGTACAGACGGCATGGAAAAACTGGCCACAGTAGACTCGCCACTGGTCAAAATGAGTTGCAGACGCGTTAATATGATCGTGCATGCTAGCCTACGATGTGATGCATCGAAAAAAATTTTTAAATTAAATTTAGAGGTAGTCAAAATCGGTTTTTATGTCGAAATTTGGCCCCCAAAATTTTTCGGGATCACATTACTTCCTTATACTACGTACAAGGAAGTAAAAAATTACAATTTTTCAATAATTGGTGTCAAACGCCTTCTTTTGCTGTTTTTATAGCATGAGCGAGTCTCTCGCTTGTGTAGAATCATTCTACCACACCACGGGTCTGGGTCAGAGACTCAGAGAGTAGAAATATCTACTAGAGCGCTCTCTCATCGCCACTCAAAACCAGTTGGAAAGTGAGGAAAAGATAAACCATGTGACTTGTGTCACGGAAATGAAGAGAGGGGCTAGACATGCTACATCGCTATGTTTGGCGAATGGTCAGTTAAACTGCAAGTGAAATTAACTGCCAACATACGCATTATAAACCCTCTTGGCCTAAAAAATTATCGCCAAGGCTTACTAAAAGTGGAGTCACTGAAATATTCAAATCTTAAAGCATTTGACGTCAAATCTTAAAGAATTTGACGTCATAGATTCTCACTTGCGGATTGAAAATCCGGTACCCCATTTAAAAACTCTATCGATAGGTTGAAAAAAAACCCCTTTTTTCTTATCCTTTCTGTGGCAACGCAACAAAATTATCTCGTGTCACGATTTATTAATGTAATAGCGAAAGCTCTCCGCGTTGATGCTATTAAATTCTAAACATTAGGTTACATTAAAATTCGTAAAAAATCACCTAATTTACATAATTTTTTCGTTTTTATTTTAAAATAGGGAGAAAGGAATGTTTCATGATTTGCCAAAATATCAAAAATTCATGACCGATAGAATTTAAGATGCGGCAGTTTTAAAATTATTTTACGAAAAAAATCGTCAAAACATAGTATCAAAATTCCTAAAAATATCTACAAATTAAGTTACATTTTCAGAACAAACTATTTTTAAAAGAAAATTTTCTTCTCTATCCGATGATACAAATGCCGCTTTTCTGCAAGCCTAATTACCGCCGTTATTGCGAATTAGGTGAGAAGAATTGCCAAAAATCGCATAAAACATTAAAAAAAAATCCTAGTTGGAATTTTGAAAAAATCGCTTCTAGGTGCATAACTTCCTGAGTACCAAATTTGGTGTTTCTAGGTGTAGTCGTTTGTCCGTAACGCCGCCGACACACACACAGACATCTTCTTTTATAATAAGTAGAGATTATTACATGAAAATAAAAGTAAATAACACAATTTTTGTACACTTTGAATTTTTTAATAAATGTTATGATGCGACTGTTATTTTTGTGGGAATAAATTTTTATAACTCTGCGAAATTTGCTAGACATAACTCCCATAATTCCTGATTAATGATCATTTATAAAAGCCACGAACTGATTTATGGGAAAAAGTATTATGCAACATCTGACAATAATGACTTTTTCCTATGATATAAATAATATTATTTTCAAAACGTTGACGTAAACTAGTGAAAGATAAGAGAAATATTTCATCCGAGACGCAGGTAAACGATTTTTATTTGACTAAATAACATCAGCGAATCAATATTTAGGTATAAAGTAGTTAACTACCATGAGTTCATGTAGTTTCTAAGTTTCTTTGATTAGAATTTATTGATAATGTATTCAAAAAATATAATATTTTTTTTATGTAGTATAAAACAATGGGGATTGTTTTATATTGCATAAAACAAAAATTGTTTTATGTGATGTCAAACAATCTTTTCAAGGGTCTATTCGACTTTGAAAAAAAAAAAAATATGCATGAATAGTCATTCTAAAAGATTTTAACGGAATTGTATTCGGTTGAATAAAAATTTCTCACACTCCTCACATTAAAAAAAAATCATTCTGCCAGAATTAAAGAAAAGAATGTATCCTCTTATTTTGATTATGAATTTATGTGAAGTCCTTCAGAGCTTTATCCAAGGTAAAGATCTATTTTCCGTTTTAATATTGCGTACAATAAAAGTAACAGCTTATGATCTTATGATAGGTCATTTCATATAAATATACTAGCTTTATATGTCATACTCTAATGCCATTTTCGGAAACGTAAAGCGGATTTACTGTTTTCAAAACTCGGAAGAACAAAATGAAATAAAAATTAGTGGATTATACAGTAAAAACTCGGTATAACGAACTTTTACGAATATTTCATATTAACGAATAAAATATATCTACCAAAATAAAATCTTACAAGAGTACAAATTAAAGTATAACAACATTTCACTATAGCAAATTTTTTAGTAGTACGTATTTGATCATCGATATCTCAGAAATCTTTTTGCCGAGATTTAAATGCACTGAAAAATTCGTTATAAAAAAATTCCGTTACAATTGAATTTGTACTGTGTGACGTTATTTTGCTAGACATATTTTATTCGTTAATTTGAAATATTCTTAAATATGAAGTTTGTTTTTTACAAGATTTTACTGTATTCGCAATTGATCAGGAAGCATGCATTATTCCAGACACTGGTGCTCGGCTATTCGTCTTACATCATCTAGAAGTAATTTATTAGTGCAGCTAGAAGTAATTTATTAGAGGGAGTGTAATTTATAAACCGCTGTGTACATCTAACAAGCTTTTCTTTACAGTAGCAAATCTTAAAAATTTTGTTAATTTCAGGTGGTGTTTCTTTTCATTATCATTAAACTTTTTGCAGCTGATAAGGTACAGACAGCCCTGAAAATATCTCAAATGATGATTAGTGCTTTGATTTAACCCTTTGAGGCTCAACCCTTTCCCAATGCTGAAAAAAGGGCAGCAGTTGCCATCGCTCGACTTAACTACCAGCAAGATGGCGGACGATCGAAACGTTCATCGCGTGCCACAGATCTAGAGACCCTTTTTGACGCAGCGATGGCAACGGCTGCCCTTTTTTCAGCATTGGGCAATCTATCCAGCTGTTCTCGCATTCTTCCATTTTTCAGCAGATGCCAGTGCTGTTAAAAATAATCGTGACCATTTTTTTACGGGAAATGACGTGCTAAAAAGTAAAGGATTCTCGTGGAGCTATGTCGCCCGCAACTATTTTTATAGAAATCAAATTTATTCTTCGTGACTGGCAACAGTCAATATGTCAGAATTTGTTCCCAGAGCGGGAACACTGCGCGTTAAAGGGTTAATGCATCATGTTTCCAAAAATCGGTGAAGATTACTTGCCTTACACGTAGCATTTCCTCGTTTAAAGCCTCGTTTATACCCGATGATATTTGAACAGCTGGTTAGACTGACGTTAGACTTGCTTAATACCTAACAGTTGACGGAGCTCAACAAATACATTGTCCATCACAACCTCAATGATTAAGTCTGACAGAGCGAGGGTTTCACACTTTTCAGTAGTGTGTTTGTGTTGTGGAATTAAGACCAATTATCTACAAGAGGGATCTAGGTCTATAGGTGGAGTGCCCTCTAGTCTTTCTAAGGGGTCCTAACCCGTATTAACGCTAAATTCAGTAGAGGAGCTATATGGTTTCTTATGTGGAGAAAAATCGCCACGGAGCTCTCTGAGCAGATACGACGCAGAATTTTCTTACACTGAACTCCAGTTTTCTGCAACGAGCTTATAGCACAAATCACCGATTATTTTTCAGCTTTGAACATTGAAATGAGTTTTTACAGAGCGCTTAGATTTTTTTTAAAATTGTAGTTATTTTGAAATCCAAATTATCTTTGGATATGGTTATTGTTAAGACTGCCTGAATCCCCAATGACGTACGCAATACGTTAGCGCTCCAACAATGATATATATATACACAGGGTGTTTCGAAATTAGTTATACAAACTCTTAAGAGGGGTGGGATACACCAAGATGGTTCAGAATCACATAGCAATGTGGGGTCGAAAACGTCGTCTTCATGTACCCGCTAATAACTACTTTAGAAGAAGTGTTCAGGTAATAGCAAACTTTCCGACCATGGTTTTTCGGAAACTAATCCATGCTTCACCGATTGCACTTGATAAAAATTGTTAATTTAGAATTTTTTCTTTCATTAGATTGATGGAATTGTCGGAGGAAAGTTCGTTGTTTATGAAACCTGGATAAGAAATTAGACTCATACTTCAACACTTCTTCGAAAGGGATTATTAAAAGGTACACGGAGACGACGTTTCCGACACCGCATTGCTATGTGATTCTGAACCGTCTTGGTGTATCCTACCCCTCCTAAAAGTTTTCTCTCCTGTTTCCATCGTATCTCCCTGTATAAAGAAAATAGAGGCCATGTGCTTAATTTTTTTTCTGAACTTAGGTCCGATCTAAAGGGAAAAAAAAATTTCTCCTGTGCTACGCCTATCCCCCTACACTGATCTTAAAAAGAATATTTGGAATGGAGAATTTTTTCTGTTACCGATTTGCAAAGATGAGTCCTAAAGTATTCGACCCAAATGCAACTTTTGGAGCGTTGTCGGTGTTTGCCATTCATAGACATCTCCATCTTTTGATTACTAAACGCGAACAATATATGTCCCCCCCCCCCCCCCCCTCCCTCATCTAAATCACAAACTAAGATGAATTGAAGCAAGAGGAAAAATCACGACGAACAGATTGACTGCAAGCATTTCCCTCTCCCTTCAACGCAGAAGAAGCGCTTTTCCAGTGATCAAAGCTGCGTCCATATAAGATTGACCTAGAAAGTGTTAACGGTGTAGTTCGAAAAAAACCATGTGATTTTGGTACATAAATACAAATAAACTAATTATGTCATGCATTTCAACATTTTTAGAATGCCTCTTTACAAACTGAACTATACACTGCAATAAGCGATAAACCCGTATCACTTGCGAGACTTTCAGAAAAAAATTCTTAAAAATCGGCAATTTAGTAGGATGTGTCACTATTCGAAAATCTTTTGCTGTGAAATTCCATGCCATAGAAACTCCATGCCATTTTTTTCTGGAAGTTTTATAAAAGGCACTGCTGTTTCATTTATTACGGAGGGTAATACAGCTTATAAAGAATTATCCTGAATTTTTTTGAGTCCCTGGGACAATTAATTTATTTCAATTTGTATACCAGACCTTGCGGGAGATTTTGTTTACTCGAACTACACGTTAAGGCAGATGCAGACTTCATGCGTCTTCCACGATAAACAATCTAGGGTGTCGACGCCAAGCTTCTTCATCTAAAACTTCAAATTTCTTTTTAGGCATCACAAAACCGCAAGTGATGGATGATCTTCAATTATCTTAGGTTGGTGGACACACCAAGGCCTAAAAAAATCCATGAAATGTCTCCTGCTGTCATGCTTTTTACGCTGGATCTGTGCATCAACCTAAATACAGTCGATTTACACTTCTACCTTTATTTTTAATCTTCATTAATAATTAAGACGAAGAAAACAGAACTTATTTTGAACCCTCTGTGATGCTGATCACATATTTTGGAAATTAGAGAATTCGTTTTTTTCTCAAAATCTTTAATAAATAAATAATTTATTTCCCTACATGTTCAGTTTCAGTTAATTGCTTCTCAATTCGAATTGTGTGCTTAAATTATTCTTACACCATTTTCTGTATGCTAGTAATAAGTCGCAGTTGGATTTTTACACTTCAGTGCCTACTAAGAAACATCTTTTTTTCTCATGCAAAACATTTAATTTATATGCATCTCAGTTTAACGATCTTCACTTATTTCTATAAGCGTACAGTATTTTACTTCTTTGATTACCAAATATGAAATCACATCAGTTGATATCTTGCTGAACTAATTTTCTGTCGCACGGCTTTTCTGTAATTTGGTTAGTTTTATTTCAATAGTTGGGTGCTCTGCTCTTATTCTTATATCTTCCCATCTCTTCCCAGACAGCACATAAGCTTAAATCAAGCTTGACATTTGGCTTGGCAATGCAAGCTTGGCTTAAGCTGGATTTTAGCTTTCAAAGTGCGCAGTGATGGCGCCATCTGTCAAAGAGAATGAACATTAATTGTCTAGCGTCCTCCAATTTGCTGAAAGTTCGTAAAAGATGTGTTTTATTTTATTACCAGTGCCATATTACCGGCAGGGCAAACGGGGCAACTGCCCAGGGCCTACAGATTTCAGGGCCCAAAAATCTTACATCTTACAGTTTTGTAATTTAAAAATAAAATTACAAAGGATAAAAAAAAATTCAGAAGTTAAATAATTTTTTTAATTATAAAGTATGAACAATGAAAATAACTCAAATTTACATTTGTATAAATTAATTTAAACTTATTTTTAATTCTTCGAAATGCTCTATATTGATGTAGCATACCAATATGCAGGAAAAGAACCACATTTGTAAAGAGAATTTTTAGCGTTAAAAATAGCAAAATTTTTCAATTATTTGTTATTTTAAGAAATATTTACGAAAATGACTAAAGTGTTTGTATTCCATACATGTTAGCAACTGTGATATAGCATTTCGAAGTAACGTTTAACTATCTGTTTCTTTGATTTCAGATTACTTAACACAAAATTTGTGTTAAGTAAGTAAACCCATCCTATATTTCCAAATATGGAAATTCTTCAAAATAAAATACAATTATACTACGAAATTGATTTCAAAATCAGTCGTTTGTCTCGATTTTGGCCAGAAGTATTGCTCATGAGTGTTGCGGTACTGAAAGTTTTAAAACGTGTGCTGCTCTTAAGTTTATATTATGTTTATTTCCCTATTAGTAGAGTCTCTAAATCACACATAACATTATTTTAATTTTGATGCATCCCATGGAAAAATAAAAGAAACAAATAACACATCGCCCACTTATCAATCTGGCGAGAAAACAGCGTGATAAGTCACTTCAAACTTTAGTCGTAACAGCCCGAAGCTTGGTAGCTGAATGGATAACGGGCTCGGCTACGAACCGAAAGGTCCCTGGTTCTATGCCAGCCACGGACACTCGATGGAAACAGATTAAATTAAATTGAAATTTCAGCGTAGAGGTGGAAAATGCGTGGCAAAGTAAAATATGTGGGGCGAGTTCGGCGCCCCGTGTATTTAGAAAAAATTTTTTTTGGAAAATTTTTTAAGCTTAATGCAAGCTGGGCAAGTGTAAACTAGAACACTTGATTCAAGCTTGCATTAAGCTTACACGCTTGAAATTTTCAAGCTTAATGACTTGATAAATCAAGCTTGATGGAAGTTTAACTCTTCGCCAACCTCCTGATCTTGTTCGATTTAATTTCACACTTGAGATTAGAGCCCCATCTTCCGACTTTCTTGGCATGACGTGTTTCAACCACCACCATCCTGTAACTAAGCATAGTTTAAGACCAAAAATGAAAGTTTATTCATCTTTACTAATCGTGTCTCTTATATTAGTGTCGCAAAGTGATAAATTCCCGGATTTTTGCTCTATACTACAACGCTCTGCCACTATATTCCATCACTTCGAAAAGTAAACCTTAAAATTATTTAAGTCACCCTCAATAAATTCTTCTTCCTTCTTCGCATCCCCCCTAAAGGATGAATTGAAAACTCATTTGGTCATGACGTTTATGCCATTTATTACAACAAACAGTGTGCGATGAAAAAAAAAGTTGAAATTCTCAGTTTCACAGCGTAATCAGCATTTGCACATAGGAAGCGAGCAAACAAAGGCGGCCCGAGCCGAATGCCAACAACACAGCATTATGCGCCAGCGGCCATGTAAAATCTCTTGTCCTACAACTTCCTCTGTCCCTCCCGTCAAAACCAGCAGGATGCTGATGAGTGGAACAAACAAATACACAAACAAAAGTAGATGAATAAAGCCCTGGCATCAAGCTCCCAAAAAAGGGCTGCACATCCTCTGCGGACGCCCGAAATAAAAGAGAGCCATCGGAACAAGGTTGAACTCCGGAGCTGACACGCCCATTGGCTCTTTGACGCAATAATGCGCATATTTTCTGCATTACTTATTGCAGCTTTGGCGACAAATTGTGCAGTGCCTGAGTTACACGTGTTTTTATTATTTATTTATTTTTTGTGGAATGGGGTATACACTAGCGTTTGTCAATTTTGACTGATGAGTAATAAAGGAGAGTCAGAAAGAGACTGCGCAACGGAGGATCTATTGCAAAACGAGAAATACAAACCATTCGGAATACATTGATATTGAAACATTTTCCAACATGTGCTTTTACACTATTGATTAATGAATATTAACTCCCTTCGTCGAAATGGCAGAGTGTATATGCAAGTCCAAGCGTATAAGCAAAATTTCTACAGTTGGAGTATTCATATTCACCAAAGCAAAATGATCAAATAAAGATATTTTTGTCGTGCTGTCTTTGCAACGAAGGAAAGCGAGACGATTGAGTGTAAATAAGGTTTAGGTTTTTTAATCACTGCCCCTCGAGCGCAGTTACTTTAAGTTATCTTGTTTGCTAGTTTGGAAAAAAACAAAGCTTGTTACATACATAACACGTTATTTTCAACGAAGATTCTCTTGTAAACCTTAACGATATTTATTAATTTTGTTTCGTTGAAAATCAAAGTTCAAGCAATAACTGTTCGCGGAACTTCAATGTATTGAAATTTTCCTGTGTCCAAATAATGAGTGTCCTGACTCAGCCATGTTTACTGTTCTTTAAACTAATGTTTGTGGGGAATCGGAAGGATCTTGTGTGGCAGAGAACGTTCTTGGATAACTAAAAGAACATTTTGGATAAATATGAATGCTTTTTATGATATTGTTTATTAATTGAATAAAAGAGTGCTCCTTTTTACTAGATATTCTAAACATATTCTACTTTGAACTAACAGAGGTTCGTCTGCAGCATATTTAGCCATATTTCTATGTTAGACAGATAGGTGCCCCCTCCCCCCTCTAGTTAAATAAAATCTACATTCTAGTTCAGAGTTTCGGATCTTGCTTACACCACACTCCTTACTTAAATACCAAAAGCGACTGCAGATACAGACAACAGTATAAATGGATTCCACTAGCTGAAAGTCCACGACATGTGTCAAGCAAGAAACTGCGGCATGCGACTCCTCGCACTTCAACCGCAGGCTAATGGTGCAGCGGATACATGATTGATTCTTCTACACATTGGTATTGTTCGGCATTAGAAAGCTGAAAAAAAGGAGCAGCTTTTAGCAAGTTAGATATATAGCGTTTCGAAGTACATTTCAAATACGTCATTTGATGACAACTCACTGCGTTAGCAACTTATGCTGTTCTATTTCTATTGTCTAGTTATTTTTTAAACGCATCAGAACATAACAGGCTGTTTTGAAAATCAATTGCTAACCAACTTAAATTTGAATTCAGTACTAAGTTTGGATGCCCCAAATCAGGTTTCTATTATTGACATGCATTACGTACGAGGTTTGTTTGTCACTCAGTCAACGTTTCTATCACTCTCTACTTTAAGAGGAATAGTCACACAGACAATAACTAAGTGATGTTTTCTCTGGAGCCAATTCGAGAGAAATATATATATATATCTGGGGACCGGCAAATTTCTTTCACTATATCCGAAGTTCACTATAAGCGAAGTGTCCCCATATGAACAAGGAATACATTATATACATAAGTAAAAAATAGTGTTTTATACCTGCACTGAATATTTATGTAAATCAAACATAATTAATCGTATTTATGTCTTATTACTCCTAAGTGCTACAATAATTTAAGAGATTCCATTCAATTAGCTGGAAAGTGCTATAGCCAATCAAGCAATAGCGTGTAGTGGTAATCCTTAACCCCGTGCTATTGCACCTGGAATGGAAAATGAAATCTTTCAAGGACAAGAGAAACATGTCCGTTTTTGTTCACCATGTACCCTACTTTTTTTCAAGTACTTAGTAGCCGAAAATTGCTACTGATTCTAACCGAATAAGAATTTTCCCCTTTTACAGATGTCCCCGGATAGCAAGCGTGAATACAATTAGTAGAGGCACAGTTTGATGAATTGGATTGAAGCGCTTGTGGTCTTTTCTTTCTTGTCAAGAATGAAAAAATTTTCATATTTCTTTTAAAAACTGTCTTTGCTACCTTCCTCATTGTGGAAATGTGGGTGTCACGTCCTTCTCATGCAGGGTGGCAAAGATGAGCTTATCTTTTAAGCAATGGGGGTATCGGACAAAAGGAGTACGAGGAGGAATACACCAGAAGACTTGGGCTATTTTGCAAGGGAATCGAAGAGCTAAAGATAAGTATGCATAACTGCAATCAATAAATTCCTGGTTACACTGCGGTCAAGAGTCTAAAAGCCCTTTCTCTAGTGCGTTATTGTTACCCTCTCCCCTTTGCCATAGTCACTGATAATTGTCCTGTATTTCGGAAAAGATGCTTGATAACCTCTTTGCAGTGGCCCACGCAGGATTTTCTCTTAGAGGGGGGTCCAGCCCATAAAGCTGTGACACCAACCACCTGAAAAAATACGAATTTTTTATAGTAACCCCCCCTTTTATTGTGTTTATTCATCTTAATTAGTGAAGATAAGCATTTTATGATGTGTTCCAACATACTTTAATGCAAAAAATTACATGACGGTTTTACGAAGGAAAATTGATAACTCTTTTGGGAGGGGTCCGGACCCCTTGGATCCCTCCCTTGTGTGCGTCACTGTCTTTTTGTGTATTTATCGAATGCAATACAGACAACCTTTTAAAATGTAGACATCGAAAAACTTCATCTCCACCATTTCCAGGATTTTCGAAGTTCAGTTTTCGGTTCACTATATCCGAAGTCATGTTCACTAAAACCGAAAAATGCTATGCACATTTCTAAAGTAAGTGAATCGGGACTAACGATTTGCGTTCACCATAGCCGAAAGTTCCATATATCCGTGTTCACTATAACCGGATTTGACTGATATACCTCATTAACTACATTAACTATAAATTATACATCTAATTGAACAAACGAAATGCATGTTTATATATACTCGTATTGTTTTAAACTGACGCCGGTCAGCGAAATGTTTTTTCTATTTTTGCTATTCCGCAGGTATAAAAGCTCGCGGAACATTAACCGAGATAACCTATTTTAAAATCTTCAATGGTTAAAACTTAAAAATTTATTCCTTAAATTGTAATTTATACGGCTATATGCCTGCACGCTTTGATAAAGCACTTACTCCAGGGAAGTACCCAGAAAAAATATTCCGAGGAGGTTCAAACGGTGAAAAAGGCAGAATTTTTCACAAAAAGGCTTCACCATTGTTATTTTGTTAACAAAGACTGAAGCTTCGGACCCCCTGGACCACTACTTGGGTACGTCCTAGACTTCATAAATTACTTATAATTATCTTTAAAACATGAAAGTAGTACTTTTAGAATTTTTACCCGTGTTCAACATGTCTGATTTTATCATTCCAAAGATTTAAGGGCGAAGACTCCCGCATTTTCTGCCCACTGCTCCTTCTCCGCATATCTCAACTAATTACAATGCCTGAGTATGTATGTATTTTTATCTTTTTGATTTTTCTCAAACAGTTGCTTTCCAGATATTTTAGTAAGAAAGTTTGTTGATAGATAGCAGCACTAAAAAAAACTTGCTCCCATGGACTGTAACTCCATGCTTGCTCCATTCTTGTTTTGTTTTGAATCATAGGTAGTGCTGCCATCTATCAGGAATTGATAATACTACCTTAGTTTTGGCTTCTAAAGCAGGGTTTCTTAACTTTTTGATGTGGGAACCCCATAATATTTAAGAAAATTTTGATGAACCCCATAAGGATATCTCAAATCCAACGCACCCGTGAGTGAAACTTTCAGTTTTTTCACTTGTACTGTAATATACTATTGTAATTTTAATAATAATTCTCCAATGGTATGAGCTTTCCTCCGATTTTATAATTTATTTTTATATATTATAAGAGACTATCAAACTAATAATTAATAATCTTCAAATACCACTATGTCCTCCCATCAAGTTTCGTTATGTGTCGTGCAGTATTTTATTCGCTGTAGGGCTCTAACTGCTCCTGTTATTTTATAACCCTTTCGTATGTATAGATCGTCAGATCTACATTCGAATACTCTTCTAAAGAGGTGCATAATGAACAAGACACAGAGGGGGGATAAAAACTAAATTACGCATTGGACCTTTCAAGTTCTAAATAAGCCGCCCCTGCTTCCACAATGAGAAAAAAACCTTTTTTTTTTAATTTCCAATGGCAAGGCAGGACCAAACAAAAAAAGGGACACAAAGACATTAAAAAATATAGCCTTTGTATCTCTTTTTTTGCAACGGGTGCAACGTAGATCTACGTCCTCGTTGGTGCACCCTTGGCAACGTTCTCGTAACAGCAATGTGATCTGCAACATTCGGCAAGTTTCTTTGAGAAGTATAGTTTTGTAAAATATCAATAGATGGCAGCACCAAAGTTATGTGTTGGAAAAGAACTACGGATATAGAAGAACTGGACATTCTTGACTGCAGCTCAGTGCTGACAAGGTGCAGCCTGCTCGATCCATTTAACTATACCAGCAAATTCGTATCGCCAATAGCGATCGCTAATTAATTTTTCGTTTCATTGTGGGAGATATGATATATCATTATTTTTTTTAGCGTCATCTGTGGCATTTTTATTAAGTTCTCAAGAGAAATTGTTATTCAACATTTTCGAAAATAAACATTTATATTGCTATCAGTTCGTCATCTTACCTCTACTAAAGTAATTACCACTGGGTAAGATGACGAAACTTTTTTTTTTTTTTGGTTAAATGAAACACAATGATTTAAAGAGGGCTATGAAATTTCAGGAGAAGTAGAATAATCAAGTATTGTGCCAAAATAGCCTCTATAATGTGCGACTGAAAAACATACTGGTGTTTACTAAACGATACTTCCAAAATCTTTACCATGCACAGTTAGATAGTATTCTTGCCCTCATTTAAAAAAAAAAGTAAGAAAATCTGCAACACTTCCAGATTTTAAATACGCACTAAAGTGCTATATATTAAAAGAGTATCATAATCCATGCGTCTTCCCTATTTTCTTTCCTTATTCCATTAAGTTGAAACGTGTATCATTATTCATGAGTGTGTAGCATTTTTCTCCCTTGTTCAATAAAACACATCTTTGGAATCGAAATCTATCTAAAATCGCATGTTAAAACTATTCTACAATCTTCGCAAAGCATTATCCAACTGTACTTCACCGTTTTAAATACTATTTGGACATTATAATCCATGAAAAGTACAATGTTTGTCTTTCTTTGGTTGATTTCTACTTTAACGCCCAGACTCTCGCCAAGGTGGCGATAATCAAACATGTGCAGTTACCATGACGAGTTTTTTGTATTTATGTGGCAACCTTAATTTAGAATTAAAATGGCGATTTGGAACAACACGTAAGTACAGCATTCTTATTTATTAATTTTGGTTAACAATTAATGTAGTTTTGGTAATTAGGTGTCTTCAAATACCTGAACTGGTGCGTTTATCGCTAATTTGTTCACTTTTAATTTCATCGGACTCTTTTGGGAGCGTTGAAACTTGTGCACAACTCTTAGAGACCCATGACTGCAAAGTTCGCCAAAGTGCGGCGATTTTTTAGGTTTCCGACAATGAGGGAGTTGAAGTAGGAATCAACTCTTTCTTATTCCATAAAGGACATCTTTGGAATCTAAATATATCTTAAAACCGCCTACTGAAACTGTTTTACAATCTCCGCAAAGCATATTCCAACTATACTTCACCTTTTTCGATACTGTTTGTTTGTTTGTTCGGTGAGTTGATGTTTAATGGCACAAGGTCCAGAAAGGACACACCGCGCCAGACAAGGTGCGTATATAGTAAAATAAAGTTTTCAGGTAAAAAGGTGTTGTGTAAAACATGTAAATCTAAAATCCATGAGGTGTAAAAACGATAAAAGCAAACTGTAGAAAGGTAAAAGGTAGATTAAAAAGACAAGAGATGGGGGCTCCCATCCAGATACCAGACAGAGAAAAGTATATACTTCACAATGAGTAAAGAATATTGATACTTCGAAGAAAGGCGAACAAATTACAGTACGGGGTTTCACCCGGTATTTCATCAAATTTGGGATGAGAACAGTTAAAAAGTATTTGGTAGAAATTGGTAAAAGCAGTGCACGAGGTTAAAAGATGGCGAATGGTGAGGCAAGTATGACAGTGGGAACACTCTGGAGCAGGTTCACCAAATAATAGGTGCTTATGAGTAAGCCGCGTATGACCGATGCGGAGACGGTCATACGCGGTCATACTCACACATTGGGATGAGATGACCAATGTGTGAGTGCTGGACTGATAAAATGAAGTTTGTTCCCAGTTTCACTGTCCCATTTGTCGTTCCAGATACCTTGCACTATGCTGGAAATGCTACACATTATGTCTCTAAAGGAGAGATTGCCGGTGTACGGGAGGGTCGCATCCTTGGCTAATGTGTCGGCTTTCTCGTTTCCACTGATCCCGATGTGACTGGGTACCCAACAGAGGAGGATCCCGTACCCCCGGTTTACGAGTTGTTCATACTTATGTAAAACTTTCAAAATGTAGCTATGTGTTTGAGAGCCAGATTTTAAGATTTCCAGTACACTGAGGGAGTCTGAGTATATTATAAAGTTCTTTGCATCATTTCTGGAGATGCACAGAAGGCTTTCGTAAATGGCCAGTAATTCAGCTGTAAAGACAGAGCAAAACTGAGGGAGTGTACAGCTGCATGTGTAATTTCTACCTACAAGGGCAAAGCCGACGTGATTTCCAGTTTTAGAGCCATCTGTATATAGCTCTCCGTAGTTTGGATATTTGTTCCTGTGGTCTAAAAACAATTTCTGATATATTATGGGGTCAGTGTCGTGTTTTGAAAAGCCTTTAAAAGGTTGTAGGTATGATATCTGCAACATACCCAAAGGGGGTTTGTCATGAAAAGAGCAAGTAGAAAGGTTAACATCCTCCAGTTGGGTACCCACAAGGCTCCTACGAATCCTTAGTCCGAAAGGAGTATATATGGGAAGATTCACATAAAACCGGTGAATGAGTATCTATGAAAGAGCTCTTTGATGGATGTGAGGGATGAGAAAGAATACGAAAGCAAGTATTTGATGATAGCTTATGACGTGTGAGGGTGAGAGATGGCTCATGGCAGGTAACGCAAAGGCTATGTACAGGTGATGTTCTAAAAGCACCAGAGCAAATGCGTAGTGCAGTATGATGCACAGTGTCTAGTTTTTTAAAAACTGATTTGCAAGCTGGCCCATACGCACAGAATGCATAGTCCATTTTTGAACGTATGACAGCACGGTAAATTCTCAAGAGAGCATCACGGTCTGCCCCCCCCCCCCCAGATATATGTTTGGAATTTATAGATATTGTTTGGAATGGGCATCATAATCTATGAGTGTGCCATGTTTGACTTCCCTGTTTCCTAAAACACATTTTTGGAATTGAAATCTATATTAAAATCACCTACTAACACTATTTTACAATCTTCGCCAGGCATATTTTAACTATTCTTTCCTAGTTTTTAGCCAAATTCGGAAGGTATCGCTAAGCTCGGTTTTGAAGTTCATTTTTGGCAGCAGAACTTGATGATCAGTTATCAAAAATTGCAAACCATACCGACATCCAAGATTTTAACCCCCCCCCTTCTGGCAAAAACATGATTCAAAAGATCTTCACCGTGATAGTTCATGTCTACAAAATTTGTCTTCAAATCGCGTAGACAAAAATCTGGGACTGAACGAAATAGCACCCTAGAGCTTTTTTTTTTTTTTTTTAAAGAAAAAAAAAGTGGAGATTTTACAAATTGTTGAACTATAAAGTAGTCATGTTATTCTCAAATAGTCTACGTAAAAAATGCAATAATAGCGATTTACTTGCGTATCCTATATTTTTAAAAAATTCCGAAAATGAGCTGTTGTTCATTTTTCGATATAAAATATTTCGTTTCTAGCAATTGGCTATTTTGCTGTTTTATTTTTAAAACAGAATGGCCATATGAGTATGAAACGTAATACAGATAAATAATGTTTTAGAAGAAAGAAATTGAAAACAAACGACCGAAAAAAACTCAAAATTTTACTATGCTTTATTTCCATTTTCGAATGTTTCAATAAAATTATCCTACAGCACACAATAATCTATAATAACAATAAAAGATAGTATAAAATTTTATTTATCAATAAATATCAGATTTTTCATATTAATTCAATAGGCCATTATACATTATTTCATATCTACTAACAATTTTACAACAAGAAAAATGCATGTGTTATATGTACATAAATAATACAAAACTTTATACAAGAAGTCGAGTTTAGAAACCTTTTTTTATAGCTTTTTTAGTTCCAACGAGAAAACTTTGTTTACAGAAGTTTGTTCTTGTGTCTTATCACACAATCTTTTGAATTTTTTTTTTTTTTTTAAGCTTAAAACATCAGGCGATATCTTTGTCATCATCAGATTTTACTTCATTTTGAAGAAAGAAAAGTGATGAGAGAGTTATACAAGATGATTCAGAACTCTTTATAGAAAACATGTAAAGGGTGGTAGAGGACACCGAAACGGTTCGGAATCACACAGCAATGTGGGGTCGGAGCCGTCGTTATCATTTACCTGTTAATAATCACTTTACTAATCAATCCTGTAATCAATATTTAATCCGTATTTTAATAATCAATCCTGTTGGTAATCAATTTGAGTCAAGCACTTTTTGAAAAAGATCCACTAGTGATTTTGACGAACCATGGTAGGAAAATAAATAAAAACTTTGTGACAAAAACACACATAAAATGTTACTTATAAGACGTTACGATCGTTTCGACCAAAAAATTCTGTCGGTCTTCATCAGACAAGCTTTTTGACTCACTGAGCAGAGGGAACTGAAAAAGATAAACAAGCAAGCATGTTGCTACAAGGAAACAAGAAAAGTCGAACAAAACCATGGAGAGGGAAAAAAGGGGAAGGGATATAAAGAAAAGAAAATAAGGACAAACAAAAATACATAAATAAATAATAATAACAAAATAAAAATCGAAAAAGAACACACAAACATACACAAAAAAAAGAAAAACAAAAGAAAACAGAACTTCCTTGTGGCAACATGCTTGTTTTGTTTATCTTTTTCAGTTCCCGCAGCTCAGTAAGTCGAAGGGCTTGTCTGATGAAGACCGAAAGAATTTTTTGGTCTAAACGATCGTAACATCTTATAAGTAACCTTTTATGTGTGTTTTTTTCACAAAGTTTTTATTTATTTTATCATTTAACACCAGTAATTTGAGTGTTTTTTTCATGGTAGGAAAGTTCACTATTATTCCGAAGTGATTACTGACAGGTACATGAAGAGAACGTTTCTGACCCCACATTGCTATGTTATTCTGAACTATCTTGGTTCTTTCTACTGCACTTTACATGCCTCTTACAAGAGTTTTGAGTGACCCTGTACATGGTTCTAAATGATAAGTTTCTAGGTCTCCGTGTTTTAAGCGAGGTGCTCATATAACAAAAGATATGTTGCGGATTGTTTCCAAATTTTTGGAAACATGCTGAAGAAAAAATTGTTGACCAACGTCAGCAAAATTTATAATTTCCTTTCCTCAACACATATCCAGAATCTCAAACAAACGAAGATAGATACTTTCTTTCCCAGCAGACCAGAAATGTAACAAAATTGATTTCATATTTTTATTAATACTATTAGTTTAATTTATACAATATTTACATTGTAGGTATCTTGTGTAGTTTCTGGATGATGAGCAATACATATTTTTCAATTTTTAAACATTTTCCCCATTCACCCATAAGGTGATTTCCCAATTAAGATGCTTTCCCGTTTATGAAGATCTTTGTAGCTAGTCCTTGAAGAACGTCTTAAGCTAGTTTTACTGTAGTTCTACAATGAAGAGTGCACTTTCTGATTTTAAATATTACAATGAAACACGTTATTTAAGAAGGTGTGTATTATGTATTTGATTAAGATTTGAATGATCTGAATGGCATTTTTAATCAACAATAACAATTTATTACAAAGACAAAACATCTAGAGCAGTTACATTCGATGGGAGAGGGCAAAGTCGAACACGAACCGAAACTAGTTGGAGAACAAAACTGTTGCCAGATTCAAGAATATTAATTATAGTAGTGTAAGTAGAAGTGGCGGAAGGGAGCCATGGAGAAAGTACATAACAATTCTCCCCTGCTGATTATAGCGTTGCTGAAAAAGAGAAAAAAGTCAGTATTGGTTACAAAATGAAAGTTACAGTTTTTTTTTTTTTTTTTTTTTTTTACAAATTAAGTCTTTGCACTGGTTTCCGGATGCGAGTGGATCGTCGAAGTACTTGAGTAGGTGGCAATGACTGGTGGGTATCTCCCCGAGTTTTCTTCTTTTGTGCTAACTGGCTGGAGGTGGGATCTTTGGGAACCACTTTTGGTGAGGATATAGATGGAGAAGGATCATTTTGTTGAATTGCAGTTAAAGTAGGATTCGGAGCTCCCGTCTGGAACTGGAAACTAGTTGATGGTGGAGGAGAAACCTTCGACTGGGTTGCTGTAGTGTCAGCACTGATAGTTTCAGGTTGAAAATGAACTTTGCGCTTGTAGTCAGTATCTCGAAAGGGGTTAAAGTCAACTTCGCAAGCACGTAATTGATTGAAATGTCTCTTGATTATGTATCCATCGTCGAGTTCAACGAGATAATGTAATTTTCCCAGTCTTTCTACTACAATTCCATATTTCCATTTGGTTCCACTGGTATAGTTTCTTGACTGGACACGATCTCCTAATCTGAATGATTTGTTGAAGTCAGGGTATTGTTCTGGTTGTTTTACGTATGTAACAGGCTTGATTAAGTCTAGTCTTGTGCGAATATTCGACCCTAATAATAGTTGTGCGGGTGTTTTTCCGTTTGAAAGTGGTGTTACTCGATACCGCATCAGTAATTCACATAATTTCTCGTGCAATGTTCCTGGATGAAATTTCATGCATTTAAGCTTTGTCTTCAGAGTTTGAACATAACGTTCAGCCTGGCCATTTGTGGCTGGGTGCCCTGGAGCAATTAAACGTTGATGAATTCCATTATCTTTGCAGAATTTTTGAAAGTCGTAGGATTTGAAAATTGCAGCGTTATCACTAACTAAGAATTCTGGAAAGCCTTGTCGGCTAAAAATTTCGCGTAGATTTTTGATTGTAATTGAAGATGTCGGAACTTCTTTCATGGCAATTATTTCTGGCCACTTAGATTTAGCATCAATGACCAGAAGAAAATAATGATTTAGAAAAGGACCTGCATAGTCCATGTGGACGCGCTGCCAGTTTCTCTCAGGTGCTTCCCATGTATGTAGTGGAGCTTTCTGAGGGTTTTTCTTGACGTCGCAACACTCTTTGCAACTCTTTACAAGGTTTTCTATGTCGGAATCGATGTACTTCCAGTAGCAGTAGTTTCTCGCTAAGGCCTTCATTTTCACTATTCCTATATGGGTTGAATGCAGTTCTGCCAGCATTTGGTGCTGCAATGTTTTCGGAATCATGACGCGATGTCCTCGGAACAAGATTCCATTTTGAATGGTAAAGATTGGATCAAAAACTTTACCTTGAAGTAAGTCTTCCTTTAACTTGGAAAGTTCAGGATCTTTAGAAGTTTCTTTTTCTATAATTTCTGCAGTTACCGTTTCTGTTGAAATTTGATTGATTATACTTTCTTGAACAAAATATTCTTCATCTGCCTCATTCATTTCTTGTCCGTTAAGACGTGCTGGGGTTCTTGATAAAAAATCTGCATTTATGTGCTCATTTGATTTTCTGTAGATAATTGTATAGTCGAAATTCGATAGAAATTGAGCATAACGTAGCATTCTAGTTGAGGATAGTATTGGTAATTTTTTTTCTGGATGTAGAATCGAAATCATTGGCTTGTTATCGACAATCAAGGTAAATTTTCTACCATAAAGATAATCAAAAAACTTTCTACATGACCAGAAAACAGCCGTAGCTTCCTTATCTAACTGGCTGTAGTTCTTTTCAGCAGATGTTAAAGAGCGAGAGGCAAATGCGATTGGTCGATCGCTACCATCAGGTAAACTATGAGAAAGCACTCCTGAAATCCCATACGGACTGGCATCGGTTGCTAAAGTCACTGGTAATTTTGGATTGAACGGAATTAAGACCCTGTCACTTGCGATTTCCGATTTTGCTTTGATAAATGCGGCTTCACAATCCGCGGACCATCGAAATTTAGAATCCTTTCTTAAAAGGCGATTCAAAGGGTAAAGCAAATGCGATGCATTTTCGATAAATTTTGAATAGTACATAACCATTCCCAAAAATCTTCTGAGTTCATCCACGTTCTTAGGTCTAGGTATATCCTGGATAGCTTTTATTTTATCGGGTGATTTGGTAAGACCTTCCTCACTAATTACATGACCTAGATACTTGATTTGTTTTTCAAAGAATTTACACTTAGAAAGATTTAAATGCATATCACGAGCTCTTAATTTATCCAAAACATTTAGTAAACGGTTCATACATTCTTCTTGAGTTTTTCCTTGAATTATTATGTCATCAAAATAAGCAGCAACACCTGGTAAGTCCTGGACAAATTGGTCAATGAACTTATGAAATTCATTTGGCGCAGACTTTATGCCGAAGAACAAGCGTTTAGCTAAATAAGTTCCCCGGTGTGTTGATATTGTTTGAATTTTTGAGCTTTCGTCGTCAACGAGAAGATGCAAATACGCTTTGTATATATCAAGGGTACAAAAATAAACACCATCACTAAGTTTATTGAAAATATCTTCGATTCTCGGAATCGGGTGGCGTGAATCATACAATTGTTTATTTACTGTAATTTTATAATCTGCGCAAATTCTCACAGATCCGTCAGCTTTAGGGACAACAACAATGGGTGTTCCCCATTCAGAAATGTCAATCTTTTCAATTATTTTTTGTTGTTCGAGTTTATCAAGTTCTTTTTCTACTTCCTGTTTCAAAGAATATGGAATGGGCCTTGGTTTAACAAAAATTGGTTTAGCGCTCTCGTGGAGTTTCAAAGAACAAGTATAATTTGGAATTTGTCCAACTTTCGATTCGAAAACATCCGAATAATCCTTAATGATCTTTGCAATAGCGGATTCTTTGTTGAAATTTCGGGTATTAATTGCTTTGACATCATTTAATTGGATATTTAAATTTCTAATCCAGGTTCTACCTAAAATTGCGCTTTTATCAAAATCAACAAGATAGAGATCTTCGAAACTCGATTTCCCATTATATGAAACCTTAACTGTAACTACACCAGCTGGTCTGAAAGTGTTTCCAGTATAGCTTCGAAATACAACGTTTGTTTTCTTTATTCGATAATCTAAACACAGTTCATGAAATTGTTGAAGGCTCATAATTGATTGTCGACTACCAGAATCACATTCGAATTCTACTTTCTTGTCATCGATATTTATGAACACTAAAAACCTATCATCATTTAAAATGCGATCACTTCTGGTTTCGAAAACGCGATTTATTTCTATTTCTTCACACTGATCATTACTTATTTGATGGATTTTGTTTTTATTACTCGCGTTGTTCTTATTTTTAAGCAGCTTTGAAAGGCAAACTGAAATCACGTGACCTCGTTTTTCGCAGTACTTGCAGAATAATTTATTAGCAGGACATTTGTTTGAAGTATGGTTTTGACTTCCACAACGTACACATACACCATCTAAACCTAAGGCTTTGAGATCTATTTTCTTCCTGCCATTCGGAGACCTGGATTCTGCTCTTTTGTAGTTTCGATTTAAAGAATGTGAGCGGGAGTTACGCCTACTTTGTGACGTAGTTTGTTTGCGATAAGATATTTTATTTACATTTTGGTTAGAAGAGAAACTTTTATAAACTTGAGAGTTCTCTAATTTTGCAGATTCGATAGCCAGTGCAATTTCTACACATTTTTCAAAAGTAATGTCACCTTGCTGCAATAACTTTTCCCGAATATCTGAATCATTTAATCCCCGTATAAATTGGGCTCTTAAAATTAAATTCAGCAAATTCTTTGTACATTTATCAGTTTCACAACTTGAAATAAAATTAGCATTTTTAGTTAGTTCTTTGAGAGCAGTAATATAAACAGTTAACGACTCACCTGGTCGTTGCGTTCTCGAAAGGAATTTATGTTGTTCCGTCAAAGTATTGGGCTTCGGCGACAAATTTTCTTGGAGCAGTTTGATGAGTTCAACATACGTTTTCGAAGCAGGAGGCTCAGGTGCAGTCAAGGAACTAAGTAGCTGGAAGTGTTTGGCCCCGATACAGTTGATTAGGATTAGAACCTTTGCGTTCTTGGTTTCGTCGTTATCTTCCGTAAGTCCTTTCAATTTGAAAAAATTATCCAATCGTTGGATATAACAATCGAATGTTTCGTTGTTTTCGTCGAACACTTCGAAATTAACATTTGTAGATAAGAGCGTTTCCAATGGCGTAGTTGATTTTTTCGGTTCATTCAATTTCGAAACAAAGTTATTTAATGTTGCGATAAGTTCTGTAAGTTCAGCAGCCATTTTACTTTCACCTTCGTCGCCAAATTTATTATGTATTTGATTAAGATTTGAATGATCTGATAGGCATTTTTAATCAACAATAACAATTTATTACAAAGACAAAACATCTAGAGCAGTTACATTCGATGGGAGAGGGCAAAGTCGAACACGAACCGAAACTAGTTGGAGAACAAAACTGTTGCCAGATTCAAGAATATTAATTATAGTAGTGTAAGTAGAAGTGGCGGAAGGGAGCCATGGAGAAAGTACATAACAGTGTGAATGATCAGAAATGAGTAATCGAAGATAAGACGGTTGTCGGACGTCCGCAGGATAATAGTAATTATTTAGATCAGCGCTTCACACTGTAGGTACATCCACTCTTAATCTCGCCAAATTTTGTATTTTAGTTTTATGAATAACTAATTAGTTTTTGGAAAAACACAAAGAAAGAAATATGAGAAGTTATTGTTATTTATGACGATTCCCTTTTATGGAGAACAAAAGTTTTTTCATGAAACTGACATAGGAAATTTGATTTACTATCGTATACTTTTTTTGAGAGGGTGCACACTGTACTCTGTGCACACAATGATATTAAATGAGAATGCTATATTGAAGGAATTTATTTCGGATGATGTGAATGTCCAGAAATGCGTAATCACGATAAGAGGGTGATGACGGATGGCCGCAAGGTATTAATATTTATTTAGATCAGTGTTTCTCAACGTGGGTACGCTATGCGCATAATCCGGATGAAATGAAAAGGTTTTCTAAAGTTATTGGGCAAATACGAGTATAAAACCAGGAAAATTTTCACATAAAATGCTTTTGGCTTTCAATTGTGACGTCATTAAATTTCCACAAGTTTGATATAAGATATGACAGTTATTGGATGCCCGCAGGATGTCAGTTTTGATTAAATCAGTGTTTCTCAAATCGGGTAGCCCGTGCACATCAACAGCACGAAATTGATTGAATTTTATTGTGTTAAGGCAAACCGGTATGAAATTGACAAAAACGATCTGAATTATTACTGTATGACTTCTGGATATTGAAAATTTCAGAAAGAAATTTGTATCAGCTTCCATAAGGACCGATTTGTTCAATTAAAAAAGGATGGTAAACGTACAGACTTGTTGATATGACGCTTATTAGATGTTCGTAGATTTTTGCCATTTATCCAGGCCAATATTTGTTAAACAGCGCCTCTCGGTAAAATGGGAAGTGTTCTTAGGGTCAAGATACAGTATATGTGTGTTTTAGCAAAGTTTTTTATTTTGGTATTAACATTAACACAAGCTTTTTTGCACGTTTTCTTAACAATTGAAAGATACCCTGACCTGTAAATTCAGTCTCCCTACACCAAGGCCGTACCCAGGGTTGGGGGGGTCTGGTCACCCCCCCCCCGAAATTTAAAATTTTGTTAACAAAACAATAATAATGAAGCCTTTTTGTGAAAAATTTAGCCTTTTTCACCTTTTGGTCTCTCTCCCCCCGAAATTTTTTTCTGGGTACGGCCCTGCTCTACACTATTACCTTAAAAACAGTAGGTGTCCCGTTTTGAGGAAGAAAATAAATACATTATTTCCAAAAAAAGTAGTTGATGTCCCGTTTTGAAGGAAAAAATAAATGGTCACGTTAGTCATGATGTAACCGCAGTAAATAAACTCACATCACTTGTATCCACGTGACGTTGTATGTGTTTGCAAGTGACTTCCGTTCTCCCGGGGTTATGTGCTGTGCGCGCTAGCTACAAAATTGTAGTTGTGAGGATGGCATTATTATTATTATTATTATTATTTTCAGTTGTTAAAAGTTCAATCCGCTGTACCAGGGAATTTTTTTTTTTTTACTTGAGAGCAGGGGCGTAGCCAGAGAGGGTCTAAGGGGGCTGCAGAACCCCTGAAATGGGGTCCTTTACTTAGCTTATAATTTGATACTTAGCATACAATAGAACTTTAGCTTACAATTTGATACCCAGCCCCCCCCCCTGGAAATGGAAAAATAAAATTCTGGCTACGCTACTGCTTGAGAGTTGTGTAAACTAAAATACGTTTTACGCCCTGTAAAGCGTTTTGTGTGTGATTATATGTAATAAAGTGTTTGTCTGAACTCTAGGTTGTTATCAATAAGAGAGAAGGCCTTAGCGTTACAAATTAATATTCTGAAACTTAAAAAGAATTATATCCACTGGTCTTTTGAAGTCTGTTCAACACATAGTGAGGAAGAACTTAAGATAAGGAACCTTATACTTCTATTTCATGAGTGAATTCATGAAATTTATTTAAATGAACAAACGATATATCTACATTTTCTTTATTAATACTGAAGTATAAAAGTTTTGTCTTCGGTAAGACAAAAAAAGAACAGCATTCAACAGAGTTTTAACCTGCGTTTCAGAGTCCTCAACATCTAAAAGCAGCTTCTGTCTTGGATCAATATTTTCCAAATGTTTTGTTGTTGATAAATCGATATTTCTTGTATTAGCTGATTATCGGCGCAGATCTATCATTTGTAATGACTTTCCTTAGCTTCACGGAAGAAAACATATTCTCTCTGAAATGAAAAGAAAATTGATTTCATTATTAAATAAAAAAAATGACTTTAAAATTGTTGTATTGAGTTTGGTGAAATGCTTTTCCCCCGTTATACATTGTGATCCAAAAAGATCGTGATACGCTTTGATCATTTATTCATTAGAGATAAGTGAGCAAAGTATATTGAAAAACCACACCCATAGTTGGCTCACAGAATGAGCATCAGCAAAGGAGGAACGACGCATGCGTAGAGAGCCGAAGGTGAGAGACTAGCAACAGACCTGCGCCGGCATGTCCAAGGTTATTCGAGTACAAATCAGGATGGCAAACAGACGCGAGGCAGGCACTATGCAGTCGTCACTGGAAGTGCGCACTGTTATCCTGTATGAATGTAACCACTGGACGACAACGCAAAACCACACACAGCAAGGCTGACACAATGTCAGATTCATCGCTTCGGATGGGAGAGATTGGATCACCCAACCTAAAGCCCTGATCTTGCCCCATCGGACTTTGAAACCAACAGGACAACCCATCGGATTTTGAAACCATCGGGCCAACATTGAAAGTTGATCTCTCGGGAATCACTTTCTAAACAACGTTGAGGTGATGCAGGGTTGGAAGCAATTCCTCGCGTCGTAAGGCACCACGTTTTACTAGAGTGCTTGCAATTACTTCAAGCTAATTGCACGCTACGACAAATATCTCAATGTCGATGACGACAATGTCGAAAAATAGTTCAAGGTACATAGTTCACGATGCCAAGGTGTGTTTGCTTTTGGCAGCGAAGTTTCAGTGTGAAACAAATGAGAAAACGTCTTCCGTATATATAAAATATCATGTTATTTATAAATTTATCTTAAAATTTAAACAATGGCAAAGTTAAAAACAAAAGATGTTCGATGAAGAGGAATTGTATTAAGGGTGAGGTTTGGTATGTTGTTTTAATATATTTATTCCACAACATCTGAAAACTATCATGACGATACTTTCATTTTTTTTTTTTTTTTTTTTTTTTTGTGGAAGTTATGAGCGATTTTGTAAAAATTCGATTTCTCCTTTCAAAATATTTCTCCCCAAAAACTAAAAGTAGTTAGAAAAAGTTACATATTTATAAAGAGCATAAAAAAAATTTCATGGTATTTGTGATAAGATATTGGGCAGCCCAGTTGTCCCACAAAAGAGAACAAGTAGGGCATTACTTGATACGGCCAATTTTGTCCCTGATCGTGACCAAAAATAAAGAAAAAAGTTAAAAAAAGTTATTTTTATTATATTTCTGTACTCTTTCCCACCTTAGACAATATTGTATTAATCAAGCAAATCGACACTTTCAAACAGACATCAAAAGCTAATGTTCTAAACTGATATTTCTAGATAAGTGCATTTTAAATTTCTATTTAATAAAGGCTACTTGTTCAACAATGAGTAATTTAAATATTTTTTTAAGCTGCTTATATAACCCAGACCAATTTAAGTTTTAGAGTTTAGTTGTTTCTATTCGCCTATTTACAATACTCAGTGTTCAATTTTAGGTCTAGATAAACGAACAGAAGCTTCATTTCATATCTTTTACATGTAGCTGTAAACTTAAATAACATTCACACATTTTTTTTCAATTATTTTATGACATAAAACAAAACAAAACTTTACTAAAAACGTGATTAAAAGAATAAACAATGTTTAAAAATAAAGGCTTTTTCTGATATTATATTTGTTTTGCAAAAAAGGTAGATACTAGAAGACCGTTTCGGATAAGCCAATGTCCCAACCCGGATTAAAAAATATCTACCTTTACCCACACACTCCAAGTTCTACCATTTGCTTATTGTAAAATATTGACTGGTGTTCTACTTGCCTCAAGAAAGGGGCAAGTGGGCCACCTTGATTGAATTTCTTTGCTATTTTTTCCGGCAATCAAAACTTCTGATTTTTGGGAAGTGTTTCCACGTTCAGAAAAACAAGAGTTGTGAGACTGTATGCAAAAAAAAAAAAAATACTCTAATGGCACTTAACAACAAGTGCAATGCTGCGTTAAAATCAAGTTATGCTAAAAAGCTCCCACTTTACCCTACTACAGATTTGCCATACCAGAAAAGCAATTCATTGCAATTCAGTAGAGTAGAAACTTTAGGATAAAAATATAAACTTTTGAATAGATTTAGTGAATAAATATGTTTCAATCAACCATAGCTTCACCCCCCTTCTTACATGTAAACAGCTTGAAGCTGCCTCCAAATCCAAGGTAAGTCACCATAAATATTTTTAAATACCAGAGAGCTGTTCAAATAAGACAGATCTCCAGTTATGTCTCACCTAGAGTAATAAGGTTCAGGTAATTGGATCAGACATTTAAAATAATGCTTCAATGAATTGAGATTTCATAAAAAACTTAATTAATTACAGTTCGTTCTTTCTCTTCCTTCCTTATTTCTTTTTATAAAATCTTGAATGTTATACTTGAAAAATAGTATAGTCTATGGCATTCTTAAAAGACCATAATCACTTGAGCTATAAAACAGTCTTAATGATGGTAAAGCTAGACCAACGACGACAGAATAACACTCATTTTGCATTGCAATATAACAGAAGGGATATAATCTAAATGACTTTGTTAAATCTGTACATTAACAGACTTTTGTATAATGGCGATAATTAGAAAAGATCATGGCAAAAATATGCCGAAAAGACATTTTGGAAGACACGAATACATATAATGTTGCTATAATAAAGTTGCTTTCATAAAACGCAAATGTTTAGAAGACTCTACAACGTAATATGCATAATGCATATACATATCAGAAATATTTATTTGAAGCGAAACGAATACCACAATAAAAGAACCATAGTTCAAAATTTTACCTACAGATAATGATTTACTGTTAGAGATTTTATTAGCAGTTGTTAATCGTAATACTTATGATTACCACCATTTTGAAGAGGCAATTTGTTAATAATCATGTTTTGTTTTTCACGTCACATTATATTCATCGTCGTGGTTGTAATTTTAATCTATCATTTTGTCAAACTTTTGATTTTTATTTAAAGTTTAGTAGGATGATTTAATAATTCCCACCTAATCTATAACGTTTAATGATAGAAAGTGCAAAATTTAAACCCAAGAAATAAATAAATACCTGCATAATACTGAATATTGAACATTATAAAAGTATTTCAAATGGTTTAGCTTGTAAAGATCTCCAGGAAGTTGTAATTTAATTACGGGCACATGCTATTATGCATTATTAAACTCTAGATACTTGACAAGCTCTGACGTTATGATAATAAAGTAGATGTGCAGCATCACAGAGCATAACATAATATACTGGTTTCCAAAAATTAACAAATAATAACGAAAATGACGATTATTCAAAAATTATATATAAAATTCAATGAAACTGAGCGACAATCGGCTCATAGTAAGATATACTGTGGTTCAGTAAGTAAACTACTAGATTTTTGTGTTTTATAAACTAGCACATACTATCCCATAAGAGTTAAGAAATAGAAGGTACTATCAGTTTGATATAGGGAATGCACCGTCATTACGGAGTACGATAATCCCGAGAAGCAATATAGAAGATATACCGGGGCCATCGCTAAGCAACGGGCCTGCTTATAAGTTGCCATCCCTAAAAATGAGTTTATCATTGAGGCCTGTTTTCCCCAGGCACAGTATTCTATTTTATTATTCTAAGTATTATAAATGTTATATTATTTTATTATTTTAAAACAATTTTTTTATACTTTTTTCGTACTAAAGAACTTTAGATGTAGGTTTATGAATCTTGCGCCATTTTCTTTCATGAAAATTTATCCTAAAATTCGAACATTTTGCTCTGAATGTAAAGGTAAGTGAACGCTTGTAATGTATTTAGAAATTCTAAAAATATGTATGTAAATCATGTTTAGTGAATAATTACTCATGTGTTATTTATAAATAAATTATTTTAATCAGAAATCGTATTACTTGAGTAGTTTTTATTCTTGTAAATAAGCATGACGCTGTGATACTATTTAGACAATTTAATTTTGGCAGTTGAAAATGTTATTCATCAGTTATATATGCCTTGATTATGTGATTAAGACTTACATCTGGTACAGTGCAGAAATACAGTAAATTATAAATTATTGATTGTTGCCCGTTTATACAGAAACTTCAAATGTAGTTAATATTTTGTACAAGCGTTCATTATGCTTGCTCAATTCCCAAGTTCGATTGAGAAAGCGTCAAAAGAATAATATATACTACATGAAATGTCTTTATTAAAGAATAATTAATTCAGGGATCGCGCTATAGAGCGTATTTTATCAATTTTCTCCAATATACAGGATATCGCGAAAACACTGAAATGCGCTTTAATCATAGGCGTAGAGTTATATGGGCCCGTGGGGCTCGAGCCCTCCAATAAATTGTGAACAGGGGCTGAGCCCACCCAATAATTTATCACTAAATACAGAAAACTAATTTATACTAACATTAAAAAAAAAGTTTTTCACGCCATTTACAAACGTGCAAAAAAACTTTTACTTGTACTTTAAAAAATTTTCTTCTTTTGATTTTAATCATGATTTAGTATTTATAGTGACGCCACGTAATACACAATGTTACTAAAAGCTACCCTCGCCAGGCTCTGGTTAATTAAAATCAGATTATGCAATGTAAAGTATGAAATGAAGAAAAGTTCAGATGTGTCTAAAATGCACTATCTCATCGAAAATGTTATCATTTCCTCCTTTGGATTTTTTACTTTGCTTCTATTTTTAACTTATAACATGGTAGAAAAATACTAACATGGATACTTACTTTACATAGGTGTAAATTCTATGGACCCATAGAGCTCGAGTGCCTCCAATAATTTACACTTATATATAGTAAATCAGAATATACATTTTGTATGGCAAAAAATTCCTCATGGGGGGTATGACCCCCCTAAACAACCTCCCCCCTTGGCTACACCACTGACGTGAATATATGTGATTGTGGGGCCCGGCCCCCCCCAATAATTTTGAAAACTTTACGCTTATGGCTTTAATACATCATTTGTTAAACATTAATGTTGAATTGTTTAAAATAACGTAGGAAATACGACTACGTTCATGAAATATTCATTATAAAAATGCCTTTCTCATTTGTGTATTTAGTTATTTTAAAGTATATTAAATATCCACTTGTGAAACTAAAATAAGGAATCGCGAATCATGAGAGTAAGCGCTACTTTGTTTTTCCTTCAAATTATATGCATCTATTTTCTTTATAAATATGTATCATAGCAAACAAATTAATCATGAGTTCGTACTTGAATTAGTAACACAATTACTACTTAAAACTACATTAAATAACGTTTGAAAGCACTGGGAAGCTTAAGAAATGCCTGATGTATACGTGAAGACTCGAGCATCCGTAGGCCTCTTTGCATGGCTCATCAAAATACACGCGCAGGCCCGTTACTAATTGCGAAGGCCCCGGATAAACTGTGCTGTTGCCAATTATGTCGCCTTTTTAGAGAAAGTGAGAACCATTGTTCTTACCATAGGGATATGAATATACGGGGAGGTGGCATCAGCTATCTTTAGCATTGGACGAAACAAATTAATTGTGAGATTTCTTCAACGTCACGAGGCGGTCCGGGGCTATCGTGATTTACCGGGACTGCTTGTGCATTCCGAAAGAGGCCTACGTACGATTTCTCATTGGTCAGATTCGGCCGTTAGATGACGTATCTAAGCGCTGGAACCAATAAGAGAGCATCTGTAGGACCCTTTGGATAACTCATCGGAGTGCAAAAGCGGGCCCGGTAGAATCATGATGGCCCCGGGCGGTCCGGCGTCCATACTTAGACCAAAACATTTAGTTGATCCCTTTAAATAACAGTGATATGCAGGAGTAATTAGACTTTTTCTTTTGCCGTTAAAAGTGAAATATTATTTTTACACATTTCACGATATTTATGTAATTATATGATACTGATTGTATTTCAAATTAATATGAATGGTCTAAGTCACATATGGGCAACAGCCGGCACGCGGGCCGGATGTGGCCCGCCACGGCTTTTGATCCGGCCCGCGGAACATTTTAAACCAACCCATATAAACCATTCAAAATCCCATATAAATCCCAATCATACTGCACGCGATTTCGCTAACATCCTGAAGTTAGGCCCGCGACTTCACTAACATCCTAAAGTTTGGCCCGCAAGTTTACAAAGGTTGCCCATACCTGGTCTAAGTAATAGGTGGCTCGGTTACAGTTTTGGCTTCACTGTCAATTAGGGGATGCCAATTCCACGTATTCATATCTCTACGGTTCTTACACAACAATTCTAAACGTGTGCAAGGGTCTAAGAAAGATACTAGAAGGAGCTATACATTCTCTTAATGTATTCGAAATATCCTCGATGGATATCATGTCCGGTGATCGAATTAGCCAATCTGTACGCTGAACTATCTGATACTGAAGGAAATCGTGAACAATATGAACAGTCGTTTATAGTACATATACCGTCGTTTTGTAGCTCGAAAGTATCAACTGCTGCACCGCCATAAAACTGCACAAAACGATCTGCGGAATGTTATTCATATCTATGAACATGGGTATGAATGGCATCATGTAGAAATATATGTGGGGATTAACATGGAAGGTTTCTTAGTGTGTCTTCACCCAACGAGATACCATTTCAAACCCAAACTCTGTATCCTTCATATGAATCCCTTTTAGAGATGTTTGATTGATCATAGTTTGCTTCGCATTTTCTGCAGATCCGTAACGCCTGCTATTGTTGTGGTGGATAAACTTGGACCTATCCCTATGAAAATATTCTTCTATCATAATTCAATCATGCATGATAGCAACCACTGAGCAACCTATCAGGTGGACAAGCTCATGTGTTCAACTAAAGTGTTCCCTCCAGCAACGGGATGCAAAGGTATAAAAAATGGCTGCAAAATCACCTTCAATTTTGTACACACGCCAGACGTTGATACCAACCTTTCAATGACCGGAGAAAAGGAGAAACTAAATTGATTTGGTATTTCGGTATTTTTTCCTTGTATGCAAAATAACGTTGCACTTCTCGTAGCTGTTGACCGTTTTTGTCTAAACTTACTGACTAACGAATCAGTGGTTCGAAATTGCTGTCAAAGTCTGTGAAATGCAGAAAGTCTAGTATTCAACAATCTGGTCGCTTCTTTCTAACTCTAACCTATCTTTAGTCACCGTTAAATGATGCCAGGAGGTTACTGTTATGATTTGGTCATCCCATTCTTCTTATTAATAGTAGATCAGCGGCAGTATATTGCAACTATATTTAGTACCTCCAACTTAACAGCATAAAACATGATCGAATCTTATGTGGATTAGTCTAATTTTAAACGAGTAATCGTTATTTTTCTTGCGATTATCTTTAATTTCTCGCTACCATACGTATAGCAACTGTTATGGAATAAGATAAATTTGAATTGTCACTTACTTCGGTTTCCCTTCCTCAAGTCGGTCCCTTGGCGAAAATCCTGGCGATGTTGGCGATATCCCTGGAGCTGGCGGCGGGGCATCGTTACCGAATCCGCTGTCATTGCTGGAGTGGAGGGAAGTAGACATGGGGGGTAGACGACGGGGCAGGATTCTGACCAAGGGGTCCGAAGACGTCATAGAGGTCCCGGAGGTAGGGGTGGTGGAGGAGGTGGAGGGGCAGACAGGGATGGGTAGGCACGAGGAAGGGTGAAGTAACTGGGAGTGATTCCGCATACGCTGAAATGGAATAATTTATTTTTAATAACCAACATTTAATAATTTAAATAAAAGAAAAATAATGTGTTAGTGGCTTTACAATAAGTTTTCTGAGTAAGAGAAGATGTGGAAATGTGATAGTCGAAAATTGCTTTTATATGTGAGCTCCAATCACTGCCGAAGAGTGATGATATTTATCTGAGACTAACTGAGGGTTGGTTTCAGAGTATTTGGCACCAGTATGAAGTAAAATTTCAGAATGTCAAACACATGCAAAATTAAATTATGTCGACTGCCGCAGTCCAATGAAAGGCACATATTCCGACTTCAACAGTTTATGAAATTCTCTAAAAAAAATTTGCAGAACAAATCTTATTCGAGTTTTCAAGGTAGAAACTACGCATTTGAGCCCCATGCAAAGCTGAAAAGTACCTTCGAGCAGTATCGGAAGAATAAATTTAGTGAATGAAAATTGGTCTCAAAAGCATATTTTTACAACCATCAAATGTTACTCTTAGCTTTTAGTCGTCGTCTAATTTAGGAAATCTTTTTGTTGTGTCGAATTCCATCAATTGTTTTTAGACTGTGAAAACAAAACTACTGCAACTTCCACCTGAGCAGCGCTTATTTTGTGTGTGAGTGTGATTAACTGTTGTTATGTATACTAGCTGATATAGATTTTATTTTCTTATTAAAATTAGTCTTCTTTATAAACAACAACACGATGCCGAAAAACCGTTTATACGAAAGCATTCAAAGAAATTAAATATTATTAATATATATCTATATACTAGTCGCCTTCGGCGATCAGCTGGCCCATCAACGGACCGCTTCGCGACCGGCCTGTGCAACCTACGGGTCGCTGTTACCCCTTACGGCCGACTGTAAATAAAACTTTTTTGTGTTGTATTTACACATTCGGCACTGCGAATTCTTTCCGCTCTCGAACGTTACTCATAGCAACACAAAGCAATGTCACATGATACAGTAAAAAAATTTCAAATTTCGCTGGTCCTTCAAATTGCGAAAATCGAATTCTCATTTTACGGGTTTTACTAATTAATTTTTTAACTGATCAAAAAATTATGCTTGATACATATTGAAATAGATACTTGATTTTTTTTTAAATGAAAGCTGAATAGTTTGTCCATAACCGTGTATTTTTTAAATTAAGAATAATCCATAGTTTGCCCGATCGAAGTGTCGAGAGACGTAATTTTTAAAATAAGTCCAAAAAGTGTCTCGATTTAATATTTAAAAGAAAATGGTAAATGTAGCTAATTCGAAAATGATGGTCTAGTACGAAAGAAAACTTTTCCCTCTTTCTGATAGCGTAATTATTTTTTCTTTAGAACGATAGGAAGCCTTCTTTTTTGGTGTGCAAAGAGAAAAAACGACTGAGAAGGATATAAAATATAGAATAATTAAAAAACTAATTTAAAAATAAAAAAAACAAGCCCGAGATGCACACTCCCGGGACCTCTGTGAAAATTTTATGCAATTCGGAGTCATCAGAGCGAACGGCACACACACACGCACTTCAATTATATATATACATATATATATATATATAGGATTCAGTACATACAAAAAAAAAAAAAAACATGCACATAATGACTTCAGTAACAGAAAAAAAAACATGCACACATAGTTCATCTCTCGAAAGTCACTAATTATTCTTTACCTGCAGGGAATCCATATTTTTATTGGACGTGTCTATAAAAGTGGAGAGCGGCCTCTGTGCGTTGGGAGGCGGAGGAGGGAGAGACATCAGGGAGTCGTCCGTTCCTTCGGAATTTGTACCACAGTGGTACGGCTGTATGTTAGGCGTGGTACGGCTACGACTCACACCGAAGTATGAGGAGTAAGGGTTGGACAGGTCGATGCTACGTCTCTTTAATTCCAGGGTGCTATAAGAGGGTAGAAAAAGGAAGGAAGCAGTTGCAGAGGTGAAGCTAAAACGATCAGGGTTTCCCTTTTGCATGAGCACCTGAAGGACGATCATCGAAATATTCAGACAGAACTTAGCAATCTTTTCATTGATAGATGGCGCAGTATTTAGCAATTAGAATGCTCACGCATGAAAATGTTTGGAGATCCGATTGACGATTGACGCAGTTAAAATTTGCTATCTCTCCTACTTACAGATCTGATTCTGACTCTTTGTATGTATAGAAAAGTATCAAAGTTTTAGGTAACTTTGATATTTTTATATGTATACACATTTCATTTTTCTTATTTTTCAACTTTAAATAATATCGAACCATCGAATCCGTTTAGTAAGAAGTTTGACATGGTGTTTGTTTTTCAATTGTTGCTACCTTAAAAATGCTTAATGAAGAAAGATATCTACCATGAAATATACATTATAAGCTTTATGTCAAATATTTTTGTGAAAGTACATCATTTATAGATTTTTTAATAATTCTGCTGGTCGTAATTACCCCACCTGACTCTACATTCCAGAAAATTGGAAACTTTCCGCGCAGGCGATATTTCTAGCTGCAGTTTCCGCTTAATCCAGGATATTTAAAGTACTTTTTTCTCTAAACAGACAGAAACGGAAAATATTTCAATATGTTTCCTCTTAATAAAGAGCATATTTAACAGTGTAAATGATTAAAAACGCTATACATCATTTGGTAAAGTTGAATGAGTATTTCAGTCAGAAGCGAAAATCAAGATACCAAAAAATTGCAGTACAGTTTTTTAAGTAAAAATATCAAAATTCTAACATTTGAAATTAAAAAGACATTATTCGCAGACTGAACATTTATATTTTTAACTTTCGAAAATAAAATGTATCATTAAAATAAAACTTAAACTGAGTGACAATTAGATGAAATATAAATGAAAAAAATCAGTACCACAAAAATGAACCTAAAAATTCGTTCATAATTAAAAAGTTATGTTATAACTCTGATTTCTATAATTAACTCAAAAGAAGTTCTAAATTTTTTACAAGTCAAAAAAATTTTTAAGAACTCGATTAAAAAAATAATAATTAAATACTTTTAAGAAATCCTGCATTAAGTTATGAATGTTGCATGGTCTTAAGCTAAACTTAGCTTCATTTTTCTTTTTGTTTTTGAGGTCACTTCAATGAATTGCTCTTTTAAATACATCTACGAACACTTCTCACAAATAAAGTTGTTGCAAACAAAACTGCAATAGTTTTTGTTTAGGAAAATGATGAATGAGTTAATTTTGATACGAATTAATCCGCATAACATAAAAATTAATAGTAATTAATGGTACCAAGATGATTAATGATGCAATTAACATTAAGAAAAGTGCGTAACTTTAAGGTATTAAAAAATTAAATTTGGTACGACAACGCGAATTAAGTTTGAAATGAATTGAAGCATTTTAAATAAAATGTCGGGCTCTGTTTGTTTTTAATTAATAATACAATCAGATCTGTATAATTTTGGAATTACTCTGGAATTAAACTCTTTAGTTGTTATTTAAGATACCTTAATTCGAAAATTACATAGCTTGGGGTAGGTTTTTATTTAGAGCATAAAAACTGTGATCATCAATTATTTATTTTTTGTCGAGGAAAAGTTGCTCACTTTATGAGAAATTCTTAACGAAGTTTAAAAGAATTTTAACCTTTCGCAGTCGATTAAATGTGGACATGGGTGTCGTACGGCCGGAATTAGTTTCACGAGACCAGCCTCTATGAAACAGGTCCTCCCTCTGCGTGACAGCAAACAGCTTTCGCAATGTTTTTCAATAGAGCATTTTGGAGTGACGTTTTAGTGACGTCATTTGAGTGACAGCCGACTACACATCCTTTCTGCGCAGATTCTCGTATTGTATCCAACGCCGAAAAAGAGTGTTAGAAATATCAGTTTTAATTATCCTTAAGGATTTCAAAACACGAAAATGCCACTGGAAAATCAAAGTAAATCAAAGTCCAAAGTTTACTTAACTCGTTAAATCCATTACAATCATCCGAAATCTAGAATTTAACACTTTTTTCGAATGTTGAAAATCGTGTTTTTCCCATTGAAATACATTACGAGAAACCAAAGCACTCACACAGAAGGAAGATCTGTCGCAGGAACGCTAGGCTCGTCGAAATGGTCTGAGGTGGCTGAGGGTAGACATATAGGACCGGAACGGTAAAGCAGTTTTGGTGGCTGAGAGTAGACACACAACCACAAAGGGTTAATGTTCACTTTTAATGTATACTTTAATCATACAAAATACAGTAAGCAGAATATACTAATAGTATAAACGTCTCATTAAAAAAAAAGCCTTTTGTAAAAATTATATAAGGCGATCGTAATTAAGCCTGACCTATTCAGAGCAATCAATAGTTGTAATTAAAATTTTGGAATGAGTAGAAAATTTGTTGATAGACATTTAAAGAAAGATACGCTGAAAGATTCAGAAAAATGAAAATGAAAAGTTTAAATTTCCGCTAGAAGATGCATTACATCGAAATACAAACAAATTGCGAATTTCGACACAAGCACTGGTTATTTATTCATTTTTGTAAAAGAACTGCACCTTTTACTTCAGTATCTTAAACATAGTACAGAAGATTCGTCTAACTGTCGTGCGTGATAGTGCATATGCAGTGACTGCAGAAGATTTGTCATGACACTGAATGACTACATTAATCGGTAATTGGTCGACGACAATGGTTAAGGTGGGAAAGCATCGACAGTTTCACATCAATTTTAAGTCGATAGTCACACAATTTAAATGTCAACAAAAGGGAAACCCTAGAGAAAAGAACAGGGTCTATAGCTACAGAAAAGCAAGTACCAAAGTCGAAACCCTTATGAACTACATAGCTAAGAATGTTTTAAGCATGGGATGTAAAAAGCATAGCTTTTTTTTCACCAAATGTGGCACACTTTAGGAACTTCAAACATATATATTAGATCATAAAAATGAAAAATGCATTTTCATTTGGATTGATCCAACATTAAATTTGTTTATATAAATAGACATGAGAATTAACAGACTGAAAGATGTTAATATCATAATCTTGGTGTAAACACGCTAATCGTACTGTTCCGTAATTGTAAATATACTGCAAATATTGTTTTTGAGTTGCATTCATTCAGTAAATGTAGTTTTTTTATTACTATTATGTTAAAACTTCTTTTTAATTGTTATCACAATCATTGTTGTTTTTGAGCTGTTATGAAAGTTGACTGCATTAAAAAAAACTATTATCATATAATTAACGTTCTTTTGAATTCTAATTAAACTGACAACTTTTATTTTTAGTTGATATTGTTAAGTAACCTCTGTTTGCTTTCGCAATTGCGATTAAACTGTCAACATTAGTGTTTAGATGTCATCATAATGTAACCAATTTTTAAAATTGCTATCATATCTTATCTATGCTATTTCTGAACAGTCTGTTATTGTATAATCGTGTTGTATTTTCTTGTAATTTTAAATAAGAGTTAAATTGCACTACACTGCGAGATAAATTTTGTATAGCAAATCAAGAGGTATAAAGAAAAATTTGCATTGTTTTGAGGACTACTAATGAAAAAATCATACCTGCTGTCCATTGGATGAATGTTTGGACCGTCGTCTAAAACCGCCGTATATGCTATGGGAAACCAACCTCTCCTGAAATGCAACAATAACGACGAAGATAAAACATGGAAATTGTATTTAACAGCCATTATTTAAAAAATGCCTAGCTATTAAAAAAAAGTTGGTATAACAGTACTACAGGATCATAAAAAATAACATTATAGACAGATTATCGTTGTCAACAAGTTAAGCTTTTGTGTATTATTTGAGCATTAAAGGTGTTTTCTAATTGACAAAATAAAGATAAAATGTACTTCCAGTGCAGAATAATATATTCATTAATGGGGGGGGGGGCATTTCTTGTATACGGATTTTGAAGAAGTGTGATGAATTTATTTTTTTAATGTGAAATACAACGCACAAGGCACAGTAATTTTTAACTTTCTTTTCTATTAAAAAAATGTCAATAAAGCAACGGGTTGATTCCTACTTTAACCACCTCACTCTCGCCGGTGGTGATAATTATACATATGCAATTACCATGACGTTTTTTTGTATTTATGTGGGAACAGCAATTTAGAATTAAAAGCACCGTTTCGAACAACATGTAAGTACAGCATCACTTATGTATTATTTTTTTCGGGATGCCAATGAACGTAGTTTTAGTAATTAAGTATCTTCAAATTCCTTAACTGGTGCGTTTATCGCTAATTTGTCCACTTTCGTTTTCATCTGGTTCTTTTGAGAGCATTGAAACTTGCGCATAACTCTTAGAGACCCATGATTGCGAAGCTAGCCAAAAAGCGGCGATTTTTTATGTTTGCGAGAGTGGGGAGGTTAAAGTAGGAATCAACCAAGCAACGAACATAAGTGGTATACCTGTGGTTTCTCTGGTTTTCTCCGTACTGCCACCCTTTATTCCTGTCTCCTATAAGCACGATAATGTCACCTTCGTGGAAACTAAGCTGGTGCTCTCCGCTGGACAGGTAGGAGTAGAGTGCTCGGACTCGGGAATGGCCCACTTTGGAGTCCGGCTCGGCGAGGCTTTTGGGACGGAGGGTTACACCTGAAGGAACGAGGATGGTCATGCAAGATTATAAATAGTAGGTACAGGGACGTTTCAGAACTATTAACAGAAAATTTCACCTTAAAATAGCACTAAATTAACTGCAATGTTTGTATGGAGAAACATTGCATCATTGCTTGGTGATAGAATTATCACTTGTAGAAAATCATGGGTAAGCGTTTCTCCTCAGAAAGATTGCATCTGGAGAGGGATTTACACTGCACCACTTTTGGTCTCTATCCAAAATGATCATTATTGTTTGCATATTTTCATCCAGTTCGATGGTTTTACCTCACGTGCACTGTCACGGTTGAGGGCACGCAAACACCCTCAATCAAGAGTCTCGCAATTAAGCAGAGAACGCAGCGGAGGTAATGAACGAATCGTTTACCTTTTTCTCCGAGACTGTACTCTGGATAAATCATTGGTTTGGGGAAAGACTCTTTCATCAAAAGTTGATTGGTTACTTTGGTGCGTGTGTGAAAATGAGCCTAGCGTGAAAATGAAAATTGATCCAATTGCCAAGCTACATTAACCCTTTAACGCGCGGTGGTAGAGCCAAGAAACCACTTTAATTCCAGCGCTATCACTGCTAGTCCCAAATTTAAAAAAAAGTTTAAATTAAAGAAAACGATCAAAAAGTGCATCCGTTGCAAACTGATCGATTTAACTACCAGCAACATGGAGGTCGATAGAAGCTCCAGTCGCGTGCCATACAGCTGAAGGACTTTTTTGACAAAACTGGCTGTGCCCGCACAGTTGCAGAAAAGCTTTTTAGTTCGCTGGCACAATCTCACAAATTATTTTTTCAATTCACGGAAATTTTGCAGCAGTGCTGTCGGAATATCTCCGTTTCTTTTTTCTCCTGTCAATTGAAGAAACTTCTTCCGATTCAATTTTTTCTCTTTCTTCAGATTTTCGAGAATAATTCACGGAAATATAACGCTGCCTAGGAGTACGGGAATTATAAGTTGAAAAATGAGGATTAACTTAGCGTATAAAGACGCACTTTCAAAAGTTATTTCTTCAATTCACTGAAAGTTATTTGTCAGTAGTGTTGCCGGAATATATCGAACTGAATTTGACGAATATCCGTTTCATTTTGTCTCTTGTAAATTGAAGAAACTTCTTCAGATTCAACGGATTTTTTCCCGCTCTTCTTCAGATTTCACGGAAATATTACATTTTCATACAGAAGAATTCGGAAATAATACGTTTTCGCAGAGAACAGAAATTATTCGTGGAAAATTGAAGGATAAAGTCACTCTCAGGAAAATTCGTCTATATACACTAATTTATCCCTCATTTTTCAACAAATGAATTGAAGAAATAACTTTTGAGAGGGTAGTGTGGCAAGACGAATTTTTCTGAGAGTGCACGTGATTGGCAATTCAATCGACCGCAATGTTTGCTGGTAGTTAAATAGAGCGATGGCACTTTTTCAGCGTTGGGCAGCATACCCAGGTGTTCTTCTGTAAACGAGTGGAAAACGGTTGAGCTCCAAAAAACGTTTAACCCTTTAACGCGCAGTGTTCCCGCTCTTGGAACACCAAACTCTGACGTTTTGACTGCTGCCAGTCACGAAGAATGGATTTGATTTCTATAAAAGTAGTTGTGGGGGACATAGCTCCATGAAAATCCTTTACTTTTCGCACGTCATTTCCCGTAAAAAAATTGTCACGATTCTTTTTAACAGCACTGAAATCTGCTGAAAAATGGAAGAATGCGATAACAGCTGGATAGATTGCCCAATGCTGAAAAAAGAGCAGCCGTTGCCATCGTTCGACTTAACTACCAACAAGATGGCGGACGATCAAAACGTTCATCGCGTGCCACAGATCTAGAGACCCTTTTTTGACGCAGCTGGCTGTGCGGCACAGCCAGCTAGGGTCTCTAGATCTGTGGCACGCGATGAACGTTTTGATCGTCCGCCATCTTGCTGGTAGTTAAGTCGAGCGATGGCAACGGCTGCCCTTTTTCAGCCTTGGGAAAGGGTTGCGCCTCAAAGGGCCGTATTCACCAAACTGTGAGTAGCCCGCCATGATCCAAGAGTTGGGAAACCTGCATTGCCGGTTTGTCTCGGAGTCAACTCGGAAACTGTATTCACCAACTTATTTCAACCCAGGGTTACCTAACTCTGGAGTAGTCTCACCCAGCTTTGAAAGCTCGCCTGTGATTGGTCAGAGTAATGAATACATGAAGGAATGAACTAGATTTAATGTTCCCGAGATCGAACCCAGCTCCCACCACACACACTTCCTTCATGATATTTTTTTTTTTTTTTTTTAATGCAAACTGCTCATTAAAATGTGAAAATTAATTTAACTTTATTATCAAAAAATTTACTGATTAAACATTTAATACAAAATTACATCCAATATTTTTTATAAATAAAATTTCATGTCTGTTATACGTTTTTCAAATTTAGGAATTTTCATATTTTTTAACACAAAAATTAATTTATGCAGTTTTGATGTTTTCTTTTTGAGGTACTTTATATATTATACCTTTTAAAGAATATGTATGTCTTTAAAAAATTCAATGATGCTGAAGCATATTGTTTTTTTCTCACATTTGTCTGAAAAATTGTTAATTCGCTATTCCCAAGTACAGTACACTACAATCAGACAAAAATGTTTAACTCCTCAACTTTTTTTTTTTCATCCTTTACACCTAAATGACTAATCTCTTCAATGTAAATATTTTTATCCCGCCTCTTGTTACAAAAAAAAAAAAAAAAAAAAAGCGAGGGCGAAGTAGATCCACAGTTCTCTGGCCAAATCGCCCCGCATCTGTGGAATAATAGAGACAAGAAGATAAATAGGAAAGATCAGAATTTATTTACTTATTTTCAACATAAAAAATAATTAAGAAAAAAAAGCGTTCAAATAAGAAAAAAGAGGGAATGGAAAAGCAAACCAAGATAAGTCCGACAGATGGCGCCTGCAGTCTCTATGGCAAAAAAAAGCACAGTCATTCTCCAGAGTTTTTGAAAACATTGTACAATGATTTTTTATCACTTTTAGCTACTTTTATAGCTTGATGGGTGGTTTTCACAGTAGTTTCCGTCTGTTAAAGCACAGAATATTCAAGTATTAACAAATTTTGGGGATTTTCCAAACCAATAAAAATAACCTTCGTATCCGCCATTTATAAACCGGAGTCAACTCTCCGATATTGCGGGGTTAGAATCTGCACCTGGAGTCAGGATCAATTCTTGGGGTAATCCCTGATTTTGGAGTTGTTAATACCATTTTCTCACTAACCCTTGAAGTAGCTCGCTTTGCTGGGTTAACTCCAGGGTTTAAAGTTTGGTGAATACGGCCCAAAGGGTTAAAACCCAACACGAGAGAAAGAATGATTTTGTCTTTTTACCGTAGTCATTGGAGATGAGACTAGCGTTGGACGAGGCAATGTTGAAGTCTGACTTGGCACGTACTAATGGTCTGGGAAAAGGATCCACGGGTAGCTCTCGTAAGTCCATACAGCTGGCGTCGATGCTGCGCGTCTTTCGAAGGGTGCTGCCCTGGTATGGGGATGGTACATACAAGTTGGTGGTCGTCTGGCGGTTTTCCATGATGTTGGCACTTGCATATTCACTGCAGCTCTGAAAATATAAAAAAAAACAAGAAAGGTGAATAATGAATGAGACGCATCGATCATAAAACACTTTCCCACAAAGCAATCTTTCTTGCGCCAAATTTGGCAATGTACCGTCGTCAAATTTCATGAGATTTTTGAAGACAAGTTCAAAATATCTGAGTATCACTAATAGTGTGATTTTGCAGTACTCTCCAAATGAGCTTCAAATGTTATTTACATCCTTTGAATGAAGACTAACTAGGTGTAATCTTTATTGAATGGCGGTGGAAATAAGTTATTGTTGTTAAACTGCTGCAGACCGTAATGCATTGGAATTCTTATGAATACTCCAGTAGAAGAACTGTGAGAGATACATTTTTGAAGGAGAGATATATTTTGTAATCCTTAGTAACATAGATCAATTTTGTTTCGTTTCAAATAGGACTATCTCTAAAATACGCTTTAAAGAATGGCTGCCCACAATTTGTAATGTATTGGAATTCTTTTCGAATAGACATACTATGCACGTTACATACAAAGAGCTATACATGTTACATACACCATTTACAGTGGGGGTACGTGGCACAGAACATAGGAATAATATACGTAAATTTCGTAGATATCAAGCCCTATTTACGGCAGTTAAAGGACGGACAGGCAGGCAGATAAACCAAAATCATAAATACTTTTCAACCTAGTCAGAAAGTGCTGAGAAGGTTAGTGTTTTGTATTTAATTTTCGACTAATAATCACAGAAAGAAAAGCGCAGAAAGGGACTCTCAGGCCTTTCGTCTTCGTTCGGACAACAAAGGGGCCGAAAAGTTTAACAATTAGGATTATTTTGGGAATTTCTATATAATCGATGCTATCGGTATCATTCATCTTTCTTGCTTCTTTTATAATTAATCTGATGGAGGATGGGGGATGGAGCAAACATATTTTCATATTCAATTATATATGCAAGTGATGACGCCTACAGCTCAAACGAGGATACTCCACTGGTATTAGGACACCTTAGAAAGACCCCCACGGAGGGCACCCCACCCATCGGCCTAGAGCCCACGCATAGCTAATCGGCCGTAATCCCACAAACCAAACCAAACCACTGGCATCAGTTACAAAAATAAATAAATAAATAAAATAAAATAAATAAATGAAGATAATGACCATGAGAGCACACTAAACATATTCATTGGTTTCTATTAAAGAACGCAGTTTTACTTTACTTTAAAGAAATAGACTAGTCTGAAAATGAAGCTTTTTAAAAATGTTAACTTAAAATCTTGTATTACAAGCCATGAAATGTGTTAAAAATTTACTAGCTATCAATTTATTTCAGAAATATCCTTTACAAAAATAGTGTGCAAAAAAAAATTTCTTTTTTTTTTAAGAAAGAAAAGACTAACATTATTTTTTAATTAGAAAGTTTTTTTTTTAAATAGCGATATACATATACTTCTGAGCAAACTTCATTTAATTTTGATGTAATACTTTTGTAAATATGTACAGCAATTTAATTATGCTATTTTAAAAATATTTGGACCCCTTAACCTGCTTGGAAGCGAAAATCTCTTCTTTTACTAGAGATTATGATATTTTAATACTTGATTTTGAATGATGCTTGAACGCATTAATTGACAAGATTTTTTTTGTTTTTATTTTAATGTATATACCTGGAATGGCTACCATTCTGGTTTAATGTATCCACTGCCTAAACCTGGAAAGCATTACAGAAAAAAAGTTTTTCAATTAACAATTTAGAAGCAAAAAGATTAATTAACAACGGAATTTACCTTGTATAGAAATGTAATACACATAATTTTCTATTTATTATCAAGAAAGGTAAAACGAAGATCATTATATGCGTAGCAGGATTTACACTTTTGAATGATAAAATACGAAAATCCAAGTGTACATACTTTACATACAAACAAAAATGTTTCACTGCAAGTACTCAGAAAATGTTTTTGTGTCCACAGATGATTTAAAATTATTTAAATTAGAATTAAGTTAAAAAAATGAGTTAAAAACAAAGCAATTGTGCAGCAAGATCTATAAAAATCCGTTGCACAGCTCACTTACTAATATCGAGAGCAGAGAGAAATTTTAGAACTGAGAAAACTGTTTTTAATTTAGTGTAGTTTTTAGAAATTATGATTTGAAAGTAGCGTAACAGTACCGTTCTTCCCTATTACATGTTAATATTGAATAAAAAAATTTGGTGCTCTCTTCTGTTTAAATTTTCGCCTGATATACTTATTAAAGTAGGATTACTTATCGTTTAGTTGGTTGCAAAGCGCCATTTCGAAAATGAATGCAAATTTTAAAAATAATTCGGGAAGAATGCCCAATTTACGTATGATATTAAAATATTCCATTGTTCAGCAAGAAAAAAAAGTTTATTTTAAATCAAACTGTGTAATCTGGGAGAGCTATTTAAAATCATACAAATGACGGAAAATGACGTAAATTTTGTGGCAGAATTTGTGAATCTGACATAATTTTTAATTCATGGCATCAATGTTTTTGGCTGGGTTTACGGATGTCAAAAACGTGATGCCATGAATTAAAAATTATTGATATTTGCATTCACAAGGAATGAAATACATCATGTATTATTTTAAATTTGGCATTTTAGAATTAGTATTTTCATTTATAGAATACGCCATGAACTGAAAAATGATCAAATGATTTACATTAAAAGTGAATTTATAAAAGAAAAACAAACAAACAAAGAAAACAGAATCTTTAATTCATTACTTTGTAGTTGTTTGTTGTAGGGAAAAGCTTATCTATGGGTTCTGGTAGAGATTCCCGGCTTTTGGCAACATCTTCCCATTCTTCCAAATGATGCTGAAGAAGATTCTGACCCTGAAAGAAAAAAATATGTAAAAGGACGTGAAAGGTGTTTATTGACTATACTTATTATAGTATAATATGATTAATAGCTGTATATTATCCATAATACATACATTTTTTAGGTGTCATTTAATATTTATGGGTCGTTGTAGATAAGTTTTAAAAAATAACTATTAGTAAAATTTTTATTCATTATTATGCCGTCAATTGAAGCTAATGTAATCAAATTTATTTTATTATTTTATTAATTAATTTCAAATGTAAAATTATGAATTAAATTCAAATATTTATTAATTAGATTAATTGGTCAAGTTTTTGAAAATACTATTCACAGTTAAACATGTACAATAGCTAAAACAAAATTATTTTAATATATTTTTATAAAAATCGATGTATTAATATAAAAGTATATTTTAACTAAGCGGATCATTGAATGCTTCTTTAATATATTTAAAATATACTTTATAAATATTATGCACAGTTAAACATACAAAACAAGTAAAAATTATTGTCATCATTTTTTAGGTCGTTGTACTTGAAAATACATGTTTTACAAAGCGGATTATTGAATATTCCTTTAATGTTGAAAATCTGTTTTAAAAAATATTATAAAGAAGAAAAAACTTCATCATTTCGGCAGTTATCAAATCTTTTAAGTAGCTACCATACAGAAGAAAATATTTGAAGAAAAAAAATTTTTTTAATTATAAAATTTTTTCAACAGTAGGATTTCAGTTTCTGAAAAATAAAAAGGAAAAATAAAATAATTTTAAACAATAAAATGTATCCCATTTGTAAACAACGTTTTCCTTCATGTAATGGCCCTAAATTTTCAAAAAAATGTTTTCTAACACGGAAAGGCATTAAAAGTTGCTTTTTTTTTCTTTCTTTCTGCTTTCATGACAATTTATTTTGGAGCTTTATTTTCAGACGCATTTATTCCAACAAAATGAATACAGCACGTTTGTTTGAAAACTTTCGGGAAAAACGGAAAACTGAAATGATGACCCATGTTTTGCTACAATAATACTTAGCAGCTCATGTGCATACAAACATTGTTTTACAAAAAATTCTTTAAAATTCGGAATGAATAATATTTAAACAAAGAATTAAATTTACGATACATGGAAAAATCATACAAAATATTTATTTCTAAAAATTGCTTTTTGATCTGTTTTGTACCTTGTTGCCAAATTTCTTGAAAGGAACTTATTTGTTCATTATTACAAGTCGCGAAAGTCGAAAATGAAACGTAATCATCTTGAAAGTTCTCAATCGTATAAATGACATTAAACAATTAGACCGAATAGCATCTTGTACATTGAAAGATTTCACTCTAAATAAAAACATTAAATATACATTGGTTTAAATTTAAAATGAGCAAGTGAAGTGCATTATAACAAAAGTATTTAAATTAAGACTTTGTATGTTATAAATGAAAGGTCCACGGGAAGAACGATGAGAGTCCAATACAGCTGATTCTCCAAAAATCGAAAGGCGCACGGGACTTTCATCGTTCTTCCCCAGTAGACTGTATCTTTGGGCTATCTTTTCAGCGGATTCTCATCGTTCTTCCCCAGTAAACTGTATCTTTGGGCTATCTTTTCAGCGGATTCTCATCGTTCTTTCCCCTTATGGATTAAGGATATTAATAGTGCCACTAATGAACAACAGAATGCAGTAGAAACTTCAACATTGACGAAAAGTGGACTCTCATCGTTCTTCCCGTGGATCCTTCAAATGGTGTGATGCAAATTTTAAAACAAATATTTGATTTACTTTATCCTGCTCTTGAGCTAAATAAATCTGAGAAATTTTTAAGTGCGTACTATAACTTACTTTACCCCTTTGAAGCGCAAACATTTTCACATCAATGTAGAAGATCAACTGGATAGACTGCCCAACGCTGAGAAAGTGCAGCCGTTGCCATCGATCTATTTAACTACCAACAACATAGCGGTCGATTGAATCGCTCATGTAGGGCTACAGACCTAAAGAAGTTTTCTGACACAGCTGGCTGCGCGAACGCCCAGCCAGTTGTTTATACTTTATAACTAAGGTATTTATTCTTTTGATCAGTTTAAGAAAATTTTATTTAGAATTTTATATCAGATGTTCAGTAATTTTAAATAGTTTTCAAAATAAATGCGTTTTAGATAATTCTGAGCATTCGAATAGTGTTTTGAAAATATATAAATAACATGAGTCTAATTAAACATTATTTCGCTGTAATAATTATAATAGAGCCAGCCAAAATAACTCTTTATTTCTTAATACGTCAGATTTATTTCTCCATTTGCATAGAAAATAATGCTGACATCTTACATAAAGTATGTTTTCGACTAAGTGATATAATAAAATGATAATGTTAATTTAGGGCAAGTATAAGGGTTGTCCGAATAAAAAGGGGGACACGTGCTGTTGCGTCAGAATGACTACAGCTATATCACCGAAGCGCCACCGGACACGGATTTAAAGGGCGGTTCCACGCATGCGCTGCATTCGGCGTTTAACAGTGAAATCTGTAGAGGAAAATTGATCGAAAGTAAAGTCGTGGTCTACATAGATGCGCCCAGATCGGAATGACGAGAGGTAGTAAGGTTTCTGGTGGAGGAAGGTGATTCGACGCATTATACTGCAGTACTCCGAAGAAAATAATAAAATTAAGCAAACGGGCAGAGATTCTCACCCAACAAGTTATCCTCCTCCATGACAATGCTCATCCACAAGTCTTCCCCAGCCCCATGAAAGCCAGACAACCTTAAACGAATTCCGTTGGGAAGTGCTGGACACCCACCGTGCACTCCGGGATTGTCGCCCTGCGACTTCCATATCTTTAGACCACGCAAGAGAACATTAAAGTGGAAACGTTCCCATGTGATCGATGAAGTGGAGGAAGCTGTGCAACACTTCTTCAGGAATCCACCACGATCTTTCTACAACAGTGCTTCCCACAGTGTGGTACGCTTACCCCTGGAAATGGAGATAGCATTCCTTCTGCGAAAACAGACCTAACGCCGAATCGGTCGGCAGATGACGCTGTTGTACCAAGTAGTGGGTCGTAGCATAGTAGCATACCATGTAGCATAGTATTGCTATGAAAGAATTTGCATTTTATTTTTAAATTAGTGGTTTAATTTATTTTTCAATTTGAAATGCCCTTGGTCACCATATTAGTATATGTTTCTTATGAATACGTACTTGTTTGAGGGATTTAGTATGGATGTCAAAAAAATACATAAACCTCAGGAATTGTTCATACCTTGAACATGTTATGTTCCTTTAGACCCCGTAAATATTTATATTCACTAAGCCAGCTCCTTAGTGCCTAGACATCGCGAATATTTTTAGCAATTTGTGCTGATACATGTAGTGATGAATAAATTTTCTACAGCAATGTTTTCGAATAACTTCATAATACCCAAATTTATGTCTGAAATAAATAAATAAATAAAAATTACAATAATAAAAATCTGTTTTCTATTGCCCCCAGAAATATAAACCAAGTCAAAAGAAAAAATAATAATAAGCTGTAAAAACCAGCAGTACCTTGAAATCAACGCGATGACGTATTTTGCATAAGTTTTTACTGCAGTGGCAACAACAGCAACAGCAATAACATAAAAAAAGCTCTGGATTATATTTTTAAATCTCTAAGTGAACTCATCTGACACGTGCCAAAGTTAAGTCTCGTGTCAGTTACGCTTGTCCGTAACTGTAACCTAGAGATGACACAAACTTCGAACCCTTCAAATCTCATAAAATATTCATCCAGATACGGTACACAAGATTTCGGGCAGAAAGCCAACAGATAATTTTATTCCAAAAGAAAAAAAAAAGTAAAGAAAAGAAAGGGAAAGAAAGTATTCTCGAAGGTTCATTTAGAAGCTGAAGAATCGAAGAGATCCAAAAGAAAGCCACGAACGAATTGTTCGATGCATGAATATATTCCAGAGAGGTAATTCAACGATGTGTTGCAGGAAAAAAAAGTCACTGATATTGCTATTCAATGTATATTTATTTTGGGAAGAAAGAAAAAGAGAAGAATTCTGAAAATATTTATTGTTAACATTTTGCGGGATTTCCTTAAAGTGACTCCACACTACCTGCTCATTGCGCTGAAATAACTCTTATCACATTTCTTTTCTTAGCAATGACCATACATTTTGATTTATGTGCAGTGTTAATTATCCAAGAGCACAGGAAACCAAAAATGCACTTTTTCACTTTTTATTTCGCGTTTTGGTCGAGTTTCTCCAGTTTTCTAGTGATAAAAAATTTCACAGATATAGTGTCATGTTGAATCCCAAAGTCAGTTATTATAATTATAACTATTATACGAGGGTCATCCGGAAAGTTAGTTTCCCACAGCCAATATAGAGGAACAAAACATTATGACCTGGAAAAATTTATTAAAAAAAAAAAAAAACACACAACAACAATATTTATCTACTTCTCAACATAAAAATGACCTGAACAGTAACACTTGTCACACCGTAGCATAAGTTTTTGTGGTACAGTGTCATAGAAGTCTGCTGCCTGAGAGAGGAGCCAGAGTGTTATAGTTATTTGCAGTTTCGTCAGTGGAAAAGCGATGCACGTACAGGAATTTCTTCAGATAGGGTGGTAGTACTACCTTATAATACCGATCTTGCTTCCAGTGACTTGCACCTGAAGAAATTCCAGTCCGGACATCACTTTTCCTTTGACGAAGATTGCAAACAACTGTGACACTCTGGCTCCTTCCTCAGGCGGCAGACTTCTATGTCACTGGACTACAATAACTTATCCCACAATATGACAGTGTTACAGTTCAGGTGAATTTTATCTTGAGAAGTAGCTGAAGTATTTCTGTATCTTTTGCAATAAATTTTTCCAGGTAATAATACTTTGTTCATAGATCTTTTCATAGATCATGGGAAACTTACTTTCGTGACGACCACCGTAATTTTTTGACAAGTGAGTTGGTATGCAGGAATATCTAATGTGGAGTATTTCTAATACTAAGCAATTTGTTTTAACTAAATACACAGAAGGAAGTATTGGGTATACTTTACCTGTGAGTGGAAGACTAGATTGTGTTTAGTGAGCGAACACTGCCTTTCAAGTACAAAACCATAGCGTCTCCGTTCTTGAGTAATGGCCTAATGGAACAGAAATGAAATAAATATATATATATATATATATATATATATATATATGCATATACAGGGTGTTCCAAACAGGTGGTAACTGGCCATTATCTATTACAAGAAATAAGTGGGCAATGTAAATTAAAAAACTGCTCAAAATAAGATCGGAAATAAGACTTTGTTACGAAAAAAATCCTCTCGTTCATTTTCAAAAAGCTGAAATTTCAATTTTTATACGATCCTCGTACAAAAAATTTTCGAATTAGTAAAATGTGCCACGTACACGAAAGAAGTGAAGTACAAAATTTCATCATAAAACGTCTCAGAGATATCTTTAAATAAAGATGATCGGAAGCTATATATTAATTTCAATGTAAACGTTTATTGCGAGAATGGAAAAGAATATTTCTTTCGTAATTTCTGTACGACCCCTGAAATACGATCATCCGGTGTTCTCTTCGTTCTATATTTTCTCTTCCGGAGTGGTTTAAGTAACCATATATTTATCCTCATAGCTCTGACCAACTCTAGGATTGAGAATTTTTTGTACGAGGTCGTATACAAATTTAAAAAGTGTAACTTTTTGTAAATGAATAGAGGAATTTTTTCTTAACGAAGTCTCATTTCCGACCTTACATTTTTCAGTTTACAATGTCCACTTATCTCTAATAGATAAAGAATTAAAGCCCATTACCACTTTTTTTGGGATACCCTGTATAATGTAAGTTGATTTTTGTGTAGAATTATAATATTATGCTTATTCTAAATCTGTATCCATTTTTGAAAATCCTCGTATTATTAGTGAAATTATCTTTTAAAATGTCCTTTCTAGTTATCTGAATAGTTCCGAAACTTTAGTAGGAAAACTAGAGATTGTTACCGAAATTTTTTCCACATATCATAGTAACGGGAGTAAATTGCAAATACCAACAGTCACAGAATTATGAAGTTCATTATTTTGAACAGTTTCCATGATAAAAGAAAGTAGGTATGCGTTCATTCTGTTCTAAGACATACTTAAAATCATTTTCTATGGAATAAGAGAGAACGAATAGTTCATGGAAAAAAACTGAATTAGCTGCTAATTACCGGTCTGTTCAAACAGCGAGGATTGGAAATAAACTATGCATTTGAATGAACTATAAATCAGAGCTCTATTCAATAGACTAGTTTAGTGGAATGATAAAATAAATGCCTGTTTCCTTCGATTAATTGAAATTACTTGTCTTTTACTGAAGGAAATACTCATTAGGTCTCATTACTCTTCTGATCAATGTTAATGAATGACCGACTGTTTAAGGTTAAAGAAAGAAATATTAAAACTTTTAAAAGATTTACCTGTTTTAAGCTCCTTTCACAAAAACAGTCTAATTTCATTTTTTCTTCTTCCAGTTGCTGTAAATTCTAGAGAAATAGTTCAGGGGTAAGTATAAATTTAAAACTCAAGAGTAGACAATGTATAAAGAATGATAAATAAAAAAGTTTAATAATACTATATGTGTCTGAATGTATTTTGTATTTAAACTGTAATGGCTTTATCAGGGTTGCGAGATTGGCCTTTTTTAAGGCCAAATTCACCAAAACATGACTGCCAGATTGGCCTTTTTTTAAAAGGCCAAATTTGATAAATTTGGCCTTAAAAGAATGCCAGTCTGGCCACCCAGCCTTGACGCCTTATCGCTGTAACATATTTCATGTAATATTAAAGTTATAAACATCTAAAAAATTTCATTTGTTCTTTAAAAAAAGCCAATCTGGCAAGCCTGGTTTTAATTATCTGAAAATACGTATGTTTTGATAGTTTCATTGTCTTATGAAAATAAGAAACACTCAAAAAATGAATGAAATAACGTTATTGGATTTTATTTTATTAATGCTAATAGTTATCCCAGCTCTATATTATCACAGTTTGAATCTGATATTTTCGGTATTTTAATTTTTTTAACATAAGAGCTTTGCATATCTGGCACAGCATAGCATAGACGACTGATGAAGAAATTCCTTACATGCTTAGAATTTAACTTTCTTTTAAAAATTGAACCTGGTAACTAGATTTAAAAAATAACGACCAGTTTTCACCCAAATTCCAAAATATAAAGAAATATCGCAGTTTGAATTTGAATTAAAGATGCTAACGAAACTTAGAATTACGCATAGACTTCAAAATGTTGCAAAGAAACTTACTTTTGATATCATAAACAGAATACTCTTGCAAAATCGTAATGTGGAAAATAATTAAATTAATTAATAAATTGAAAGATAAATAAAACAGAGGCACAGCAAAATCTTCTTACCACCAACTTAACTTTTTCAAGTATTTCAGATAAACGAATACAATATTTCTATTAGAAGAAAATAATTAGAACTAGTTTAGTCGTAATAAAATTTCCCCTTACACAAATTTTTCGGAATTACGAATTTTATCCTCGGTGGCTTCAAATTTGTTATATCGAGATTATTGCTGTACTTCGCGAGGTCTATCTTTCCTTATCTTTGAACAGTTGCATAGCACATTTAAATGCAAGATGATAGACCTTAATGGAACTAATGTGCAAAAATTTAAACCGAAAATAAAATTTGAAAAATCCAGTAATAATTATAATAATTATAAATTTAATGAGTCAAATTATTTTCTTAAATAATAAACTCTGAGGACATGTGATAAAATGATGCTCATCCTATGACTAGGAGAAATTACAATCATCAGAAAATATTACTACAGTGCAATTTGAAATTGGAAACTGGCAGCATGGAAATGAGAGTTTCAGCAATTCATTAACAATTATTCGGCATTTGAACTGTTTTACAAACCTGTAGTATAATTTATTTAAAAAATAAAAAAAATTTCAATTGTAATACAAATAAACCGCCATTTTGATTTCTTCAAGTAATCTGTGCTTTAATTTTCAATTTTGCAACTTATTTTGATTAAAAAAGTTTCTGGCATTTGTTATAATTTTATAAATGGATATTTAAAATGCCTTATCACCAACATTTTGAAGTCATTTCAATCCTTTCTTAAAAATTAGATAAAGTTGAGTAATGAATTGTCACATTTAGCGTTTCAAAATAACAGAAATTTAATCTATCCTTTTCATATTGAAAATTGCAATATTTAATTTTCAAAATGTTTTAATTTTTTTCAAGTCAAATTACGTTTTTGTTAACTAAAAAAAGAATTTTAAAAAGTCACATTGTTCTTATAATCGCGGAGAAAAATGTGCAATTTTTATGAGTTCGAAGATGATATTGTTGTATTGTATTTTAACACCTGTTTTAAAATTATAACTCTCTGAAACTAAATAGAAAATCGTCCCTACAGCAGTAAACGCTATTCCTAAAATAAGTATGTATGAAATGTATTCCACTTGGTAAGTTACCGTTGTCTGGGTTTAGAAATGCGCTGCATAGATACTCGCAGGCTAATTATGTTTGATTGCTTCTAGCAGACAAATATTTCATTAGAGATGGAACCACGTGCCACAGCAAGTGGAGTTCGTTAAATACTATAACGTCAGAAATCGCTCCAATTAGGTTTCCGAATTCTTTTTCCACTGAGTATGCAAGAACTTCCGCGTACTCGTAATTCAGTATTTGGACATAACTGAATGAATTTAGCACACGAGAACTGTGATGCAAAATCGATATCGATGCAATATGAATACAACAGCTTCCAACTTGCTATAGGATTAGTTATTGAAGTGACTTAAACGAATACAGTTAAAAAGAAGTGTGATGATTTTACACCTGTCGATAGCAAGGAGAAAAATATTTGATTATCTTGAAATTTTGATTATACGTTGCTTTTTTAAAGGATTTGTTATTGAAGTGTCCTTAACAACTGCAGTTAAAAAAAGTGTAATAATTTTACACCTGTCGATAGCAAGAAGGAAAAAATTTGCTTATGACGAAACTCTACGTATACATTGCTTTTTTAAAGGATTAGTTATTGAAGTAACTTTAAGAACTACAATAAAAGAAAGTGTAATGATTTTACACCTGTCGATAGCAAGGAGGAAAAAATTTGCTTATCGCAGAACTTTTCTTTGCTGAAGTATTAGTTATTGAAGTGACTTTAACAAGTGCAGTTAAAAAAAGTGTAATGATTTTTCACCTGTCGACAGCAAGACGGAAAAAAAATTTCTTATGAGGAAACTTTGCTTTGATAAATGATTAGTTATTGAAGGGAGCTAAACAATTGCATTTATAAATGTGTAATGGTTTTACACCTACCAAGGAAGAAAAAAGTCCTTATTGCAAATCTTGCGTGTACGTTGCTTTGCTAAAGAATTAGTTATAAAAGTGACTTGAACAGACAATTGCAGTTAAAAAAGTGTGATGATTTTACACCTATCAATAGCAAGGAAGAAAAAAAAACTGCTTATTGCGAAACTTTGCTTTGCTAAATTATTAGTTATTAAAGTGACTTAAAAAATTGCAGTTAAAAAAGTGTAATAATTTTATACCTGTCGATAGCAAGAAGAAAAATTATTTGCTTATCGTGAAATTTTGCGTATACGTTGCTTTTTAAAAGGATTAGTTATGGAAGTGACTTAGCTCATTTATGCCTAGAGTCCCTTTTTTGGGACGGCATTTTCGCTCTCAGTCGAAAACGTTATTTATTTTTACTAGCTTTTATTCACGAGTATTGAACTCCAACTCCACAAAATATTTTAACATGGCGAAGTAGGATGCTGACATTTCAATTTTTATACATAACGATTTTAAAAGAAATTTTTTGTGCAAGAAGTTGATATTTATGTCCCCAACTACTTTGAGGCTTTGGGGATAAAATTTTTCACATTGCCTACATTAAGTACTTTTATTTACTAATATGGATCAAAGTTAGTTTATGTAATAATTATGTTTAAGAGAAAAAAAAAAGATTCAGACTGACAAGTAATCTTAGTTAAGTTTTAAGCAATTGGAACTTAAATTTTAGGGTCAGTATTTAAAAGTTGCCATACATACTAGTAGCCAAAATCTGATTGCGCCTTATTGCAAAAACACAGCATATGAACTTGAGATTTTGTTTAGTTTTTCAAAAAAATCGGTGAATTGTTTCTTCCTTTCGATTTTGGGAGAAACAATTCACCAATTTTTTCTTTTTGCGTGCGTGTGTATGTGTGTGAGCATAAATGCCAAAACACCCTTTTTTTACACGACATTGAAGTTCTGCAGCATTATTTTGTCACAAACATACGAATGTTCTTGTTTTGCTAGATACTGAATAGCTGAAATAAATCACAGATAATCTGGCCAAGGAAAATAGAGTTTACTGTATAATATATATCCACTTGAAAGATGGAAAACAATTTCAGACTATTCTAAAATACTAAAAATATGACAGCACGGGTGTCCCTGTGCAGGTAATCGAATGCAGGATTGGAAAATCTGAGCTCGATTCGAAATCGATCAAAGATTACCTCGTTTAGACCATGCGCATTAGAGATGAGACGGGCTCAGCCCGAGCCCGAACCAGCCTCGGGTTCTGTAATTCACGATTACGTTCGGGTTCAGGTTCGAGAGAAATTTCTCCTTTATTGAACATGCTCCTTGTAAACAGATTTTAAAATCCGATTCAAAGGAGAAATAAACTAATTATTATTATTGGATAAACTTGAATATAAGGAATAAGAAAGTGTATTAGGAGTTTGCAATTATATTTGTTTTTGATTTTTACAAATGGCAAACTTTATGATATTCTATCAATGAAGTCTCACTTTCATTTATCTCTTAGCTGAAATTTCGGGCTCGGGTTCCGACATAAGTAATATCGTTCGGGTTCGGGCGGGCTCGAATTGAAAGTCCTCGGGCTCTGACTTTAAAAAATGAGCCTGAACTCATCTCTAATATACAATAAATGTGTTGGTCCGTGTGTCTTCTCGTTGGATTGGCTATTAGATAGAAGAGGGGCTCAAAATCGGTAAATATGTCTCTTCCGATGCCGCAGAAAATTATAGGTTAGCGTTTTTAAAACGTAGAGTTACAGTTAAGTGCTTTATATAGCAAATTCTCGTCTTTAAACGACAATAAATAAATAAATAAAGAGAACATGGCGAATAATTAAATATCTTAAAAGAAATATGAATAAACATTAAGGAAGAAGAATTGTAATTGAACAGTAAACCTACTTTGATTTCTTTATCCAGATTACCACTTCTTCCTTTGTTTTTCTTTCTTTGTTTTTTTACAATAGCTGCAGCTTTCAGATAAGACTCTTGAAGACATTTATGCTGCTGTACAAACCTTTTCTGTTCGCACTGTAGGCAAAGAAAAAAATATAGAACAGCAAAACTTTAGTTCAATTACATTGCTGTATACACGAGACAGTTTTCCATAACAGTACCTTTACTCTTTTAAATATAACTACTTCACACTAATTTAAGTCGCATTCTTAAATTATTAATGATTTTTGATATCGTGAAATTAAACTTCTGAGTTCATCGCGTATTTAATGAAATAAACGTGATGATACCAGCATGAACTTCATGATATTGCTAGGATTTCAAGTTGATCGAATGATGATTCAGTTGATGAATGAAAGTGGTGATGATGATACACGAATATATTGATTTACGAACATAATGCTTTCTCAATCGATGAACTGTTTTGGAAACTGATTGCAGAGGTGAATTACTTTGAAATTATGGAAATGTTCCAGACTGTTGTTTACAATAAAATCTCTGTTAAAAATGAAGATCCCACCAACTTCCACAATGAACATTTAATCACATCTACAATAGCAAATTTTAAAAGAAGACAGTGTCTTCCTCAGTAATCTGAAATCGTGCAATATTTTTGCAGAGAAGATACTGATAAAATTCAGTTGGTATCACGACTTTTAAACACATATATATGGAGATGGTCCTGTAACAGGTTTCGTACAATTTATTAGAAATCTAGGCTTCTTTTTGAACATCTAGCTGCATACCATAGAAATACAACCTATGCAAGGATATTTTTAGCCGATTTTAGCTGTATTTCAGCTGATGTTAGTGAATAAGTAAATGTAATAGTAGTAGCAGAAATAGTTAACACATTTACATATTATGTGCCACGTGAATTAAAAAGATAACGTAGTGACAGAAAGTACTTGTTACACTAGTTCATAATATTGTCCATTGTTCAATTATAAATAAATATCTGGTAATGATAATTAATTGAACTAAATATCACCATACGAAACTTAACTTGAAGACGGACTTGTTGCTGATTGATTAACACCATCGTTACATCTATACTATTAAAATCTGTGCGCGTCTGTCTGTAACATCATCTCCTCCGAAACGGCTGGGAGTTGAGTTTCGATCGAGGTATCCACGGATTCGAAAAATTCCGAGGAAGGTCTTCCGCTAATTTAAATTTCGAAATTCGAATTAGTTCAGAAGATATTGATTTAAAAAAAACCCGTCAAAAACGCCAATTTTTGCTCTCCGCAATTCCGCGATTGTAACCACTGTAGTCAAAAAAGTGAGAAATGAGCATCCAGATTGCCATGTTTGGCGAATTTATTAAATGATTTAGACTCTTGAAACTTTAAAAATAAAAGAATAATAATTTTATTTTCTGTTTAGATTATATTTGCTAGGTTATTTTTTAATTGAAATATCGTCTGCGTAGGAAATCAGAGCAGGAATGCAATCTTTCTTAGACGTAAAAGAATAAGGACTCAGACTATGTATAATTGTTTTAGTTTGGCGAAAAATAAAATGGCTGATATGGCATATTTTGAGAAAGTAGTAGGTTCTACCGATTTGCACAGTTTTAGGCTTGGCGCAATGTACTGCGAGCGAACCGAAATAGGTTTAGGTTTGTCTGTGTAGGTTTTATTTCAATACGGCGTTAAATTTTAATTTTCCATGAAGAAATAGTGCAATTATTAAAGCGATTTTAAGCGATCGATCTTCGGGGGAATGCCGCCAAATTTCAAAAGAAATGAAATTCTCGCATTCGGTAAATTGGAATAAATAAAACACGTTATAGTTGATAATTTAAAATACTGCTGTGCTACTTTTCAATTAGATGGCTTCATTAATTTTCAATTAAATTAAATTTACTTTTTTAAAATCATTTTTGGCGAACGAACCATACACAAATAACTGTTTCCCCTTTTGATTGCTGTTAAATCAGTGCTTAGAATGATTCTCTGGAAGAAAAAAAAATCTCGCAAAATGGCGTATGCGGATTCCTTCTTTAGTACCTTTCTTAGAAAAGTTGGCGATAAATATTCAAATGTAGCGTAACTCCGTGTTTAATAGCGTGTGTATTTTTGCGTTTGTACTGCTAATTCTATGGTACGATTGAGATGAGCGAATGTTACGAGCGGATGGATAGATTATTTTTTTTTGATTCCGCCAAACAGGGTATAGTAAAATAGGAATTCTGTATAAATACGAATGTTTTTTTTTTCGGAGGGGGTGAGATGAACGAGACTGTTTTTAAGCTTGGTAAATATAGCTGGTATTGCCTATAAATTATTGCATTTACTGTGAAGCAGTTCCACGATACCGAATAAACCGAGAAAAAGCCTGAGCAAGGTCATCCGAGAGAAGTTGATTCTTTTTTGATCGCCAGTGACACTGACATAGTGTTTTTGCCATCATGTTGCAGTCATATCAGATCTGCACTCATGACGTCAACGTTTCATCACGATATAAATAATTTTTCACTTTTTTAGATTCCGCATCACTGGGTTTAATTCGAATTATACGTGTAAGGAGAATGTTCTTTTCCTACCGTGCGGAGAACGGGTACGCAGCTAGTATTATAGGAAGATTTGATGAAGTGCGAGTTCTAAAGTATACATGTTCCTAAAATTCGATAGTAAAATATAATTGTTTACTTACTAAGAGGAAGTTTAGGTACATGAAATACACATTTATGATTTGTACATTCACAGAAATTACTTTAATGATGTTTCAACTGTGAAGTGCTTGAGTTTCATTACTTATCTGAAAGCATGACAGCAAAAGTATATTAAATTCCTCAATAACATTTGCAATAAGTTGAACGGAAAAGATTTAATTTCAAACTCAAGCTACCTTGTGTATCCTAAACCTTTAACACATTAGATGAGTTTTAAATCAACTAGGCACATTATGTAGTAATTATTATCTAGTCTTATTTTATGAGCTCGAGCAACAGATGGACCTCAATCGATAAATGCTAAAACATTAGATTTCTTGTTATTCTCACTGATAGTGGATCTGACTGACTGCACATTTGCATATCTACATATCCCTAAATCTATCTATTTCTGTAAAAAAAAAAAATATATATTTATTTTGTTGTTATAGATAAAATTATGTAAATTTCAAAGAATTCAAAATTTCTTTTTATTAGAAGATTACATCTGCAACTTTTGTCAATAGGCTAAATTGAAATTACTGGAGCATAATCTTAAAAATATGGCTTTATAGTTAAAAAAATTTGTATTTTATAAATATAATTAGTTTTTCAACGGTTCAAACTACCTATTCCATATTACCCGACTATTTTCTATTAACCCCCATTCGTAACTTTGAAAAAAAATAATTTTTCTATAACAACAAAATAACTTTTTTTTTCTTACAAGTGACATTTCGTTACAATTAGTTATAGTATGTACTCATGATGATTTTGAAGATTTTATTGAAAAACCTGTAATGTTATACTTAGAAATGTAAACGGTATCCCTTAATACTCTCCTCTTCTCTATATAGAGAATAAAACATTATTTCTTGCAAAGGAATTAAGTCAGTTATCCAATGCTACTTTTCGAAAAATATTTTTGCCTTATTCTTTACTATGCAAAAACACCTCTTATCGAAAAATTTAACTACATTGTGAATCACTAACACAGTAGCGTTACTGTTTAGACTTCTACGCGTTAAAAAAAACTATTAGAACAGGCAGATTAACATATAAGGTCGATTGAATATTCGATGTAACTACTCTTATGAAAGAGAGCACCGATGGAAAGGGAAGAAAAGTTTATTGAACATTGAATATTAAAAATCTTTTCATATTTATTATTTCGTGTACTTACGGCAACAACCTTTGTGTCTTTATCAATATTGGTTTCCAATGGCACTAAGAGATCAACGTAGAAGGCTTTCAACTAAAATGAAAAGAAAAGATACATATCTATGAAAAAGAATGAAGGAACATTATTGATTATGTGCATGCCAATATATGGTTACTGAATTGATCGAAACCTTAAAAAAAATCCTCGTGAATAAAACGTAAGGAATAATGGTATTTATTAATAGTAACACCTTAATATCGTGGCAAAACGTTTTGGGGAATTTGCAGAATTTTCTTGTCACAGTTTTATCAGAGCAACGTTCATAGTAATATTTTCACATCTGTACGTAACAAAATTGGAAATAGTTTCTACTCGGAGCTCCGTACCTACGTCATTACGCATTTTAAGTGTTACTGTTTTTGATATATTACACTTTGATAATCCGGTGGTTGGTTAGTAGGGCACATTCAATAATCCGGCACTCTTGGGAACACGCATGTTATATTGTATTCCGATCCGCCGACCACCTCGAATGTAAACAAGCATGCCTGCTCTGGTGTTTCATCTCCCTCTTGTGTCATTATTTTGCAGTTTACCTAATGTACTTTGTAGTGTATTTATATAGTGTATACGACGAAACGAAAGCACACAACTTTAAGTTTCTCTCAAAAACTAAAGATCTCCATAGTCCAAATATTTTAGATAATCTGGCAAGATTATCCAGGATCTGCAAGATTATCTGTTCCTGGGCCATCGTGATTCTACCGGGCCTGCTTGTGCATTCCGAAAGAGGCCTACGGACGCTTCCTCATTGGTTAGATTCGGCCGTTAGATGACGTATCTAAGTGCTGGAACCAATAAGTGAGCATTCGTAGGCCTCTTTGGATGACTCATCGGAGTGCACAAGCAGGCCCGGTAGAATCACGATGGCCCCGTCTGGTCCCATATATGTGGGATTATCAAGATTGTACTGTTTTTGCCTACAAAGTTGAAAATTACTCATGATTTCGGTTTGTCTGTCTGTCCTACCTTGCTCTAACGCCATAAGTATGCATATCTTTTCTTTTTGTAGAGGAGCACCCAAAAGAGTTCCATGGTTTTACGCTGTGCGGACGGCCAGCCACTATTTAAAGAGTATTTTAAAGATATAAATCAATGACAAACAAAACAAAATTTATATATGTTGTTGAGGATTCAAAAAATAATGCTTTTCATAGAAAATAGTGAATACAGCATTTACAGTTCTTTGGCAAGTGCACTCAATACAGTTTTCATTAGGGTCACTGTGGTGTTGTAATTCCAGTGGGAGACATTTTACACTCGAGAAAGTCATTTCTATTCTGTGGTATAGTGGAAGTAAGTAATAACCCGGAACTCCATGCCGATAGAGAGTTGTACTATATTTTATTGACATTATGAATAATTACAAATTATATACGGTTAGTGCGGTGGCTGGCAAAATAGCGACATGAAACGTGACCTTACAGGGCAGAGACCAAAGCGTGAAGTGTCTGTGAAAAAGGTCTGAGAACCGAAAGCCAACCTGGCGATGGAGCTGAGCGCTAAAAGAAACTGTCTCCAAATAAATCGCCAGATTGTAAAAATGAAAAGAAACGTTGCGCTGTGTATGTGTATGCCAAAATTTAAATGTGACACGCCACAGGGGGGATCAATAGAGATAAAACGTAACCTATGCAAAATTATTAAAACCCCGTGGGAGTAAAGAAAACTAAATGAATTCTCAGACTAAAGGCACCAACAAACTGTACTGCAAATGCTAAAACCAAAGTGATTTAAGAAACAGTTAAATAGCATTGTAGATAGATGGGAGATTTAAAAATGGCAAACATAGTGTTAAATTTAGAATGGGTAAAGGGAAAACAGTAGCAATTATAAATGTGTGAATTAACTGCACGAAAATAAATAATAAATATGCGATTAACTGCATACAGTCATTGCTAGTACAGTCTGTGGCTGTTTAGAGTCCTTAGAAATTGGTCTATGGTAGTTTAGAGACAGTCATCCATTTCAGTTGCAATGAAATGAATATAAAAGCGTTTATTAAATCTTGCTTTTGATTTAAATCATGGAAATATCCTAATAAGTTTCTTTTTTTTTTTACGGATTTTCGAATAATTTCACATTTCACATTTTCATCATTTATGTTATTTTTATTAATACGTTTTTTATCTTGCAATGTAACCCTTGACAGAGAGGTTTCATCTGAACCTGATTCTAACCCGAAAACTTAAATGAAAATACATATTATGTTATAATTATCTGCATGAAAAAAGGGTTTCAGAAAAAAAATAGTTTAAACAGTAGTACCATGTGATATCTTAGCTTTCTTTTACCAAAACGATGAAATGAATAAAAAATCGTTTAATCCAGAAACCGCTGAATGATAATATGATTTTGTTATTGAGATAACACGTGTACATGGGTAGGTAAATATTAACATTTAATTAATGGATATAATGTTTGATATTATTTTTTTTTAATTCATAAATTAATTGAAATAAATAACACGGCATTAAAATAAATAAAAAAGCAACAGACTACAAATAACACAGTGTTGGTTCTCAAATTAACACATCATTGAAAAGTTTCGAAAAGTTTTGAAACACATCATTGAAAAGTTTCGAAAAAAACCACTTTTCCAAGAATCTTCTTTTAAATACAGAAAATCATTAACAGCTGCTGTGTACAGCGTTTTCTAATTTAAATACGAGATGCGTATATAGCTTTTCATTAATTTTTTTCTTAAGGAATAACAACATAAAAAGTGAAACGGTAAAAAAAAAGGAAAGAAATGAATAACTAAATTTTAAAATTGTGTTATGAGAAAAAAAGACCTATTAAAAAATTGGCTGTATAAGATTGCCTGTAAAAGATTACTGCGATTCTAAATGTCCTCATGAAAGGTGAAAAAATTGACTCTTTGGAACTGTGAACAAGGGAGTTTTTTAGAATTTTTGAAAAACACACCCCATTTTCTACGTTAACAGCTCATTTACACAATGTAATTGGTTTACTCTTACAGATTTTTTGCTTGCATAATACATTAAAAAAAAATTCCCCCGGCACACGGAAATTTGTTAAAAGAAAGTTTTTATCGATCGAATTTACACATCAAAATATTTTAGTTTTTAAATGTTCTGCCGATTTAGTAATTGAGTTGTGATGATATATTTATTATTATTTAAAAGAAGAAAAAACTCTATTTGATCAATATCTGAACAAACGCCATAAAATTTTTCACCTTTATATCTGTCCAACGAAGTATGTGACGAATAAAATTAATTATTTTCATTTTCGAGCTTTTTTACATCATTGGATACTCATAAAATACACATATTAAGTGCAAATTTTAAGTCCTTACAAAGATTTTAAAAAATTACACAAACCTACAATGTTTAACTGCTGAGCTTGGATTTCTTTTTGAACATCCACCAGCTGAAGCAGAGCAGTTCCTAGGAGAGAAAAAAAAATCAGATTTTTTAGAAAACTTCACTATGAATCACATTCATTAAACAACAAAAAATTAGAATTTCAGAGAAAATAAATCAATATATACAATACTTTGTACGCTCTCCTCAAGCGCACGATTGAAAATGCGCCCCACCTCATCTTTCACTTTTTTGTTTGAAAAAAATGAAGTATTGCAATCACGATCGGTATAGTTACTTTGACGAAAGTATCCAGTTTTGTTATCCCTGAATTCTGTGTGATGTCTGTACGTTCGTACTCACGATCATCCATTTTGACCATTCGTGAATTCATTTTGACTAGTTTAGGCAAGAACGTATGTATGTATGCTTTTCCCGTAATTCAAAAACGATTAGAAATAGAATGTTGAAATTGCATATTTAGACTTATATTTATATTTTAGTATTCCACTTAAAGAAATATTCGAGTGTAAGTGAATTTTCTATTTTAGCTTGGCGTCTAATTAATTAGTTTAAAACGCACAACTCGACAGGAACATGAAGATTTATAATTATATATAACCCAAATCATATATTATGATTCATAATTTTAATATAAGAAACCAGCACACGCAGTTTTTCTTTTTATTCGTTCACTTTTTTTGAGAGTTTATAGTAATGAACAGAGGCTGATCCAGATTTAGGGCGCACGGGGCGCACGATCACTCCCAGAAAAATATATTCACACTAGAAAAATGGGGCTTTCACCAATATTAAGTGGGCTTTATACTCAATAAAATGATTATTGACGATTTGCGCCCCCTTCAAAAAAAGTTTCTGGATCCGCCCTTGGTAGTGAACGCCCATAATTGGTTGCAATCTACTGGATAGTTTATTTACAGGGTCACCCCACAGGATTTTCGGTACATTAAAGTATATGGGCGTTTTAAAGTATAAAACCTAAAACGCAGTACTTTTTGACACCTGTATACTTCTTTGACTGATTCACTTAACCCTTTAACGCGCAGTGTTCCCGTCTCAGGGAACATCAAACTCAGACATTTTGACTGTTGCCAGTCACGAAGAATATATTTGATTTCTATAAAAATAGTTGCGAGTGACATAGCTCCACGAGAATCCTTTACTTTTTAGCACTTCATTTCCCGAAAAAATATTGTCACGATTATTTTTAACAGCACCTGTCATCTGCTGAAAAATGGAAGAACGCGAGAACAGCTGGATAGATTGCCCAATGCTGAAAAAAGGGCAGCTGTTGCCATCGCTCGACTTAACTACCAGCAAGATGGCGGACGATCGGAACGTTCTTCGCGTGCCACAGATCTAGAGACCCTTTTTTGACGGCAGCTGGCTGTGCCCTTTTTTCAGCATTGGGAAAGGGTTGCGCCTCAAAGGGTTAATACAGTTCACACTTAAAAAATGTTTTCTTCAATCAACGAAAGATTTTGTTAATTTAGGAAGAATTTTGTTAAAAACCAACTATTCGGTTGAAATAGTGTCAGCCAAATTTTATTGAATTCAACAAAGCATTTTTTCCGTTCAATTAACGGACTTGAAATGCAGTACCACATAAAAATCTTCTTCTCAACTAAAGTGCAACTAGAAAACTCCAAATTTTCAGACAGAAAAAAAAAAAACGGAATTTCACGAGATTTGCAACAGTAATAGTAGCTTAACTCTTTCATACTATACGTCTGCACAGTATAAACGTTTGAAATTCTTAACCAGTTAAAAACTACAATTATTTGACCTTTAGGGAAGACAAAATTTGAATGTTAGGCAAGATTTTAGAATGAATATTCAAAATTTCGGACTGGCTGTTTGAATGATTTAAAATACAAAAAGGAGTTCAATTGATGTGAACAAGGCTTGTACTATAATCAGAATAGTCATTTTTAATTTCTTTTGCGATCTTGCAATTTTCAGTACATGAGAAAAAAGTATCCTAGATGTAAGACAGATAAAGAAACAAACTTTCAGGAATGAAGTTTATTTTTCTTAAATCTAAACACATTGAGCACTGAATTTACGACCATTGTAAAAAACATGTACGATTCTTGTAAACTAGTATTTTGTTTTGTGAATATTTGAAAAGAGCCTTATTCATATACCAGAGGGAATTGCGGAAATTGAGTCCGGAAAACAACGTTGAATACAGTGTAAGCAATAAGAAGCCCCGAAAAAATGTAACCAAAAATGCTCCCTTGGTTTTTTTGGTGGAAAAATAAATAGCGGCAATATATTTACTTGAAAGAAGAGTTTTTTTGAAGCAAACGAATGTGACAAGTTAGAAGAATGGCGAACTGGAAAACTAAACATTCCTTTGGGAAAATGCTGAATAGAGGAAATTCTTGTTTAATCCAATACATGGAATTTTAAAAGAGTTCAAGTAATTTCAGAAACAGTTGTTTTACCGTAAGTAAAGATTCAATCTCCCCCGTCCTTATTTTATTATTGTTATTCTTTTTTTCTATCTTCGTCGTTCCCTCTAGTCCCTCGAACTTGATAGAACGAAGGGGAAAGTTTGCCATTTTTTTTCCCTCCTCCGAAAGCACTAAGGTTTTATACTGGAAGAGTGATGAAAATAATGGAAGTTTATTTCATTTATTTGTTTCAGATTTTTTTAAAAAGAAGACATTAGGTTGCATTAAGAAATAACAGGAAATATTTATTTTTTGATGGATCGAGCTTTTTTTTTTTTCCCCAAGATTGTATAACGTATTGGTTAGAATTTGGTCTTGCCGCGTTTCATAAAAACATGCTAACGTACGGTACACTCTGCAATATCAAGACAATCGTATACTAAAGTGTAATATAGAAGACACCCCCCCCCCCCCCTTTAACACGGATTAATACAAGACGGATTGTATAGTACGGTGGAAAAATTGCGATCATTTTCTTACTACTCCTAAAAAAACTCGTACTACACGGTGAAAGAACACTCAACGTGCAGTACGAGTTATATGAATCCGTATTGTACCACTCATAAGCACATAAGCAGTAACAGAAGTGTTAACAGGTAGTAGAGAAACATCTGTCTCATTCGCTCTTAAAAAGTGTCGCAACATTTCACCAGAACATGGTAAAACATGGTAGTTGAAAAGTTGCCTCCATAGGATGGTGAAACCTTGTTCCAACATTTGGTGATCAGGTTTAACCCTAATTCTGTGAAGCACCAAAGGTTGGAACAAGGTTTCGCCATATTATAGAGACAACTTTTCTAATACCATGTTTTACCATGTTTTGGTCAAATGTTGCGCCAAATTTTAAGAGTGAGATTTTTAAGAGTGAGACTACTACCTGTTAACACTTCTGTTACTGCTTACGTGCTTATGACTCTTACAATACGGAATCATATAACGCGGTACGTATCTACCATGTTATATGGGTGGTCTACTGTATATGTTAGGTTTTTATGTTAATGAATGAGAATTCTTTCTCTAGTACCTTATAGTAGTCCGATACATGAACTACTAGCGGCCGTTGCGTTCAACCGATCGAGATGAAATTTCAAGTACACTTATTCAGAGGGTGCAGAAACTCGAAAATTTCGGATGGCATCGCCTACTTTTCCACGCTTCAAAATGATTAGCGAGATCTGCCGAATCTGAAATCTTATCTCGGTTGATCGGTTGAACGGAATGGCCGCTAGAAGTCGAAATATTGGCAAAGTATTTTCTATGACCACCGTGTAGGAATCACTCTAAAAATCAAAACTACAAACATTCCGGCCTAGAACCCCTCCAGTATAAAAGTCGACGAATGGCCGCCATTTTGTGTAGTAGTTTGTAAGCTTTAGTGTGTTCATCACCATTTTTTGGCATTTTTGAAAAAAAAAAATCTTTCTCATACACACATATGCTATTTTTTCAAGAGAATCTTGAAGAAGTTTATTTATTTATTTATTTTTTAATGAATTCAGTGTTTTTCAATAGGAAACATTAGTGCGTGCATTATTTAGCCTTCTGTTGTGAAAGTTATAGTACATTTTTTTCTATTAAAAATTACCAAGAAAGGCAATTATCACTTTGAGTTATGCGTTTCGTGAAACAAAGACTTTCTTAATTTGTGAAAATATCTCATGAATTCACATAATGCTCATACATTTTTATCTTTGTCATAGTGCGAAATTTTAGTGCAATAATGCTAATGTAATTTTTGTGCGAGATCCTATATATTTACAATATGGCGCTGTATACTACACTGCTGGCCACCCAAATTGCAACACCAAGAAAAACAAGAGATATCACAACAAAATTTATTGTGTAGATAACATGTTGACCAAGTAACAAATGATTAAATTTACAGCATTCTATGAAGCGTGGTTCCTGCCAAAATCAGTACCCAGAGTAGCCGCCGTTGTTGGAGATCACAGCTGCCACACGCCTCGGCATTGATTCAAAGAGACTTTGAATGTGTTCTTGGGGTACAGCAGACCAAGCAGCTTCCACACGTTGCCAAAGTTGATCTGGTGTGACAGCTGGGGATGAACTCTGGGTCAGTCGTTGAGCAACCATGGACCACATGTTTTCTATCGGCGAAAGATCCGGAGAGCGCGCCGGCCAGGGAAGCAATTCAATCTGGTGATTGACGAAGAACCCTTGGACAATGCGTGCCACGTGTGGCCGTGCATTATCCTGCTGAAATATGGCTGTTGGCAAGCCCTGAAGGTAAGAAAGGACAACTGGCTCCAACACCTCGGAGATGTAGCGCTGGCTGGTTAAAGTACCGGCAATGCGTACTAGAGGAGTGCGAGAGAGATATCCGATACCGCCCCATACCATAATACCCGGTGCAGGACCAGTGTGACGGTGCATAATGCAGCTGTTCAGCATCCTCTCTCCACGGTGTCTCCAGACTCGAATCCGACCGTCGTGGTGTTGCATACAGAAGCGTGACTCGTCAGTAAAGAGAATTTCATTCCATTCTGTCGTCCACATCCTTCTTTCATCGCACCATTGGCGGCGGAGACGTCTGTGGTTCCGCGTCAGAGGTAGACAAAGCAACGGACGTCTTGCGGACAGACCATTCTGCTGTAAACGACGTCGAATGGTACGCGCAGACACTGGATGATGCGTTACAGACTGAATCTGCTGTGATATGGTTCGTGATGTGACTGAGCGGTCCGTCACTGCCATGCGTACAATCTGCCTGTCATCACGTGACGTGGTGCACTGAGGTCGATGCGGTCGATCACGTCTGTCCGTCGTACCCTCCTGCACCCAACGATCACATATCCGCATCACAGTTGTTTGGTTTCGTCCAATACGACGACCGATTTCCCTGAAAGATAACCCACAATCTCGGTATGCCACTATCCTTCCTCTGTCAAACTCGGATACTTGATCAAAAGATGATCGTTGTTTCCTACGAGGCATAATTTATCGTTTTTTTGAAAAAAAAGCAAGAAAAACACAATTGCTGTACTTGAAACCGTCGAAATCTCCAAGCCTTAAATAGCGCTTTGAGGTGGCGCCACAGGCGCGCTTGATGTGCGTCTGCGCTGAAATTCTAATCATTTGCATATCTCACCTCAGCTAATGCATGTTGTAAATTTCATATTATTTGCATGCTTCCTTCAGGGTGTTGCATTTACGATGGCCAGCAGTGTACATTGAAATGAAATATACACGCAGCCCGATGTATATTGAAACAAAATGCACGGGGTATAGTCATTTTAACATTACTTCGTTGTATTTTAGATTCTCTAGGTTCTCTTATATAATACGCATGAGGCATGATTAAAAAATTTGAAATGGAATATATCTATTTAAAAATTCGGAAGAATGCAAATAAGACACATTTCGAATTTTAAAATAGAATAGTCTGTCAAGTGATAGTCAGCTAAGGTATCGCTGAATTAAAAACTAGATTGAAAAAAAAAATGCTTAATAGATATACTAACACGGCTCGCACGTAGAATGGAAGATCTGAATTAAAATAAAAAAAAGTCTTCTCAAAACTGAAACGATGCCCTGGAGAGTACTCAGAGAAAAAGATAAAATAGCTTCAACAGTATTAAAAAAAATTGAAGCTGGGTAAAATATTTTATAAATTATTGGACAAATGTATCAATGTGACATTTTATTGTGGCCGTAAAAACATTTCCATGCCGCTCTATATTTTAGATTGGAGAAAAATTAATAATATATATTTTTTAATACACTATACATGTGTTTTTCTTTAAAAACGCAGGAAGCTAGTAGAAAACGAATAAATGAAATTATTTTTCCATTCGCATTGCAATTTTATTGTCGTGTTATATAAGAGTGAAAGTATTTTTAAGCATCGATATAATATATTTTTTTAAATGCGTACAATAATGCTTTAAAGTAATAATTTTTTATTATTACTCTTAAAATGAAGATATGTTTGCTGAGTTTGAAAGTTTGTTTTACGTAAATGCATTCAAAGTGAAATAATTTAGAAATTTAAATTATTATTATTAAAAGTTATTTTTCTTATTATATATATATCTACTATATAGTAACTTTTCAAGTTTTGAAGAAATATTTCTATCACTAAATAAATGTATTAGTTTAGGCTATAATTTGTGCGATTAAAAAATATCATTATAAACTTTTTAAAAAGTTGTTTTAAGGTAAAATGTTTAAAATGACATTCATGCAATAATCCAAATAAAACTAAGCAGTCCTTTTGAAGAAAATGAAAGATTTTAAAGTTACATTGTGTATTACAATAAGTGATATTGCTTTTCGATTATAATACGGACAATTTGTTGACCATTTATCGTAAATATAGATCAACTGATTTCAACCTTGGCAGAAGACGGAAGTTTTTGGTAATCAAACCCATTGTCAGCTGCTTGTTTTAAATCATCAGCTTGTTAAAAATGCTGTCATTAAGATTTGGAAAAGCTAAAAGGAAAACTAAAGGTCAGTAAGAGAAAAATCAGGACTATAGGGAAGATGGAACGAATCCAAGGGATTTCGCGTGCCAGGCACAACATATGGCTGTAGTATTATTTACTGCAATCATTTCCTGTTGAGTTTTAGAATAAAATCATTAAACACCTTCCGTTCAAAATTAATTAGGGATAAAACTAAACCATCATAGAACAAAAGAACGGCCTCAGTGGGAAAAACAGGAAAAGCAAAAATATTAAAGACTGTGAACAGAGTTTTACTTGTTTTTAATAAACCAAAATACGTTTTTCAAGGTAAGTGCTGGGCAGATCGCCCCTTTTTTACGATCTTAAACAACAGATTCATTTGACAGCGATCATATAGTGAGCTCAACCTGAGATTACACGCTTACTAGGATAGAATTAAAATGATCGGCGTATGTATAACTTCGGCTTCAGTAGGTTTGTATCTTTAGGGATCGCAATAACTCCTCCAGGTGATCAAACAATTTGCTCAGTACAATAGTCACTTTGAAATGATCGCCAAATGCGAACGCACTGTGATTATTCAAATGGAATTTTTATTTCTATATTATTCTTCACCATTTACTGTCGATGGTTTGAGCAATGCAGCAAATGAAATAAAATTAGAGAAACAAATTTTTTTCTGGTATAAATCAAAGGCTGGGTTAAAAAATGATTTATGATTTCAACACTGGAAAAAAAAATGTTTTGTTGATTAAACAAAATTTTGTTTGGCTCTATTTCAAATAAATCTTTTTGTAGAATCAACAAAATGTTCAGATTCAACGAAATATTTTGTTAATTTGACAAAACATTTGTTAAAATCAACAAAATTATTCGCTTGAAATAGTACCAACCAAATTTTTGTTGAATCAACAAAATTTTGTTCAATTCAATAAAACATTTATTTTTCAGTGAACACACCAAAATTATTCAAACACACCTATTCGTATTTTATGGTCTTTCTCTCAGAAATAGAAATTAGATATAAACATGAAATTTTCTAAAACTAAAATACTTTCATTTCTGCCTTATTTTAAACCACAAACAAAACAAAAAAATAATTATATAAGTCTAATATTTCGTTAAATCGTACTATATAAAGTAAAAATAAAATGTCTTCGCAGTTAAATTTTGGTTACAAACTGAATGTGAACATTTGCTAGTTCAAATGAAGTACGGAAGTTTTAATAATAAGTATACAATTTCTGAAATAGCGTTTATGTACTGTTATGACGTTAATATACTGTAGTAGTTGAAATGACGTTATCATAACTTTCTCTAATACAATTCTTTTATTCAGTGCGAAAGTAATTTTCCTATTATTTCTATAGCATTCTGGTATCATTGTAGAATATCTTTGTAATGCTGTAACCGTTTCTTTTATTTGAAGTTGTTGCATTTCAAGAATCGATTTGTATGAAACACAATTTATAGAAAATGCATGCATACATTCCATGTAAGGCAATAATGGAAGCAATTTTCCATTCAATGCATAGTTTATCGTTTGCGTTATCATTTGAAAAAAACAGAATGAACAATGGATGGTTGAATAGAAGAATTTCAAATGTTTGTTACTAAAGAAGAATAATAAATATAAAAATACAGTCGTTCTGAGCAAAATTTTCTGCTGTAAAAATATAAATGACGCTTTATTAAATTATAACATCTGATTAAATCATGCAATCGATAAAGACAGATTTATTTACTGTTCTTTCTAAAAACGAAAATTAAATAAATTTTCTTGCTATTTTTTCATTGTGTATTGTATTTATGTCAACATACACTGAATAAGACCTCTGAAGCACGAACTTTACTGAAAAAGAGACAGTTGGAATTTATCTACAAAATAACCGTATTTTTACAGGATAACAGTTTTGATGTTGAAGGACCTTTTATAAATAGTGTAGCGCTAAAATCGTTTCGACGTGTTAACGACTTTGGTCTTACTAAATCTCGTACGTGATAACTAGTTTAAAGGTACGTGTTACACCCTAAATACTCAGTGAGAATAACCAGAGGATAAAGCATGTCATTTTTTTAAAAGTTAAACTGGCTGTATAGCTAATTTTTTTTAAAGTACAGTGAAGAAAATTCGTGGCCATAAGTTTAAATTAAGTCTCTGAAAAGTCTGATGCTCTAGCTTTCAGTTGACTGAGTTTTTTACTGCAAGCACAGCTACTATTATATCCTGAACTCAGTCAGAGTCGATTAAGCAATAAAAAACTCACTCGAAAGTGAAAACCAGGCCTTCTTTCTCTATCATTGCAGCAGCTTGCTTGCAGCGCCCTCTCCTCGTAAAATGTGTAAGTTATTTTAACGTCCATATTTTTTCAAAATTTACTGTTTTTTAAACATCGATGCAGCAAACGGTACAGTTCTATCTCCAGTTTTAATTATTTACATTTAAAATGGGTCAGTCATTTAGTGGACACCCGGTAGAATCCTATTTTACACGTGGCAAACTTTACCAATTGTCATATCTCAGTTTTATGTTTTTTTTTTTTTTTTTTTTAATGCATCAACTATACAATAAAACCAGATGTGAAACGAATTTTTATTTTACCTTCTACATTAAATGACAAAACTTCTGTTCTGGAAAGCCTTTACATCATCAGTGATGACTGAGACAGTTCTAACGTCTTGAACATTTTTGCCTTTTATTCAATTGTTTCTGCACAGCTAATATAGAAGGGATTCGATATTTCATCCTAAAATGTGCTAACAGCTAACGTATCCGCAAACTTACAGGGGAGGGGAAGCGTCACCGCAACCATTCGGTTCATCACCTGACCAGTGTTGCTCAAACGTGGAGTGTTGTATTTCAGCATTTCGGCATGAAATGTTACCAAATTAGCTGCCATATTACTACGGGGAAGTGCTACCAAATTACCTGCAACATCACTTCAGGGAATTGTTACTACATGATGATTGTGTACTAACCTGATTAATGAAACACGAAACATGAAGTAACGCTTCTTCGTAGAACGGTTGCAGTTAATTTAGCATCATTTTGCAGTGAAATGTCCGCTATCTTATTACAAGTAGAGAAAGCTTCTGGCAAATCACGATGAAAAAAAGTAAATTTACTTTCTGTGAGAGTTACCGTTGATCTGAAACCAGGATGAATAATGAAAAGGTTTTAATTATTATTATTATTTTTTTTTTGGGGGGGGGGAGTGTCAAAAAATCAGTATTTCCGGTATTTTAATAATGTACGATTCAGATGAATTAAACCATAAAACTATGGGATTGTGTGACTTTAAAAACGTACTCCTAGTGATGACTTGTCAAATTCAGCTAAGTGTTAGTTGAATTTGACAAGTCACCACATTATAAATAAAATGTAAAGATTTATTTTAAAAATATAATGATAAGATTTTACTTTATTCATTAATAAATATAACTGAACTTTGCAGTTTGAATTTGTTGTATAAATCAGAGTATAGCTGGTATAAAAAAAAAAAAAATTAAAGGAAAGATTGAGTTAAAATGCTTTAGGTTTTATCTTTAAGTAATGCTAAATAACGTATTTTAACCCTCTAATGCCCTGAACGTAAAGAATATAGTATTTGCAAATATGTGTTTAACGTTTGATAAACAGGATCGCTTAGAAATAGCTTTCTGATTGCAATGTCCAGAGCAGTTCATAATATTGAATGATTTCTCGTATTATATTTGCTTTGGCGGAGTAATTTTAGGGAGGGAAATGCACCGTGCTGGAAATGCAGTCCAACTGGAATGCATATATTATCACGAAATACAAAACGCGAATTAAGAATGTAAAAATTGTGGTTGTTTAAGGAAAAAGTTATCAGTACGTAGGGAAAATAGATTTACTTAAGTCATTTTTAAAATTTCAATTTTGAAATATTTTGTAGAACTTTATTGTATATTATGAAATGTTATATAAACGAATTCGATGAAAAAAGTTAATGACAATTATGAACAAAATCGAAGGTTTATCCTTTCCTTTGTAATCGATTACTTTCTGACTGACTGTGTCTCAAAAGAGGAATACTTAATCCAAGAAAAAAGATGCTGTAGCCATTGTTTACAATCTATATAAATAAAATTAAACTTTTGTCTGTACATGTTTTTGAATTAAAAAATCTTGCGATTTTTATCCCTTTCAAGCACCCGGGAATCCGATGCGACCTTCAAAAAAAGTTTGTGTGTCTGTCATTCTGTCGTTCTGTCATTCTGTCCGTGACGCTTTTTTTGTTTAAGCATCACGTAAAAATGACTGAAGCGAATGATATGAAATTGGGTGTCATGATAGGTGGTCACTCAACTTAAAACATAGGCGTCGAATTTAAAAAAAATCTTGATTAGATTTTCAGATTTGCGAAAATCGTTTCAAACTGCGTAAATTTGTGTTCAAGCATCACGTAAAAACGACTGAAGCGAATGATATGAAATTGGGTGTCATGATAGGTGGTCACTCAACTTAAAACACAGGCGTCAAATTAAAAAAAAAATCTTGATTAGATTTTGAGATTTTGCGAAAATCCTTTCAAACTGCGTAAATTTGTGTTCGCACATCACGTAATAACTGCAAAGGTGAAAAAATGATATTTGGTGAAATGATAGGTGGTCACTCACCTTAAACTATAAGCATCTAATTAAAAAAAAATCGATCAGATTTCGAGATTTTGTGAAAATCATTTAAAAGAGTGAATCTTTGTTCCCGCATTACGTAATAATGACTAAAGCGAATGATATGAAATTTGGTCACATGATACATGGTTGCTCAACATAAACTATAGGTGTCCAATTTTTTAAACATTTTTATTAGACTTTGAGATTTTGTGAAAATTCTCTCAAAATACGTTTATATTTCTTCACGTAATAACGACTAATACGAATGATACGAAATTTAGGATATGATAGGTAGTTGCTAATCTTAATTTATAGGCGTTGAATTTTTAAAATATTTTGATTACATTTTGAGATTTTGCGAAAATCGTTTTAAAATGCTGAAATTTTGTTCCAGCATCACGAAATAAAGACTGCAGGGAATGAAACGAAATTGGGTGACATGATAGATTGTCACTCAACTTAAATTCTAGGCTTCCAATTTTTCAAAAATGTTGATTAGATTTTGAGATTTTTTGGCGCATCACATAATTACGACTAAAGCGAATGAAATGATATTACTTAGTTACTCTCTAACCAGTAATATTTTAACAATACATAAAAATTATAACTTCGCTTTCTTTACTTTGGCAACATACTACATCCATTCTGTGTACTCCTACATTGCTGACGAAAGTTCTTGCTTTTTGGAAATTTGCATTCACTAACCCGTCAAGGACGGGTACTTCAGCTAGTAAATAAATAAAATAATACAATTTATCCATTTGATTCAGATTTTTCAAAGCACTTTGAAATGAATTATGACATTAGTTTGACTGCTTTCCTGCCTGCATTTCCAACTTCTGAGAGCATGCTTATTTCCTAAAGATATTTGCAATGGCGTTTAACTAAAAAAATTAATACATGCTACTGAAACGTACCACAGCATCTACTTGCAAAAGATTATATTTTTCATTGCATCAAATGTCATATAAATCAAGTTTTATGTCATTTAAACAATCATTTACAGAAGTAAAGCCTTCATACATTAAAATACCATATTGTAAAATAATAATTTAATAACTTTAATTACTACACTGAAAAAAAAAAGGTTGTCAAACTGACGGAAAAAAAAATCGTCAGCCAGAATGCCAGTTTATTTCTGTATGTTTTACAGAAGTCTTCCGTATTTCAGTATTTTTTTTCCATATACGGAATATTTGTGTAAAATAAATTGAAAATCTGTACAATTAACGGAAGACTTCTGTAAAACATGTTTAAATAAACTGGCTTCCTGGCTGACAGTTTTTTCTGTAAACCTGACAGACTTTTTTTGCAGTATTTAGTTTACCTGTAGACATATAATTGAGTGATTCAGAAGGGCGAGACAGCAGTGTTTTGCTGTAATTACAAATACCACAGCATATTATGTCAGAAAACTCTGCTTAGCTTTTGGAATTGTATCTAGTAAAGTCCAGTGTATATGGATAGTTCTAGGAAACAATCCACTTGACAGGACGAAACACAAAAATTTAATTAGTTCTAGAAAGTCGACGATAAATCACCAGCACACAGTTCACAGATATTAAAAAGCAATAACATGTTTCAGTTTTATAACAGTCAGGCTTTCTCGTATATTGTAAGGATGCTGTATTTCTCACAGGATAAAATCCTTTTACAAGCTAAAACTCAGTATCTGGAAATTCTCGAGGAAAGTTGACAAATGCTCCTCAGCATACTACAATGAAGTACTCACAAAAAGCGTTCAAAAATAAGCTTTTCTAAACTAGCTATGAAGCGTCGTTTATAATACCGCAATACAAAGAAACAGAACACTTTAGGATCACAGCAAACGGATTCACAGCTGAACTGAATTACTCTGGAGTGACCTGCTCTTTTATACCTTACGCCGACATTACTGAAACATTCCACGACTTTCATTTGGTACTACTTTCCAGAAGTCTCTAGTTATTTGATTGCGTAATAGAAATGCAGTTGAGTAATACAGTAAAACCTGTGTTGAACGACCCCCGTATTTAACGACCACCTGGTCTTGGCGACCATGTCTTAGCGGTCCCGAGTACCATATAATTATAAATAACGGTTTATTTTCCTTATTGAACGACCACCTGCCTGACGCGACCAACGACCGCTATGTATAAGAAACAAATTTATTTAAAATCCTATTTTAACGACCGCAAATTCTTAAAAAAATTCTTATTTACCTCTATTTGAGCAAGTTCGTTGTTCGGATGATCAGCAATCACACGGTATGATAAAAACGAAAGTTGACACTTGTTTAGTTCAGGCCCGGACTGGCCAGGGTGTCCGACTGTCTGCAGACGGGTGGGCCCTCACCCTCGGCGGGCCCTCCCTGACAGAAAAAGAAAGAAATAAAAAAAGTGCTATACTGGTAGCACTTGAATGAAGTTTGACATACAAAATTTTTTGCAGCTGCAATTGCGCCCCAGCAGGCTTCATAACACTTCATTTTAAAAGTAGTTCTCAAACTTTTTTGAGAGAGGGTTCTCGAATGAACAAGGGATTAATTAATATGAATGATGCATATTAATTAATAGATCAATATTTTATGAATGCATTAATTGTCAATCATAATTAATGAATAATAACACCGTGCCTCCCCCATACCCCAAAAGTTTATTATTTATCGGTTACACAATAACCCCCCCCCCTTCTCTTTGAGACGGGCGGGCTCCTACCCTCCCAGTCCGGGCCTGGTTTAGTTGAGTTGTAACACAGCTTCCAGTCACTAAATAATCCGTGGAGTTACTGTACGAAATAGCGGGATGCACGCAGTTACTTGTGTTACTGCTTCTGGGAGGATATTTATTGAAAATAGAATTTTATGCATTTAGACATAACAGCGAATCGTTCACTGTATTCCCTGAAGATGAGAGGATAATGATTTCAATAATTTCATCGTAGAAAATAATGTCCATAATTATGATAATTTAGCCCATGAATTATATGGTTGTGATTACAACTTTTTGTGTAGTGTCACTAAAGAATACGCTATTCGTGAACAATTTAGTACATCAGTGACGGAATCTGAAAATAAGAATGAACAAACTGTTTGCAGTGAAAATATATCATCTTCTGATGAAGACACATCACAAAAAACTTCAATCACTTTCAATGAAACAAAAGAAGGCTTTAACACCTTGCTTAATTATTCCGTGCAATTTGTTATTACATCATATTTTAAAAAATAATAAAGTACCTACCATGTAAAGCAAAATTTTATTATATTTTTCAATTTTTTTTTTTAATTTAAACATATTCTCATTTTATTTATTAAAATGTATAAAGTTTCACTGTCTTTTTCTACATTTTATAAAAAAATAAATACATAGATGCTTTTTATGAATTATATCTATATAAAAGCCATTTCAGTGATAATCAGGTAATTATTAAATAAATTCCAATTCTATTGATAAAATTAAGTACGCTTAAAATTTTGTCAAAATGTATCGTAATACCTGAATTCAAAGACCGACCCTCCTTAAAGACCACATTTTCTTGGTCCCAGTGGTGGTCTTTAAAAACAGGTTTCACTGTACTATTGCTATGGCGTAATGCCAATGCAGAAAAGAAAGCATTACAGGACCCATTAATAAAATCACGGCAAACGTAGCCAATCTTGGCTATTTTTTGGCGAAAAATAGCCAAATTAGGCGCAAAAAATAAGTTTCTAAAACTGAAGTTAGCTGAGCGATATCGTCAATATTTCGCGAGAATTCGAGAAAACCCAATGTTCAACAATGGGGACACCCAAAACTCTCTATTTAATTAACCGATTTTTATGCGACAAAATGTCAGTTTTAATTATTTGACGCTTAGAATACTTTTAGACTAAATTTAACCCCCGAAGAGCAGGTCACCCCAAAAATTCGTAACAATATCGCTCGGCTAAAGATTATCTGTTATCAGCAATTGGAAGGAGAAGAAAAATAAATTCTTATAGTGTGCATGCTCTAAAAGCAAACAATTAAACCAAAAAAAAAAAAAAAAAAACAAACATACACAACGTTATTTGTTAACTTTTCCATTGGCGTAATCTGACATGTAACATTGGGGGGGGGCAATATGTAACATTGAGGGGGCAAAATGTTTCCTATAGTAGGAAATTTCATTTTCCTATATGTTATTTAATTTCTTGAATTTTAGTGGGAGCAATTGCCCCCTTAGTAAGTTTCGCCTATGCTTGCTTCAATGAAACAGCTTGCTTATGATAACAGTAACGATACAGACTTTCAAAACAAAAATGAAACACTAAACGTTTAAGCTGAAATTATGTTATTCTATCCAGAACACACGGAAAATAAACACACCGTTTCAATGCGTTACTACGTCTTCATTATTGCAAATATCTGGCCGAATCTAAAATCCTCCACGTCTAAACAAATATACTTCTGAACGAGCTTTTGCGGCCATACGTTTAAGCATAACACTTCTGTCCGCAAATATTCAATTAGGTAAACAGAGTGAAAATTGGGAAATAGTCCTTTTCGATATGGAACTTCGGGGCGCTCAATATTATAACATAATATTGAACCAGTTCCGCCGTTTCATGACTTGGCGCTTTGAAGAGAAAGTGGGGGAAATCATAACCCTTGGCTTACAGGTAAGCGCCATGGTAATAAGAAAGCAGTTATTGCTTCGTGTTTAATAATTTATAGCTTCTACTAGCTGCGCGATGGGATAATTCAAAACAGAGATTTGAAATTGCGATTAAATACGATAGAGGACCGAGATTATAGTGAGATTTCAAAATGTGATGAGTCTGTGTAACCGTGTAAATTTTAAAATTAAACATGATGTTGAAGGTTAGTTGTAGGTAATCACCATGAGTGAGAAACTTTGATTGTAATTGTCAGGGAATTTCAGACTTGGTGGTAATTCTTCGAATGGTGGTGGATTTGAGGCTAAACTTTGATTTTTTTTAATGTAGAATTTAAAGAACACGTAATTACAGATGAATTAAAAATGCATGTTTCAATCTCACAGTACTATGCAAATTTTAAATGTGCAACGGACAATTTTTATGGAATAAATGCATAAGACAGGGCATTTAAATAAGTTTCTTCTAACAGTTGCTAACTTCAGTATCTAAGGGAACAAAATTGCGTATAAATCAAAAACCCACAAGATATTCATTATTATGTATACAGGGGTGATAATATAATTTAAGCTGTCCCTGCTTGGGCACATCTGCAGCCAGGGGCGGCGCTAGTGTACGTGACGCCCCCAGCAAATGTAAAAAAAAGAACGCGCCACGATGCTTACCTTGCTTACCGTGTCGGGCTGCTGTTGTCTGCAGCTGAAACCAATGAACAGAATGAAACCATGCTACATATACAGACATTTACAGACTACGGAGAAATGATTAAAAAAAAAGTACAGAAAATCGCATATAGGAAGAAATCACGTACTTACTATGAAATTTTCATAATCGAGATAGATGATGCAATTTTACTATCAAAGCATCTATCTCATAGCCTTTTCAAAGGGGAATAGCAACCTTTCAGTCAGCAGTTCTTTGAACGACAGTTGTTGATTCGTGCTTAAAATGTGTACTACCTTCACTCCTCGGGTACATTTGACGACTAGGTTGCGTCATGAACTTGCTTTGTCTAAATAACGGATGACGAATACGGTGCGTCATGCAATCGCTTTGCCTAAGTAACGGACAACAAGTATAATCTGATGTTTCGTCTTTCAAACTTAAGACAAAACTAGACATGAACATTCTTGTTCATGACAAGAGATTTGAAACAGTTATAAGGGGGCTTTTCCAGACAGGATTGCAAATTTAGCTACTTTGTGGCTAGATCTGGACATGATACCTGGAGCCGGACATGACATCTGGACGCTCCAAACGAAAGAATGTCTTCAAATAAATTCCTTCAGGTTTAACTGGACCGTACTTCACTCGCAATTTCTTTCTTTCTTCGCTGTGCCAGCTCTTAGGTGATTTAGAATGTTATTTGTGTAACTGTCCAATCAATGTCTGTTGTAGAAATACTGGATAGCAAGGAGAAAAAAGCCGGCAGACGAGTCGAAATCAAAGGAAAAAAAAACAGTAAATTTTTCTATACATTCATCCAAATCCTTGATTTTTTTTTTGTTTCCAACAGTTACAAAATCACGCATGGACAATGGAAATTTGCATAATCTACGTGGACTATACAGATTTTATAGTGACTTCAGCGCCAAAATGTCTCCACTGTTGATGACTTTTGGTATTTTTTTTGCCTAAATCGTCTCCCAACGTTTTCTACAGTCTGTGTACGAAATTCAGTTTTATTCCGTTCTTCAGTTTTAGCTGCTGATGTCTAGAAACAGGGTAAGTCATCTTAATATAGTTTTTAATTTTTAATAAAGTCATGCAATAAAATTTTAGTATAATTCATTAAAATCTTAAATTAAGTTAAATAAATGTTTTACTGAATTCAAAGCAATTATATGAATAGGAATCTACTGTTAGAGAGATGGAAGAACAAAGATTCCTTTTTCCATTTCAACGTTTCCTTTCCCAGATGGGTCTATTTCTATTTCTTCGGAGGGGCTTTTTAATTTTGTTTAACAGTTTTGTTTCATCCACACCTAAACTATTGCCTGCCAGCTAAAGCAGGCGGCGGAGCCTCGAGAGAATTTCGTCTTCAGTTTAGGAATTTTCTTTAAATTTTTGAAATTGATAGAACAAGTTTACCGATCCCTCCCTTTTTTTTTCTCTAAATGTAACCCATATTTATTCACTTTTTAGTGAATGCACCGTGGGGGGCCTAGAGTTGAGCTGGCCCGGACTGGCCAATGTGTCCGACTGTCTGCAGACGGGTAGGCTCTCAAACAGAAAAAAGAAAGAAAAAAAAATGCTATACTGATAGCACTTGAATTAAGTTTGATACATAAAAATTTTTTTTGCAGCTGCAATTGCACCCCAGAAGGCTTTAAAACACTTCATTTGAAATGTAGTTATCAAAATTTTTTGAGTGAGGGTTCCCGAATGAACAAGGGATTAATTAATATGAATGACGCATATTAATTAATAGATCAATATTTTATTAATGCATTAATTATCAATCATAATTAATTAATAATAACACCATACTTCCCCTCATACCCCGAAAGTTAACACATCCTATTTATCGGTTGCACAATAACCCGCCCCCCCTTCTCTTGAGACGGGCGGGCCCCTACCCTCCCAGCCCGGGCCTGGAGTTGAGAATGCACAAGGTTTAGCATCAGCGAAATTGTTGGAAAGTTTTAAAAACAGCTATCTGGAATTACAGCAAACTAGGACTTGAAAAGTACTCTTGTAAATTTATCAAGGACCGTCCTTTTTGGAAAAAAGAACCCCACACAATTACATACACAATATAATCTTAAAAAAAGGGAAAATTATATTTACATTCTAAGCTCTAAGATCGCATTTTAATACACGTGAATGTTAAAAAGGGATCTCATGAATAAAAACGCGATGACAAATTCCCAGTATCTTTTTGCTTTATTTTATTCTGAAGTTCAGTATCAATGTTATCGCGCGACAAATCTAGACATGCCATCAGTCATCGAATAACAGCAAAATGAATAAAGAAAAAATAAAAAATCTAAATATACCCAACCCCAAACATTTAAGTTACCGCACGCACCCTTACGGACTCCCCCTCCTCCTCCGACCCTCAATAGGCGTTTAATATTGTCATCACTCAAAATAGAGTATGTATCAACAGAAATGTAAACCGCAGTCTCCCATCTTCCGTTCGAAAATAGAACACAACACTCGATATTCTCTTCTCTGTGCTCTTATCGAGCTCTTGTGTTTAAAAAAAGGAAAGAAAGGAAAATTCACTCTTTTTAAAATATGACTCTCTCTCCCCCCCCCCCCCCTTCGGAAAAAAAAAGAGAGTGAGATTAATAGCTGTAATGTGTTAGGTGTCGCATGAATTACGGAGAGTAAATTGTCAAGTCAAAAATAATGATGCTGCCTAAAAGGGGAGGAGGGAGGGGGGGGGGACAGAAAGGAAAAATAATAACATTTCAAAAATCATAGACAGTTTGATTCTTAACCTTTAAATGCACGAATTTTAAAGACGTTAAGTCGATAGCCACCAGCGTAAGCTAAATTTTCTGAATCAGTTTTGTGAATAACTAATTAATTTTTCCCAAAACACACAGTTTGAAAGAAATATGTGAAATTTTTATTATTCACGTATTTTATAGAAACTATATTTTATATGGAAATTGACGTAAGAAATTTGTCTTCCACTATAATCCACCAATGAAAAATGCGATGCAGGTATGCATCGCTATGCATTTGAGGGTTATATAAGTATGATTTAAAAAGAAAAAAAAAAAAGGAAACCGACTTTAAATAATGGAACAGCTTTGATATTTACCACCAACTGGCGACTTTTCATTCTGTGGTGATTCTTTGGCGATTTACGCATGCACGTAATCAATAATCATTTCCCATTTTGATTGCTATTAAAACAGCTTTCTACACAGGCAGGATGACGCACTTGGCACCACGAAATATTTCAAGTTATATGCCGCCGTGACAAATATCCCCGCTTGTTTCCCTGGCGAAAAATTATTCCTACTGAAAAAGAGTAGGGCTTGGCAAATTCTAACCAACTATAGAAGGTGTCGCCAAGCTGGGTTCAGTTATGGAAATTTAGCTTTTGGCTCCAAACTTAGCTGTAAATCATCTAAAGTGGCCAAACTTGGCGACTTTTGACATACCACCGCTTTTTGCAAACCTGAAATGCAAACTTAACAACGACCCTAAAGACAAATCACGTTGTCTTTAGTTGTCTTAAGGGAAAAGCTTATAAAATGGATCAGTTATGTGCCGTGCTCAGTAAAGAAAATTTTGTTTGTATTATTATTTTGTTTTTATTTTAATAATTTTCAAACTTGATTATTATTTTTTAAACGGGACAATTCCATCGTAACTAACATAGTAACCTATTTACATGAAAATGAAAATCTTATCAACTACTGACTCCTGAAAAAGAAAACTTCAGTGTACATGGTCCACAACAGTTAAGTCGACCGCTGTCCCAAGACGGCGTTGGTTAACTTTCGGTGTTCTTAGGGGAACCGGCTATAATCAACATTGATGGGCCCCCGATAAACATAAAATATTAGTGATACAGGGATATGAGTTTATGATAGCTTACAAGTCATACTCTATATCGTGCGTTATATTCTATGTATTGTTTGAGTGATGTAGTTTGTGCGTTTATAAAGGGTGTCCCAAAAAGGTGAAAACGGGCTCTAATTCTTTATCTATTAGAGATAATTGTTCAGAGTGAATTGAAAAAATGTTCAAAAAAAGACCTTGTTAAGAAAAAAGTCCTCTCGTTAATTTACAATAAGTTACACTTTTTAAATTTGTATGGCCCCCTTCCCCCTTACAAAACAATTTCCAGTTAGTAAAATGTGCCCATACACTAGCGAGATGGCATACAAAATGTGAGAACTATACCTTAAAAAGTGTCAGACATATGAAGATAAATATATGCTGACTTAAACCACTTTTCAATGGTTGTCGACGGGAAAAATCATGTCGAGTGATCGCATTTCAGGGTTCGTACAGAAATTACGAAAGAAAATCCTTTTTCACTCTCGCAATAATCGTTTATATTCAAAATCATGTATAGTCCCCGATCACCTTTCTTTAAAGATATCTTTGTTACGTTGTATGATGAAAGGCTCAAATTTGTGCATCACCTCATTAGTGTATCAGGCACACTTTACTAATTCGGAATGATTTTGTACTGGCGCCGTATACAAATTAAAAATGTGTAACATTTTGCAAATGAAAGAGAGGAATTTTTCCTTAAGAGTCTTATTCCCGACCTTATTTTAACCACCTTGTATAATATAAAAAATGTGGAATTCTAACAATTAATTTTTCCAATTAATCTATTAATTAATATTATTATATTTCTAGCAAATTCTTATTCACCTAAATAACAAATATTTCAATCGCTTATATCTATAATGATGTTTACTGGAAATATATCAGTACATCAGAATAATTTTATCGTACATGCATCACTCAAAATCTTTATCTCCTCTCCACGTGCCGCTGAAAGATTTAAGCCAGGTTCTTATCCTGAGAGAGATTGATGAGCCATCAGCGCTCTCTCGAGGCTAAAACATTGTGAAGTGGAATGGCCCAATTCTATCCTGTTTTCCGGACATCAAAATTACGTCGATCTTGAATCTAAGAAAATATTTGAAAAAATTCCTTATTTGGAAATTTAATATTAATAGGCCTTTTTTAACCCTTTGAGGCGCAACCATTTCCCAATGCTGAAAAAAGGGCAGCCGTTGCCATCGCTCGACTCAACTGCCAGATCTTGCTGGTAGTTAAGTCGAGCGATGGCAACGGCTGCCCTTTTTTCAGCATTGGGCAATCTATCCAGCTGTTCTCGCATTCTTCCATTTTTCAGCAGATGTCAGTGCTGTTAAAAATAATCGTGATAATTTTTTTACGGGAAATGACGTGCTAAAAATAAAAAGTAAAGGATTCTTGTGGAGCTATGTGCCACCCGCAAGTATTTTTATAGAAATCAAATCTATTCTTCGTGACTGGCAACAGTTAAAACGTCAGAATTTGGTGTTCCCAGAGCGGGAACACTGCGCTTTAAAGGGTTAATGTAATTTTTTTAATTATTTATTATTTATTGACCAGTTAAGAGAAATTTGCAGAGAGAATGATTGCAGAGAGAAGAGCATAAGAGAAAACTATCGTTACAACCTGATACTTAGTTTCGATTTTATTTCCCTTTCGCTTAGCATACAGTGGATCCCTTTAACAAGGTAGTTACTTTCGATGTAACATGAATCCGTGTTGTACGAGTCATTCACATTATACGAATACATGAGCCTCAACTCATCTTTAGAATCAACATCCATATATGAGCGAGCATCTGTCTCATTCTTTTAACGTGTCATATGAGCCTCTTTCAGCATGTTATAAGAACGCGATCACAATTTTTTCACCGTGTTATACGAATCCGTCTTAACCCGGGACTCCATATGATGGACTGAAAGCAGAAATTTTTCAAAAAGCGGAAATCTTTACGCTTCTGTACACATTGCACTGCGCTTGACTCCACTTCGCTTGAGCCCAGAACCGATGCAGTGATTCAGGCGCCATCTATCGTCTTCCTTTTAAATCGTTTGTTGTTCCGTACATTTGATGATTGAAAAAGAAGAGCCAAAAAAAAAAAACCACGAACGATTGAATAACGAACATTATCTTGCAATAATGAGCTTCCATTTTATGAATCTCATGCTTTTGATTAGAATAAATGAAAATAAAAACCGCAAACATCGATTCTGAGTTCAAAAGATTTTCCTAGGAAGAGAGAAATATGGAATTCGCAACATTCATTTAAGGTCTTTGAACTGTAGATGAAGAATTCTATTCCGAATTCGTAAATTTTCGTTTAAAGAAAGGGGGATGGAAAAGTACTGTCGTTTTTTTCAATATGCCAATATTTTACCAAACAGAATCGTTAGGGGTCCAAAACCGTCACACATATATCCTTCTCTATCTCAAAGAAAAAAAAAAGAATTAGCCATAAGATTTTTGCTCTAAACTGTAAAGCACACACATACCAAAAAATTAATTTCGAAATATTTTGAAATTTGCCTTCCAGGGAGAGTGTGCAATCACCTTCTCCTTCTTTTACAAATCGTTCATGAAGTTTTCTTTTTTGTTTTTTTAAAGTAAAGTTACATGAAGGTTATTTGCGTTAGGGTGGATGCCTTAAACAGAACACTTTTAAAGAGGCTCTTAGGCATAATCACGTTGCATTTGAAAAAAAAAAAACACCCAGAACGCCAGACCGGTACATCAACAGCCGCGAGAGATGCCAGAACCCTGGACCTGCACACGTCAGCCATCTAACAACGTTCAGTGTCTTATCCCCTCACTCAGATATTTCCTCTTTCATGAAAGAAAAACAAAACCAGTTATCTGTGAAATTCTTGCTTCAAAACGTAACACATATGAATGCATTGTATAGGCTCAATTGCTTTGTACTTAAAAATTTATTTATTTTTATGTTTAATCTAAAAAATTGACACTTTGCAATAATGTAAACCATATGGAGTTATTCAAAACGTTATCGGGGAGATATTGTTTAGGAACAGCAGGAAAGAGGTGAATGAATCACTGCAAGCTAGATATTAATTTAAATGAAACACCAGAAATCCAATTAACTCTCAAAATATATCCAACATTAAAGATTATACGGGGTTCACTTACAACAGCAACTAGTTATCGAACTCTGTACATATTCCCTAGAAAACATAACGACAAATATATTACATTAAGCACTTCAAAACGAGGCTAGCGATCATTTCAACACCTCCTGAAAACGTAATTTTTAGAAATTAAAATGTATATGCTGGGCTTTATGGAATTAAAAAAGATTGCTTGTTAACTGCACCTGACGCGCTCTTCCCCTAATCAATTTAGAAATTAAAATTGATTACCCTCTCTCCATTTCTACGAGACGCCGCTTTACATGAATAAGTAACGCGCACTTAATGGAATATTCGTGTCAACTAATATATATCTAAGTCATTAAATTAAGGATCTGGTGTCTAATACATTAATCTTCCGATTCACAGCGTTAATTTGGTGAACGTATAGTTTCATAATTGTTTAGAAAGAGCAGCAGATATATTGGATTTGACGTTGTTTTGGTCATTTAGCTCTATGGGAATGTAGGTTCGGGCAGCACATCGCTATGAGAATGATTTGATTGGTAAAAGACACTCAACAGAAAAATGGTGTTTTATGGTGATGGTATTAACCCTTTAACGCGCAGTGTTCCCGCTCTGGGAACACCAAACTCTGACGTTTTGACTGTTGCCAGTCACAAAGAATAGATTTGATTTCCATAAAAATACACTCATGTCCATAAATTAAGGATAATTCAGAATCACACAGAAATTGATCTCTAAAATAAAAATTTCACCTGTGGAATGATCACACACATCTTGAAGAAGAATATGCAAATTACAGGAAACCACCAGATGGCGTGGATGGTACGTCACAATGACAAGAGTGTAAGAGAGGGGGTATATAAGGAATGGTGTCAAAGAAGTAAAATTGTTCACAAGCGCTGTGAAAGCCTTTCAGTGCAAAAACCGCATAGTTATGGCACAAAGGAGGTATTTGGATGATATTTTACGTGGCAGAATTATCGGACGACTGGAATGTGGACGTACCCAGCTGGAAGTATCCGAGGAACTTGGAATCACCCAGAGTGTCATCTCCAGGCTTTGGCAACGATTCCAAGATGATGGTAATGTGAGTAGACGCTACAGCACAGGTCGCCCCCGAGTTACAACGCCGAATGAGGACCGCTATTTGGCAGTTACTGCCAAAAGGAACAGACGGAGTACAGCATCAGACCTGTCTCGTCAGCTCTCTTCAGCTACCGGTACGACAGTTTCAAGGCAGACCGTGTACAGACGCTTAGGGCACATTGGTCTATATGCTCGTAGGCCTGTCAGATGTGTTCTACTTACCGCAACTCACTGTCGCCTGCGATTAACCTGGAGTAGAGAGCATGCATTGTGGACACCGCAACAGTGTGGTCTTGTGTGATGTTTTCCGACGAGTCCAGGTTTAGTTTGGAGTCTGATTCTCGCTAGACATTCATCTGGAGAGCGCCAGGTACCCGTTACCGCCAAGAGAACACCATTGAAAGACACCGTTACGGTGGTGCAGGATGGCTCGTTTGGGGAGGAATTATTCTTGGTTCCAGAACTGACCTGCATGTTCAGAGTGTAACGATGACAGGCCACATCTATCGGGATGTCATTCTGGAACAACATGTACGTTTGTTTCGGGGCAATATGGGTGCTGAATTTGTGTTTATGGATGACAACGCTTGTCCTCACCGTGCAAACATTGTAGACGAATGCCTTCAATCCGAGGATATCACCCGTATGCATTGGCCAGCATACTCACCGGACTTGAATCCAATAGAGCATGTGTGGGATATGCTTGGCCGACGAATTGCAGCCCGTCAACCCCCTTCCACCTGTCTACCGGAACTTCGGAGTGCATTGCTTGATGAGTGGTGTAATATTCCCCAAGATCAGATTGATCATTTGATACTCAGCATGCCTAGGCGTTGTCAGGCCTGTATTGCATCGTCCGGGAGACATACTCCGTATTAACCATCCTACTAACCATGTTATACTGTTTTTTGTAAATAGGTTCTTTTTTGAAATTTGGTCAAGGGAGTAAAACTTGCAATTTTTATTAATTATGTCAAACATATAGCATCTTTTTTGCTCTTTACTTTTTGTTTAATAAATAGACTTTACAAATAAGTCAAATTTGTTTTGCTTCTTTCTCTTTCTTTGCCTGAACTTCATTATCCTTAATTTATGGACATGAGTGTAGTTGCGGGTGACATAGCTCCACGAGAATCCTTTACTTTTTACTTTTAGCACATCATTTCCCGTAAAAAATGGTCACGATTATTTTTAACAGCACTGACATCTGCTGAAAAATGGAAGAATGCGATAAGAGCTGGATAGATTGCCCAATGCTGAAAAAAGGGCAGCCATTGCCATCGTTCGACTTAACTACCAGAAAGATGGCGGACGATCGAAACGTTCATCGCGTGCCACAGATCTAGAGACTCTTTTTTGACGACAGCTGGCTGTCTCTAGATCTGTGGCACGTGATGAACGTTTCGATATCCGCCATCTTGCTGGTAGTTAAGTCGAGCGATGGCAACGGCTGCCCTTTTTTCAGCATTAGGAAAGGGTTGCGCCTCAAAGGGTTCAGGGTGTTCTACCTGAAGAGCGATCGTTGCCAAAGGACTTTTGAACAGGTTTAAAAACAAACCAATGATGTTAAACATTTGAAAAGAAAAAAAAAAAAAAAAAAAAAAAAAACGTGGTGTGGCTGTTAGAGTTGAGATGCCCTGAACTCGAACCCGGGCCCGTGAGAAATTTCTACTTTATTGAACATACTCCTTCTGAACAGATTTTTAAAAAAATGATTCATGTGGGAGAAATAAATTAATTATTATTACTTTTTGAAAAACTTGAATATAAAGATTTAGAAAATGCATTAGGAGTTTGCTATTATATTTGTCTTTAATTTGCACAAACGGCAAAATTTATGATATTCGATCAATAAAGTAATTGATCTTTATTTATCTATTAGTTGAAATGTTGGGCTGGGTCTCGGGCTTTATAAAATGACCCCGAACTTATCTCTAGTGGCTGCGCCGTGGACACGGCTGTGTGTTTTAAAGTTGAATACGTGTATATCTGTAATATTCGACGAGTATAGGCCTACATTGCATTATTTATTTTAATTTTTTACTTTACATATTTTTACTTATATTCACTATAACTATTTCACACTAATGCTTTATATATGCAATCGATAGATCTTGACGAAAAATGGCAATTGAAACGCAAACGAACGTTCTAGCTTCTTCGAGTCAAAATTTACACTAAACGAACATTATGTGACTCAGCGAAACGACTTCAAAATAGCGACACTGCATTCACTATAACAATTTCCCACTAATGTTTTCTATACGCAATCGATAGATCTTCGCGAAAGCTGACGATTGAAACGGAAACGAACGTTCTAGCTTCTCCGAGTCAAAATTTGTACTAAACGGACATTACGTGACGCCGCGAAACGATCTCAAAATGGCGGCGCTTCCCCCTCCGCGGTAAGCGATTCGTCGCAGTCCTCACACAATGTGATGAATTCTTTGATCTTTTAGCTATCGAGTGGTTTAATTAAATTTTGGATGTAGATGATAGATTTGAAGCTGCAGCATGAAACTCTATCCCCCCGCGATTTTGTTATCACCAGTTTTCTGATTGCCTCCCACTGTGAAAGCAAATTTAAAGACGTAATCACGTCAAAATTAAAAATGCTTCTGTACTCAATGCACTATGGACTAACACTAACAGTAACGCTGTATGTCTCATGCAACTTTCAGAAAAAAAGTCATAGCATGTAAATCGCTTTCAAAAATGGGGCGTGAAGTTACCTGTTTAGGGAAATATTGCAAAATTCTGTACCTTTATAGCATTTTTCCTGAGTGTTTAGTAACTCCTATAGGTTTGTTGCTTGCAGCAGTTCACAATACAATTTGTGAAGAAACATTCTACATTTTTCCGAGCCTCAATCGCAATTAAATTTCTCTAAAAGCCATTCAAAAGTTGCATGATTTTCAAGAGGAAGAACCTTAAAAATGATATAATTAAAACTTTGCAAAATAACACATATATATATAAATTAATTATCTCCAGGTTCGGACGTTTCGGGTGAATAAGTTTCACTCTTCATCAGCTGGAAAGGAGTTCCTCTAACTTCGAAAGCAGAAGAGTGAGAATTGGAAAAATAATTCAGGAACCAAACAGGTAATGATGCGTAAGTGATCCGCCGAAACGTGTAATTTCATAAAGCTGTTCTTGAAAAAAAAAATCCCTCGTCGCATAGCTTTTGATCAGTTTAAAAATAAGTTGTGCCATAATTAAAAAAAAATGAGATTGCTTCTTCGTAAATTATTCTATACGCTTTTATATGTAATAAATTTGTATTGAACTTAAAAAAAGTATTTCAGATTGAAATATATTTTTAGTAGTATAAACTTTTTATAATATAACTAATATTTTTAGTAGTATATTTTTAGTATAACTAATATTTTTAGTAGTATTTACTATCATAGATTGCTGTCTTAGTAGCAGCTAGTGGGCTGGCCTTTCCTTGTAAATCAAAAACGTTTCCTATTATATAACATATTTAATTATACGCTTTTATTTAATAGATACACGAATTTTGTTCTACTTTAAAATTATCAATTAAAAAAGCCAGATAATTTCCCCCACTATTTCAAGCATACACGGGCCAGCTTATTGCTGGCCCGATGTTTGGCGTCTTTCTCCGTTAATGGAGTTGACATAATTGGCTATTTAACATTAAAGTTATGTTGAAGTGCGGTCGTCTTGGCTTCAGAGCAGCTTACTTGACACAGGTCTATAGGGCCCGCATTATGCAGTCTAGAATGGCATTCTTAATTAGAACAGGGTGAATTTCCCCAATGTCCCAGTTATTGGGGAAATCAGCGCTTTCAGTAAGACATTTTTAGTTTGCAGGATTTTTCGTTTCAGATAATCCCTTGCCAGGTAATCTTCACTGTACAATAAATATATATTTTATTAGTATATTTTCCGGATTTACAAAGCTCGATGTATAAGTGTATTTTGTTTAAATAAGACTGATTTAATAATAATAAATATTTTTAACCCTTTCATTACTACTGCGCCCATTGGAGACGGTTAAGAAACGTTCGCCTGCCGCCCAATGGCGGCATCCAGCGAACGTTCTCTGGGTGCTACTGCCGCCATTGGGCGGCAGTAGCACCCAGAGCACCCATCCAAGCACCGTTCTCTGAGTACCAGCGCCCTTTCGCCCTTTCGAGTTAACAACCCTTTCGCCACAACTGCACCCATTGGAGACGGTTAAGAAACGTTCTCTGAGTTCCAACGCCGTTCTCTGAGTATCAACGCCGCTTCACCTAAAGGTTATGTGGGTATGATTACCACAGCTGCTAACAATTCCAGAATGTAATTAACCACTTTTTGTAAACAGTAATATTTGTGTTAGAATATAGCAACATTTTTGGTTTTTCGATGCATGCTTCAGAACGAGTTTTCGCAGCTTCGCTACCATGCAGTGCAACCACTCCTATTGAAAACTCCCTATACTAGTATCATGAATATATAACCGCAGACAGCTTCTCCGTACCAAAAGGGTTAAAATTATGAATGAACAACTGCAAATAAAGAAGCATTTAAAATATCGGGGGGAAAATGAATTTTCAGTTTGTAGTAGAACAACTTTTCTAAAGGTAACATGGTTGAATTACAACAAAGGAAAAATTTGATATTTTTGGCAATCATTTCCGGTTTCAAAAAATTTCAATACCTAACGCTGTGCGTACGAAAAGTAATGTGTTCTATGTACGTACATTTTTTTACCATTTGAACTCATACTATTCTTTCGACCCCAACACTAAAATAGATCACAAGCCGCCACTGTTATCACTTGTGTATTAGAATTAGAATATCTCATGAATATATATTTAATTTATTTTCTTATAGAATTACACTTATTTAAGTAATTCATGAAATTGTTACTGAAAGCAATAAATGATCTGAAATCTGCTGTTACTCAAAGATTACAAGATATCATTCTCACCATTTTAAAAGCTGATTTTGAAACCACGCTCAAAACAGCTTCAGACTAGACTACAAGAATATAGTGAAATTTTGGACTTTTATTATAAATATAGAAGGTGCTTGTGCTTATAATTAAACTTTCCCTATTAACAGCATTCTGCATGCTGAAACGGATGAGCAGATTACACAAACTTTGGAATATGAGCTGTACACAAGATGCGCTCAAGGAAGTTTTGTTTTTTATAGTCTGTTAAAAAAAGTTTTGTTCAAAAAATGTCCGCTAGGTGCATTCTTTGCATGGTGAAATCAACAAAAAAAAAAAAAAAAAAAAGAAGAAGAAGAAGAAAGTTACTTAATAAATGCTCAAAAACTATTGAATAAATGTTGAAACTGTTTTTACATTTGGAATTACCCTTTCCTTTGTTAAAATTGTGACTTTTTCATACAAAGCGCCCTCTAGTGGACGTCTTTTGAACTAAGGTTTTTTTTTTTTTTTTCGAAATCCCTTGAGAGCATCTCATGTATAGTCTATGTACCAAATTCGATTGCACTTCATTTATCTGTTTTAGCTATAAAAGACTGCTTGTAGGAGGAAGTTTAATTATAACCACTCTGTAAATTAAAACATTTTCGACATTCAGACTGAAAGTTTCTTTCACCACTAACATAAATGTAACTTCTTTAAAATTTGTGTTGTTTTTGCGTAATGAACCTACGGTCACTTTTGAAGACACTTTGTATTTAACACTCTGAAAGCACAATAGAGCATTTTGATGACCATAGCCTCTTAGCATGTGGTCGTCCTTCCCGTAATGTATTTTTCAATGGAAAAACCCGATTATTAACATTATAAAAGTATCAAATTCAAGCTTTTGAACGATTGTAAAGGATTGAATTGGTTAAGTAAGCCTTCAGCTTTGATTTTCCAGTAGCATTTTTATGTTTAGAAGAGATTAAGGATAATTAAAACTTAAGTTTCTAATACATTTTATCTGGGTTGAATACATTAGGAAAGCAATGGGAGAATCTGCGCAGGAAGGATGCGCAGTTTGCCGTCACTCAGATGACGTCACTGAGACACCACGTCGAAATGCTGTATAGCAGTGGTTCCCAACTCAAGTTAACCTGCGGACCACTTTTCAATTTCCAATTTACCCACTAACCACTTAAAAGAATTCTTTCTCTGGGTAGGGGGATAAAATTAAAAAATAATACAAAACGTTTTGCACAAAATGTAATATAAAATAAAAATTCAAAAAAGCGAAGAAAATTTCCCCTCATTCAATGATGCTGTTAATCGTTATTCAATACTGTTTACTTATACTTTGTAGCCGAAGACAAAAGATTGGCTGAGATGATACAATATTTTATCGAATTGTATATTTAATATTGTGCACAGAGCCGGGATAAGACATTCGGAGGCCCTAGGCCAAGCACTCTTTGGGGGACCCTATACGGTCATTCTTTGTTGATACATATTACAGGGTACACATTTTTGTTGTAAATAAGTAAGGGGCGCTTTGTCCAATAAATTTTATCCCTGAATGCTCCATAGTAGAATGCTTTGGACCTTAACATGACATTTCTTGTACTTCTGAATACAGTGTGAACAAACACTTTATCACAGTGGAATGCGTTGTAAAATTGCATCAATTTATTAGATGTCATTCATGTTTTGTGTGATTATTTTTAAGAGCTTAAAACTACTTTAATCATTTTGGGGCCCTAGGTCGTGGCATAGTTGGCCTGTGCGGTAATCAGGGCCTGATTGCGCAGGCTCATATTTTCACAATTTTGCGAGGATTATGAAACAACTTTTTTAATCCTCTAAAAAAGACCGTAAACAATTGAGATTTTTGCTTTTCTCTTCATAAAATTGTGGAAACACACTCACTCGCTTCGCGGACCACTTAGAACTTGTTCGTGGACCACCAGTGGTCCGCGGACCTTCAGCTGGGAACCACTGCTCTATAGCATGCTTATAAAGTATGAAAGCTAATCCTAAATGCACGAATGATTACACTCGTATCTCAAATTTCAGTGTCACTCGTCAACGGAACGCAACTTCAACAAGTACTCAACAAATCTTCAATAAATCTCTCTCAAAGAACTAAGAATCTCTCCAACACTCTGAAAGAACTCGAAAAGATCGGAAAAAAGGCGAATGAAAAATGCGCTGTTTACACTATCACACAGCTCTTTTTTTTTTTTTTCCGTTCGCAAGCACCCTCCACGAATACATTCTCGAAAGAGAGAATGATGTACTTACTTTTCGCTCTCTCTTATCCCAGTGACATAAGAGGCCACAACGCGAAAGGAAGGGGGAAAACATTCTCTCTCGAAAGTCGACAGGCGGAAAGATTACCCCAGCCCCGAACTCGAAATGTGGAGATTAGGAGATCTCTGTGTGTTTGATTTTTACATCAAGAAATGGAAGTAATTTGGCTCCTTGATTTTCTCCCCATTAAGCTGATGCGTAAAAGGGAGAAAGGAATACGCTGAGTTAACAGAAAGGCTCCCATGATTATACTTGAAAATAGGGAATTATTTTGAAAGGAGGGAAAAAATAATACAAAGAATAGACACGGCAGTCATTGAAACTGTTTTCAGCATAAACTATTTAAGAAATGGAATTTCTATATCACGTCTGATTTTAAGTGATATTTTAACTGAAAGAAATATGGACAAAGAATACGTGTGTATCACGTGACAGGATACCGAAAAGAGAATTAAAAAAAAAAAAAATGGATTGCTGAACAGTTTTCTGAAATTTTTCGAATAAAGAATTTTGTTTTTAAGAAATTCAAAATATAGATATTCATGTGTTGAATTTTTGTTTCTTTTCCGTTTCTTTATAAGACACTAAACATGGTAGACGGTTGAAGAGGGAAGGTCCCAGGCTCGGGCCCATCTCGCGGCTGTCGATCTAATGGTTCGGAGTTTTGGTCAGTTTTCTCTTAATGTAACGTGATTACGCTTTAGAACTAGTTAGAAAGTCCCCCAACAAAGCGACCCCCCCCCTATTCTAGCCCGATAACTCATGCGTAGCTTTGGCATAGCAATACAAATAAAACTGTCCGGTTTTTTTTTTTTTCGCCATCGAAGGCTTTAATTTTGAAATACTTTTTGATTTGCATTGTGCCTCCGTTTTTCAAACTAAAAACGTATGTGGAAATGAAGATAAAAGGAAAAGAAATATTAATCTAGTTCTCATGGTTGCATTAGAATTACCAGTAAAATTTCTCATAGATTTTAATATACGTGTATATTATTATCATTGTTATTATTTTTAATTATTTGAATTACAAACTTGTGGTGCTTACCATTAAAAATAAAGTCGTCTAATTTTAAGTAGTTAATACAATTTTAAGAAGTTTTAGATTTTTACTTGTTTTATTTTCCCTGTTGTAAAATACTTAGTACAATTTTTGTTCTGGATGACTGGGCAAATTTATTTTACCTATTTAAAATCCTACTTTCAGAATGTTTTTGACATTTTATTTTAAGAAAGTGGCAAATATAGATCCTATAAAGATAATACCATCAGTGAATTTTGTGAGTCATTTCCCCCTCCTGATAAAGCGTTACTTTTAGTAGATTTTATTCATTAAAAATTTCTTTTGTCTGCAAAAAGTTCATTAACATGTGGAAGAAAGTGTCCTACCGTTTGAGTAACGTCAGATCAAACTGCCCACAACTTTGAAGGTAAGAAAAAAGTCGGGCAAAAAATTAGTTCAACATGTTTTGGTCATTATGATTTTATCAATATCTATCTAATATACATCTTAAATTCTTGCTATTAGGAAATTCTTGACAGTGTAATTTTAGTAAATGGCAAATGTATCATGCCAATCCGCAGAATAAGTTCAATAAATTCTGCATGGTATTTATTCTCTTAATAAAGGCTCATACCTACTCGACTTTATCTATTTAATTTTGTTTGGTTTATGGGAAATTCATTAATACTGAACATAAAATGGCTTGGCATTCCAGTAAAGCCAGTCTGAGAGAGCAAACTGTTCACAAGTTTGCCGGCAAGAAAATAATACGAAGAAAACATTACCTCAACATGTGCTATTTTTCGTGATTCTATCAATATTTATTTTATATGCATCTCAAAATCCTGCTGTTAGGGCATTATTGATGTTTTAAGAAAAAAATAACATGAAAAAATTCTAGTTTAGTTAGACGACTTAGTTCTTAACATTGAAGAGTGTTCGAGCATTTGAGTAATGTCACAGAGGAAACAGTCCGCAACTCTCGAGGAAAGAATGAAGACTGATGGAACATTAATTCGACATTTTTTGTTCTTCATGACTCTATCAACACCTGATTTTGAGTAAATCGTAAAATGCTGCTGTTAGCTCATTCTAGACATTTTAATAGTACAAAATGGCAAATGTCTCTAGCCAATCCACAGAATAGCATCAATAAATTCTGCGAGTTCTGGATCAGTCGCAGAATTTCTAGCCATACACCTAGACCTGAGATGGGCATAAATGATTTAAACCATTAATCAATTATTAAATGAATTCGAGATTATCGATTTTGAAAAAATCATTTGAACACTCAGCACAGTATTCGAATAGCACATGACATTCGAAGTTTCGAATAGAAATTGAGTATACTATTTGAATAGTGAATTTGCAAATACTTTCGAATAGTGAAATCGCAGATGCTATTCGAATGGAGAAATCGTGAATACTATTCGAACAGTGAAAATTTCGAATACTACAGTCAGATCGTGAACATCATTCGAATAGTGAAACCATCGCAAATACTATTCGAACATTCAAATCGTAAACACCATTTGAAATGCGAAAATCGCGAATATTCACTATTCGATTAATATCGATCATTGATTCTATTCGAATAGTAGTAATCAATTATACAAATCATTCGAATAGTGCATCACTATACTTACATCTGCCTACTCGACTTCCTTTTTTTTTTCCTTAATTTCGTTTACTTTAAGGGCTGTTCCTTAATATTTAACAGGAGGATGTCCGGACATTTGAGTAATGTCAGTCAAAGCAAACTGTCCACAGCTTCGTAAGGGAAGAAAGAAGAACATAGAAAACGTTAGTTCAACATATCCGTTCCCGGAAAAGGAAATGAGAAGAGAGGAACAAGGCGGAGAGGTGCGAGGTGGGTAAATGTCGGGAAGAGAAACTTTGTCGCAGTGGGAAAAGGTCTTTTCCCATTTTGACAATAGAATTACCCTGCAGAGAATTAAAGTTGATAGCAATTGCGTTCGGAATTACACAATTAGGATGTAAGGCCATCTCTCAATAAGGAACTTCGACACAACCTAAAAGTATTATATACCGATTCTTGAATTGAGCTGAGTCGGTTCGATTTCGATCAACGTTCAGTCACAGACATAAACTGGTAGCTTCCAGTCATATTTTGATGTCAATTCTTCAATACATTAACGAATTTCCACAGAATTCTATAAATTACCGTCAAACGAATACATTTCACACGGAAAAAGAATTATTTTACTTCACCATGTGACGCCAGATTAATATACTTGCAAATTACTCTTAGAAAAATTCTAGGAGCAAATTTTCATAAGAATATGAAAATAACTACACCATAGTAACCGCAGATGTTAACGCTATTAAATCACACACCTTCAAGAATCCATTCCAAACATTAAAATGCGATTAAAAAACATATTTGTCCTTATTCTTTTTAATAAATTCAAATTATCACGGTTTAGGATAAAATATTCACTTTGGCTCCCGCATTAACAGAAAATATCACCAGTCTTTACGCTATATAATGACATTTTATTTGCCGCAACAACAAAGAAAATAAACTCAGAAATATGGAACTCATAAATTTTCGATGGGGTTTATTAATTTTAAGCTCGCTGGTCAATGTCACATACCACGTCAGGATGATCGATAAGCGTTGAATTATTTTGTAAGTCTGGGTAAGTGACAGTGATCCAGTCATTGCAGTTTTTGTGATATTTTTCTTCCAATTATACGAATTGCGTTTTATATTTCATGTTTTTAAGCTGTCACCTACGCAAATATTATTATTAGTATATATAAATATATACAAAAAAAAATAATATTATGTTATTACGGTACAATATTGTTATACGTATTAATTATTATTATTTAATGCACCTCACAAATTAAAATATGTATTCTCAAGCTTTAAACAAAACTTGGCCTATAAAAGATAAATTTTTATTTTGTTTGGTCAAACGTTAAAACATAGGATACCCAAAACCAACACATCGAAAACCAATTTAAAATGAACTAATTAGCTTGAATTTTAGAAACTTAAGATATATAAGAACTTATAGAAACTTACAAGAACTTATAGAAACTTAAGATATATAACAGAAATTCATAATAAAATAATTAAGAGCTATTAGTGTTATGTATTTCCTAGTTTTATTTTTGTTTTGATATTAATTTAATACCATGTCAGCATTCATCAAGAGTATTAATGAAAATTACAATTTAAAAAATCTGGGCATTTCTTTACTGGGCCCAGAATGAGAATCTTTTCTGTTCAATATCTTCAAAGATGAAAACAAAAAAGTCCAAAAAGTTGGAAAAATGATTCATCCTTTTACAAAAATTCCTTGACAATTTAAAAAAAACCTTGAACAAACTTGGGTTAAAGGAACCATAATAAAGACAAAATCAGCTCTTAGTACTGCTTTCATGCTTTGAAGATGAAAAAGAATATGTATGTGACTTAGTTTAGAAAAATTAGGTGTATTTCAGTAAAAGCTTGAGATTAGTAAAGGTGAATTTACATCTAATTCATTCAGAGGGTTAAAAACCGAACTGTAACACCTTACATACTCACTTAGCAATGCACGAACACCAGATTATTAAAAAATTCACACAAACATTTGCTTATAATAAGGAAAACATTTTATCTTTGATTTATTCATAGACATGCATTTCCCTCTCGTGCATCACAGATCCAAAAAAAAAAAAATATTTTCTTTAGTACTAAAATATACAAATAAACTATTAAAAATTTCTTTGATATCGCATACATAAGATCTTAAATAGAAAAATTGTTCAAAAATTGACTTATACCCTGTTTTATCCTTAGCTCAGCTAGAAATCGCGGTCAGTTAATGTTACATCAAGTCCAGGCTAGAATGATGGATAGCTTGGCGTTATCAGCTGGCACCGAAAGCTACGAATGCAGTGTGACTCACTTTTCGATTTTTAAGTACTTTTTTTTTTCATTCAGTTCGCTGAATGAGGTTAAGTGATTTTTGCATTACATTTCCTTGTTCAGTACTTGCGTAGCAAATATTTTAAATACTTCAGTAGGAAAAATTCCATGTTTCCACAGAAGGATTACTTTTTTTTAAGAAAAATTAACAACACTTTAGAGAAAAAGGGGATTTTCAAATTTCGAAGAACATGTTTTTAAACCTAAGTAAACCTGAGTGATTTTATACAGAAACCTGTTACATTTTTTTTAAAAAAAGGTTTAAACTTTTATAAATTTTTTACAGTTTAACTGTAGTAAATTTTTTACAGTTTACTACAGTTAACAGTTAATCAGTTACAGTTAAACTTCACAAGTTACAGTTTAAATTAAAAAAAAATTAATATAACTTTGAGCATAAAGTGTACTAAAAAATTTTAGTACACTTTATGCTTAAAATATGTAGTTTACGATAGCCATAACTACACTAAACATTAAAACATTAATTAAAAAACTTTTTTAAAGAAAATTATCTTAATATTTTTTTATTGCAAAATATTTTGTTCCACTGTTTTTTTTAATGTTTTTAAAAAATATTTAGGTAAATTAAACCAAACCATAACTAGCATTTAGGCACTACCGGAGATAGTTGTTCTTTTTATAATTTTTATTTTAACTGCTGTGTTATATTGCATCATCGGTGCTGGAACCTAAAATTTTGGTTTTCCTTAAAAATGTCTCAGGCATCCTCCTCCCCTCCTAACACACGCACTTTCGTAGATAGTTCTCGTCTAGATTTTCTTAAGCACAACCAACTATAGAATATCTTCCAGTCGCACATCTTCGTACTTTAAAGAATCTATTCAATGCCAAGTTTAAATAAACTAAACCATAGTAAACATTACAATTTTCCGAACTTTGTTTTTGCACCTATTCAATGAATATTCTCTTCAGTTGAAAGATATTAGCCCTTTATATCTCAACGACTCAATTAAAAAAAAATTACTGCAATGTGCAAAAACAAATTATAAACATACTGAAAGTTTTTAGTTTTGTAAATCATTTAAAAACTTGCTGACCAAAATGCGTTGATTGTTGCGTTCAATTAAACGGTTATTTTTATTTTTGTATTACTTGAAAATATATCACTGGCATGCGAAAGTGTTACTAAAGTGTTTGTGAACAAACAGTTTAAGTTGAGAACTTTTTAAAAAATCATTAATATTCTTGCGAGGTTGGGCCACGAAATAACACTATATAAGTGTTACAATAACCAATAGTGTGACTGCTGAAGAGCAAAATACAGTTTTGTGTGACAACATTAATTAAATATCACAAAATTTTCTGATTTGAAAAAAAAACTTTTTTCCGATCTTTGTTTTTGCACCTATTCAATGAATATTCTCTTCAGTTGAATGATATTAGCCCTTTATATCTCAACGACTCAATTAAAAAAAAATTACTGCAATGTGCAAAAACAAATTATAAACATACTGAAAGTTTTTAGTTTTGTAAATCATTTAAAAACTTGTAGACCAAAATGCGTTGATTGTTGAGTACAATTAAACGGTTACTTTTATTTTTGTATTACTTGAAAATATATCACTGGCATGCGAGTGCATATATCACTGGCATACTAAAGTGTTTGTGAACAGTTTAAGTTGAGAACTTTAAAAAAAAAAGAAACTTTAGAACTTTTTAAGAAAAAAACCCTTTTTTTATGCTCACGTTTTTCTTGAATGAAACAGTCGTTCAAATATTTTTTAACACACTATGATTAATTTACACAGCTGCCGCCCAGGTGGTGTAGTGGCTTAAGAACCTTCTATCACGCTTTATGTCCCGGTTCGAATCCCTGCTTGGGCATGGATGTTAACATGTCTTTCCCTTCATAGGGGGTAACGCTGGAAATCCCACTAGGGGCTCCTATAAGAAAACGGCCAGTAATTCGGGCCTTAGTAGTGGAAAAATGCTTGATCAGCAAATGCCCACCTTCACGAGGGAAAAATAAAAGATTTATACAGCTTTATACAGTGCGTTGCAGACCTCCGACAAGGTGACATAAAAATTCATTTATTAAAATTATTTTAAAAACTCTTCGAAATAACACACATAAAAGTAAACTTGTGATTACGAAGTTTCGAGTGGTACTAAAGGGCCATCTTTCTTCAGTTGCAAAAAAAGTTCCGACATCTACACCGGTAGAAAGATTATAACCGAAAGGTAAGCAGCAGAGGTAAGTTGCCATGCCGAAGAAAAAAAATCTGATGTGTCCAACACATGACTTCCTTGCACGTCTATAAAATCAAAAGTATTTTCGACGCACTTCTTCCAAACTTATTTGTTTGAAAGAGATAAAATATCAATAATAGTAAGGTTTAGCGATTTCTAGCCAAATATTTCGATATCGCCAAGCTGAGTTCAATTTGAAAGATTTCCTTCTGACACTTTATTTGACGATATTTCACCAAAAGCCGACAAACTTGAGATAGTTTGCGAGATTTTTGGGGATAGACAAAGTAGTCATTGGCCACAGACTTTCAATGAATTGAATGCATCCATACACCTCAATGTATTTAAAGTCATTTGGCTCACCCTGTAAATAAATTCGCAGTCGATTGTTGTGGAAAAAGATATTGAAAACAGTTAGATATTACAATAGTTCTAAATGCAAAAGTTCAAAGTTTTAAGAGTTATACAAAATACGAAATAATTTTTGGCGCCAAATTTGGCGATATTTCGGCGAAACTCGTCAATGTCGACGACACTTGGCGAGATTTTAAGCATACACCAAACAATGACAGATTATCGCCAAATTTGGCGATATTTCGCCAAAACTCGCCAAGAACGATGACAAATGGCGATACTTTGGGCATGGACCAAATGACTGACTATCGCCGAATTTGGCGACATTTTGGCAAAACTCGCCAAGGTCGAGAACAGACGGCGAGATTTTGGGCATGTACCAAACAATGACTGTCTACAGTTGTATTATATTGAAGATGTCCATAGACATTAAACTACTGAAATTCTTTTCGGTGGTCCTGTAAATAAACTCTCCAGTAGATTGGAACCAAAAATCGAGATGCACAACTAGATGATACAACAATCTTATATATGAAATTTCATAATAGTTTTTGAGATTTGAGAGTTAAATTCGACACATGTACACCAAAAGTCGCCAAGCTTGGCGACTTTTGGCATAGTTTTTGAGGGAGGCACGTGACCGTGGTCGGACCTAACTTATGACATTACCTAACTTATGTGGTAGAACGGTATTGTGCTTGAAATGGATGAATGCCCCTAAAATTGCCATTGACCGTAATGTATTGGAAATCTTTTGAGTGTTCCTGTAGCAGAACTATAAATGATAAAGACACTTCTTTTAATGGAGAAATTCATTTTCTAACTCTTAACAGCATACACCACTTCTGAGTCGTTTGAAATAGCCCAATACCTCTGAAAAACGCTTTGATGAATTTCGGCCCATAGAGCGTAATGTATTTCGAATCTTTTGGGCGGTTCTGTTGATAAACTATCCAGTCGAATGGAACCAAAAGGGGAGGTGCACAACTAGATGTTACAACTATGCAAAATATGAAGTTTCGACATTCTACGCCTAATAGTTTTTGAGATATGCGAGTTTAATGAATTTCAGCCCATTGAGCGTAATGTATTTCGAATGTTTTGGGCGGTCTTGCGACCATTTGGGCCATTTGGCCACCATTTCTTGCCATTTGGGCGGTCTTGCGACCAAAAGGGGAGATGCACAACTAGATCATAGAACAATCCTAAATATCAAATCTCAACATTCTACGACCAATAGTTTTTGAGTTAGGCGAGTTTAATGAATTTCGGCCCATTGTGTGCGTGTGAGCGTAATGTATTTCGAATCTTTTGAGCGGTCCTGTAGATAAACTATCCAGTGGAATGGAAACGAAAGGGGAGATGCACAACTAGATGGTACAACTATCCAAAATATGAAGTTTCGACATTCTACGCCTAATAGTTTTTGAGTTAGGCGAGTTTAATTCGGCCCATAGAGCATAATGTATTTCGAATCTTTCGTTCGGTCCTGTACATAAACTATCCATTCGATTGCGACCAAAAGGGGAGGTGCACAACTAGATCATAGAACAATCCTAAATATCAAATCTCAACATTCTACGACCAATAGTTTTTGAGATATGCGAGTTACATACATACGTACGTACGTACAGACGGCATGGAAAAACTGGCCACAATAGACTCGCCGCTGGTCAAAATGAGTTGCAGACGCGTTAATATGATCGTGCATGCTAGCCTACGATGAGATGCATCGAAAAAAATTTTTAAATTAAATTTAGAGGTAGTCAAAATCGGTTTTTTTGTCGAAATTTGGCCCCCAAAATTTTTCGGGATCACATTACTTCCTTATACTACGTACAAGGAAGTAAAAAAATGAGAAGCCAGAAAGAATAACAGATGAAAGAGTAGAAGGAATTTTTGAAAACAGGGTAGTAGTTAAGAATTGTGTAACAAACTAGTTTTTTGTTGAATGGTTTTTTATATTAATTTATAACAATTTTTGGGAATATTAATCGCAACAGAGTGAAATCCTTCTCGTGATATAAAAATCGTTGCAGCGTATCTAAATCTAAAGCTACTTCACACAAAGTGAAGAAAGCAGAATTAAATCTTCCTATTCGCAAAAGAGTTCTCATTGCAAGCAAAACAAGAAGAAAAGAAAATGGCACTGAAGTAAGCAGATCCCTCTTAGAACTTCATGATGTCGGCCCTAGTCCCACGTTTAAGTTGATGTTTCAAAGTTACTGAAGAACACGAAAACGCACGCTTACCTTGAAAGCAGCAACGAGAGTGAGAAGCACGCTTGACAACAATGACATTTATGTTGCTTTCCCTGTTCCCCAAAAGTGCCTAACGTCAGCTTACCTGCACATGACACCCTTCCATCAACGGGACGTTTGTTTTGTTACCGAAATATAACCGATCGCACAATGTTTTCAAATGCTTACCCGGGGTGATATGTATCTGGGAAATCCCTTGCTTTGTGTCCGGAGGAGGTGTTTTGGAATAACAGTTGAAAACGAAACTGCTGACGAGAAGAGTTTCTGTGCTCTGCAACTGTCTCTTGAAATCAAAAATAGTCCTCTACTTCCGACACGCAAAAGTAACATGTGTGTGGAATTGAGATTTCAGAAACAAGTACTGGAACATCATTGCCCTTACGAGTGTTGCACCGAATAATGATATCGCAATTCCTTTTACACTCATGTCTAACATTAAAGTTACAAACAACTTTCTTGGCACAATGGTTATGTATCTGAGAGACACGAATTCAAACCGATGGCTAATCCACAGGATTTGTTAAATTGAATTAAAATAATGTCTTAAAAGAAAAAAAACAGCTTCCTCAAGCAGTTTATTATAGCAAAACGACTGAATCTCCCATAAGAACACCAAAAGTGAAACAGCACCGACTTTGGTCAGCGCTTGGGAGGGTGCTTTACCACTATGTTATCGGAGAGTGTTAGTGAAAGATAGTTCTCGCTTACGGATAGTCAAACTCTTCGGATAAATAGCCGCGATCCTCATTTAGGTGCTATCACGAATATAGCATGGAAAACAAGCGAGTATTTTTGAACCTGTTACGACCCTGTCGACAGCAGGTACCGATCCAACCAATCACAATACTCTGCTTCAACCCAATTTTATACAATTTCTCAAGCAAGGGCAGTGTCTTCAGAATTTCCGAAGGGTTGGAGCTCATCCATCAAGGAAGGGCCCAGACAGCAAATAAGCTTAAATCAAGCATGACATTTCCTTGAATTTGACGTATTAATACAAGCTTGACTTTAGCTTGATTTTAGCTTTCGAAAGTGTGCAGTGATGGCACCATCTGTGAAAGAGAATGGACATTAATTGTCTAGCGTTCCTCAAATTTGCTGAAAGTTCGTAAAAGATGTGTTTTATTTTATTACCAGTGCCATATTACCGGCAGGGCAAACGGGGCAACTGCCCAGGGCCTACAGATTTTAGGGCCCAAAAATCTTACATCTTACGTTTTTGTAGTTTTAAAATAAAATTACAAAGGAAAAAAGAATTCAGAAGTTAAATAAGTTTTTTAATTATAAAGTATGAACAATGAAAATAATTCAAATTTACATTTGTATAAATTAATTTAAACTTATTTTTAATTCTTCGAAAAGCTCTATATCGATATAGCATACCAATATGTAGGAAAATAACTAACCACATTTGTAAAGGGAATTTTTAGCGTTAAAAAATAGCAAAATTTTTCAATTATTTGTTATTTTAAGAAATATTTACAAAAATGACTAAAGTGTTTGTATTCCATACATGTTAGCAACTGTGATATAGCATTTCGAAGTAACGTTTAACTATCTGTTTCTTTGATTTCAGATTACTTAATACAAAATTAGTGTTTAGTAAGTAAGCCCATTCTTAACACAAAATTTGTGTTAAGAATGGGTAAGATATTTAAAAAACTTTCAGTATGAACCGATCATAATCTTTTTTTTTTGAGGGGGGGGGTTATTGCAAGGGGCCCAATTTTTTTCTTCTGCCCAGGGCCCACAGTTGTCTTGATCGGGCTCTGTTTATTACGCACAAAACCTGGTTATTAGAATACGCAAGGGGAAGGAATGAATGGGATAAGCCCCTGTGAAGTATAACATGAGGGGAGTATTAGTTTTATTTACATCTAATTAACATTAGTAATTCCATTAACTAATTAATTAGCCCTAAAAATAAATTTTAATATAATTAACACAATTTAGTTAGTTAATATGCTTCACTTTATGGGTGGTTCATCATAGAGTTAAAAAAAAAGATTCTACATTTCTAAATATGGAAATTCTTCAAAATAAAATTCAATTATACTACGAAATTGATTTCAAAATCAGTCGTTTGTCTCGATTTTGGCCAGCAGTATTGCTCATGAGTGTTGCGGTACTGAAAGTTTTGAAACGTGTGCTGCTGTTAAGTTTATATTATGCTTATTTACCTATTAGTAGAGTCTCTAAATCACACATAACATTATTTTAATTTTGATGCATCCCATGGAAAAAAAAAATAAATAACATATCGCCCACTTATCAATCTGGCCAGAAAACGGCGTGTTAGTCACTTCAAACTTTAGTCATAGCTAAGCGAGGCTTAGTAGCTGAATGGATACCGCGCTCGCCTGCCAACCGAAAGGTCCCGGGTTCTATTCTAGCCACGGACCCTTGTTGGAAACAGATTAAATTGAAATTTCAGCGTAGCGGGGAAAATGCGTGGCAAAGTAAAATATGTGGGGCGAGTCTGGCGCCCCGTGTATTTAGGAAAATTTTTTAAGCTTGCTATGTCAAGCTTGAAATGTCAAGCTTAATGCAAGCTGGGCAAGTGTAAACTTTGACACTTGATTCAAGCTTGCATTAAGCTTACACGCTTGAAATTTTCAAGCTTAATTCAAGCTTATTGACTTGATAAATCAAGCTTGCTGCAAGTTTGCTGTGCTGTCTGGGGGGATGTAATTTTCGTCAGGGAAAGAAACTCAAGCTCTCTGAGGAAAGGAGGCCCTATCCATCTTCTACCATCCGCTACAGAAAAGCAGATTTCGCTTGCATGTGTCGTGAAAAAACACTGGTATTTCCGATAGTGAATCCGACTGATGACTCCGTGTGACTATGATTGCCCCACTCCCCTCCGTTTCGCGGGTGCTACTCGCCCGTGGATTAAATTCATCAGCGGTGCAACTCGCCCTTTTCTCTCTTCGCGCGGTGCTACTAACCCATTTTACATATATTCCTCAGCGTTTAACAATGAGGTATACAGTAATAGCATTCAAAAATAATTCTCTTAAGACGATCGAGACGATAGCTTATCGAGACGATAGCTTATAACCGCATTACAACCAAACACAGCTTCTTAGCATAACTAACATTTCTCTATTCGCGACAGCTGATAACTACTGAACTGAACAGCTGAGCGTGATCTGCTCTTTCTATATACTCTCTCAGAAATTTCTAGCAATTCTACGAGATTCCATTTCAAGAAAAATCCCAATCAGACGCGAATCTTGAGAGCGTAACAGTAATGCAATTGAGTAAGACTAGGTACTACTCTATTGCCTAATACTAATGCAGGGAAGCAAACATTACAGGTCACAATAAAATCGTGCCAAATGTCGCCAAGATTGACGATTTTTTGCCGAAAATCGCCAAATCTGGAGAGATAAATAGATCCCTCAAAACTGAAGTCAGCTAAATGATATTGCCAATATTTCTCGTGAATTCAAGAAAACCCTACGTTAAACAATAGAGACATTTACATAACTCCCTATATCGCATTCTAGTAACTGATTTTCATGCGACAAATTACAAATTTTAATTATTTGAAGCGTATAATACGAATTTAAGACTATATTTAACCCCTGAAGGACAGATCAACCCCGAAATTCGTAACAATATTGCAGAACACCCAGTAGGTGGTCACGTTACCTCTTATGAAGGGTCGGCCAAGATAACATCCAAGCCCAAGCTGGGTATTGCACCCTGAGCTAATTCGCGACAGAATGGTTTTATTAAGCCACTGAACCATCAAGGCAGCATGCGAGGGAAACAGCAGGGTACAACAAGTTTACCATTAAATACATTAGTAGTTAATACCATTCTATTAAAGAAAAGTATAAAACTACAGTACTTTCCGAGAAAAAATAAAACACAAATTTACAAGAAACCGCAAGAGCTTCAAAGAATCCAAAAAAGAGCAATTAAACTACCATTTAAATACGCCTAATAACGTAGCACGAACAAAACATTCCCAAAATAGTAGGCAAAATCACTTTTAAAAAGCAATTCATTTAAAGTAAAATACTCGGAATTCTCATTACTTTTTCCTTCTTATTATACTTTATAAATTATAAGAAAGCCAACTCATTACAAAAGCTGGTTCGTAATTCCTACACTGACCATTGTCTGAAAAGCGATTTCATGCATGGCTGCCCGGAGAGTATTTGAGCCGCAAATCTATTGTTGATGAGGAAAAGGTAATAAGTTTAGTAGAGCACAGAGGCTAAGTCCAGAACGCCCTCGCGATTTCTGCCTTTAACACGCTATATATACATTAGAGCCCTGCGATCAGCCTTGATTTAATGGAAATTGAAATGTATTTTGTTTCTTTGGTGTGCATTTCAAAAATTTCGTGTATGATAAATAAATACTAAATTAAGTTGGCAAGGGTTCGGAAACTAATTTTATGACATCAAGTAAAAATGGAACACTTAAAACGTTTTAGGGTTAGTGACATGACTTTTTATTCAACAAATTTTCGCTATTTTTAGCTTTCTTACATTTACATTCTTGTTATAAATGAATTTCTGGAATAGACTGAATGCGCTTCTCAATTAATTCTCATTCAAACATTCAAAATGAATCAGAGCCCAGATTTATTAACAGATAATCAAATCAATTTAAGAAATTTATAACTGTTTTCTTTTTTAGAAATTTAATAGGTTTGGTCTACTTTACTAATTTAAGCGTTTGTTATAAGGCTGAATAAGAAAAAAACAATACTTCAACAGATTTTTTTGGAGCAATAATAAATAAAAATTTGCAGTTATAATATTTCTATATTATTTTCTATATTTCTACGGTCGATCTTGGGAGGCAAGAGGACGTATTAGCAGCTGATCACTACTTTGTCCTCTGTATTTTTGTGTTCTGTATTTTTCTATTTTGTCTGCTGGCCATTACAAGTAAAAAAAAATTCTATATTTGTTCAGTATTTTTGAACATTTATAAAAATGATAGTGAACTTGCAATTTAAGAATCATGTACGAATTAAAAATATGTTGCAGTAAATGAAAAACTTTGAGTAAAACAGGACTAAATATTTTAAAGATAAATTACCAAGTAACTAGGGCTTTTTACAGGGCAGGATTTTTTAAGTAGCACAAAAATTCAAATAGTTCAAGGTAACAAGATGAAAAGTCAATTATCGAATTTCGAATAACATACATCAAAACAAGAACACTATGAAATTTATGACGCAGATCAAATTATGTCTGTTTTGGTTATAAAACTGAAATATCATATTAACATTTAATATGAAACGTGAAAAAATAAACATGAACAAAACTATAAATAAATTACTAAATAATGAGCGTTAACATTTCCCCTTTATTGTAATGCATTACCATGACCAACTTTTGATTTTACAGCAAAAATAAGACAAAATTTAGAGGGAAGTTACGTAGTCTTAGAGATAGCTTGTTTCCTTCCAGTTACTCTTGTCATATTATACGTCAATATTGTATGATGTGCAACATACATATGATGTATATTATACATCATAGTATATTGTCGTATTATACTCGTATGTCATATGATTATGTCATAAATATTGTCAAATGATACATGTCATATTGTGTTTAAATTTACAAATTTCCAACTGAAAATTCAATTCGCAAACCAACGTTCAGTATTTTGAGTATCATTTGCAAATTTTGTCGAATTAAAAAGTTCGTTTTCTTTTATGATCTTTTTTATCAGTGTGAATAGTTAACTCTCATATGACCATGGTAGAAAATATGCTGCCATCCTTTAAACGCTGTTTTTTTGAAGGAAAATGTTTCGAATTGTAACTTTGAAGCCATAAAACCATTAACTGTACCTTTAACTAATAATAGTAGTAGTTTGGGTCCACAGATATCAGCATAAATGGATGAAAAATGTTAAAATTAAAAGCAAATGTTTATACACTTTTGTTGTACTTGCAACATGTTCTACTATCTAGTTTTCTACTATTTGTATACGCTTTTTGAATGGTGGCACTATGATTTTAAAACTCTTCTAAACATTGTTTAGAGGAGTTTTAACAATGTTTTAAATAACAATTTAATTGTTTACAATTGCTAACAATTTAATTGTTTTCAAACAAATTTTTTTTTAAAAAGTAAAAAATAAATCGGTTATTGAATCGATTCATATGAAGAAAAATTAATATTAGCTGTTTATATGTAAGAAAATATATGCTTTATCAGAAGATAAATTTTTAAAAAAATTCATTTACTATGTTTTGAAGAGTTTTAAAGTACGTAGTGCCACCATTCAGAAAACGTATAAAAATAACTTTTTTCACATTTTAAAAAAAATTATATTTACGTTATTAAATTAAAATAACACCATTTTAACGAGAATTTTTTTTTTTTTTTTTTTTTTTTTTTTTTTTTTGCTTGGGAATTTCTCATAGTGGGAATAAAAGGATTAAGATAATAAGTTACTTTAACAAAAACATTTGTTATGTTACAGTTAAAAATCATATTGAAATTATGCATTAATAAAATGCATTGTTGTTTCAAAAAAGAATTTAATTTATTATTATCTTGCTTCAATACAATGTTACGTATCTCGATTCTCAGAGATTTCTTTTCTTCTGAATTGAATCCCTCTTTTCGCGTTTCACTTAAAAGACTAACGCAATTGATATTTTAGAACTCCCTGCACAGAAGTATATTGAATATGTAAAATTCGGAGCACCTTTAGAAAATCTATAAAAGAACAACGTAGAACAACCAGAAAAAAAAATATCGATTTATCAATAACTTAACAAAATCCATTTCTTGTTAAAACTCTTTGAAGATTTCGGAAAACTTCTATTTTAACATCGAAAATGAAAACGAAAATATTTTACTGGAACGTTGACAAAAAGAAGAAGTAAAAAAAGGACTGAAGAAAGAAACCGATTTAACTTTTTAAGATTTCTTTAGAGGTAAAAATTTAGCCTTTTCTAATATAATTCAAGAAAATTGATTCAATAACGTATTTTCTCTGAAAGCTGAGAAAATAGAAGTTTAGATCGGTAAAAAAGCAATTTTTTTTTTTTTTTTTGCCTTGGAACGAAAACTTTTCAGGAAAAAAACTAATCTCTATGAATACAAAGTTTACAGCAACTACAGGATTGGCACAAAAGATTTACAGAAAATTAACATAAAGGTTTGAAATATTTTCCTATTTGTCTAACAACTCATTATGACAGCTGGAATATTACATTAAAGAGCTTTCTACGAGTTTAAAGAAATCTCCAAAGTATATGAAAAATATCTAAAAACATTCTGACCACAATGCTTTTTAAATCAACATAGATTAAGTTAAATTTATTTATTCATGCAAAAAAGGATTTTTCACTGAAATGGTGTAGGTATTTAAATGGATAGACTGCACTTGGAGTGGCTGCACTTTTTCAGCATTGGGCAGTCTATCCAGTTGATCTTTTATATTGATGTTAAAATGTTTGCACTTTAGTGTTAACAAATAAGAACCGATCATCTATTTTAATATTATTTATTACAGTAAGGCACCGTTTAAACGTTTCTCATTTATGCCCTAGTAGTACAATTAGTCTAAAAGACGTTTAAAGCACGTTTTTTAACGTCAGAAAACGTGTTTCCAACGTAATTTGAACGTTTTTTGTTGTGATACTAGGGTGAGACTTTTAGATTTATATGCCGTTTTTGTGGAGCCCAATTCATTCCTATCTATTTTAATGCAAAAATGCTTCGTTAATACGATCCTCAATATCTTTTATACGCCGTTTTTCATTTTCCTAAATTTCGGAAATTTTCTTGATTACTAACTTCCTGCTTCGTGAGAAACTTTACTCGGATAGGAGGTCGACGTAGGGAAGACTTTACCTTTAACTTACTTCATTTAAAAGCTCAACCAACTGTGTTGTAAAATTTAGAACGTACTTTATTTTATCAGAAAGCGAGTGAAAAAACATTTCATGAACGTAATTCGATCCACAATGCTGTACAGAGACGCCGACGTCGCAAAACTTTTGTGGATGCTCCAGAAAGAAGTTTTTCAAGGGGTGAGGGGATGATAGACGTGCTATTTTAGAAATGTATTTCCTGCAATAGCTTTACATTTTTTTAATGCACGAATGGGAGTAAAAACTTTTAAAAAACATAAATCAACATGTTGTATAATTTAAAGATATTATTGTGAATTACATGTACCCGGCCATCATCTTAAAGCAGATCAGTGAAACAGTAGAGAAAAATTCAGATCTTATTGCATAAATCTCATAAAATATCTTTATTTTGAAGAAAACTATTGTTTTTTTTGCAAAATTCTAATAATTGTTTTCAACAAAATTAACTATAAATGTTCTTTAAAATTTTATGGGGTGTCCACATCCAAGTGATTTTGTCTGTGGGTATTTAAGCCCCGGAGGTCCCACGAAGTTGGCACTTCTGATGATGCAATTAATATTGAAAGACTGTTAGCACATCAGACGACAGTAAAAGATTTTTTTTTAAAATTGGTGTCTGTTTGAACATAAATCACATCACAATTGGCATGCAATGTATATTACATTATTACTAAAGACACGCGATAGTTAAGATCAAGAAATAGTACAATATAGGTATGATTTTGTTTCACTTTTTTGATAAGTAAAACTTTTATGAGGAGTAAACACTTTTATAAAAATTCGTTATTCTTTTTCAGAGTAAAAACGAAGTGATGTAATTTATTAGTACCTTAAAAAATGATTATTATTATATTTATATAAATTTGCAACAGTAGCGTCAAACCTGTAATAATCAAAGCTGCACACTTATGTTTTATTTGTATGTTAGCGTTGTATTTTAGATCGGTCCCTTGAAAGACGTATATAAACGGTACTTCATTGTACTTACACAGACGTGAAAGTAAAAACAAAATAATTAAAACAATAAAATTTGCTTTAATTATGTTTTCCAGTATTTTAAATACACTTTTTGTGTGCTATTTAGAGTCACTTTTAATATTTAGTTACGTTAAACTCTACTTTTCAAGTAGGGCTACAAAAATAAATGCTTACTAATATAGTTTATTCATGATGAAATAGTCATCAAGAATTTCAGTTCATCACAAAGACGCATTTTAGCTAAAGACGTAAACACAAGCTTTCGAAATCCACTGCATAAACCCAAGCACTTGAGAGGTGAATTGATCTTTATTCCCCCAGAAAAGGGTTTCTGCAACTAAAGTACTTATTTAGTATGACAACTCTACTTCATTTATTTTTAGTCTCTGAAAGGGTTTTCAAGAAAAAGCTATAAGGTTTTGTTCAAGAAGTTTCGAGTTCGAAATCTTAAGATTGATGGGCAACGTTTAGGGTGTGGACGCGAGTTTTGTTTTCTGGTATAAAGGAGAAACTTTTTTTTATAGATACAAAATATAGTATTAATTAATTATACGTATACATTAATAATACGTAATATTTTTTTAAAATAATATTTTCTGAAGATTTTTAGGAAACTAAGAAGGTTGCTCCAACTATTTAAGTTTTTTTTTTTTTTTGTAACCCGTATTTCGGATTTGTGTGCTTGGCCCGTAGAATCTGCTTATAAATCCACGTCAAATGGACAACACAAGTGGGGGTGCCCTCCGTGGGGGTATTTCTAAAGGGGTCCCAACCCGCATTTACACAAAATTTCGGAGAAAACTTCGAACGGCTAGGTCAGCGGACACGACCTGCTTTTGAACCAGGTACCTTCCGTCTCTCAGATCAGAGCGCTTTGCACACGGGCACTGTTGGGGCTTTAAGTTGTTGTTGATGTATTTGGGGCATTTATCTTCGAATTTATGTGCTTCGGTTGAAGAATCCGCTTTGAAATCCTCGTCGGATAAAGTGGACAGCACCGAGACAGGTTCTATTAGCTCAGAGAAAGCAAATTTAAACAGCAAGGAGACTGAGTGGGAATCGAACCCATGACCATACGATGAGGCGATTGGCGTGGTCGAGGACAGACCGTTAATCTCCCAGCCACCGCCCCTCCAACTATCTAAGTTTGCGGAATACGGAAAAAAACTGCATTAGCGAAACTTTGTATTGTAATGGGAATGCTCTTTTAATTGCATTTGCGAATTTTTGTATAGTAATACTAACATTAGACGAATGATTTCAGAATAAGGTACTAAAACAATGAAAAGTATTCAACAGTTTGTTCTGAAACATCGAATTTGTAAAGGTAGATTTCTCCACAGCTGATCGTTTCCCCGTAAAGGGTGGAGAAGCACCTTCTAAAATTTACATTAACTGTGTATGGACAACTATACTGAAAAGTGCTTCATCATTAATGCTCTCGGCATGAATTATCTTCCTAAATAAAGCCTTCACTTTCCTTGATTTTAACCTACACAGATAATGAATTCTTCACGAATTTTACTAAAACGGAGCAATCGAATCTCGCATTTTTTAAAATCTATTTCCAGGGAAAAATAAAATTTAATTAAAAATTAACATGTCTTTATTATTTAGCTTTTTAAGTATGTATGTAAACGAAAACAGCGTCACATAACACTAAACTGCAATTTCAGAAAAACTGTCTCTTGAAACTTATGAGAGAGAGAAAAAAAAAAAAAGATGAGAGAACTTTTTTTAAAAGATTATTATTATTCTTCAACTACTCAAAACGGCCTATAGAATTCCCTTAAGCCGAAAAGAAGAATTCTGTGAAGATTAAAGAAATCTTTATGCTACCCGGGTAACCACTTCACCTCTTTTGTAAAACTAACACAAGAGCTGTTAAAGTAAGACAGTAAGGATGTCCTTAGTCTTTCAAATCAATCTTTTCCTTTTTAACTTTTAACATTTTCTTCGCCCTTTGTTTGCCATAATAATATATTTTTGCCCCTTTTGCTAAGAAAATTTTACATCAGTGCACAAGCGCCTTAAAATTTCGAGTTATTTCTAATCGTTTTTTTTTTTTATTTCTCGGATTTTATTTATTTATGTATTTATTTTGAAAAATTTTCAAGATATTAGAAAACCGTTTAGATTTATTAATCTGTAGCTAAAAATTAAAATTATAAATGCTTTTAATTAAAATATCATACTAAAATTCTTAAAAGTGTGGTAGAACCGAGACACTGATAGTTTTTGAAAGGCTGAAGTGTTCCAAACACGAAATTCTGTTAACAACGGTACAGTACCCCCTCCCATACCATATAAATGACTTTTTGTTATAAGAAAGAATTAAGCACTAAAGTAACAAATAGAATTTTCTAAATTTTTTAAAATGCAGTATTTGTAATAATACTCTCTGAAGATAATTTTTCAAACACGTGATTTTTCATACAACAGATCATCATCGATATTGGGGTTATGTGGGACTTCTGACGGCCATCGCTGTAGGGTCCCCCTCAAAAATACGTACCGGAATCCTTATCTTGCTCCCCCCTCGAAAATATGCTACCGCTGGCCTATTACGACCCCGAAAAACCAACAGTAGGTCCGGCCATCGATACAGGGGGTCCCTCGAAGATATGCTACTGCTGAACTTTGCGAGATCCGAAAAAACAACACTGGGTTTGGCCATCGGTGCTCCGACTGGACTACCTCCCCCCAGTCGGAAATCCCACAATTTTCATGAGTTTCGGAACTCCCACCGTCACAAGTCCCACGACACCGATATTGGACCATTTCCAATGTGCACTGGACTTCTTCATGCATCTCACCAAGAACAAGTGTGTGTAGTGTTGCTCCACCTCTTTATTTACTATTCACTTTTTGTGTCTCTGATAATGCTTTGTTTTCATAGATTTTTTTCCCTACTTTTTCAACTTAAACATAGTTTAGAGCAGTTACCGATGTACTGAAAAATGTCCTTTTGATATTGAGACTCCATTATTTTTAAGAACAAAAACAAATTAGGCAAGTTTGGTATCACAGTACCACAATACATATAGATAGATACATATATAATTTTTTTTAAAGCAGCTACAAATAAACTGCGCTGGATGTAAAAAAAAAAGAAAAATACATTATAAGTGCAGTATAAGCAGTACACACTGTCATAAACCTAGCTTTGAACCGGCTCAAAGTTATACTGAAATTGCGGTAAAATGCCAGTACCTTTGTATCTTGCTTTTTACCAATTGATAGCAAATAAATAACCATTAGCCAGTAACAAATTAACCATTTTCAGAAGATAATGTGTCTGATAAAGAAGGAAATTGATAATTACTCGTGGAAATTAATTAATTCGCATGAACTTCAAATCAGCATTAAAATGGAGCTTGCAAACAAACTTGAGAAAAACATCTGAATGGCCAAATGAACTATGTACAATTTTGCTAATTTATTTTCTAAAATGCATAGTAGAAAACACGTTTCACAATCTTGTCAACAGAGTGCAGCTGTAGGTCATGACCAGCTCTGCAAAAACAAATATATTGAAAACTAGAGGGTTGATGCAAATTTATAGCATACGGCTCAAAGTCACCCTGAATAACTGTACAATGGCGTAGAAATGAACGAAAGAGTTTAAAAAAAATTGTTCTTCGTACTACCAACATTTTTGACTAACTTTTAAAAAGGGAATACCATCAATTAGTTAAGTAACTGGTCTTAAAAAGTCCTGCAAGACCAAGGTTAAAAACAAGTAAAATTATCGCTTTCAAAACATGTGGTAGCTAAAAGTTTGCCAATGGTATCCAAAAGCTTACCCTGGTAGTTATAAAAAGGTATACAAGTTTAGGGAACAATATATGCTACAGGTGTATTTTACAGTTGAGATATCATTTAAAATTAAAAATAACCCATGCACAAATCTGTTTAATCCTTTGAAACATGAGCATTTCCACTACAATATAGAAGACCAATGTGAAAATGCTTGTGCTTCAAAGTTTTGAAGGTGCATTTAGTTTATTTTCTTCTGAGTCCAAAACTGGTGCATTATCTTAGTAAATAAACGGAAGAATGAAGATTTAATAATGAAAAGTAAAGCTATAAATAACTTACTACACAAGGGAAATATTTTTCAACACTGACGTGATAACGTCAGTGTTGAAAAATATTAAATTCCGAAAGAATTCCTTAAAGGAAAAAACAAACTAGAATAAGTTTAAATCGAATTTCTCCGAAACAGAAGGCTGAAGCAACGAATGGGAAATATTTTAGCTACGCAAAGAACGTATTTAAAAACAAGACATTTTTGTCAAATATTTTTGTAAATTAATAAAATTTTATTTTGAAAACTGTAGAGCAAATATTTAAGATGCTATTTGAACAAATCAGATAAAGAATATTTCAGCGTTTCCATGCAAACATGTATTCACATAAATACGCTTTTATACATAGATTTTGTTTCCTAGGAATTTTTTTCCTTTAAGGAACGGAATTACAGAAAAGTATTTTGGAGGAGAGAATTTACCATCATGGAAAGAATGAAAACCGACAGGTTTAAAAGAAACCGTATTTTATGGAAAAAATTTTGTGGTGTATTTCCTCACGTTTACAGTACCTATTACTTCAACACGTTACAGTACCCAGGGGCGTAGCCAGGGGGGGGGGATATCGGGATATATCTCCCCGCTGAAATTTTTGGATTAGTGATGAAATTCCGTCTATTTATACACATATAAGTTCATATCCCCCCCCACCCCGAAAAATTTTCCATGCGCATATCCCCCGCGAAAAATTTTCCTGGCTACGCGCCTGATCAGTACCTATTTAGTACCTATTACAGAGGGGTGACTTTATGTACAAAGCATGTTACCTAAAAGATGGTAACACGTTCTAATTTTTTGTTTGGAGATAAGTGGACAATGTAAATTGAAAAAAAATGTTCAAAAAGGGCAGGTAAAAGTACTTACGTTATGAAAAAATTCTCGTTAATTTTCAAAACGTCACACTTTTTAAATTTGCATATGATCGCCGTACAAAAAAATTTCCAGTTAGTAAAATGTGGCTCCTACACTAATGGCGTTATATACAAAATTTCTGCCTTTCGACGTTCTGCCATCTCATCGCAAAACGTCTGAGAGATACCTTTAAACAAAGATGGTCAGAAGCTATACACGAATTTCAATGTAAACGTTTATTGATAGAGTCCAAAAAACTATTTTGTTTCGTAATATCTTTACTGCCCTGAAACGTGATCATCCAATGTAATTTTTTTTTGTTGAGAGCCATTTAAAAGTGGTTTAAATCACCCTATATTTTATCTCTGATACGTTTTAGGATATAATTCTCTAATTTTGTAAATCACTACATTAGTGTACGAAGTGAATTTTACTACTAAGGAATTTTATCGCGCGGGGGTCGTACACAAATTTAAAAACATCACTTTTTGAAAATTAGCTAGAGTAATTTTTTTCTTTAATGTAATCCTGTCTTATTTTGAGCATTTTTTTAGGCTTACATTCCTCACTTATCTCTAATTGATAAAGAATTGAGGCATGCTACCAGGGTGCGAAATGAACATTTTCTTCAGGGGGGGGGGACATTTGAAAGAAAACATTCTCCAGGGGGGGACACTTGAAAAGGAAAAGGAGAGAAGATGCAAATGCTCCTTTCACATGATATTTCTCGACAAATGCAGTCGCCGACACGTGTGGGAACTGACTTATATTCATACAAAAGTCATAGATTGTTTGTTCTATGGAATCACAGATACACAAGCTACATACAATGTACCTGTATTGGAAGCCACCCTTGAGGGTTTTTAGCTTAGAAAAGAGACGAAATTTTAAGACAGTTGCCTTAGAGTATAGTAACAAACGATAGCATACAACCTTCATTTTGACTTCTTTACTTCAATCCCAAATCTTCACTCACCAGTTTAACATTTCTTCAGCAGGGGATACATAGTATCCCTGGCAGGGATCAATTAATATTTCTCTAGCCAGGGATATTACATTCTTCAGCCGGGGACGATCCCCGGATTCCCCCCCGTCAATTCGCACCCTGCTTGCTACTGTCGTTGCTAAATCTTTTTACGATGACCTTTATCAGATTTTTTGTGTGACGGCAGCAATTCGAAAGTCAGTTAAAAATACATTCGATTAAAATACATTCGATTTAAAGCATGAGTGGCTCGATACATTTTCAATGAGAAAGAGATAGCACGGCGTAAAATAATAAATACATAATTCATGTGTTCATAGATATACTGCTACTAGAGAAACATTTCTTGGATATGTTGGACAGTACTTAAACGATAGCTTCAATCTTGAAATATTTCTTAGTTGCAGAATTCTCTCTCTCACTTTTTTTTTTGGGGGGGGGGAGGGAGGGGATATCTTTACTCTAGATTAGATAGGTTTACTATATACAGTAGAGTCTTGACTTACTCGAAGGATGCATTCCAAGACCCTCGTGTAAGTTAAAATGTGTTGTAAAATAGGGTACGTATATTAAGGGAGACCACCCCCTGAACCCCCTTATTTTTTAGTTCCAATATTGCCATATTAAAACGATATTAATTGACTATGTCATTTTAGCTCTTATCTTTCGTGTATTTCGTGCGGAAAATACATGTGATGCATATTCTACAGCTTACGAAATATTGTAACAATAGATTAAAGATGTTGTGTATATGTAAATAAAACTCGGCTGTTTGAGCCTCGTCAGAGGGAGACCCCCTTGAACCCCTCCTAATTTTTTAGCTTCATTATTGCCATATTAAAACGATATTAATTGACTATGTCATTTTATCTCTCATCTTTCGTGTATTTCGCCTAGTAACCCTATGTTGAAATTTTTATGATTGTAACCTATATATAGAATAATACATGTGATGCATATTCTACAGCTTACGAAATATTGTAACAATAGATTAAAGCTGTTGTGAACTAATAGTATTTAAATATATGTAAAATTATGTCGCTTTTATGGGACACATTTTTCGGACAATTTTCAATAAAGGGGGTGAGAGATGAAATGACATTGTCATTAATATATTTCAACTTTATGAAACACCCACATACTTGCTTTATAACTGCATTCACCAAACATTAAACCCGGGAGTTAACTCAGCAGACCGAGTTAGTGGGAAAATGGTATTCACTGCGAGAAATACAAGACGTCTGACCGATACAACTGCAGCATTGGCTTTGAAAGTTAAACAGGCAATTTAGGCTACATGACTCGCCGAGCAATGTCGTTTGGTGAATACGACTGTTAGGCGTTTATAAACACGCCTCAAACTAATTTAAACCATTCCATAACTATACATTAGAATTTCCAACATAAAGTAATAAATAAAGCCAGGCTTGGTCTGGGACGGTTTGGGTGCTTCCGGCTTCAGTGATGCTTGGAGGGATGACATACAAGTTCGCTGATTCGCTGTCTTCTGTTTAGGTTGGCGAAAAATCTTGTGTTGCGCGCCAAGGAGTCTGCGTTAGCTCTGATATAGGAAAAACTCGCGTAACGTAGATCGCGTTGTTGCTCGATCCACTATACATCGAAAAGGGAAAACTGAAAAATTAAAATTTTTAAATATGACACAAACGCTAAAAGAGATATTTTAGCTTTAATTAAGCTAGTTCCTGAAATTGTGGCGGAATTTTGCAAAGGAACGTCTTTTCCCATGAATAAGTGAAGAAAAGCGGTTGTTTTATTTCCCTTATTTGTTATACGACCGGGAGAGAAAAATCTACTCGCAAGCAGTTTGGCCGTTATGGGTATTAGGAAGCTGAAGGGAAGTGGGCATGTATTATAAAGTTATTTAAATGTAAATAAACAAATATTAATTTACATGCCAGATATACTTAATCAATATATGGCAATCAACATCATAGATCACTCAGACACAGATTTACATGATGCACTCTAATTTCAGTATAATGTACACTGACAAATCGAAATTATTTAAATGCATCGGAAAAATTTTAAAATAGCTGTCACTTTCAAAAGAAAAATTAATTTGACAAGAGAATGGTAGAGTAAATCGAATGAGTGAGGATTAAAAACAAAGTATGATAAATACCGCATAAAAATTTTATTTCAGCTTCCATGTACTGAGCATTCAAATGGTGTTGTCAACAGTATTATTAATGGAAATTTGTACCAATCGTTTTGTGGAAGTAGTCATGTACAGAGAAGACCGAAATGCATCTTATCAGTTTATTTATCTTAAAACACTTAACTAACCGTAATAATAAGTTATGAAGTATTACTTATGTAGTAAAACTTTAGCTTTAATTTTTTATAAGATGCAAATTATGCTATTGTAACCTCTGTAAATATTCACCTTAATACAATAGTTGTAAACCTGACTTTCCCATTCATAAACTGTCTCATTCTTGTTTAGTTCATTATCTCTTTTCGTTGCTGTTTCTCAAAGACATTAGCTGCGCCAAGATTCTGGCTTGAGCGCACCTAAAAGTTGTATTTTATAAATGGCAACATGCGTTCTTTGTGTTCTATAGTTTAATCTGCTCTTGGGAATTTTTTTTTTTTTTCGAAAGAGATCTGTTTACAAGCATTCTTTTAACAATGTGTAAGTGTTCTGTGTTGTTTTAAGTCATGTTTAAAGTAAACCGTTTCATTTGGCGGTCTCGCCATTTGAGAAAAGGCCTGAAATTTACACTATTAAAAGTTTATACGATACCTTTGGACAGATAGCGCGAAACTGGCACAGTATTTTATATTTTCAGTATTCAACGAAATTATTTATAAAGAGTGGGCACTCAATATTCTTAAACTTTGAACTCATGTAAAAAATAGTATTGGCAGATATTCTATACCCTGATTGAGCACTGGATACAACATGCAATCATTAAAACTACATTATGGTTATCCAAGGTATACATGCATATTTCTTAAAAATACCAATTGGAAGACAGCGATTCATTTGAAATAACTCAGCGAATAACGAATTTATAATTAGAGCTGATGGAAGTACTCAAAGAGTAAAATCGATTTCAGACCACCATAATTAAGCTTTTAAATAAGCCAGTTTTATGCTCTTAGCAAATGGCATAGTAACACTAGTGCTACTTATCGACATAATGTTCTAGTGCATTTAAGAACAACCCATTAAATGAAATACAAAGACAGATTAAAAGACCAACAATTTCTTTTTTTTTAAATATCCCTCATCCAAAAATGGACACAATCCCCGTCAACATACCATGACTTCGAAATCAATTAGAACCGAGCCTTCCAAAATTCAAAAACACTTTTCAAAATTACACCGCATTCGATTCCATACGCTTTACACGAACCCCTTCACATCAAAACCAGTTACAGAAACCTTTCATTAACGTCAACCCACCCGAGAGACAGATATGTTGAGTTGAGAGGTTGTTATCTTTTGACAAGGGAGTGCTTATAGTTTTCTTTTTTTTCCCCCCTCGCCCTCTCTTCGGATTTAATCCGTCGAGAACATCCATATTTCCCGTAATGCCGCATCCAGAAAAGGGGAAAAATCAAAAAAGGCAAAGGGAAAAATAAAGAAAAAAAATATGAGATGATTTGAAACACGTCGAAATATTCGAGAAGGCTTTTCTGAACTTTTGAAACGATCATTTTCGGTGGGATGAGCATGTAACATGCATTTCGGAATGGGAAAAGTTACAGGAAAACACAAAATCGTTGTGAAGGAAATTTTTCGCAGCGACAAAGCATAAAATTAATATTGAAACCTTACATAGTTTATCTAGTTTTAAAAGTTCGTATTTACCACAAGTTAGATAAATGCATCGAATATAAGAAAAAAAAAAGTTGCTCTGATATATGCCCGCATTTTACTGCAAGACATCTTCATGATAAATAGATTCGCTGTTCTGACGGACTGTATGAAGGCGGTGCATTTTTTTATACGTTTAGAAACAATCTTTAGAAACATCATTAATTATGCATATACGAAATAACTAAAGAAATGCAGTCATTTTCATGTATAAAATTATATTACGTAACGAGAGCAACGATAACTAGGTGATAATACAATTGTGCAAAAATAATAGAAAAGGAATTCTGTAGAAGTGCAAAATAAGGTTTTAAAGCTGAGATATTTTGGGATTGCTTAGTAATAATAATGATTATCTGAGGGCAGATTTCGGGTTTTGTCACCTCTGAAATAATTTTATTTCAAAATCCAGGAAACAGATATTGCGTCTAAATTATATAACCTTATTCCCAGGCAGCACAATGTATGAGTGTATCGCTATTAGACGTCCAAGATCCTACAGATAACTTAAAGTGGGCCTCTATTAGAGATTTGTGTAGTAAGATCTATAAGACCAAAAAACATCTATAATATCCATTTATTTCTGAGCTGTTTCAGATTCTAGGTATGAGATAGATCAGGGGTTCTTAAAAACTTATGTAGTCCATAGGCCCCCCCCCCTCTTGAACAACATTATTTTTGAGGACTCCATCCCAACCCTTGGCATTTTACGTCATTCTTCAGTCTTAATTTAATGTTTTAATGGTTTAATAATCTAATTAGAACTGAGTTTTAATAATTACCGGTTAAATATTACCGGTAAAAATGTTTCTCTGATTTTTTTAGTATATGATCTTGTGCATTTATAAATATGAATATTTTTTTTTTTGGCATAATGTATAAAAAACATAAAATTATTGAAAATAGTTATAAACAGAATTTTAAAAATTACAGATCATAATATATTAAACTCATACGAAAATTAATTGGTCAAAATAGATCTTATTATAATGTTTTCTGTAAATAATAGTTTTTACTTAATGATATAGATGCAGTTATTTTCTTGAAACATCAACCACATTTCATTATCGGGCACAATGCTCAAAAGTTGGATTATGAGGTCTGCTTCTATAATGGCTTGTTCCTATACTTTGGTTTCCAAAAAATAGCGTTCACCTAAACATGTTGTGTATAACGGAATAAAGTGAGAAGTTAAAAGTGCAAGGTAATGATCTGAGAAGTCATCAAAAGTTTGTTAGATCGACTTTGTTTCAGATTTCTTGAACTTTTTGTAACCCTTTTCATAATACCATGAACCTCCAATAATGGCTACAGGGATCCCAAGGGGTCTACAGACCACAGTTTAAGAGCCTCTAATATATACATTTCTGGGCAATTTTGGATCAGTTCGATATTCTAGATGTAAAGCAGATATCCATTTCTGGGCTTTTTTCGATCTTTTGAATATTCTGAACCTATTACCTATGCTACATGTATATAGTTCTCTTATGGACCTACAGGATATTATAGATGTTTTTGGTGTTAGATAGCACCTCAAATCTCTAACAGTGGTCCATTTCAAATTACATGCAGGATCTTGGACTTCAAATAGATATACAGATACATTGTGCTGCGTGGGTTAGACCTTTGAAATAAAAAGTATTTGTAAATGCATAGTTGCAGTTGTAGACAAAAGTTGCCATCTCCAGATCTCCAAAGTCAAATAAATTGGACCTAAAATAACCTATTAAACAAGAACGAACATCAACTTGGTAGCTTAATGGATGATTTTGAAAGTAATATGTAAGAAAAATACTTTGAAACTAGTTAAAAATACACAATCGCATTGCGACGAGTTAAAAATCTTCTTGCGTCCTTCTAGTAGCTGAAAACGGAAGAAAGCGGATGGTAAAAAAAGATGGAAACTCACACTTTAACACCTGTTATACTTTGTAAATATTTTGATTTTTTCTCATTTCAGATTATTTTATTGAAAGCATCTCTGCTAATGCTATGTGCCAAAATGGTGGAAAAAAGCGAAAATTCCTAAAAAACTGCCAAGTTCAAATATGATGACGCGTATGATGGTGATCTTTCTTTCTTTCTTTTTTTTTTCCAACACGGCGATTTTTCCACTAAAATGAGCAACTATACTTTTGAGTGAAGAATTATGAGATAAAATATATATTTTTAGTGGAAAAGGAAACATGGTTTCGGCGATGCATAAAATTAAAACTTTGGCGAAAACTTAAAAAAAAAAATACAGTAAATAGAAAATCAAGCACTCATCTCAAGCTGACAAATGTCAGCAAGGATGAAATTTTTGATTGTAATATTTTTTGTGCAATATGAATAAAAAAGAAGAGTTAAGCATTTCCGCTGTATCCTAAAAAAAAAGGTTCTTCTTTAAAGGTTTCTCTCTTTTTCCTTTTAAAAGGCTTCTTCTTAAATGTTTCTAAGCTGAAGAAAAGGATGCACGATGGGAAGCAAAAAAATCTAGCTTTTGTTTCAGAAAACAATTAAGAAGTAATGAAAAATATGTACCTTTTAAGATGAACAGCTTTTGAAAGATAAAAGGAACGTTTAAAATCAGAGGATGGATTGAAAAAAGCGAAAAACTACGGAATGCTTGAAAATTTTGAATGTAATACGTTTTGTGTAATATGAATGAAGAAAACGATGCACGATGGGAAGCATAAAATTTTAACTTTTATTTAAAGCATAAAATAATTAAAAAGTAGTGAATTAAAGTTAAATAGTAGTGGGAAGCATAAAATAATTAAAAAAGAGTGAAAAGGATGCACTTTTTAAGATGAACAGTTTTTGAAAGACAAGACGAATGTTTAGAATGAGATGACTGATTCAGAAAAAGACAGAAACTTCAGAAAAATTTTAATTGTAATATTTATTTTGTGCAACATGAATACAAAAAAGAAAGTGTTAAAGATTTTCCACAATATCCTGAAAAATCGGTTTCTTCTTCTAAGGAACATAAACTGATAGAAAGGAAACGCGATGGGAAACAAAATTCTAGCCTCTATTTCAGAAAATAAAAAAGTAGCGAAAAAGATGCACCTTTTAGGATGAACAAGTTTTTAGTTTTTGAAAAACAAGATGAATGTTTAGAATCAGAGGCTCCGTGTTGTAAAAGACACAAACTTCAGAATGTCTGAGGAAAATCAGTTTGTTCCAGGGAATCTGAGGAAATGAGGGGTGACTAAAACTCTTTTATGAGTGGAATTACTTTAGAAAGTTTCTGTCATTGCAAGGCTACAAAGATCAAACACACAAACAAAAATAATGCGGACTGGTAAAAATGGCATCGAAATATCTTCAAGTTTTGATGCACAAAGGAAAAATACAATGCGAAGTATATTATTATAGTTCACTGAATGTTTATTCGAATATTTAATAACGACGTGTTTTGATATTTAATCCTTTGACGCGAGATGGTTGAGCCGTGAAACCACCTTATTTCACTGCTAGTCGCAAAAAAGTATGGTTAAGTAGCTCTAACGCCGAAAAAGTGCAGCTGTTGCCATCCATCCATTGAACTACCAACAATATGGTTGTCGATCGAATATCCCATCTGGTGCCACATAGGTAGAGAAATACAGGCAGGTTGTGCCATAAAACTTCTTCAGTTCTATGGCACCAGATGGGCTCTTCTCGGCCGCCATGTTGTTGGTAGTTCAATGGACAAATGGCAACGACTTCACTTTTCTGATTTGGGCAGTCTATCCAGTTGATCTTCTTTACTGTTAACAAGACGCTAAGAAGGCTTTAACCTTTAGGTTAACAAGGTTTAAGAAGACGCTAAATGTATATAAAAAATCTATAAAATGTCTACTACCGCCGCAAATGGAAAAAAAAGGTGAAAAAAGCCGTAAATGAAAAAAAAAAAGACGTAAGAAAGAGCTAACGCCCTGTGGCCATCTTAATCTTCAGTAAAACAGTTTTCTAAATTTAATGGCTGTTTTATCGACTCTAGAAGAAAACTACAAGAAAGTGCCTACTTTAAAAGCATAAAAAGTTCATTACAAAATGCATTGAAAGCTAATCCAAATCTGTGTAGAAACAGCTTATCGAGACTAATTTACATTTCAATATTTTTTAAAAGTAAATTAAAATGGAGTTTGTCATAAACATTTTTATTTTTGTATGTGAGGATTAGAAATCTAATGCTAATTAGAAGAAAGCGGTCTTACAGATTTTCAAGTCAGAAGTAGTTTTATTATTATTATTATTACTTTTAAGGAGTGGAATAACCCAAACAATTTTCTCAGTATTAAAATTTACTTAAGTATTTTTAACGGAAAACCTTCATGAAAAAAAAAAAAATAATGACACCGATTAAAAGCAGAAAAAAATTAACTATCCATTCTTAAAAAATATTTATAAAGGCCATTTTCCATTCCACTTAGATTAGTTTGAGAACGAAAAGTTCCAACTTCTTTTAGTCAACAGGCATGTATGATCCAAATTTAGTAAAACCGCGGGTCACACAAGAAACATAAAAATTTAGCGATACTCTCATCGAGACTGTACTTCAATTTCGCGAACAACTCATCATCACAAAGTTATCCCATTACTATTTACACCTCGTATAACTGACGAATTAACGCGGACGTCGGGGGGCAATCATGCCATCCCTCCTTCACTTCAATCGACATTGAGAGGATGTACCAGGCTCATAGAAGGAAGGGATCCCAATCACATCACGGCATATACACGACAAATCTATTCTTAATGATGAGATGAGGGGGATATATGTGGTGTCATTCGGATTTTCCCCTGTCATTCTTGGTGCTGCTTTTCTTTGCCGGACGAAACATGGGTGACTTCCTATGTCTTTTGTCACTTTTTTCGTCAATTAGTTTGATTTTTTTTCGATGACATGTGATTTTTTTAAGGAAGTTGTAATTTTTCTTTTATTATTGTAGGTCTTAATCGAAGGATATATATACATATATATATATATATATATATATATATATATATATATATATGTATTACTGACTATGTCATTTTATCTCTCACCCCCTTTGTTGAAAATTGTCCCAAAAATGCGACATAATTTTTCATATATTTAAATACTTTTGGTTCACAACAGGTTTAATCTATTGTTACAATATTTCGTAATCTGTAGAATATGCATCACTTGTATTTTTCTATAAATAGGTTACAATCATAAAAACTTCAACATAGGGTTACCAGGCGAAATACACGAAAGATGAGAGATAAAATGACATATTCAATTGATATCGTTTTAATATGGCAATAATGAAACTAAAAAAATTAGGAGGGGTTCGGGGGGGGGGGGCTCCCCCTGACGAGGCTCGAACAGCCGAGTTTTATATATATATATATACAGGGTGTCCAGCCTTAATGTGACCCAATAGCTAATTCCCGAACCGTTCGGTTTAGATATGCACTTCCAACTTGAAAAATGTTTTAAAAGAGGTATAGAATGTTTTTATGGGGGGGGGGGGTTACGACTACTGCAACTCACATATATGTATACGTGTGTGTGATGAGGGATTGAAGAATATACATTTGGTATGGCAAAAAATTCCTCATGGAGGGGGTAGTGACCCCCCCCCTAACGTCCCTCTTGGCTACGCCCCTGCACAGAGTGAATCTTTAGTGACATGACGCCGGACTCAAAAGGTTTAAGAGCTATCATTTTTACTCTCACACACACACACACACACACACACACACATACATACATACATCACTGTAAATATAGCAGAAGTGAATTCAGAATACCTTTCACCGTTACCTTTCAGAGTACCTGTTATCGAAATCTCATGGTCGAATATTATCACGATTACAATACTTTCCTTACATGGTTCGAAAGTAAGAAGGAGAATACATTACAATAATATGAAGGATTTCCTAAATTTCCGAAGATGTATTAGTACATTTTCGGAAAGCATTTATAACCTAAGTATCTCAACATTCTAATCCCCATAAACATCCGCGTGAGATACTTTTTACAAACATCCCCCCTTCTTTCCCATTGCCTTTACCATTAAATAATTCCATAACGACCAGATCGAAATGACATGTCAAGAGACGATGCCTCAATCAACGTGGTATATTGGGAGTTCCAGCGACTACGATGTCTGCCAAAGCCCCCCCCCCCCCTTCAATATCACCGCATAGTAGGACGAAATCCATTCTTAATGAGTTATAAGGGAAGGCGGGGGACTACTTTCTCACGTCATTCACATTTGCTACTGACGACGCCCCAAGTTTTATTTCCCAGGAAGAAATGGGCGATAGCGGCCCGCAATATCATTCTGCGCCCCATCACAGGGCTTAGTCTTCCGCTGGCATGTGGTTATTTCCCCTCTTCGGTTTTCACGCACCGGTTAACATACGAGATACGTGTGTTCGTTCTTGTTGATACCAGTACATGGCTTTGGGAATCCTATCTGCTTAATGCAAGTATTCTAAAAAAATAAAAATAAAAAATAAAACCTGCTATTTATTTACGAGAAAAAAAAAATATCTCAGAAACTCGAAAAGTTTCAGAATGTTTTACTAAAAGATTTACGGTATCCTTTATGAAAATGAATCTAAAACCAATAGAAAACTTTTTAAGAAAAAAAAAATTAAGTGCATAGTACTGGACTGAATAAGAGAAACTGTTGCACTCCGATTCTGTGTTGACAATATCTTGTGATATAGTACTGTAGTTTGGGTTGTGGCGCATAATGTAATTTGTAAAAAAGCTTCGCGTAACTGGGGCGTAATAAGTAGTCTATCATCTTAATAATTTCTGAATTGCAATAGCTATAGTCATAAAACTGGGGTCTAGGTATAGTGAAGCTACTATGCGCTATGCAAGAAAATCGCTTACAGAACCACCTGGCGGCCAAATTTGGAGTTAGAGTTCTTATCTCAAAAATGGTAGGATGCAGGAAAAAAGTCAACTATAAAGTTTTCAAATTACATTACCCACTTACCTCTAATAGATAAAGAATTAAAGAATGTTGCCACTTTCTTGAGACACCCTGTATATATATATATATATATATATATATATATATATATATATATATATATATATATATAAGTATATGTGTGTGCAGCATGCTATTTTGCAGAAACGTAACATATACTTAACGCAGTTTACTGTATACCTGTACTTCATACAAGGGCATGAAATCAATAGTCCTCTTTACAATTTTTTTTCACGTAATTTCATTTAAATTATACTGAAAATGCTCTATTTATTGCGGTGGAAACAACATAAATTAATTAATTACCTAGCTTTGTCATTAACGAACAGATAATAGGAGAAAAAAGAAAAGAGCAGACAACAGCGAAATCACACACAAAAACTAAGCTTCAAATAAAAATCTCTCGGTAAATAAAATATTAATTTCATCGAGTCAGTAGTAAGAGATAAATTTTTTTTCCAGATAAAAAAAAAAGAGTGGAAAGGTCGGAACAAAATCATAAATTACGTCTGAATGTGCGATGGACAAAAGTTGTGTGGCGGAAAATAACAAAAGAAGTAGGAATTGAGGCTACTGCTCGATTTGAATGGTGACCCAGGGAGGACAGCCACTGGGAGATAAAGCAAAAGCTATCGATCATCTCCGACTGGAGTGAAGATTCGAGACCCAATAGATCGAATATTTTCGGAAAGCAAGCGTTGTGTGAATTAAGTGTGTTTATTAATGGAAAGTAATTTATTTTGCATTATTATACACTATACAGTATGCCCGTTAAAGTACGTTTGTCACGCCAATAATTTATGGACGGCAAGAGCTATAGCCATAAAAGTTGGATATAGGTACTGTAAAGTTGCTGTGCACTATGCAAGAAAACCGCTTATAGCGCCACCTGACGGTTAAACTTGGAGTTAGCGTTCTTATTATAAACGGTACGAGATACGGGAAAAAAGTCAACCACAAAGTTGATCAGCATCGCCTAAGACATCTTGAGCACATTAATGTTAAACATTGAAGGCGTGAAAACGAACAAATAATACTTTTGCCATTGAAAAAAATTTTAGCATAAAGTAAAAATGAGCTTAATGTCAGGTAATCTGGGATCGTTTTCGAGATAAGAACGCTAACTTCGATTTTAGCAACCAGGTGGCGCTGTAACTGGTTTGCTTGCGTAGTGCATGGCAACCTTACTATAAATATACCCTAATCTTATGTCTATAGCTCTTGCCGTTCAGAAATTACTCTGGTGACAACGGACTTTAGCGGGCACACTGTATATTGTCAATTCAAATGCAGGTATATAATTTTTAAAAATGAGATTTATCTTCTTGTATTAATTAGTTTATTTTTTCCTGATCCTGGATGATATTGCTCATTCATTTGTCATACTTGCATTTTTGGGTTCATACAAGGTGTCCCATAACTATTAGTAATAATCATTTTGGAACAAGTGCTGCATTAATAGTGAGCTTTCCGACCATTGTTCGCCAAAAACTAATATATCTTTTATAGAAAACACTTGACTAAAATTGATAATTTAAAATTTCTATTTCATAAGATGGCTGAAATTTTTTTTCGAAAAGCTTACTTTTGACGAAACTTAGTTAAGAATTTAGACGAGCGTTTCAATACTTGTTTATTAACAGATCAGTGAAAACGGCGTTTATTACTCCATATTGCTATGGGATTCTGATTAGTTATTATGTGCCCTATTTACCTACAAATTTTGTACTCATAGTTATGGTACACGCTGTATATGTATATATATATATATATATATATATATATATATATATTATATATATATATATATATATATATATATATATATATATATATATATATATATATATGTATGTATATATTTTTTCTAGAATTGTTGGTTTTAGGATTTTTAAAAATTTATTTTTCTCTATATAAATCGATTTTACAAATGTTTCATAATTTCCAGAAGAGCAACGTTCTAACCTCTTTGCCTCCATGGATGATGACAATTATTTTACGACTGAAGAAGGATAGACCTCTCGTGCCAGCCGAAACGATCGTATTACTAAGCATATTTTTTTCATGTCTATTGCTTTAGAAACATTTTAATTATTTTAATTTAGCTAATTTTACATTTTAAACCCAGTTTCTTGTAGAGTGTTCTTGTTAAATAGCAAATAAGTATTTATTTTAGTACCAGAGTCATAATTTTTAAATGTCTTATCCTACTTTTTTATAATTAAGTAGCTATTAAAATATATAATTTAATAAATTAATGTATAATTTTCGATCAGTTTTATAGTGCTTGTTTGTATTTTGCTTTTTTCTATTTGTTTTGTTTTGTGTATCTTGGCGGAAGAATTGTGTTCATTTTCGCCTGCAGTGAAACAAGTGGAAGTAAAATGTAAAACCGTGAAGAACGCTAACTCCGTGTAACCTGTTTAGTTGCTCTATTGATGCACAGTGCTTCTTTAAAGGAAAAAAAAAATCGAAAATAGCCCTAACATACTGTTACAAGATTGTAATGTTGATTTTCCGTAGTGATGTGTGTTGCAGGGAAAAGAGTTTTACAGACAGTCTTGCAAGTGAAATGGGTACGTGACCCGTTGACTTAGGAGACAAACTTGGCTACTTGGCGGTGAATCTGGCTACCGAAAGAAAGTTCTCGAAAATAGTGGAATTTTGCCTTTGTCTCAATTAGGGAGGAACTTACGGAAAAATAGAGAACTGTGACGTCACGACCTGCCTGGAAATCTATAAAAGTGAGTTAGTAGAAATAGACTGGATAAAGAGAGCAGAGCTATACGATTGATATTGCTATTTGTATAGTGCTATTTCTGTGATAGTTAATGATTTCCTGTTGCATGTGTTACTAAATACTATTTTTTGTGTGCGATATTAGTGCCTCGGTCGGTCGAATAGTTTTATTCGCTTTTCGAGCTTGTTGGACTATATTAACCTACACCCACTTCTCGATTTTCGTAACAGCTTGTTTGAAAACGCAGAGTAAAAAATGTTCTATAGTTGAAGATAATACTATACCGGATGAGTTTCCCGATAATGCACATGTTGCGTGTGGCAAGTTTAAAAATAATACTTTTAGTCACAGTAAACTGTGTCAAATATCGGGTATTTATGCATCGATATATTTGTTTGCAGATAAATCAAGTCACGCACGATAGCTTCGAAATTTTGCATTATGGTTAACGCCGACTTAGCTAGTACAGTCTGAAAGTCTGAACGTGCGTGAGACTGCTTCGATTATCTATTTTACACTATGATCGCTTGATATCAGAAGAAAACAAGTGAAGGGAAAAAAGCTTGACATGAAATACACATTATATTTTACGGGGCTGATCACTACAAACAGTTGAGTCTCCAAGAAAAGTGCGAGCTGTAAAGTTGATTTCACTGCTGATGAAGTACAAGCAGGTGTGAATCTTAAACCCAGGGAGTGCAGAGGAAAAAAATTAATCTCGATTAAAGATTGGCGATTTAAAATGTTTACTCACTAAACACGACTAACGCTATTGCTAATTGTGATTATTAACAAAATTTTCAATAGTTAATCGTTTATTGTGATTAAATTTTAATCTTAAGATTTGACTTGTTAATTACTTAAACATAATCACCAGTTGAGAATTTAAAATTTTCAGTCAGCAATCAGGAATAACAATATTATTAATTGTGATAACTGACTATATTTTCGACAGTCAATTGTTAAATGCCATTAAATATTAATCTTTATAGTTCAGTCATGATTCGTGACTGATTTTTTTCAGCAATCAACCTAGGTACCGAAAGTACCCAGGTTTAACCTGTGCACCAAAATATTTGCACCAAAGATGCAACACAACGGTAAGCTCCAGCATACATTCAAAAACCAGCATGGGAACTGAAGAATACTTTTTCCAACAAACAATTTTGGAATTTTTGGGACGAAAGGAGCAAAGAGTTTAAAACTATGTTTAAAGTTTTAAAATGCAAAAAAAAAAGCTATTATCTCTTAGAAAAAGTCACCCACGTTACTTATGTAATTAACGTAGCTAGGATAGGTTTTCATATCTCATCAATTAGCAGGATTAACCCTTTGGGGCGCAACCCTTTCCCAATGCTGAAAAAAGGGAAGCCGTTGCCATCGCTCGACTTAACTACCAGCATGATGGCAGACGATCGAAACGTTCATCGCGTGCCACAGATCTAGAGACAGCCAGCTGTCGTAAAAAAAAAATGTCTCTAGATCTGTGGCACGCGATGAACGTTTCGATCGTCCGCTATCCTGCTGGTAGTTAAGTCGAGCGATGGCAACGGCTGCCCTTTTTTCAGCAATGGGCAATCTATCCAGCTATTCTCGCATTCTTCCATTTTTCAGCAGATGTCAGCGCTGTTAAAAATAATCGTAACAATTTTTTTGCGGGAAATGACGTGCTTAAAAAGTAAAGGATGATCGTGGAGCTTAGTCACCCGCAACTATTTTTATAGAAATCCAATCTATTCTTCGTGACTGGCAACAGTCAAAACGTCAGAGTTTGGTGTTGCCAGAGTGGGAACACTGCGCATTAAACGGTTAAAGCAGAAAGTAAAGCAGGGGAACGGACTTGTCTCCTCTAACGTTATTGGAACATATGTGCTCTTAACAGCAAAACGTTCCTCTTGCCAATAAAAATTATCTGAATAATAGGTGTGTTTTATCTTATTGCAAAAAAATACAGATAAAGGACACCTCAGCCGCTGTCATATGGTAGAAAGTAGCACAAATTGGAAAAATATTTTAATATACAAAAATAACTCTAAACGTGGTGGAAAAAAGATTTCGCTATAGACTTGCTGAACGATATAAATTAGAAAATTAATTTCATTTTCAATAATAAACTAATTTTCTCTCTATTCTAAAAAAAAGTAAAGGCCGCTGTCGCCACCGCCTTCAAAAGCTTATCAGCGTATCTCCTCCTAAACCGTGGGGATTTGAGTTTCGTCTAAGGTGCCCACAGATTCGAAAAATTCCGAGGAACCTGCTAAGCTGATTTAAATTTCGAAAATCGAATTATTTTAGAAGATATTAATAAAAAACTGAAAAAAATAAACCGAATGGTTGCCAGTTTTGGCATAAAATCATTCATTCCTTTGCAACAAAGCGTTTCCAAGTATCTAGAATCGCGTGAAATTTACAAACATGAGTTAGAATTACGCCCATTTTACGCAATAAAAACTATATGAAATAAGTAACTCAAAATGTGTTACACAAAGTTGACAATTTTCAAATAGTAAGTTCGCTTAGACAACAGGAGTTTAGAATTAGCGATTATTCGTTTTTCCAAAACAGAATAACTACTATGTTGAAAATGAAAAATAATTAAAATGTAGATTATTTTAAAGCCGGTTCTCGTCCAGCTGGATTATTTGCTACCAGTAGAAATATTTGGCGGCGTTAACTATGCCATTATAGCAGTTACAGTACACTTTGGATATTTGCTAGCGCGACGAGATGGTATAATTCGTGGTGCTAAGTACGCCAATCTGCAAACGATTATGTAAATGAAAATATGGCTAACGGTTTTCCGGTAACGTTACATGAACAGTAATTATAGGTTGTGAGCATGTGTAAATTTCCAAATAATGAAAAGTCGCCATTGGTGGCAAGCTATCCTATCTGTTCCGTAGCTTTTATTAACTTTACATGTACGCAAGTCGCCAAATAATGAAAAATCGCCATGGGTGGCAAATTCGAAGGGTGTCCAATAGGTTTTACATTATTAAAAATACAGCTGAAACAGATGTTCTGATTTTATTATGCTTTAGCTCCTAATTAATATAACTTTTGAATAGCAACATTGAAAATCATTGTGTTTCTGAGGAGTGCAAATAATTTTTCCAGCGATTATAAGCGGAATCCGCACTCCAGGTGGAGTATAGCTCAGGACCCGTACAACACGGATTCCCATAACAAAATATCTTCCGTGTTATGAGGGGGAGGGGGTCTACTGTAGAGTGAAGTTTAAATTTTTATGTACCAATGAACATGCAAGAACCAAGCAGTGTGTAGCTCAGTAACATTCTATCTGATCCAATCTTCGGGTTTTGTCTGTTGAAATTATGTCTTTTTTACGAATAAGCCTGATTAGGGGCCGAATGCCTCATACGAAAAGCGAGCGTAGCGAGTCTGGGGGCCTTGGCCCCTAGTTTCGCAAAATTTTCTAAAATGTATTTGATTTGATCAAAGTTATACTCGTTTAAGTTTGTAATAATACACTGGTGTGCAAAAATTAAGGACGAAGTCGAAAAATTAGTATATCAGCTGAACGAAGAGGCAGAGCGGACAGAAAAACCAATCAGGAGATTAAGTAAGGTGATGTACGGTAGCACATGCGCAGATATGCATGTAGACGTAATGGGGGAGTGTCTGGGGAGTATAAAGCATGTTGTCGGTGTAAGATCAGTATTTCTGGCAAAGACATTGCACGCCGTATAGCAGTTAAAATCACACCGAGTTGCTGCCTCAGCGAGAAATGGCGAATAATCAATCTGTTAGACGACATCTGGATGCTTTTACCCGAGGTCGAATCATTGGGAAGTTGGAGGAAGGCCGCAGTGTGACAAGTGTGGCTGCAGAGTTTGGAATTGCTCACACCATCGTTTCACGACTTTGGAGACAATTTCAAACTACAGGAACAGCTATCCGGGGGTTTAGTAGTGGTCGTCCACGAGGAACCACACCCGCAGATGACCGGTATATTGCCTTACAGGCCAGAAGAATCAGGCGGCAGACAGCGGGAGAAATCGCTAGGCACACGACACAGGCGACTGGACCACCGATATCGCGTTTAACCGTGGCCAGAAGACTGCACGGTGGTGGTCTGTTTGCACGACGCCCTGTACGGTGTGTACCTCTAACGCCTGCCCATCGGAGAAGGCGTTCTCTGTGGTGCCGGGAACACCGGAATTGGAGAGACAATGAATGGGGACGAGTACTCTTTACAGATGAGAGCAGATTGAGTCTGAGTAGCGATTCTCATCGCATACTCATCTGGAGAGAGCAGGGAAGCCGCAATCATCCCTCGAACATCATTGAAAGGGACAGGTATGGAGGTGGCGGTGTTCTCGTTTGGGGAGGCATCATGCTGTGTAGTCGTACAGACCTTTACATCTTCGACGCAGGTTCAGTCAACGGGACCCGTTATTGTAACGAGATTCTTCCTCCATATGTGCGTCTTTTTAGAGGCGCTATGGGTCCGCAGTTCCTTTTCATGGACGACAATGCACCATGTCATCGCACAGTAGCTGCCGAACAGCTCTTAGAGAATGAGGATATTGAACGTATGGATTGGCCGGCACGATCTCCGGATCTCAATCCCATCGAGCATGTATGGGATGTTCTAGGCAGACGCTTGGCAACTCGTACCTTACCACCAGTAACGATTCCGGAGCTTCGATTGGCGCTGCAAGACGAATGGGCAGCAATGCCTCAACAACTCATTGACACCCTCATTCTCAGCATGGGCAGACGCTGTGAAACCTGCCTAGCAGTCAGGGGAGATCATATCCCCTATTAAAGACCGGATGTTTTCTTGCTGGACACCCATCACAGGGATGTTTCGGCCTTCAGTCGCATTGCGCTCCATGCTACTTTTTCAATAAAGCTTCTTTTTATCCCTCTGATTTCTCTTTTAGTAAGTGTTGCTTACATTACTCATGTCCTTACGTATTGGGGATCTTACGGTATTAAATGTGTTGATTTGGAAAGCTTTTGTACAAAGTTATATTGAAAAAACCGTCTCGTCCTTAATTTTTGCACACCAGTGTATTTAATCAATTTCAAGACTTTGGTTTGGCTTGAGATACAGACGCTCGATTTAAATTGCGAAAAATTCAAGTCGCAAATCCGTCGATAGTATCGTTTTACACAACTTAACATTCTAAAGTAATCTCAAAATTGGGAATCATTTCAAGGGAAGTTTTATCACAAATACCGCTGTACAAGTATTCTCCAAAATTAAATATCAAACATTACATTAAACTTTCGAGAGCTGCAGCAGACTTTATTGGAAATGCAAGAATATTTGATTTTTCTGTTTTATTCCCTTATTCTAACTCCAGTGAAATGAATACTTTGATTGCTTAAAAATTTCATAGTATACTAATTTTTATATATTTTAAAAAATCATGTTTTTCAATTAAAATGATGCATCTAAGATCCATAGTTCCTTTTCAAAAGTACGGAAAATGATTCTTATGCTGTAATGTCTACGGGCATTATTTATTTAAATTGGATTTTAGGGATGTTAATTTGTGCTTAAATGAAGCCCAGCAGCGCACTGCACTGTAATGCCGATTCCTGGGCTGGACAAAGTTGACTCAGCGTTTCATCCCTTTAGTAGATGAATAAAATTAGGACAAAGCTTGATTGGGGATTAAACACCGCGTGGTCCACGTCAGGCTGACCATCTGGACAAGTCATATGCTTTCGTAACTCCAGAGTCCATGGTCGCAAAGACCAGTCCTGCACATGGACTGGGACACCCAGATGTACAGCTTCAACACCGAAGACATTGGAAACCACGACAGATTTTACGTGCACTAGCTCCAGTAACGTATATTGAAGTATAACGACTTCGTGTTTTAAAAGGTTTCAGAATCAATGCATCAAGCAAAGTTCAAACTTTCTCGCTTAACTCTTTAACGCGCAGTGTTCCCGCTCTGGGAACACCAAACTCTGACGTTTTGACTGTTGCCAGTCACGAAGAATAGATTTGATTTCTATAAAAATAGTTGCGGGTGACATAGCTCCACGAGAATCCTTTACTTTTTAGCACGTCATTTCCCGCAAAAAAAATGGTCACGATTATTTTTAACAGCACTGACATCTGCTTAAAAATGGAAGAATGCGAGAACAGCTAGATTAGATTGCCCAATGCCGAAAAAAGGGCAGCCGTTGCCATCGCTCGACTTAACTACCAGCAAGATGGCGGACGATCGAAACGTTCATCGCGTGCCACAGAAATAGAGACCCCTTTCCGACGACAGCTGGCTGTGGTCAAAAAAGGGCCTCTAGATCTGTGGCACGCGCTGGACGTTTCGATCGTCCGCCATCTTGCTGGTAGTTAAGTCGAGCGATGGCAACGGCTGCCCTTTTTTCGGCATTGGGAAAGGGTTGCGCCTCAAAGGGTTAAACTAAATTGATAAAGCAATCGAAAAGCTTGAACTAGACAGCCAATAGCTCTAAGTATCTTAGCTGCCATCAAACATTCAGTGCAACAGCTTTCAAATATGTCCCAGAGAAATATACAAGGGACAGAACAATTCTGCACAAGAATGAAGACGGGTGATACATTGGATGAAAAGAATTGCTGGGGATAAAAAAAAAAATAAAGTAAAAAAAAAATAATAATAAAATGAAGCTTTTTCCTAGAGTGGGTAGGAGGGAGAAAAATGTACGGAAGCGCGGTGGGTGATGATGCTTTTACGTGATACACAGATATATATCCCTTACCTCATTAAGAATGAATTTACTGGCTTTGTGCGCAGGGCCTGCAGAATCGAATACACACTGTCTAACATACTGCAATGGTGTGAAGACTTGTCACGTTCGGAAGCATTTCTTAAGAGATAGCTTTGACGTGCTGTCGAAAAATATCTCAACTACTTTAATATTTAACGCATACAGAGTGATAAAATTTCGTATGTGGTCATTTCATATTCTAGTAAACTGTCGTGTCTCCCTTGATTCCAGTTATGGACAAGCAAGAAAGGGAAAAAAGAAAAGAAAGAAAGAAAAATAAGGGCAAATTATGTCGAATGCATTGACTATAAAGCATTCTCCAATTAAAGTCTTCTTTTGTGCAAAATTTGCCGATTTATCGTGGCCAAACATGGCGAGATTTCGGGATTAACCCCCAAAAAGCTGTATATCAACTATTGATGTGATTTCGCGATATTACACTGTAAAAAACTTTAAATATTATTTTAATTCTTTAAAGGAAGAGTAAACTGTTTATATTTTTATTATATTATGCTTGAAATGGATTAACGTCCCTGGCATAGATCATATCGTGTTGGAATTCTTTTCAGAGCTCCTGTAGCAAAGCTGTAAATGCTACATACACTATTTTCGGTAGAAAACGTTTTATTAATTCTTAATAACTTATACGGTCAATTTTGTTTATTTTGAAATAGATGAATATCTCTATAATACGCTCTACGCAATGATCGCCCATAGAATATATTGGAATTATTTTGGATGCTGCTGTAAAAGAACTATAAATGCTACATACAGTATTTTAAAATTGGGCACATGATACAGTACATAAGAATAAGTATATAAATTTCGTAGCAATCGATGTGGTTAGAGCAAGGACGGACAAATAGAAAAACCGAATTTATAAACACTTTGTTAGAAAGTGTAGATAAAAAAAAGAGACAGTTAACATTTTTAGAGAAAGAAAGAAAGAAAATTCTTTTCACATTTTGTTAATATTTCGAAACTATTTATTGATACAAAATAGTGTTCGGAATTATATTTTGTTCCAATTTATGTTCATAGGATATCATTTCCATGTTTCATAACGGAAACAAAACCGTTCCACTTAAAGAAAATGTATGATATGCATAAAGTGGTAATTTCAGGAGTGATTTACCGTTTTCTTTTAAGTTTCTCAGTATTTACGATCAAAGGTTAAGTATTTACTTTATGCCTCATCAGTTTTTCTAAGGATAAGTATAAAAAATCAAGGAATCTAGGGTAAAATTCCACTAATGTACTGATAAATATCAATCATATTGCATTTCATATTGAGTTTAAAAATGCAATTTAATAGATGATTTAATAAAGTACTAGCTGAAGTACCCGTCCTTGACGGGTTAGCGAATGCAAATTTCCAAAAAGCAAGAACTTTCGTCAGCATTGTAGGAGTGCACAGAATGGATGTAGTATGTTGCCAAAGTAAAGAAAGCGAAGTTATAATTTTTATGTATTGTTAAAATATTACAGGTTAGAGAGTAACTAAGTAATATCATTTCATTCGCTTTGGTCGTAATTATGTGTTGCGCGAACGAATATTGACGCATATTGAAATAATTTTCGCAAAATCTCAAAATCTAATCAACATTTTTGAAAAATTTTGAAGGCTAGAATTTAAATTGAGTGACAACCTATCATGTCACCAAATTTCGTTCCATTCCCTGCAGTCTTTATTTCGTGATGCAGGAACAAAATTTCAGCATTTTAAAACGATTTTCGCAAAATCTCAAAATGTAATCAATATATTTTAAAATTTCAACGCCTATAAATTAAGATTAGCAACTACCTATCCTATCACTCAATTTTGTATCATTCGTATTAGTCGTTATTACGTGATGTTTGAAGAAATATAAGCGTATTTTGTGAAAATTTTCACAAAATCTCAAAATCTAAGAAAAATGTTTAAAAAATTGGACACCTATAGTTTATGTTGAGCAACCATCTATCGTGTGACCAAATTTCAAATCATTCGCTTTAGTCATTATTACTTAATGCGGGAACAAAGATTCACTCAGTTTTAAACGATTTTCGCAAAATCTCGAAATCTGATCAATTTTTTTTAATTAGATGCTTATAGTTTAAGGTGAGTGACCACCTATCATTTCACCAACTATCATTTTTTCACCTTTGCAGTCATTAAGTGATGTGCGAACACAAATTTACGCAGTTTGAAATGATTTTCGCAAAATCTCAAAATCCAGTCAAGATTTTTTTTTAATTCGACGCCTATGTTTTATGTTGAGTGAGCACCTATCATGACACCCAATTTCATATCATTCGCTTAAGTCGTTTTTACGTGATGCTCGAAAACAAATTTACGCAGTTTGTAAGGATTTTCGCAAAATCTCAAAATCCAATCAAGATTTTTTTAAAATTCGACGCCTATGTTTTAAGTTGAGTGACCACCTATCATGAGACCCAATTTCATATCATTAGCTTCAGTCGTTTTTACGTGATGCTTGAACACAAATTTACGCAGTTTGAAACGATTTTCGCAAAATCTGAAAATCTAGTCAAGATTTTTTAAAAATTCGACGCCTATGTTTTAAGTTGAGTGACCACCTATCATGACACCCAATTTCATATCATTCGCTTCATTGGTTTTTCGTGATGCTTAAATAAAAAAAGCGTCACGGACAGAATGACAGACAGACAAACGTTTTTTTGAGGGTCGCATCGGATTCCCGGGTGCTTGAAACGGATAGAAATCGCAAAATTTTTGAAATCCAAGAAATGTACAGAGAAAAGTCTAATTTTATTAAATAGTTTTAACAAAATAGATTATTGACTCTTTGATTATAGTTCTGCACATGACATTCTTCAATTTGCGTCATAGTGTAATGACGCAAATTTTAAGTGTATATATTATTATAAAAACATCTTTAAAAGTGATATCATATATAAAATTATGAATTTAATTCTCAAATCATTAACTTACGTTTCTTGAAATTGGTAGCGATATAATACTATTTTTATATAGATTCAAAACAGAAAACAAGGAAAATAATTAACTTTTGACCAAGTCTGTCCTTTGGATGATTAGACAGAAAATAATTTTCAAAACAGAGCCACGATTTTATACACGATCAATTCAAAAAAATGTTTTGTTGAATGGAACAAAATTTTGCTGATTCAACTAAATTTGGTTGGTGCTATTTGAACTGGATAATTTTGATGGCTTTTAACAAAATTTTTCTTAAATTAACAAAATATTTCGTTGAATTAACAAAAATTTTGCCGATTCAAAAAAAAAAAAATATTTCTCAGAAATAGAGCCATCCAAAATTTTGTAGAATCAACAAAACTTTTTTTCAGATCAGGGATACTGTTAGATGTTTGTATTAAGGAATATATTTCGACAGTACATAAAATAGATTTGTTAAGTATACTCTGGAAACTAATGCGTTCTACTTTTAGTTTTAAAAAATCGCTTGTAATTAAAATATATTTTACTATAAGACCTATGCATAGATATGAGTAATAATATAACAAAAAAATCTAAAAATATCTTGAAATTTTTTTATTTCAACGATAAAAATTTTGAAAACGAACTGAGCAATGTGTTCTTCTTAATCACAAAATTTAATTACCGAAGCAAATAATTCATTAACGTTTAAAATTAATTTCATTATAATACATTCAAAACTACAGGAAATGCGTGAATCGAAAACGCCTCTTTAATAGTTTAAGTGAATAATACACTTGCAGACCGAAAATTTATTCATATATTTATATAAATTTTTATTTATTTTTTTCAACGGTAGGACATCTATATATCATTAAAGTTTCTCAGAGGAATTGTGCAAAATTCAACTGTTTTAAAGCTAAGGTAATTTGTCATTGTCACACAAACGTAAGTAAGAAGCGGGTATAAGACATTTCTGAGATATTTAATTTAATCAGGAAATAACTGTGAAGACGTTAAAAACAACACAAAATCTGTAAAAATTATGCATCAATGACAATCTTATATACATACGAAATCGAAATATATATATATATATAGCTGCGTACCCGTTCTCCGCACGGTAGGGAACAAAACTTTTTCTTACATGTATAATTCGAATTGATTCCAGTAATGTGGAATCTAAAAATAAACAAAATGATTTGACTCTTGGCGTAAAGTTACTCATTAGTTATTCGTAAAGTTAGTATAAATACTGGTCTGAGAACATTGTTAATATTATGAAACAAAAAACTATATCGGTGTCATTGGCGACCAGAAAAAGAAAAGCGTGACGGTTCCTAAAAATTTCTAACTTTTTAAATGTCTCATTTCTACATCATACTATTTTTTAGATTTAGGTTATACCATTAATACCTTAGATACTACATGATGTGAAGAACCGTTTTATTTTATAATTAAATAGTTGTGTGTACCCGCTCTTCGCAAGGCAAGAAGAGAGCATTTTCTTAAAATGTGATCATCACTATACTTGTGACAAAACAGAATCTCCAAGAAAAAAAAAAATTCAGGTACAGAATTTTCTGTTGAAATTACCGCGGGATATATTAACGTGACGTAGAATTATTTAATGTTTAGTTAGCTGTGATGTAAGATGGCTGTTGAAAAACGAAATGAAACGAATAGTTTCACGAAATATTTATTAACGCGGTGTATTGTGCTTTGATCAATATTGCCCTAGCATATCTAATAACTATTACTTTAGTATCCTTTACTGATACCAATATATTTTCGTTTATCCATCTTTAATGTTTAATTTAAAGAAACGGTTTAGATATTTGCCACTAATGTAGTTTTTTATTCTTTGGTGATTCTTTGCAATTTACGCATTAGTATAAACAATAACCATTTCACTTTCTGGCTGCCATTAAAACAGCTCTCCATACATTTTTATGCATAATTCTTGTCAGATTGCCGTATTTAGCACGTAAATATTTCCTGCGATTCGAAAACGTGTCCCGTTTAAAAATTATATCGAAAATAATGCTGGATAATTCATCGTTGGAAAAACAGCATTCAATTCTTTTTCTGGCAACGTAATATAAAATCTAAATAAATAAAATTAGACTTTTGTCTGTACATTTCTTGGAATTCAAAAATTTCGCGATTTCTATCCGTTTCAAGCACCCGGGAATCCGATGCGACCCTCAAAAAAAAGTTTGTCTGTCTGTCATTCTGTCATTCTGTCATTCTGTCCGTGACGCTTTTTTTGTTTAAACATCACGCAAAAACGACTAAAGCGAATGATATGAAATTGGGTGTCATGATAGGTGGTCACTCAACTTAAAACATAGGCGTCCAATTTTTAAAAAATCTTGATTGGATTTTGAGATTTTGCGAAAATCCTTTCAAACTGCGTAAATTTGTGTTCAAGTATCACGTAAAAACGACTGAAGCGAATGATATGAAATTGGGTGTTATGATAGGTGGTCACTCAACTTAAAACATAGGCGTCCAATTTTTAAAAAATCTTGATTGGATTTTGAGATTTTGCGAAAATCCTTTCAAACTGCGTAAATTTGTGTTCAAGCATCACGTAAAAACGACTGAAGCGAATGATATGAAATTGAATGACATGATAGTTGGTCACTCAACTTAAAACATAGGCGTCGAATTTTTAAAAAATCTTGATTAGATTTTCAGATTTTGCGAAACTCGTTTCAAACTGCGTAAATTTGTGTTCAAGCATCACGTAAAAACGACTGAAGCGAATGATATGAAATTGAGTGACATGATAGGTGGTCACTCAACTTAAAACATAGGCGTCCAATTTAAAAAAAATCCTGATTGGATTTTGAGATTTTACGAAAATCCTTTCAAACTGCGTAAATTTGTGTTCAAGCATCACGTAAAAACGACTGAAGCGAATGATATGAAATTAAGTGACATGATAGGTGGTCACTCAACTTAAAACATAGGCGTCGAACTTTAAAAAAATCTTGATTAGATTTTGAAATTGTGCGAAAATCATTTCAAACTGCGTTAATTTGTGTTCGCACATCACGTAATAACTGCAAAGGTGAAAAAATGATATTTGGTGAAATGATAGGTGGTCACTCACCTTAAACTATAAGCATCCAATTAAAAAAAATCCATCAGATTTCGAGATTTTGTGAAAATCGTTTAAAACTGAGTGAATCTTTGTTCCCGTATTACGTAATAACGACTAAAGCGAATGATATGAAATTTGGTCACACGATAGATGGTTGCTCAACATAAACTATAGGAGTCCAATTTTTAAACATTTTTATTAGATTTTGAGATTTTGTGAAAATTCTCTCAAAATACGTTTATATTTCTTCAAACATCACGTAATAACGACTAATACGAATAATACGAAATTGAGTGATATGATAGGTAGTTGCTAATCTTAATTTATAGGCGTTGAATTTTAAAAATATTTTGCTTACATTTTGAGATTTTTCGAAAATCGTTTTAAAATGCTGAAAATTTGTTCCAGCATCACGAAATAAAGACTGCAGGGAATGAAACGAATTTGAGTGACATGATAGGTTGTCACTCAACTTAAATTCTAGGCTTCAAATTTTTCAAATATGTTGATTAAATTTTGAGATTTTGCGAAAATTATTTCAATATGCGTAAATATTCGTTCGCGCATCCCATAATTACGACTAAAGCGAATGAAATGATACTACTTAGTTACTCTCTAACCTGTAATATTTTAACAATACATGCAAATTATAACTTCGCTTTCTTTACTTTGGCAACATACTACATCCATTCTGTGTACTCCTACAATGCTGACGAAAGTTCTTGCTTTTTGGAAATTTTCATTCACTAACCCGTCGAGGACGGGTACTTCAGCTAGTAGGGAATAATTTCGTGCGTGGCGTATGTTTTGTTTGTGAGCCCGTTATTTTGATTGAGTTTCGAAAGGGGCTTTAATCTCGTTAGATCAAAATGACGTAGATTTCACATGTGGAAACTCAGTTATTTTAAAGTCATTTTATTTATGTTTTTCAAATGGCAATTTTATTCATTGTTACTGTTTCCCAGACAACCATAGCGGAAGATATTATACCGAAATCTTGAAACAGCTTTTATTGAATTCAAAATCCTTCTTTACATAGAAATTCGTAAAAAATCTCCTAATTTATATTTTTCCTCCGTTCTTCTTTTAAAAGTGGGCGAAATATATGCTCCGTCTTTTGCCTAAATATAAAAAAGTTATGACAGATAGAATGAAAGACGCAACAGTTTTAAAATTATTTTTACGCAAACGTCGTCAAAAGAGAAATTCTTTTTAAAAATTCCCAAAAATCGGCAAAATATGTTACTCGCAAGAAAACGAAATTTACATCATCGGATAGAGGAGAAAATTTTCTTTCGTCAAAACAAACTGTTTTCGACAGAAAATTTTCTCCTCTATCCGATGATGTAAATTTCGTTTTCTTGCGAGTGTAATTACCGGCGTTATTACGTATTAAGCGAGAAAATCGCTAAAAGTCGGACAAAACATAAAATAAAACATTTTCTAATTCGAATTTCGAAAAAATCGCTCCGAGGCGTGTTAGGATCTGTCCTAGTGAAGCCGTATGCAAAATTCGGTAGGTCTGCGACCCACCGTCTCGGCGCAATGCGATCGAGAAACGCGCGCAAGAACATCAGTGGTCACAAACCTACCTACCTACATAGCTACATACAATGTTTACTCTCGGATTTTATTATATATAAGATAAGATAAGATATCGATCTCCAGAAAAAAAACTATGCTACACGTCGTAGAGAAATACATGAAACCATCTCAGAATTCCCTCGATGAAACCATTCGGTTCCCTAGAAATTGGAACATTTATTAAAAAAGTACTCCTCAAATACAGTCAAACCCACTTAATGAAATAGCCACTTTTCTCTGAAAATATATTCTGATAAACTGTATATTCCGATATCCTAGATCAAATTGACTAATTATTTCGGATTTTGCCATTGAAAATTTATTGCAATAAGCGGGATATCCCTTTAACCGAAATTCCACTAAGCGAATTCGACTGTAAAAAAAACTCCCTCCTTTTTTGAAGTCGGTAAAAAAAAATATGAAGCAAAAATTTAAAAAAAATCGATTTATACGACAATTTTAAAAGAATAACAATCTGAAAAGAAATCATCCTAATACAATCCTAGTTAAATATGGCTTTTAAAAAATGTACCTTTTTAAATTCATTGCGCTACTACATATACTTTAGAATTTTTAAAATTCTCAAGAAAAATTCGGGTCAAGCAAGTTTGTTTAAGAAAAAAAAAAAAAGCTGAATATCCAAAGCCTTATAAAACCAAGAATTGACGAAAAACATGCAAAATGGAAGGGCAGACTCCGACAGTATGCACTTAATCCTAAGTATTCGTTTGTCAGCAAGAACATACTATCTTTATGCTGAAGCACCAGCACATTTCAGATACCACCTACTTACGTTAAGTATTTCGCATTCATAAATATATTGGGACGGCCTGATATTATGCTGTATAAAATTATCCTGAAGATAAACATTTGATGTCAGAAAGTATGATATTTCAATATTCATGTATCTTTTTTGAAAGATAGACAGTTTACTCATATCTAGTATCAATCACTTCAAAAGAAAAGCTGATAATTTGTACCTCGTCCAAAGTAAGAAATGACTGAATTAAGTGATCAAATAATTATCTTTTTCGATTTCATAGAAGCAATTTTTTGCCCCCAGACTTTGTATTATTGCAGGAAACCCTGATTAGTTTCCGGTTTCGTAGATGAAAAGTCTTTTTTTTATCAGTTTAATAATAAATAGTTTTAATAATATTCAGTTTAAAAATAAATGTTTTTTATCAAAAATAATAAAATTTCAAAAGTTAAACAGAAACAAGAAGGAAACCGTAGCTACAGACAATAAAAATAAATATTGTTTCATAATATTTAAATTTATTAACATAAATCTGAGCTTAGAGTAAATGCAAAACACAGGCAATAGCAAATCAGTTAAGAGTTCTGACACTAGTAGTGTAATATATATTTTCAGTATAGTGATCGCTTACATACCGATTCACAAAAAGAAAAAAAAGTCTTTATAATGAAAATAAAGAATTAAATTTTACTGAGACTTACCTATATCTGTGCATCCACCCCAAGTACCTTGATGGGCATGGCGTGCCAATTTACCCAGAGCATCTATATATGTTTTGGAAGCTGCAACGGCTCCTGCAAAAAAACAATGCAATCTGTTTTCAATTGTTTTCTGACTCTACATAATGTAATTTAATACAACTAGTTTTTGGTTCAGCTACACATAACGCTGATAAGCTTCACTAAATTCAGAATATTTTGTGAAGGAAATTAGAATGTAATTTTACTGTGAAATGTGCAGATCAGTGATGGTAAATATTATTCTAATGACGGACGTATATAAGGGGGGTTTAGGGGCGTCTCGACACCCCTCTTAGTCTATGCAGAAACGTTAATTATAGACGAATATTCAACGGTTTAATTTATTGCTCAAAACTGTATGCAGTAAAAAAAATTAATTATATATAAATTTTGAAAACTTTTAAGTTTAAAAATTATATTAATTTTGTAAATACTGTAATTCAGTGCTTAACAAGCACAATTTACTATAAAGAATTTAAAAACTGTTAGTGCTATTGAAAATGTTTACCAGTTATTTATAGTAAAATTTACTGTCAATCAAATTTTACGGTAAGAATGGACACCCTCCCCCTATAACTGGACACCTCCCATGAGAAAGCTATAAACTACTACCGTGTTCTACATTATTCTGATAAATACAGGGTAGGTACGTTAAAAATGCATGCGAAATTCAAGCTGCCTAAGAAAATTTTCAACCAGTGAGGTTAAATTTCGGTAAAAATTAAGCATGTAATAAAATTTAAAGAATAAGTGTACTTTCTGGTCAAACTGGACGTTCCAAATGGTAGTTCAATATTCAAAATGGTGGTCTTCAACTCAGATACATTTCTCAATCACGGCTGATTTCGTACTTTGCGCCAAAATGTACAACGGGATTTCTGCTCACGCCATTTTTAATCTCATCCCTAAGTGTGCCATATTACGTGGTTTATGCCGGTGCACCTCATCTTTGACTGAGCATCGTAAGAAAAAAATCTGGAGAGACTTCTCTGGACTTTCCAAACACTCGATCGTTACCAATCGTGCGTCTATCAGAATTGCGCAAAATACATGGAATATGTATTTTCGATACAAAATGAATGAATAAATAATAATAATAATAATAATAATAAACATTATTTCAAACACATTAAAATACATAATGAGAAATACTTTCTGGATTGAAAATACACACAAAATACATGAAAAAATTAAAAAGTATTTTAATCTAAAATAATCTACATTTTCCTCTGAAGATTCCATTTTATCTAATTCAAATATATTTTAATGTGAAAAACCAAAACAATCGTTACAGTTGCGCTAAAGAAAACATACCATTCTTTTTTTTAACCATTTGTAATTCCATTGGAATTGGATAAGATATTTTATACATTTACAAAAGAATATTTTGCATTTTCGCAGAAGAATGTAATATTTGTTTAGACTGTGAACTTCCAGAAGGGTTCAACTTTGAAATGGTTTATTCTGAGAAATGGATAAGTTCTAATGCTTTTCTAAGTTGTATATGCTACAACGGCTCTAACGCTATGAATCTTTCACTGTTTTTCATATTAAAATATTGATTAATTTGGTAAATTAAAATACCGGTAAATTTGAAAAACTAAAACATTTGTAAATTTACACTTTGCATTTGATGATAATTTTTTTTTTCTAAGGGCGAAGACTTGACTATCAGCATGACTAAAGACATAGGTATTGGCCATTTTGTTATGAGAACACACAGTAGCCTACCAACGTTATCTCCTCTAAGAGACGAACAAATTATCAGACAAGCTGGGATTAAAACTCGCACCCAAGGTGTGACAAAATGGTTTGTTAATCACCATACCAATGGTCGGTGTTGTTACTGATTTACCATGTATTAAATAATTATTGCAAAATCGGGAGTTTTAGTAAATTGGGTGAATATCAGCATATATTTTTCACGGGAAAAGACTGAGAGAAAAAATGCAATTTTACAGGTAAATATGAACTAACTCACTCTTTTTTTATACTATTAACAAAATAACTCAAGAGTTAAAATCTCCATTCTCTACAGTCCCATAAAGATCTGGAACATATAGAATTCAAAAGTTCTGAACAAAGAAAAGCAAAAATTCGAAAGACTGAAAAAAGCAAACCGGAAAATGTTGAATGCAAAGTGAATAAATATATGACTTCATGTCCGTATCTGGTTTAGTTTTCCCTAGCCGACTTACTAGTCCAATTCCCAAGTTTGAATAAATTTTTACACCAACTCCTTCTTTCGCACCCCAACTTGATGTTTCGCAAAAGAAAAACCGAGGCATTCACTGTATATAACTAGAATAAGTAACTGCCCCCCACAGCTTTGAAAGAGATATTCCCGTAACCTCTACCCGGCAGTTTACATTTTACCATGCATATTTTACCAGTTATTCGTCTTACTTTATCACATTCACGTGTTCCGCGGTTGATTTTCAGATGAGTATTATGGTTTGGAGTTTCCAAACAATTCATCTCCGCGTTGACATTTATAAACTGGGAATGTTCTCATGTTTACAATGAATTGTTTACTGGAATAAAATATGGCCTAGAGGGTTTTTCTTTCCTATTGTAATGGATATTGTGTTTTTGTCTGATTTATTTCTCTAGGAATTTTAGAAGTGTACTATTTTCCTTAGGTCTGAGGCAGTTTGATGAAAAGAAAAAAGATATTATTTTCACAGCAATTTAGCAGGTGTACTGGTTGATGTTCGACCTTTCCTTGCAATTTATGTCAATGATGTTAAATAAAAGAAAACCCCTTTGGGAAGCATTTAAGTTTGTTTTATTAGTTTAAAAGAAAACTAGGGTTGGAAGATAAATCGAACCTGCAATATTTAATTTAAAAAAGAAGACGAGAAAGCAGAAGTAAGGGAAAAATAAATACTTTCAGAATTCTTAGATTCAACAAAATCTCATACACTGCTTTAATACAACTCAATGAAAACACAGTTTAAAGAAAAATCATCACAAATTTAATATAATATTGATTGCTTCATTAATAAATATAAAAAAAATTGTTCATGTTAAACTTATTAAATTTAATAAGTTTTAACGGTTTTAAATAAAGCCTAAAGCTCATAAAAACTAGTTCCAATCTAGAGTTGAGAAATGTCAAATCTACAGCAAAAACTATGGTGTCCAAAATTCGAGTTTACAAGGCTGACGATTATCTGGAAGACGAGGGTATTCACCATATGGTGTCACGAGCTAGATCTCCAGATTTCAATCCTATAAAGCACTTATAGAATGCTCTATAGGAAGATCTCTTCATGTCGACAAAACCTTCCAAGTACCCATTCAGGCGTTAAAATCGGCGCTTTTGGAAGAATGGGAATGACTGCCACAATAGTTGAACCTCTTGTTAGATGAAGCAATAAAGAGTTATGACGTATCCTATTTTGACCAATGGTGCTCTCTTTTGCATATCGGCCTACGTTATAATTATGTGCAAATACATTTGTTACCATTCTCTGCCTTCAGTGGTGGCTTGTCATTTGGGGACAGTGGGACCTGGGTTCACCTAACCAGCATCGATCAAAATCTGTTCCAATTAAGTAGCATAGTTCTTTAATAATTTACTTTTATTGAAAAAATGAATGCATTTTATTCTCTTTTAATACTATCCATTATAAAAAAGCAATTAAGAAAACGATAGTTACGATTTTTTCCTGTCTACATGCACTGGCCATGGGCATGTTTGTTCTCAACTTGGTGCTTTTCTCCATTTACCGGGTTCTCACATTTGGCATTTAGCACAAAAGCCATAATGGCACAGCATTAACTTGGCTTCAAAACGGCTTATTTGGCGATATTCGAGGGTACAGATCTTCGAGCCCTTGGTGTTCTTCACGATTGAATGGTGAAATTTCATTAATCGGTAGCTATTAGTGAAATTTTCACTCAGTAGGAAATCTCACTTTTTTATTTGCGCGATCCTATATTCTTTGCAGTGCAGTCCGATATTTTTTTGTTTTATCTTCTTGATTTGCGATTTGCGATGTGTAAGTGCCTTTTATATGTTAATATTGATTTTAAAATTAAGAGATCATCTAAAAATTACGAAAGAGCAGCTATAAAGAAAATAAATGCTTAAAAAAAGAGGTATCTTTTCGATTAGTAATAGAACACACTTTTTAACATTAACATAATTACTAGCACAATTAAGTAAAAAACAGTAAAAGTTTTATTCTAATTTTGTTAATCATTTACCGTTTAAGAATTTTTAAATACTTACGCTGTGTACACGGGGGATAGATTATACATACATATTTCTCCCCCGGTTTGAACTGGCATTATTTTTACGGGCCTCACCACTGAAACAGGTCACCATCCGCCACTGCATGCCTTACAGCATAAGGCATTAGTATACCATATTTCAATGCAGAAAATACTTTTTTAATCTCATTTTTTAATATTTGGAACCATATTTTTGCACACCAGTGTAGATGCCGAAAAAAATAAAGAAAAAGGCAGTACTTATAAAACATTATGTTAAATTTGCTTCGATTCATAAAATACTATTATGCGAGAGATGGAGGCATGCGAATGAATATATTAATTCCCGTTTCCAGAAAGAGTGTTTATGAGATTAAAAAAAATAATAATGAAATTCCAACGACATTCAAATTAACGTCCTCCACAAAAGTACGACAACGCGATTATATTAAACATTTTTCATCTTCTGCATTCGTCGATTCTTCCTCTGTCGCCAGGTGATTGTATTATACTATATCCGCGCAGCCATTATGCCATTAAAAATTCACGATTGTTCTCTTTCATTACAAAAGCAACGTCTCTCATCACAAAGCTGCTTCACCAAGACCAAATAATTAATACAATTCCTTAAAAGACCAGATAAAGTGGTGGTAAAAGAGAGAGAGAAAAAAAAATATTCTAAAGAATGTCTCCCATTGATCGCAAGATCCTCCCGCCCGCCTCAAAATCATTAAAAGCCCGCGATAAAAATGTCTGCTTCATTAAACAAGTTAGAACCTATGTTTACCGGGCTGCTAATCAATTATAAGGCAGAGCGCCACAAAAGGATCCCTCCAATAACCTGTCAACCAAGGGTGCATTTTAATTGGTAGGGTAGGTTCTGCAGAAGGGGTCCAGCGGAAATTGGTCCTATACCCAATTCAGCAGGCAAGGCAGGTGCTCTCTGGAGAAGCATAATCCAAGTTTAATCAACTCGGACAAGTATGAGTACATTAATATGGACCTTAAATGGGTATCGATTTTATTTTCTCCAGTCGCAAATAATGTGAAGAACATCAATTAGGGGTTGAGTGACTATCAGTACTATCAATAAAAGGCTGTGTTTGATTAAAAATCAATATACAAATATATATATATATACTGTATTGAAGGGTTCTAAAAGCTGTTAAAACAAATGATAAGTTTTTTTTATTATTATTTAAATAAGAAACCTTAGTTATTTATTCATTTATTTCTAAAACTTCGTCCATTAAAAATTTAAATTCGAATTTAGATCTTAATTTAAGTCGAATTTAGATGGCTAATTCTTTAGCTTAGTTTAAAAGATGAAAAAAAAGGTACTTAATTTTTATGTTTTTAGATGACAGCATTGTCTTTTATTTCATGTCCATGTCAATCCGGAATAAAGAAGACATATCATGCTAAATGTGTGGTTTTAAAATCATTTTCCAATAGCGAATAGCTTAACGAATACAAAACCAAATAAGATATTAAAATAACTTATTTTAATTACCGTCTTTGGAACCTAAATCTGTGACAACTGTTTTGTTTCTCTCTATAAAAGGGAGTGTTGCGCACACAATTTTCGGCGAGTTTTGTGTCTTTTTTGTAGCTTCAACGTCCTCCTAAATGCACTTTTTAAACAATAACTGCCCAAATACCTTGATATATTAAAAAGACTTTGGATCTTCTGATATCAAAATTTTTTTTCAAATACCCCTTTCTTACAGTCTCCAGCAAAAATATACATAAATTTTGCTGAAATTGACATCTATTTACGGCAGTTAGAGTTACTTTTTTTTTTTCTTATACTAATGGTCGGGTCAGCTGGTCAGCTGCCTATTTGTAGCCTTGACCTCCGTGGTGCCGGAGATTTTGGTCATTTCATTATGAGGTGCCTATTAGCCAGACCAGAGGTTGTCTCCTATGAATGGTCCCCTAATTTTGAACCAATTCCTGATGAGAGACATAGCATCTGGATTGGCACCAACAGAGTAATCGTTTGAATATGGAGGACATTTTAGCCACGATAGATTTTACGAGTACCAGATCCCTTTAGCCTACGCGGTCCACAGCAGGCTCGGTCGAGAGAGGAGTTCACCCTCCCAAGTACTGGCCAAGCCAGTGCTGCTTACTTCAAGTGTTCAATGGAAATCAGATTACAGCTATGTAACAGTATGTAATAACCTGCAATTTCGTTGTTGGATGTTTGCTTAAACAACCAATCAACCATTTTTTTTTCTTCGGAATACTTGCTAATGTTCACTTAGTACAAGTTTACATTACTGTCATATAACATTCAAAGCTTTTTTCTTAATTGTTAAAACTTTTGATTTTTTGCTAAAATGTGCAATACTAACATTACCCAGTAAAAAGAAGCACGTTTTTATTAATGTACACATACTCATTCATCATGATAAGTAGGTTAAGATATGCCTTAAAATTCTTCCACGCAGAAAAGCTAGCATACACAGCAACGCACACTGTTGATGACATTAATCCATCATTTCCCTGCGTCGCATCTAATAAGTGGAGTAAAAAGCACCAGCAATTAAGAAATATTTTTCAGTTTAAAACTTTCCATAAATTCCATTTTACATAATTTTACGTAAAATCCAATCAATCTCTTTTCTTTCTTTCTTTTTTTTTCTGAAGTACCTGGCCCCGTTATGCATAAAAGATGGAAAAAAAAAACACTCGCCACTCAGGAGCTATTAAGCTCTTCCGAAGCACGTGAAGAGCAAATCCTTTCAACTTTTCAGTACTTAAAATGGCTTAAGGTCGTCTTGTTTATAACGTGATGTCTTTGGTAAAAGCAACGAAAAATTTTCGCTGACAACGCTGTTTTTATTTAAAAGGAGAGCCTAGGCAGTAAAGGTGTTTTTATTTACTATAATAATGTAAAAAAAAAAAAAAATCATCAAAAGTGATGGCGAAGTAGTGTGGAAATAAGAGAGTGGTCTTAAAACTCAAGTTGTTTGATAAACACTTCAAGTGGTTATGCTGAGAATAATAATTAAAAAAATAAAAAAATGTTTCTAGACTGAGACATATTTAGAACAATGGCTCCGAAATTAAGACGAAAACCGAGACAATGCAAATTATTGCTTTCTAGTTAAGTTGCAAAATGTATACCTTTGAATGGTTAATCATTAAAAGTATTTCATGTTGACACGTTCTGTTTTTCTATATACCGTTTTTCAAGTATCATGAAGCGCTTTAGCATATCCTAACTAATATTATAAATGCGAAAGTGAGTTTGTTTGTTTGTTTGTTTGTTTATGACGCTTTCACGCCTAAACCGCCCAATCGATTAGGATGACTTTTGGTTTAGATATAGATGGGACCCTGGAGAAGGTTATAGGCTACTTAGAATTTTAGATATTTAATTACTTTTTAAATTATTAATTAAAAACTGTTTTTTCGTTGCCATGCTTGGCAAGTTTCGCCCGTATCAAATGATTCATGTTTTGAGCTAACAAGAATGCTATTACTTCAATAAAGAAGCGCATGCATCACCATGGAAATTGTGCCAGTTTTATGCCAAATCTATCTAATAAATAAAAATGAAATTCTGTTGTGGATTTGATTAGTATACAAATCCACAAAATGGACCTATCAGCCTGAAATTTTGCACAGATATGAAAAATAATATAGAATAAATGATAGTCCACACACTTTAAAACTTTGAAAGTCTACCCGTTCCCGGAATTTAAGAGATTTTTTATGTTCTCCACGCAAAAAGCTTTCCGTAATTGTAACCCCTGCAGTGAGTGCAGGGGCCCCGCCAAATGAGTGCATTGATTTAAGTTGGGGGAATTCCGCCAAATTTCAGAAAATTGAAATCTTCGCATTTAGTACATCGGACGTTATAGTTGATAATTTAAAAAATGCGGCTGTATTAAGGGATTCCACTTTTCAAATAAATGCGTGCTTTACTTTTTGGCGGTCGAACCATTTCCCATATTGATTGCTGCTAAGTCAATGCTTCGAATGATTCCCTGAAAAAACTCTTGCAAAATGGCGTGTGTTGGCACTTTGGCGAGGCTTAGATTTGAAACTGGATTTTATTTGAGACTGGTTTATAATAACACTGGTTTTAGATAAAAATGAATGTTGGTATGTGTGTATGAGGTTGAAAAACTCCACCACCGTTTGACCGATCACCATAAAATTTGGTTCACCTAAGTCTTTTATCATATGGAGAAGGTTTTCATGCTATCCGTTTTCCTCTAACTTGCCACTAGGTGGAGCAGCAGAAAGTCGGATTCTATTTCGTTTAGCCGTTTCCTATGCGAATATCGTCCAACAGATTTCGATGAAATTTGGTACACGCGGATATTTGAACACGGAGAATATTTTTCGGCGCTGCGCAACGCATCAACTTCTATACCGATCGGCATACAATTTTTTATACTTACACATTTGAGCGAGGAGAATATATTCTAACTGTGTTCCTTTCGATGTTACTCACCACTAGATGGCACTGCAATACATTGTTATTTCAACTCGCCACTAGATGATGCTGCAGCAGACCAAATTCTTGGCCATTCAAACGGTCGCTATGAAAATCAGTATACATAGCTATTTGAACAATGAGAATATTTTGGCGTTATCCATTTTGCTATAACTCGCCACTTGACGGCGCTGTAACAAATCATTACTTTAATTAACCACTAGATGGCGCTGCAGTGTATCACTTCTTGACTGTGCGACTGATCGCTTTGAAAATAGGTATACATAGATATTTGAACACGGGGAAGCGTTTCGCGCTATCCATTTTCCTATAACTTGCCACTAGATGTCGCGTCATCACATGAACTTCAGGACTGTCCAGTCCATCGTCATGAAAATTCGTATACATCGATATCTGAATGCGAAGAATATTTTTGCCGTATCTGTTTTCCTAAAACTCGCCACCAGATTGCGCTCCGCCGCATGGCCTTCTGCACCGTACAAACGATTGCCTTGCAATTCGGTATGCATGATTATTGGACACAATATAACGCGATATGCATTTTGCTACATCTGTTTATTAGAATGAATAGTAATCACCACAAATCGTAATATCAAAAAGTCCATTCATTCCCGTGCGAAGAACGGGTAGTTCAGCAAGTCAAAAATAAATTAAAGCGATAATAATAAAACCGAATAATGTACAAAAGAACTAGCCTTAAAAAATAGCAGTGTTTTTGTGGTTAAAAAATTTCCATAGTTTGCGACCAGTTGCTTTGTTCTTGTAGATCGCAAATAGGGTGTCTAAAACTCCATCAATTATCAAAAACGTGATTTAGAAAAACAGCATGAGGAAACGATTTACATAGATGTAATGCTTATTTCAAGGAGTTTAATTTGTTCTCGTTTTTAACACTTTTCAACTATGCTGATAGTTTTAATGATTTCGGTTTATCTGAATGTCCATATGTCCGTACTCTAATGCCGTATTTATGATCCCTACGAAATTTATACATGTTGTTCGTGGTCATGCGTAAAACCTCGCCAAATTTGGCTACTATACATCTCTAAACTTGTCACCAAAGAAAGACATTTGGGTTGGAATGAGTTTTGTAGTATCTCATATTCGAATTTTATATGCCTACCTCTTATATTGAATTGTTTATAACGAATCTTTACTTAACTAATAAATTACGTATACCCTGTATTATAATTATAAATCGCCTTAAAAGAAATTCTAACAAACACCGAAAATTGCTTCGAGAAGTATATTTATGAGGTTAGTGGTTTTAAACCTTCTAACAAAAGATTATCGTTAAGTGCATTTCATTACATTTTGTGAACAGAAATAATTAGCCAATGAATGGAATATTAAAAAACTTGTTACAGTGAAAGGAAAAGTGACTTTCAGAAGATTTTGGCTGTTAAGAATAAAAATTAATAAAATTTCTTTTAGTTACAATTGTTCTAACTCTCATAGAAATATTTATCCATCGCTGCAGCAAAGATACCTCTTTCTACAGTACCAAAAATGCACTGACTTACAATAATAAATGTGACTATTTAGAATTGCTTTTTAATTGCACACACGCAAGCATGTACACTGCATGTACACTGCATGTACACTGCATTCACGAAAAGACGTATCACAATAATTTCAAATACAAAAAGAAAGGAAAAGAAAAAGAAAAAAAAACACGAAAGGAAAATGTTAAAAGCTAATATTTTTTCACAGGCAACATTTTAAAATAAATTATAACTGGATACTAATGCGAAAATACATGACAGCAAATTCCGTCAACTTTTATTTTCTCCTGGTCGTAAAACATTTTCTCTACATTCAATAAAAAAGTTTCGAAGAAATATAAATCACTTGAAACTTTTATGAAAACAAAATTACACTTCATTAACTCCCCTCTTTTAAAGGATTACTTTTTCTCCACATTTTAAAAGAAAACTTTTTCTTCATTCAAATAATAGGGGTGAAATTTAATTGATACATTCCTTGAAGGAGCCACGAAATTGAAAATTTCCGTATGGCTAAAATATAACTAAAAAATTAAAAAAAAATAATAAAATATTCTGAACATTTCATTTTTCTTACTTTCTTGTTTAACATTAGGGGTTCTCTTATTAAGTTTTGAGAACGGACACATAAATTCTCACCTAAAAGTGTTTCACATTATAACTGTTTAGTATAATTTATTAAAGCAGAGGAAATAAATAATTATATGCATGCGTGAAAAGTATTAAGAAATTTTTTAAGAACTTTTTATCATTGACATGATATAAATGACGAAGAAGTAACAATTTTTCTTGAATTAATTAATAAAACTATATCTGCAATAAATAAATAGTTGATTTAGATAAATACCACTAATATTATGAATGTGAAAGTTTGTCAGTTTGTATGTTTTTTACTTTCATGCTGAAATGAATTTTTTAATTTTAAGCGTAGCCACTTGTTTGGAGGATGGTTGGTGGGTATTGAGACCCTTAGATAGAGGGCTGTCGTCTCGATTGTTCCGGAGGGCCACTTGTTTGATAAACACTTGAAGTATTTATCAAACAACTTGAGTTTTAAGACCTCACTCTTATTTCTACACTACTTCGTCACTTTTGATTTTTTTTTTACTTACCTTGTTATAGTAACTAAAACCACTTTTACTACCTAGGCTCTCCTTTTAAATAAAAATAGCGTTTTATGCGAAAATTTTTCGTTGCTTTTACCAACGTCCGTCCAGCCAAACAGCTGGACGGCTTGGATGGAATTTGGAATGGAGATAACCTTTACCTTGAATCAGGGGCAACCCGACACAGTAAGCAAGATAAGCATTGCATCGCGGCGCCATCTTCGAAGGGGCGCCATTTCTAACCCCAAAACTGTGAAAATCTTGATCTAGAGCTTAAAAAGGGGCGCCTATTGCTTGGGTTTGCAGGGGGGGGTGCCTAGGGCTGCCCCTGGCCCTGAATTGACAACAAGTAGTATCAAAAGTAAATGTCAGATTCCTTTAATGAAAGGAGTTAAAAAATAAATAGCATTGTAATTTAATTTCCAGTTTCTTTATGTCCGGTGCCATGTAACTTTAGTTCTGATATTCTAGCCCCCATAATAGGAAATTTTACACCGCACGAAAGGAAATGGATGAGCATAGTTTTGAAACTTTTCATTTTCTTTTCCACAACGGAGCATTTTAATTGAATCAACATTTTTAATATTATATTCAGCTCATTTATGGAGCCAACAATCAAGATTAAAAGGGGGGGGGGAAATGAAACGAACACACAATGAATCAACCCCAAAGCAAGTTGGACGCTTAAAAGGTTTATGATATTAGAATCAATAATATTTTCTCCCCTGGTTCCTGAATTGCATTATCCACAATTAGGTGGCAGCGGTTAGGATGCTGGAGTGGAGTTGCATGAAAAATACACGGCAGTAAATTCACGAAAAAAAATGGCGGGAGGGAACTCTTATTTGAATTTCATAAGTCTCGGTTACACATAAGCTTGGAGCATGCAGATTAATTTAGAAATTTAAAAGATAAATATATACATTGAATCCTTGCCGTTAATGATCCTTAACTGGAAAAGTCAACTTTGCTTTAAAGATTCTGCAATGCATTAAATTTCCCTAAAATGCTAAAGCACGATTCCACAAATGGACAACTCGCAGAGAGGAATGTCTGCAGGTTCGGAGGTAATTTACTTATGATTTATACTAGTAATTTATGTTGACTAATGCAAAGCTACATAAATATTTGTGTAAATGCAAACAGAGTTAAGTTTAGATGCATCACGTTAATAATCCGCAATTTTCTTTCACGGAATAATGAATATCTATCCGTTCTTAGTGAAATATTTTTTTTATTCTATTGCATTAAATCTTCTTTTATTTAAATAAAACGATGAATTTTCGTAAAAGGATATTAAAAAATAAAAAAAAATTAAAGGAAAAAGAAATTTCGAATGACTAGTTGTACCATAGTGGTACTTTTTACTAGCACTATTATTTGGACGGTAATATGTAATTTTGTGCGACAGGAGTACAATATAATTTAATATATATTTCCAACAGTAACACGGCAATTTTTGTTTACATGAAAACAATACTTTCAATAACATTTTATAACATTTTGATTTTTTTTAAATGTAGAAACAAACACAGAACAGAGAGCAAAACTATACCTATTCAAATGATAAAAGATAACATACAGGGTGGTCTCTGATTATACATAGTTTTTGCTGAAAGGAATTTTCTATTAAGAATTCAAGAATCAAGTACGGTAGGAGCATTCTTTTAGAAACAATTGGATAACTGAATGTTTTTTTCCCCCACAACTAGAGATGCTTTTCATGCTCTCAGGTTACTTTTCATCCTCTCAGGTTACTAAAACAAGTATGCCGATAACGGTAACCCCTTCAGATCCTCCGTCCACAATTGAAGATACGGATATCACATAAGAATTTTTCTCGAAAATTTAATAATCACGATATTTTATTTTACGTTTTTAATTACAAATTTAATCTCTTATCAAAAGAAAAATTATTTAATTCAAAGATAAATTTACTCACGTTTAAAAGGGTTAAACTAGTAATTATGCTCCTCGTCTTAAGTGCTTGCTTTATTAACTTGTTAAATATTTTTGGTTTTCGTAATTAAATAGTCTACACTCTTTATAAACATTACAAAGCTATACTAATAGAGCTGCATGAAATTTTTAGACTTTATTTGGGTTACAGCATTTAAAGTCACTCTATTAGCATAAATCAGTTGCCTAATGCGTAACAAGTAAAACCATAAACATTAATACAAATCATCATTTTAAACATTTTTAATGATAAATGCACCTTTACTTGGCGATTATGCAAGTATCCAGGATCGTTAAGCACTAAATGTTTATCTTTATCGACATGTTCCTCATTAACTGCGACTTTTTCGATTCATTCTTCTTGGAACATACTGAGAAACCCTCTATTGTGATATAAAATACTTATTTTCAAAAGAATTTGTAACATTTCGAATGTTTTTTGTCGTCGGAGATATTTCTTTAAGAAAAAGTTAATGTTTTTTCTTTGCTAAATTCAATTTCACGAGATCGCCATAGATAGAATTCTTCACTCCGAAAGGATTAATTTCTCGGCAGACGATAAAATAATTAAACGCAAATAGCTTCCAAATCTCAAAGAAAGTCGAAAATTGAGTTCAGTCAACCAGGATCTAATTTCTATTATTGTTTTACACCTATATTAACGAAATTTTGCAGTTAATTTGCATATCATATATTTATTCTAATTTTTTTCCCTAACATCTTTAAAAATTAATTAAATTCAGTGGGGTTAATTCTTGTTCAAAAGTAAGCTTAGCTTTTTCTTAGACTTTTAAAGTCAACATTTTCTTGACGTCTCTTCATTACGCAAAAAAAAAAAAAAAAAAAAAAAAAAAATAGACGCCTTAAGGCTAATAAAAACTAAAAAGCACTAGTTTCCTCTTCATTCAAATCCTCTAATTCACCATTTCAATTAAAAATGAGCAACGAAATAATAAACTCGAATTTTTTTTATAATGCTATAGCTCAGAAAACATCAGTCACTTGAAAAATATCATCTGGTGTCACTGCTATTCACTGGGGACAAGCGCCTAGTGTCAATATGCTATGCAAATCATGAAAAACGTAGATTAATTACAGTTTTAAACTTGAGCAGAAACTGGAAAGAATGGTGATGACGCTTTTATAAAGAGTTCTCTGAAGTCGAATTGAACCGGGATATTTCACCTTTGCAGTTTTAACGCTTTAACGCGCAGTGTTCCCGCTCTGGGAACACGAAACTCTGACGTTTTGACTGTTACCAGTCACGAAGAACGGATTTGATTTCTATAAAAATAGTTGCGCGTGGCATAGCTGCACGAGAGTCCTTTACTTTTTAGCCCGTCATTTCCCGTAAAAAAATGGTCACGATTATTTTTAACAGCACTGACATCTGCTGAAAAATGGAAGAATGCGAGAACAGCTGGATAGATTGCCCAATGCTGAATAAAGGGCAGCCGTTACCATCGCTCAAATTTAACTACCAGCAAGATGGCGGACGATCGGAACGTTCATCGCGTGCCACAGATCTGGAGACCCTTTTTTGACGACAGCTGGCTGTGTAGTTAAGTCGAGCGATGGCAACGGCTGCCCTTTTTTCAGCATCGGGAAAGGGTTGCGCCTCAAAGGGTTAATGCAGATCAGCATCATTGATGTTATCTTTTGTTAGTCTATTTCCCTTTTCAATACATTTTCTGAGCACGCCGTTAGTAGAAGAAAATAAAAAAAGATCAGCTGTATTTTTTGGATACGCACAATTTTTTAAACTTCTCTTTCTTATTATTTAATGTTTTCTGTATTATTTTATTCTTATATAGTATGAATCTATTATTTTTACGTACTAAACAAACAAGAAGAAACAACAAGAAGGAACAGAAAAAAAGCTTATAATAATGAATAAGCAATATGCTTTTTATTGAAAACAGTCTCTTCATTAACTAACATTTACAACTTTTTGTTTCATAGTTAATAGTCTTATTATTTTTATAGTATCGTTTATTTTATACAAAAAAGCAATGTTAATTAGAGATCTCTTTGTTCTCTATAACAATTAGAATGATAAATTTCTAATTCGACATACAGATCATTCATTATACCAAAATGACTGGAAGATTAAAAAAATTACGTCGCAACTAAAAAAAAAATCTTGAGAAGTAATTTTGATTATAAATGTTCTAGCCAAATTAAATTGAATGTATTAATGAATTCTATGATTTTTATGAGTTTTTTGGTAAAAAATAAATATTATTTATTCTTTTCAATGACGGATGGCATAAAAATGTATCATTAGTTTATAACGAACTTTTTAAAAATTGTTTGCAAACAAACAACTCAAAAACATATCTTCAGCACTAGATAAACCATTTTATACTATAAAAGCAGACAATGCGTAAAATAGAAACCACTGTGAAGGTTGGGCATATTTATGATAAGTATTTCTGTTGTTTTGAAGCCCGGTGCTGCAACGGTTAGCGCATTGCGCTACCGTGCCACAGGTCCGGGGTTCGATTCCCCGGCTGGGCAAGGTTCACCCAGCCTTTAATTAAAGGCCCACCCAGGCAAGGTTCACCCAGCCAGCCATCCCTTGAGTGGGTCGATAAAATGAGTACCAAGCTTGCTTGGGAGTTAAACACTGGGGGCTTCGCGTCAGGCTGACCACCTGGCCGAGGCATATGCTTTCGCACCCCCAGAGCCCATGTTCGCGAAGGCGAGGTTGGGAAGCGCAGACCTTGGCCCGCAATTTTGGCCGTTGAGCCAGTGTTTAACTTTAACTCATTTCTGTTGTTTTAACTAGTTTGTAGTGCAATGACCTGTGCTGTTAAATGTTAGAATAGACTACTACGTCATAGATTAAATTACATGATCTTATACCAGACTTTTGAGAGTATCACTGCTGAGCATGGAAGAAGGCGGAGCAATATTTTGTGATTGAATTATGCAACATTTGCTCGCTTAGGCGATCATGGCAGAATCTGGCACAGTGATGATGGCCATAGGTTAGATAGTATTAAAGTGAGATGGTAGTTATCGGCCAAGTCCCGTGCTTTCAGGAATAATCCCTGAAATTATGTTCCCCATAGACTTAACACTTGTCTATGAATTTGCATTATTGGGGCCTCAAGCACGATTTTTTTCTGCCATTCTGCAAAAACAATGCTTGATGTATCATGCTAAAAATGTAGCTACGATCATTAATTCCTGACTTCTGCCGGCCTTGATGTCATCCCTAAACAAATGCAGGATATTAAAAAAATACTTTAATATATTCCACTATTAAAAAAAATCTGGAGTGACTCCACTTGACTTTCCAAACACTTACGATTAAGATCATTACCAAGCATTTAAATAAAAGTTAGCGCACTTTCAAGAATTCCTCCCCATATGCCATAATGTAAAAGAAATGTTTGTCGTAGCCCTGTAGAAAAACTATAAGTCCTATACACATCAAAATCAATAGCGGTCTAAGATGATGGTTTATAACATATATACCCAATTTGAGCTCAATCGAATGTGCGTTTAAACACTAGCGCACTTTCAAGAATATCCTCCCATAGGCCATAATGTAAAAGAAATCCTTGTCGTAGCCCTGTAGAAAAACTATAAGTCCTATACACACCAAAATCAATACCGGTCTTGCGACGGTGGTTTATAACATATATACCCAATTTGAGCTCAATCGAATACTCCGTTTAGGAGCTATCGTGTTCACTCACATACACACAAACACACATACACACATACATACATACATCTCGTAAAAATAGCATAAATGAATTCAGAAGACCTCAAAACGTGTCAATACACCAAAATCTCGAAGTCGAATTTTTCCATGATTACAATACTTTCCTTACATGGTACATGTTCGGAAAGTAATAAGAAATAGTACACATCGGCATCCTTTACACTTTTAAGTTTTAAGTTACTTTTTAAGCCAATATTCAAACTCCCTGAAGCGGTTGAAAAAGTGTTTTATACCTAGATTTGGAGAAAGCGAAACTTTTGTGTCACGTTTTATTAAAAAAGACCCAAAAAATTGATCTTTTATTACTCAGATATCGTGAAACGATACCCATAAAAGTGGAAAAATACGTCTGTGATTTCAATTTGTCTATCTTTTCTCTAACTACCGTAAACAAAACAAAATTAATATAGGTCATAACTAGGCGCAAAAGACCTATGCAATAAATCAATGATGGATACAAAAATGTCATCTCTACTGTACGCAATACGAGGAAAAGTACAAATAGGTTAATTATTCTTTACGCAGGTAGAGCATGCGTAATGTAAGATTATGCTAGTATATGCTTTGTAATCGATACAAATGGCATCATTGGGCCTTTATTAACGTAAATTTACGTTCCCCCATAACGCACTAATGTAAATAAATTTAAAAAATCAACGTCGTTGAAAATTTCAATTTTATTCCGTTAGAAAACCTAACTAAGTGAACTAACGAAGCCTGTGTTCTTTACGTCGAAGGGCTTGGACTGAAGAAGTTCAAAACAATTTTTGAACGAAACGCGTATCCTTTTTCCTTTTACTTCTTATGTGTGTTTTTTACAAAGTTTTTTTAATTACTTTAACGAAGTGATCCAAACTAACTATCCAGTATTTCTTTTACGGCAGTCAAAAGCGTAACGCCGTAAATTAAAAATTGCGTGAGATTAATAAATCCTACTGCAAAATTTATGCCATACATGAAAATAAATTCGCAATTAGTTCCTCGAGATTACACTGTTTGACAATTTTTCAAGAGATTAAACTAAATAAACCATTTTCTTCTGCTAAACTGTCGAGAATTTAAAAAAAAAGAAACGGTTTTTCAGTAGATTTATTAACATAATGTGCAGTAATGGACTGTATAATGTATAATAAATGTTATCTATTCATTAAATGAAAAGCGTTTGTTACATTCATAATTTTTCAACTGGTGCCATACATCTAGCTAAACGATAAGTAATCCTACGTTAATGTATCTAGTGTAGTTTCAAGAGAAAATTCGTCCTAATTTTTTCAGCTTATAAAATTAGGTATTTACTTTCAAAAAGTTTCTAGTGAGTCCTGATATCGAAAAAGTAAGTTGTATTGGGCCAAGCAGTGTAACGGGGTAGGGATGTTGATTAAAAAATATAAATAAATACATTCACTGACACTTAGACATGCATTACTTAATAAAAAACATGTGAGAAATATTTGGAATATATATATGCCACAAAAAACCGACCCTAAAACTCCATCATCTTCATGAGACTATAACAAATGAAAGTGAAAAAAAAAGTATTGATGAGGACACATATCATCTACATGAGGGCTAACAGCACATTGTAGTCTAAAGTATGTAAAGTTTTAATGCAGTTCTATAAAAGCTATTTAACATTAAGTAGAGGCAGAATACATCAGTAAAGTTTTATGGTTGGTCTATTAATCGCTCTAACACTACGATAACATGAAGGTCTTCCTGAAAAAAGAAGGTAGCTAACAACTGTTTAAGCTTGCAGAAAACTGCGAAAAAAAAAGAAGTTCTGGGAAGTACAAACTAACGATACAAGCAGCGTTATCGCTTGACTAATACAAGAACTAACGACAGGAGCTACGTCCTTTTTGGTACCAAACGAAAGATTTGATTTTTTTTACTGCAAGATAGTACATGCAATTGTAAACTCCCGTAGGATTGAGCTACCAACTTTTTGAAGCAAACTCTGCAGTTTTAAACATCAATATTTGCAAATAATGGCGATTCTTTAAATTAAAAGAATGCCAAGATAAATTAAATGAATGGCGCCATATGCATTGAAGCCCGTGGGCAGGGAGAGGACATGCCCCCCCAACCCCCCAGGTCGCATATTACAATTATAATTTATGTGCTGGTATAAGTAGAAATGGTTCAACACTAAAATATTCTATCTTTCTGGGGCAGGAACCTTGACTGTCCTCCCAGACCTACAATCATATCGGCACCCATGCACTTAATTAATTATTAGTGTCTGTAAATTCCCAACAATGACGGTTTATTAAAACTTTTTTATTACACGGTTCTTCGAATGTGTAACCATTTCTATTTGCAGCTGCATTAGTAAGTAAACTTGAATTTCTGGTAAATCAATTTCAATAATTTGAAAAAAATTCAGAAACTTCAATCAAAACTATCAATGAGAAACTGTTCAGAGGGTGATTTTTTCCTTAAAACAAATTTATCCCTCATTGCCACGAAAATTTATTCTGATAAGAGGGATATTCCATTATCCGGGATCACATTGACTAATTATTACGGCTTGGTGCATTGAAATTTTATTGCAATAAGCGGGATATTCCATTATCAGGAATCACATTGATTAATTATTACGGCTTGGCGCATTGAAATTTTATTGCAATAAATGGGATATTCCATTATCAGGAATCACATTGACTAATTATTACGGCTTGGTGCATTGAAAATGTATTGCAATAATCGGGATAGTCTTTCAACCGATACTCCATTAAGCAGGTTCGACTGTACGCCATAATAATTGCTCTAAAATGTTTTATTTTTTATAAATTTTAATATCCGCACATAAAAAACGTGTCTTAAAAAATAATAGTAATGAAAAACCGTTATCAGAATGATATTTTTTCCCTATCATTGAATCTAATTCAAGCATTAAGCATCCATTAATCTGATAAGACGTCGGTACCTTTTACCATATCGTCAACCGCCTCATAAAAGGGGAAGACAGATATGATCGCAATTAAGCAACAAAACAGAAGGGGGGTGTATTTAGCCCCCCCCCTAATCAATAGCAGGAAAGAAATTTACGAGCAAAAGGTGGAGTAGAGGGTGCAGCTTTACAGATGGGACGATTTCCATATTTTCTCTGGAACATAAGAACAATAGAGAAATTGCCCGCTATCAGCGGTTACAAAGACTCATTAAAGACGATGGGATAATAGGGGTAAAAAAAGAGTTGAGTTGCTGAGCGGATGCAATAGTCATTTTCAAAAAAAAAATAAGCTGGAGGACCAAGATTATTGCATGCACTCCTCGTGTTATTTTGATTGAAGAGCCAAAAAAAAAAATTAGCATGAATTAGCATATACACTAAGAGCAGATGATAGTGAGGTTTGTTGAGATGTGAGTTGAAAAAGCTTAAGAGTTTAATGGAATAATTAAAAACTTTTTTTGGTGCTAATAATAATCGTAATTTTTGTTTTAACAGGAAGAAATAAATCTGGAAAAGAATGGTTTTGTTGTAAGGGGATAAGTGCATCGAGGATCGAGAAAATATGTTGTTATCATTTTAGTACCCCCCCCCCCTTTTTTTTTTGAGTTTGAGATTGAGTTTTGAGTTCTAGCAAGCTTAAACAATAGACATCTGTCTACGTGGAAAGTTCCCTTGGTCGGAGGAATTTTTAAGGAGATTCAACGTGTATATTCACGTTACATCTGAAGAAAACCGACCCAAACTCCAGGCCGTTAGATCGACAGCCGCGCGATAGGCTCCAACGCGGTACCTTTCTTTTTTTATAAATAAAAAATATACTGTCGGTATCGTATGAAAATAGTAAATTATTATAATTTTAACAATTTTTAATTTTAAATAGTAGCATGACGTTTTTATGACTCTGAATCCTGGTTCAATAAGGTACATAAATTTTAATGAATTATAGATTTATAATTTTCTTGAATAATTTTTTTTTGTTCAATCTTACTTCAGTAGGAAACAGCATGATTATAGAAAAAACTATCGCGATAAATGAATTTATACCGTGAACCGATCGAAATGAAATTTTATACATTGGTATTTGAAGCTATGCGTTCAAGATTGGAATTATATAAAACAATGGAGTGTTTATGGTTATAGTTACAATGAAAAAATTTCGAAATTTTCCACTGGCAGCATCTTCTTTTTTCTGAGAAAACTGATTAGCACATTGAAAAAACATAAGTAGCGTTGGAACAACGATACATGTTTTACGAAAATGGGTGTCGTAAAACATTTGTAAAGTTCACTGTAAATAACCAATAGCAATACAAGAGAAGGGAATTTTTTTTATTTGAATCAAAAGTTTTCAAGTGCCCTACAATTAGTTTAACATTTCTAGCGTTTATTCCAGTGAATTACGCCGTGCTAATGCTTTATTTTAAATAATAGCCCTCTATATAAATTTTAATGCATTACACATGCTCTGTAATCTAGACACATTTTTGTTAGTTCCTTTGACACAGCAAACCATCCGTCATTGAAGGTCTAACAGAAAATTAGTGTAGTATCAACCAAAAATTTATTTTGCATTTTAGGATTTTCGGTCAATTTTAGGAGCAAGAGTTTGTAAAGTGGTTTTTGAAAAATTGTAAAAATGTAAAACGTATAAATTTGAATTTATTTTCATTCAAATGCATAAACTTTTGCCTGTGTACAAAAATATATACATAATCCCAAAAGTTCTGTATAACTTTGAATATACGGTAACATTAAGAGAGTCTTATACATATTTTCTAGCAAGAATGATTTGCCAAAGATAACAGTAGTACTTTAACTATTATTCCACATACTTCTACATAACTGAAATACTATGACTCAAATTACACTACTCTTTTTGGGTGCAAACTTAATTGCAATGGATAAGTTATGATATGAAATATTTAGTTATTTTGTACAGCGTTGGATTTTGCTGGCAGAAAAAGTGAAGAATAAAACTTCTTTTAAAAGAAGCATAATTTTACAGAATATATAGAGAGGTAATTTTTCAAACTAAAGAGAAAGAAAGAAAGAAAACACAAGCACATGAATATCGTTTAATTTTGTGACCAGATGGATCTGTAAAAAAATCAAATTTTGAAGACTAGTAACAAGTAAATTTGCATATTTCATGTAACCACTGTTAAATACAAAAAGAAAAAAATCCATTCAGTTTTTGCAAAATAAATTAATGCCTAGAAAAAATTAGTAGGCAGGAAGAAAGATTGCGAATTACATTACAGAATTTCTAGTCATTCACTTTATAACAGCAGAAATTTAATTTCGTGAACTTCTAAAACACGTTGATATAAAAAAATTACAACATTACTCAAAAACTTAATACTCCTATTTTTCCCCCTTTTTAATGCTCTTTATCATAACTCACTTGTTATGTAAAATTTCTTAAAATAACTTCCAAAATGTAAGGGAATAAAAAAATCGTTTATATTAAATTAGCAAATTTCAAACACCGCTATCCTTTAAGAAAGTAAAAATACAAGTGCTACAAACTGCTTTTTATTCCCTCTTCTGGCAGTCACACAGCACCTTTTCTTGTTTCTCTTCCTCCTGCCTGATCCCATCTCTAGAGGAACAAAATCAATAAACCCTGTTGACTCAAAACCTCTTAAGACCACAGTTTTTAGCACTTAGGATTCATTTACCGCCTTGTTCTTCTGTTTCAAGTTAGGGGATATGGAAAAAGAAGAGAACTTTTCTGCAGGTGTTACAGATGGAAGATGAAAATTCCCAATGAAGAGCGAAAAAAATAAAAGGTTATAAAAAGAACCTAACTGAAAATTGAATTTTTGTATCAGTCTAGGAGTGGAAATTTTTATTTTTGTCTGGCTATTCTTTTAATAGTTAGTTCAATAATTGAAATGAAAAAGCACTTTTTTTTCAGGCTGATGAAAATAGTATTGTAAAGTATGTAATTCATGATGTTAAATGACATCCATCTTTATGTAGCAATCGTATACAGATTTTAAATTAGTGCACACCAAGGGCGGATTAAAGGGGGGGGGTAGCGACCGCCGCCCCCCCCTCCGAGAAAAAAGAAGTTAATGTAAAATATCCTATTTTACTTCCATAAAATGGATGTGTATGCCAATCTTCTAACTAACCGCCCCCACCAAACTTGTATTAATCCGCTACTGGTGCACACTGTATATTTATTTCACTGAGGCAAAAATCTATATCCTTTCCATAAAATCATTTTCAATAGTTTAGTAGTGTTTAAAAATTGAAAAATATTTTCTTTTACTAATGGCCGGCTCTTGTAAGCTTGACCGCTACGACAGCGGGAGATGTTGGTCATTTCATTATGAGGGCGCCTAGCGTGCATGACCATCTTGTCCCCCTGGGAGTTTCCTACTAATTTCGAACCAATTCCAGATTAAAGACCTAGAACCTGGATTGGCATCTCCAGAGTTATCGTTTGAACATGGAGGAAATATTGGAACCTCGAGAGATTTTACGTGCACTAGCTCCCTTTAGCTTACACGGTCCACGGCAGACTCGGTCGGGAGAAGAGTTCACAGAGCACTGGCCACGCTGGTGCTGCGGTGTTCTAATGGGATTTCGGTGTTCTAATGGGAACCAAGTTTAATTGACCGATCTGCTGCCGGACGTAAATTGAAAAATATAATTTAAAGTGATATGCAATTTTCTAATTAATTTGATTGCATTATGGATCTGGATTACACGGTTCAGTAGAATACATAAGTTTAAAACGCACGATATCTGTAATCTTATAAGACAATTTTTTAAATGCTTACATTTGTCATTTTGGTAAATTTTTAATAAATGGAAGATATAATTCAGAACTGTCTTGACTATATCGCCTTGCTCTTCCGCTTAAACAAGTATTAAAACAGTTGAAGGCTCGGCCAAAATAACTGGAGCACATACCTACACATAATTTAGACGGGCACTCAATTCTACAGTTTTTGAAAGGATTGGAAAATTTTCATTAATAATATAGTCAAAACAAATTCTTGGAATAAAAAATGCAAGTGGCATTCAGAAAGTAAGACTCGTTTAATAAACAAAAATATTATCACTAAAGATTTTGTAGTAAAATTTTTATTTTTACATTCACAAACATTATATTCAGATTCCAATTCAGGGTGAATTGTCTGCTTACCGCATTTGGGTTTACGACTAAAATAACAGCCACCAATCTGTCTATGACTACCATGCAGCTCCCCTCAGCCAAGATCCGGGATAGCTTAACCAATTACTGTAGGGTGGATGTTCAAAATCTTCGCATTTGAAAGCTTGAAGTTGTCTCTGTGGTGTGTGGATGGGCATTACCGATCATACATTTGTACAAAGGAAGTTTTGGGAGGAAAAAAAAATCGTAAATGACGTAGTGCTTAAGAAAATAGTGCTTGAATTTCTGAATAGACTGACGGCGGAGGGGTTTGAGGTATACACACAAAGATTGTTATGTGGCATAAGTGCTTAAATGTACCATGTAACTAAGTGGAAAAATAGCCTGTTAAATGTAAAAATAAAATGTAAAAATGTTAAATGTATAAAATGTAAAAAAATAAAAAGATTTGTAACTAAATCTCTTGTGGTTAATTTCATTTATCATATTGGTATTATTTCCTAAACATTCTTCATATTTTTTTTTTCTCTTTTCTATATAAAAAAAAAAGAAAAAAACGAGTTAACTGAATTAAATTCGGAAATCTAGGAAAATACGAGAAAAGATTGTTTAGTGTGAATTGTTCAATAAGATAATTTATCAGAAAATAAGCCAAACATTTTGCTAAAAACTTAATTTAAAATTTAAAGATATAAATTGCATTATAGGATTTTTAATGTAATGCTTTCCGTTTAAATGCAGTAGTTCGAGGCTTGCCCGAGTTTTAATTAAGCTACAATATGAATTATTACAGAACTGGCTTTTACACGAAAGACTTTTTTAATTTTCATTAACAATGCTTAGCAAATTCGTAGTTTTCAGAAACAGTACGCAAGAAAAACAAAACTTCACTATTAAACTAGTAAGTGAATAACTACAATATCCTTCATGGTTTAACTAAGAGTGTTAAAAATTATTTCTCTTTTCTTCGATTAGCTGTGACGCTAAATCTCTTGTTTCTCTTTCTCTTAGCTGATCCCCACTCTCCCAAGAAGCAAATTCAATAACCAAGTTCACTCAGAGCCTCTCAAGACCAAGAGTCCTAAGCACGAGGAGTCACCTTCTCGTTCTGTTTCAAGTTGGGAATATATGGAAGAAAGAAATACTTAGAGCAGGTGTTACAGTTGAAGGAGGAAATGCTCAGTGAAGAACAAACGCGACAAATGCGGAAGGAAAGCACGCCAATAGTTCCAGTTTTCTACCTCTCTCTCATCAGGAAGAAAAAATATTTGCCTATTTTGCTTAGAAACTGAAACAGGAAAGATAAATCATGCCAAATGCATCGATTGTAACACGCAATCCAGCACAACAATATATATATATTTGCCAAATTTGGCGAGGTATTGTCATCAAACGTGGCGAGATTTCGGGGATAACCCCGAGAAAACTGTAAATCAATATTAATGTCATTTTGAGAGACCTTGTAAAAGAGCCTTAAGTGTTATTTCCATCCTTTCAATGCTTAAGCTGTTATAAACATTTATATACTCATTGTACAGTACTTTTAACGTACGTTTAATTGTGTCATAGCTGCCATAAACCATAATGCAAAGGAATTAATTTGATCCTGTAAAAGAGCTATAAATGTTACGTATACTATATTTGATGGAGTGCATTATTTATAAACCTAATAACATACAGTAGTATTGTTATGTTTGAAAGAGACGCATATCTCTTAAAATATGCTTTAAAAATGACTGTCTATAGAGAGTAATGCATTGGAATTCTTTTGGATGCTCCTGTAAAAGAACTATTAATGCAACATACGTCATTTTTAATAATTACATGGTACAGTACACAGAAATAACATGCATAAATTTCATAGCAATCCACGCATACTTACGCCGGTTTCAACAAGGGCGGACAGACAGACAAACCTAAATTATAAAAACTCTTCAGATTTGTTGTAGTGAGTTAACAAGGAAAAAATGCCTTTTAATTAACCTTTTACACATTCAGTTAAAAAGTAACACACCAATACCATTTGTTCCTCTTGACGGCGGAAAAGTGTATTATCTAAAATAGTACCCTAGAAATACAGGTGTCTATATATAAGATAACACTCTTTATATATTGATTTATGCTCCAGTACTTTTATTTCAAAGTGTTAATTGTTTAAAATACAGGAAAAGATTGTATAAGTGTAATTTTTTTTTATGAAAAGAATTATTTATGATGAAGAAAACAAAAAAGTGTAGCAAAGAAACACGTTTAAATGTGATAGAAATTGCATATTCCATTAGAAAGCATCTAGAAAATGGATAAGATGGAATAATTGAAGATGGAAAGATGGAATAATTGAATTTGCATGTCATTTTATAGGTGAGTTAATATCTTAGTCAAGTTACTCTAATTTATTTCGAAATTTATATTTACAGTATTAAATGTTTGTTGCGATTGAACAATATAAAAATTGGAATTAAATTTTATGAAAGCAAATAAAATCGTCAAACTTGCAGTCTTCAAAGCCTAGGCCGTAATTTCAGCAATGAAAACCTGCTCCAACTGCTCAGATCATAGTGCACTTTTTTTAGTTTAGCTGATTCCGTTCCCAAGAAAAAAATCGATGGCTGTGTCGTCAAAAAAGGATCTCTAGATCTGTGGCACGCGGTGAACGTTTCGATCGTCCGCCATCTTGCTGGTAGTTAAGTCGAGCGATGGCAACCGCTGCCCTTTTTTCAGCATTGGGCAATCTATCCAGCCGTTCTCGGATTCTTCCATTTTTCAGCAGATGTCAGCGCTGTTAAAAATAATCGTGACAATTTTTTTACGGGATATGACGTGCTAAAAGGGTAAAGGATTCTCGTGGATCTATGTCACCCGCAACTATTTTTTTAGAAATCAAATCTATTCTTCGTGGCTGGCAACAGTCAAAACGTCAGAGTTGGGTGTTCCCAGAGCGGGAACACTACGCGTTAGTGTTCCAATTCGTTCAATGTCACATGCCTCTATTGCTCTGTCTTATGCCCATATCATACCTTCTACGTTCAATCTTCAATTCAATCAAGTATTTCGTTCAACTTGTTCGACTATTTCACTCAACCGGTTTGACTGGAAAAGGGAATGAGCGAATCTGTGATGTCACTGCAGCCTCTCCATTTGCTTGGATGTGATTGGTCTATCGGAGAAGTTGAACAAGTTGAACGAAATGCTCAATTGTTTCCGCACCGGCTGGGAAAAGTTGCGGATCTTGAACATACATATCGCAGAAATCTCTTCACCCAGCTGTTCTGGAAAACAGTCGAACGAAAGTGTTGCTTGAATTGAAGATCGGGAAGGTGTGATATGGGCTTTACGCACCATGTGCATTTGTGTGACCTCGTGATGTACACGTTGTAGGAACACATTTTGGCCTCACTCCGCATTACAAAAAGGCAGGCTGATTTCTCCAGATGCCTCCAATGGGTTGGACAGCATTTCATAACCAATGTCACAGTTCAAGACGCCGTCAATAAGTGGCTCAGCGGCCAGGGCCCTGATTTTTTCATGAAAAATAATCTGTACCAAATACTGTATTTTTCCTATGTCTGTATCGTATAAGGAAGAAAAAATACAATAAGAAATACATTTACCTTTAAATAAACACGCATTTTTTTTTAAATAAAGAAAACTTTAGTCTCACAAATTATTTATCCGTTCAATTAACTGAGCTCAAAGATTCCACATTCATTTTAAATTTGCAATGTTTCAGATAAATTTAAAAGAAGCAGCAGCAGCAAACACCTCCACCCCACGGAACTATAAAACGAGAACGTTTAAAACCACCACCTCAATAAATTCGGCGGGCGAGCACTTGGTTCAGATGAAAGGAATTCCCATAGCAACCAATTCCCCTGCATTTCTTAAATAATGCGTATAATTCTGGAATAGAACCCCCCATCTCTGAAACGAGATCTGAGAACGAAGTGTTACGATCGCAGGGATAAAGATAACATAAAGAATTCATTTTTGAGAAAACAATTTCAGAATTTGATGGAATTCAGAATTCTTGTTCAAGAACTTAAAATGGGTAATAAAAATGCGAATATATGTAATAACCTCGAAACAAAATATTTCAGTTCTATGCGTCAACACTAATAATGTTCCACAATAGACTTGAAATGTTTCATTTTATCACTTTACATTGCTTATAGGGTGACTTTCAACAATAGGTTTCTTAAAGCATTCAGTTATTGTTTGTTTGCAAAAGAAAACTACGTACGTCGTTCCTGGCCTCAATTTGTATACTCATCAGAAGGGGAGACTTATGAATATTGGCACCACTCGGAAATTGCTAGCGACGGTCGAGAGGAATTTCGGAACCACAGACTTAACGTACACCGCATGTACGCAGTAGTCTAATTCTATGGATGACTACATTTTTAAATACACGTGAAACAAGATACAGCTGATTACCTTAGCAAAAAAATTAATTATAAGTACCTTGAAATTGACTTTTCAACGCCCTGCTATGTAGCTAATATGTTCGAGTCTATTAATACTGTTCTTAGATTAATAAAAAAAACTGGATATATATTAGAAATTCGAAAGGGGAGCAATAAATCGAAGTATAAGTTACTTTTAAATAGCTATGGCAATATTTAATAAAGAATAGTAGTTGGGAATGAAAATTTTGCTGAAAATTTTCATTCCCAACTACTCAATTTTCTCCCAACTTTTCATTCCCAATTTTCATTTCCTGTTGCTGAAATTTTTTTTACATTTAACCTACTTACAAACCAAATCACTTTTTCAACTAAACAGTTACAAACATGCAACAGGCTGAACACAGGAACACTGATTTTACAAGTGTTGAATAGCAAAATACATGAAGCACAGGTAAATTCAATGAAAAAAAATATTGCTATAACTTCACAGCAGTCGATTTTTTACTAAGTTATTTCCAGATTTTATTATAGAAAGAGAAAAACATTTTATCCACTTCCACTCTGCCGAAATATTTTCAATATATTTCATTACAAGCTGTTTATCTTTATAATAACATATACGGTCCTATAGCAAATATAAAAGCGAAAGTAGGAAAATTGTAAGTTTCGTTTGCGGCAAAAGTTAAACATGAAGGAGTTCGATAACATAAGCTCTCAAAGAAACGATGATACACTTTTATATAAAGCTTCGAGCGATATAATTTTTTTTGACATGGAATGAACTTTTATTGAATGTAACTAATATTTGGATTTTTCTGTATGCGGGTATTATAAATTGAGGTTTTTTGGGATACTAAAGTTTTAAAATCACGTTAAATTGCTTTAAAAGAATTAATCAAAGTATATCCTATTCAAATGTTTTTAAAGCGCAAGCTTTTTCAAGCATATAAATATAAAAGACCAACTAAATAGACTGCCCAACGCTGAAATAGTGCAGCTATTGCCACCGATTCATTTAACTACCAACAACAGGCGGTCGATAGCAGGGGCCGATGAGCTGAGTTGGGGGTGCTGGGAAAAGCGTCAAGGGGGCCCTGGGAAAAAAAGTCATTGCGGGGACCCTCTCTTTCGAAAACTCTTTTCAAAATTTGCAAATTTTTAAATTTAAAGAACAATCTGGGGTCCCTGGCGCTTGCCCTGAGTGGTCTCCCGGAAATCAGGCCCTGGTCGATCGAATCGCCCATCTGACGTCCCAGAGCTAGAGAAGCTTCAGAATACAGCTGGCTGCGCGCGCAGCCAGCCATGTTGTTGTAATTAAATAAACTAATGGCAACGGTTGCACTTTTTCAGTTTTCGGACGATTTAAGTCTTTTTTCTTTTCGACTAGCAGTGAAAGCTGTGAAATAAGGTGGTTTCACGTTGCAAACCCCGACCGTCAAAGGGTTAAATAACTATGTGTTTCTGTACGGAACAGCAATTACATTGAAATAACGCCAGTTTAACAAAAATGCTGAACAAAAAACTGACGTTACTAGGTAAAAATAAATTTAAAACTTTTTAAAGTGACACACAAAAATAATCCTTAGGAATACGATCGATCACCTATAACATGAAAAATGCAATATGTATGAGACACTGTCTGATTATTCCTGGTAAATACGAAAAAATATAGTAATTTGAACAACTTGATAAAAGCTCTTAAAATTTTAATGAAACAAGAAAACAACATTTTGCTAAAACTTTTTCTCATTTTTGTTAAGTCAAGGAACTATCACACTTTATCAGAAGCAGAAAAAATAAAAAAGGGGCGAAACAGTATTTTTGTTTTACATTTCAGTGTATTTTCAATAAATCAGGAAATTCTCCAATAAGTTTAATAACAAAACCTTTACAGAATAGAATTTCATATGCGAACTTAAAAATTCCAAAAGAACTTTCTCCACACTACCCATCATCGAAAATGAAAGCAAAAATGTTTTATGAACTATTCTAATGTTTTTTTCTTTATCGTTTACATACACTTATTAATTTGCTCAAACCATTTGCATATAATTATAAATATACCACCTTTTATTTACATGCACAATGTAATTTTTTACAAATTATACCTAATTTATTTATTTATCCCAGATGATAATATTATTGATGCTGAATAATACTTAAAATATTTTATTTAAAATGTCTTTTTTGTGACATATTTTATAATTTTTTAAATTATTTTCTATTATAAAGTTGGAAATATTTTCTCTTTATATACATTTTGTTTTAGTCTTTATTGAAATTTATTGTTATTAAGTTCTAACAGTTTTAAAATAGACTGTTCAGTTTATAATGGAACTTAAGAAAACGATTGACTTTGCTAAACCCGGAAGATGCATAACAGAATATCTTTTGCTGTAAAGAAAGACTAGCTAGAATAACACTAGAAAGACTTTTCTAGTGTTATAGGCAATTGCAATTATATGTATATAAACAATTGCAGTTACTTATAACACTAGAAAATTTCGCCAATTTCGTACTTATTAGCAAAATTCGTAAGTTCTGCAGTCAACAAGTCTATTGAAACAACTTCGGTATACTTTTTTTATGATGGAGCAGTTTCAGTCAGTCCACAAATTTATGACAAATAACTTGAACCTTGGATGATAATGGCATTTATAATGACTATACACGTGGACTACTTATTAAATCTTTAGAAGTATACAGATAAAAAACTTTTAAATAGTAAGGTATATTTTTCATCATCTTCGACTCTCTCAAAATTTTACCAAAACACCCCAGATATAAATAATTAATAGAGAAAGAAATCAAGAGTGCAAAATACAACGTGAGCTACATGAACGTACCAAAACATCACAAGACATTTTTATGACTAATTAAGTGAAATTTAATTGGAAAAAAACATTAATTCTTGACGCTAAATGAAGTCCGCAATAATTTCCCGATTCCTGTGTATTATTGCTAACCAGCTTTTGAAAAAAAAGTATTATTTTACTTATATTTATATATAAAACTTTTACCTAATGTTGAGGGGAATAACAAGAATCACCTCTATTGCTCCAATCTCTGAAGAGGCTCCATGGAGATCAAGAGTATAATGCGCAACAATTTCGGGAAAACACCGCCTTGAAATTGTTATGGTGTTTCAGAGGGAGCTTGTGCAATGACTCGGAAAAGCAGTAAAGCAACGAGAAACTGGAGATGAGGATCGGCTTGGGGTTACGCCCGATTTCACCATAAAGTAGTTTATCATTACATTTAATTTGTAGTCAAACATTAAGTTATTTTTGTTTATGCATATCAAGGTAGTCTTGCTCTCTCTCATAGTGTAAAGTTTTGGGGTTCATGATTCTCATGATCAATTTTGGTTAACTCTTAGAGCATAGTGGTATGGAAAACATATCACATATTCAAGCTTTTATCAGTCATTAAATGCTAGCATAATTTGACTACCAATTGTTATTTAACCACTTTACCACTGTATCGGTAATTACTAAAATAAATATTGTTTTCATTTTCAATGGCATGCTTTGCTTTGTAAATAAAATAATTTTGTGTTCAATTAAAACAATGTTTTGTGCATCAAAGAGTTAAAAGAATAGTAAGCCTGTTATCCAAAATATTTGCCTCACCATGGCACAGTGGTTATATCACTGAAAATGGTAGACGGCCAAAGTGTGAAAGTCCCGGTAATAAGAAGGTCGTCCATCGCGCGGTCGCCGATCTAACGGTTTGGAGTTTTGGTAGGTTTTCTCCAGATGTAACGTGAATACGCGTTAGAACCCCTTAGAAAGTCCTCCTACCAAGGCATTCCTCATCTTAGGCAGATACCCCTCGGGCAGGTTTGCCTTAACCCTTTCGCGGGCGGTGGCTAGACGTTCTAGCCATCTACTTATGGTGTTCAAGACAAATTTCAGAAGCATTAGTTAATTTTCCTATGTCTATTTATCAGATAATAATGAAATTTGCACAAAATAATTTTAGGAGATAAAGTGTCATGCATATTTATAAAAATGTTATAGATATTTTACAGAAAAATTATCCATGCTTCATTAAATTGACATCAGAAATTTAACTATTACTCCAGGCATCTGCATAAACGAGAAAATACAATAAAAGTTCTTGAGCCGGAAAGGGTTAATCACACACAACATAACACAAAATATTTTATACTAGAAGTCAAAGTCCGTTGTGGAGACAATAGCAACGGGCGCTTGAAAAAAAGATTTCACGAAAATATGTCAACACTCAATACAGTTAATCTCCGTCCACCTAAAATAAATAAGTTCATATTCAATTTTTATTATATACCCAAATCGACTTTTCTGGAAACGCGCGGAAACTTTTCGCATTCGAAAGATTTTGTTTTGTGTACACAGCCATTCTTATATCAAAGCAGACGATTTATTTGTGAAAAAAAATTAAACTATGTAATGTGGAAAAACTATTTTAAAGAAACTGGAATCCCACTTTCCTTTCAAAGCCTGATGACCGTGATAAATATGGCGTCATATCGATTGCAACAGCTCAATTTGTCACACAAATGATTCGCTTTTTTGACATTCGGAAATAAAAAGGAGCTGAAAATAGCAAAAAATCGCTTAAAAATGAGGGAACCGGTGGATTTTCAAATTTTATACATAATTATCAAAAATTTCAGGCGTATCATATTAATGATGTAAATGTTATTATGCTTTTCCTGCTTTTTACTATTTTTGAACTTTTCAATCTCTGGAGTAATGGTGGTAAACTATTTATATTGAAGTGGTTGATCGGAATACGGGGATTTTTAAGGTTTTCTTAAGTTTGTCATCGAAGTTTAGACTTCATAATACACAGACCGTTTGTAATATTGTATATATAATGAACAGTACATCAAAAATATTTCATATACCTCAGTTATTTTAGCAAGAAACAGAGTTTAGTTCTCTTAAAATTAAACGTAACTTTATTTAAAATTTAAGAAAAGTACACCTAAAGCATCAATGTATTTGATGCGTTTTTAATGTTAAGAAACATACGGACATTATGTTAAGAAAGATAATTACCTATTTCTTTCATTATTAGAATTTAACCGTTTGCGAATTAATTAGCTTCTTGATATTTGGTACAGTATTCAATGAGCATGCCTGCGACATCGTAACAGGTTGCGAGACAGCGTTAATTCCACTTTTCAAGGAAAAAATCTCATGAGGATTACCACATTACTTCCTTGTACGTCAATTAAATCGTAAATATTTTCGGTGCACTTCATCTCAATTTATTTCATTTGAAAGAAATGCAATACTAAAATAATACTAAGGTTTACCGATTTCTAGCCAAATATTTGAGGTATCGCAGAGCTCGGTTCAGCTTTAAACATTGTTTTGGCACTTAATTTGGCAATATTTCGCCGAAATCCGCCAAGTTTGCGTTAGTTGGAAGATTTTGGACATAGTCGAAACAGTGATTGATAACAGACTTTTAATGAATCGAAGGTATCCATAGACCCTAATATATTGAAAGTCCTTTGGGTGACCATGTAAATGAATTACCTAGTAGACTGCAATAAAAAAAGAGAGGCGTACAATTTATCTTTCACAATAGTTCTAAATATAGCACCTCAGCATTTCACGGTTAAAAGTTTTAGAAGTATGCCAAATACATAATTATTTTTGGCACTAAATTTGGCGATATTTCGAAAAACTAGCCAAGAGTTGGCGAAATTTTGGACATGGTCAAAGCAGTGACTGACTATATACGTGAGCATAATAAATCAAATATGTGTATAGACCTTAATGTACTGAAATTCTTTTCGGTGGCCTGGCAAATAAACTATCTAGTAGAGCGAAACCAAAGAAAACAGATGCACAACTAGGTGTTACAGCAATCCTAAATGTGAAATGTCAATATTCTGTAATGAATAGTTTTTGAGATAAGTGAGTTATGTACATCTTACATCACTCGCATATCTCAAACGTACGTACATACGCACGTACAGACGTCAGAAAAAACTAATCAGAATGGACTTGCGGTGGGTCAAGATGGATTATTGTCCATGCATTTCTAGGAACATACATAAATGCGTACGTTGAGATGTCCCGCAAAATCTCTTCAAAGTAAATTTAGCGATAGTCAAAATCAATTTTTTAGTCAAAATCTACATACCGAAAATTTTTGCCATCACTAGACTTCCTTTTACTTCGTACAGGGAAGCAAAAAGGGTTACGGCATTAAGAAACTTTCCACAATTTTTAGTCTGCATTCTTGAATGTTTCAATCTTCATCTGCGTACTAACGCTTATAAAAGGCCAATGGACGTATCACTGGTGTGTATTGTCGAGCAATATGTCTAATTCCAAGATGCTTATAAGTGTTAGAAAACAATAGATGTGGAACATTGTTAGCACAAGCATTACATACTTACCTTATCATGAACAATTAGATCTTTGCTTATTCATCAGCTTTTATGAAATCTGGAGAACTATTCAACGAGCATGCAAGCGACAATGTAACAGGTTGCACAACAGTATTAATTTCCATTCACCAAAGAAAAGGGGTAACAGGGAGCTTTATGCATTAGGAAACTTTCCACATCTGGGCTCTTGAATGATTGAAACTTCATTTGCTTACTAACACTTATAAAAGTCCAATTGACGTATCAATGATGGGCACTGTAAAGCAATATTTCAAATTCCAAGATTCTTATAAGCGTTAGAAAACAACACATGTGGAACATTGTTAACACAAGCATTATATACATGCCTCATCATGAACAATTAGATCTTCGTGCAAGCGACAATGTAACAGGCTGCACAACAGCATTAATTTTCGCTCCCCAAAGAAAATGGTTAGCACGGAGCTTTATGCATTAAGAAACTTTCCACATCTTTTAATTTGCGTTCTTGAATGATTGAAACTACATCTGCATACTAACACTTATTAAAGTCCAATTGATGTATCACTAATGTGCACTGTCAAGAATATGTCAAATTCCAAGATGCTTATTATTGTTGGAAGACAACACATGTGGAACATTGTTAACACAGACATTACATACTTGCCTCATCTTATCATGAACAATTAGATCTTCATGCAAGCGACAATGTAAGTGGTTGCACAACAGCATTAATTATCATTTTACAAAGAAAAGGGGTAGCACGGAGCTTTATGCATTAAGAAACTTTCTACATCTTTTAATCTGAGATCTTCAATGATTGAAACTTCATCTGCGTATTAACACTTATAAAACTCCAATTGATGTATCATTGATGGGTATTGTAAAGCAATATGTCAAATTCGAAGATGCTTATTATTGTTAGAAAACAACACATGTGGAACATTGTTAACACAGACATTACATACTTGCCTCATCTTATCATGAACAATTAGATCTTCATGCAAGCGACAATGTAACAGGTTACACAACAGCATTAATTTCCACTCTCCAAAGAAAAGGGGTAGCACGGAGCTTTATGCATTAAGAAACTTTCCCCATCTGCGTTCTTGAATGCTTGAATCAGCGTACTAACACTTATAAAACTCCAATTTGATGTGCATTGTCAAGCAATACATCAAATTCCAAGATGATGATAAGTGTTAGAAAACAACAGACGAGGAACTTATTAACGCAAGCATTACTTACCTCATCATGAACAATAAGATCTTTCAGCTTCTATGAAATCTGAAGCACTATTCGAGGAGCATGCAAGCGACAATGTAACAGGTTGCACAACAGCATTAATTTCCACTCTCCAAAGAAAAGGGGTAGCACGGAGCTTTATGCATTAAGAAACTTTCCACAACTTTTAATCTGCGTTCTTGAGTGATGAAAATTTCATCATGTTGTTTATTCTCCCCGGAACGGGGATTACGAACATTTAATTATCTTATCAGTTGCAAGATAAAAAGAATGGTACCTTTCTGGTCTCCCCCCCCCCCGTCAGAACGCGAGTCTGGTCTTTACACTAGGGGGGCATTAATGGATTTCCCAAACTCGCTGTGGTAATGGGAAACTCTAGCAAAAGGGAATGGTGGTTTCCTTCAATTAACTCATTGAAGCTCTTTTTTTTCTTTTATAGAAAAAAGGGAGTTTTCTAGCATTCTGAAATTGTGTTAGAATATTTTCACTTGATTTAAATGCATTATTTTATTTTTCAAAATGCCGAGATGAAGCATTTGGATTTCAAAAAATACTTGTGCTTCATCTATACAAAAACTCAATTGAAATGTAACTTTTAGAATTTTTAAACGTATGGAACTTATTTTTAATTATTAAACTTAAGTCCATTTAATAATAAAGTAAATTACGATTACGATGCTTATATTTTTATTAAACTTAATATATTGATTCAAGTTAAATAACACATTTAAATCAAGTTTTACTTTAATAATACTTGATTCAAATGTGCTATTTGTTTATTTTTTTAAATGCAGAGTTAAGGAATTCGGAATTAAAAAAAAACACATGTGCTTCATCTATACAATAATTTGATTGAAATGAAACGGTTAAACTTTTCAAACATACGAATTTTTATTATTAAATTCGATTATATTTCTTAATAAATTAAATTGTGATTAAAATGTTTATATTTTCATTAAACCGTGATAAAAAAATATATACTTAGGAATATTTTTTACTCCCATAATGCCCTTAGTAGCGCAACTAGTTCAAAAAACATCCTTTGAATGTTCTTGAACGTTCTGAGAACGTCTTTTGAACGTTTCTTGAACTAGTTGTGCTACTTGGGAGTTGACCGTTTTTTCTTGTCGTACCACTCGCGGCAGAACAATGTGTGTTTTGTGATTTTCAAGAGTTTTTTATTTTCAGTTAAGTTTTCAAACATTTTACCTACTAGTGCACGTGTGACTTGAATATTGGTGTTAAGCACAATGTACACTAAAAGAACTGCGTGGTTGCTTTTTAGAATGTTGACTTTTAGACAATGTTTGACCATCAGTTTAAAGGTTCATTTTCGAAGAAGGCGCATGGGGTATTTTGAAATACTAGGTAATACTGTATTGGATTTCTTACCATCAATTAAAAAAAAAGAGAGAGAAAATAAAGATGTTGCGGAACTTCTGTAATGGAAACTTCTTGGATGACCAACGCAGGAATATTTGGTTTCAGTGTTTCAGCTGTTCTGTGTGGGCTCACTTCGAATCTACAGTAAGCAGACAAAGATTATAGTTGGCATAATCTTAAAACTGTGGTTTATTAGAGTTAAAAATAACTATTTTATGAAGTCTAGCAAGTTTTCAATGGTTTAACCTATCTAATCCATATTACCCGACTATTTTATATTAACAATTGCTCTTTTTTTATTTTTAAGATGTAAAGAGGGTATTCCATAATACCCCTGCTTAATTTATAGTATTCTACTTAAACTATTTAATTTGTAGTATTCTAGTTAAAAATTTAACACAACACACAAAATTAAATATTGAAAAATTTAAGTAATAAAATAGTTCACAACTTCAGACTGAAATGCTAACACTTATTTTTTCTAAACAATGAAAAACCGCCTGAAATTTGCAAATTTCATCGAACTAGCGGGTTTTTCACTTTTCTAGTATGGGGACATCCTGCTTCTGTTTTGCTATTAATGCAGAGTTATACTTTGATTATGTTACAAGGAATTTCTGCCTGTTTTTACTTTAAATACATTGTGCTTGAATTTAAAAATAGTTTAAATCAACCTACAGTTCATTCAGAATGAGACAACTAAGAAGAACTATCACTTTTAACTAAGAAAGAAAAACAACCAAATATATCTATAAGAAAAAATTACACTTTTTTTTCTGTGTATTACTTGGAATTCAAATTTTGAGATTTCTATTCGCTTCAAGTACCTGGGAACCCAGTACAATCGTCAAAATTTGTCAGGTTGTCGTTCAGTCATTCTGTCCGTGATGATATTTTTTGTTCGCGCATCCCGTAAAAATGACTGAATCGAATGAAATAAAATTTGTTGGCACGATAGGTGGTTGTTCAACTTGAACTATTTTTGTCGAATTCTCTCTCTTTAAAAATTTTCATTAGATTTTGAGATTTTGTTAAAATCGTTTCAAACTGCGTAAATCTTTGTACGCGCATCACGGAATAACACCTAAAGCGAATGGAATGAAATTTGGTGACATGATAAATTTTCACTCAACTTAAACTATAGGTTTAACACTTAAAAAAATTAATTAGATCTTGATATTTTGCTAAAATCGATTCAAATTGCGTAAATCTTTGTTTTCACATCATCTAATAACGACTGAAGACAGTGAAACAAAATTTAGTATCGTCACAGGTGGTCACATAGGCGTCGAAGAACTTTATTTATTTATTATTATTTTTCTTTTTTTAAGATTTTAAGATTTTGTGAGCACATGTTTGTTTCATTCCTGAAAAACGGCAATAGAATGAAATTTTAAGTTATGTTAGATGGTAAATTTATTTAAACTGTAGATGTAAAAATTATTTTAAATATATCATGGAATTTGAAATTTTGTGAAAATCATTCAAATGTTAAAATCGTAGAAATGACTTGAGAGAATAGAATGAAACTTTGTGACATAATCAGCAACGACTAAAACAATAAATGTCGGAATTTTTGTGAAAAAATTGAATAAATTTTGCTATTTTAGATTTTATGAAAATTTCGCAAAACTTTCTTGAAGTATAATGCTAAAACATCTACAGTGAATCAAACAAAATTTAGTTACAGGTTAGGAATGATCTCTTGACTTGAAAAGCTGATTCAACCAGAATAAAACTTTAATTAATTTTTTCTCTATGGTAAATTTTATTCATCACTTTGTTACACTCTAACCTGTAATCTTTTAACAATACACACAGGAGTTATAACTTTGCTTTCTAGGCTATTGCCAATATGATAATTTCAATTTTTGTACTCCTACAATTCTGACGAAAATCCAGGCTTTTTGCAAATATGCATTTCATACTAACCTGCCAATTACGGGTACCTCAGCTAGTAATGTATATGTATTCTTAGGCACTATACCACCGAATTTTTAAAATTATCGCGGTGTTTTATAAAAGTATATAAAAAGTAAATAGTTTACAAGCCAATAAAAATGTAATGGAATACTAGTTGGAATTATTGTATGAATATTCTAAAATGTACGTTTACATGTTATGTTATGTTTAGAGAATGTTTTTATGTTATGTTTAATGTATGTTTTATCGGTGCACATGGCCTTGTCTTATAACCATGCAATTTAGCTAGTCCTTCGACTAACTAGGGGGAAAAATGACGTTTGTTTTTATTCCATAATATTTTTAATCTCTATAGAAACATTGATTTGTCCACTAACTTCCGAAAACATTTAATTTTTCAGAATTATTTAAGCTTTATTTGAATTTTATACACACAAGAAAAATATTTTCCACAAACTCTAACTTTGTGGGCTCAAAAGGGGAACTCACGATAAAATATTATTGTTCAAATAATTGAGAGAGCGTTTCTCTACGAAATTTAAAATACAGATGATATTTTTCAAAGTTCTGTTTGCATTTTAAACATGCTGAAACATATATAAATCCTTTCCTCTCTCTCTCTCTCGCTTTACTAAAAGCAGGTATTCAACTAATAAGACATAAAATCATTGTTTAAGTAGTTTTAAGAGCGTTGAATTCTAACCTAGAAAACACATAATCTCGCTTTGTCAAAGAATATTTCTTTAAAAACTTATTTCACAGTCTGATTTATATAATAGCTACGTGAAATACATTCAGAATGCAGAAAATTCTAAGTTTTACGGCTCTTCATTTCTCACTGACAAGATAATTAAAATGTCCAGACTGTCCTGTCCGTGATATAGCGATGAAGGAACTGGGAGAGGGGTGGAGGGGGGGTCCTGTTTTACTTTCCCCAACTTTAGATGGGGAAAGGAAAAAGGTTTAATTATTTACGGCGAACGTCCGCGCTTCTCTCTGCATCATGCATTTTTATTTAGAAATAAAACTTGTGATTTAGCCATTTTAATCTTGGTGACGTCGTTCTGAAAAGTTTAAGTAAAGAGAAGATTTCATGTTAAGTATTCACAAGAGGCGTAAGTTTATGTCCGAATATGGAATAACTTTCTTATCTAACGTGGGTTCTATATGATGGACACTCTGATTTATACATCTTAAGGAAAACGCATATACGGACTCATTTACACTCATCAGTCGGGATGTTCATCTTGGAGGAATTGTCCAAAGTGATAAATGTAGAAGGTATTTGCTTTTTGTTCCAGACAAAGTGTACGAAAACGATGAAAGATGAAACAATTGTAACCCCCGAAAGTTTTGCAGTATAAGTTAGTATTGCAATAGTAAGGTATGCGCAATGTTACATATGCAAAACACCGAGTTTCACAAGTGAATGCTGTGGTGCTCGCTGTTTGATAATTATTTATATATTTACGTATTATCCCGGTGGTCATTTCCGCCAAATGATTTTTTGCGTCAAATGTGATGGCAAACTGTTGCCAAACGTATTTCTAACTATGAATTATTTCATTTGTTCGGCATTTATCTTGGCGAAAAATTGCTCGTCTTGGCGGACCGCCGGGATACTACGTAAGTACCGTTTTTAGCTTTCATTGAGATCTTTTGGAATATAGAGCAGTAGTTTGTTACTGTAGTTTAAGGGAATAACTTTTTTTCAAGAAACTGTTACTTCTTTTTCCTTAATATAGGTGAAAAGCAAATTTTACTACCACAGATCAACTTTTAGTGAAAGTCTTTTCCGAAACGATGATTCATTCAAAGTGAAGGCACGGTGAAGGGACACTAATCTCTTAAGCTTACGGTCGTGGCTTCCATTCCCACTCATCCCCTGGTTGTTTGTTTTTGTCCTATGAACAGCAAATTAACTTTCTCAGTGCTTGTAAAAAGTGTCACTATGCATTTTATTAGACTGAATTTATAAGGGGTTCTCAAAAAGAAGTAAACAAGCCCGAAAAATGTTCTAAATTCATCATCAACAATAACAACAAAGCTTGTTGGAAAAAGTTGGAAAACGATGCGTTCACTTCTTCTGTCCCACTGACCATTTAATTTGGCGGCTCGTGTTTCAGAGGGTTTGCGCACCCACAACAATAACATTGCACGTGAGGTGAAACCACCGAACTATACAAAAATGTGTAAACGGGGATAATCACTCAGGATGACTTCACTCATGAGTCATTCATTTGGGATGTACATCAAAAGTAATACAGTGCAAATCCCGTTTACCATACATTTTCGACCAGCAGAGTCATTATGGAATAAAAATAGATATTTCTTTTAGAGCGTTTTGTAGAATATCGCTAAAAATGTAATCATATAATTTATTAGAAAATAATTAAAACGTTCCAAAAATGCAGGAGCGTTCAGCAGCAGACTTTAGGATTCAATTTTTTGAACGATCCCACGAAAAAAATTTAAAGAAATAAACATATTATAAGCATCCACATTATAAACGATATCTATTATTCAAGTTTGTTTGCGTTGGTTAAGGCAAAGCTAATTTGAGGGTGCCGTAACCCTACGGAGGATGTTGCCTTGTGCGGAGGACAATATTCAAGTTAAGCTGTTTACGATAAAACTAGAGAGGGCTGTCTTCTTAGTGGGAGGAGTATCTTTGGCGGAGGTCTTATTAAAGGGTTCTAACGTATATTTACTTTACATCTGAAGAACACCTTTCAAAATTCCAGACCATTAGATCAACAACCGTGAGCTAGAACAGAACTCTGGGCCTTCACATTTGAACCATCGACCACGTTTAATGTCTTATCCACTCGGTCATGGTGGGTCTTATCGATTATTCAAAATAAAATAAACTTTTCACAGAACTGTACACAGGGCGCCCCCAAAACAGTGACCTAGCTTTTTTTCCTTAAATATTGACTATAGATACATGAAATAAATTACTAGTTACGTCAAAAAATTACATATTTTCATGTAAAATTTTCAGGTGATTAAATCTAAATAAATACAAAATTTTACTTTTTATACAACCCCTAAAGATGTTACCAGTTAGCAACATGTTCCCAGTACATTAAATAGGAGATGTACAAAGTTTCATGATTTCATTATAAAAAGGCTCAGAGGAATGTTTAAACGAAGTTGGTTAAAGGCTATACAATACCAATTATAGCAGAAGTATTGTGTAAAATTGCAATTATAATTGTTTCCTTTCCTAATTATCGTACGACCCCTAAAACTTGATCATTCGAAACCATTTTTTCGTTCGATAAACATTAAGAAGTGGTTTAAGACTGCCTATATTTATTTTCTTATCTCTGACACATTTTAAGATAAAATGATCAAATTCTGTATACCACCTATTTAATTTATGGGACACATTTTACAAGGATTTCAACTATTTAATATTTTTGGGAAGTGAACGAATTTCAGAATTTCATATTTATATACAAAGGTAATAATTACGTTTCTTTTAAGGCATACTTTCACTCCCAGTTGTCAATAACTGTACAATAAATCTTATATATGCCATTCTAATCTTACTTTAATTTTTCTTGATCAGCCCAAGAAACTGTTTATTAAAAAAATTCATAAATTGTAGATACTGGGTGATTCAAAACTTTGTGTCAGAAATGTAAAGGGTGATAGAGTAGACCAAGGTGATTCGACCATCATATGTCAAATACTAATGCATGTTTCACAGAAAACACACATCCTAAATTGATAGTTTACAAATTCTATTTCATTTCATTGTTGAAAGTGTCGGAGAAAAGCTCATTGCTTATGAAACTCGTTTGAGAATTTAGACAAAAACTCCAAGAATTCATCCAAAGTGATTATTAATGGGTAAATGAAGACAACGTTTCCGACTCCACATTTCTATGTGATTCTGAATCGTGTTGGTCTTCTCTATCACCCTTTTCATTTCTGACTTAAAGTTTTGAACCGCCCTGTATAATTTATTTCGTTTCAGTCATTATTAGTTCTCAAAATAATGTGACATGAAACAATTTCTTTTTATCTGAAGATAGCAATGTATATATTTATCTTATCTTTATATAAAGGGAGCCCAGTAATTAACCAAAATTTTGAATTGTTTAGAAAATGAATTTTGAGAAGAGATAAAAGAAAAATATTTACTTCACGAATAAGTACACTTATTCCAATTTAATGCACTAGATTTTCAAAGTGCTTCTCTTACTTGCAATAATATGGCGAAGCCTGTGATCAAAGTTGTCCAAAACTGAACGAATAGTTGGCAGTTTGATCGCCAAAATTTCAGCAGGAAATGAAAATCCTCTGTTCGATGATCAAATTCGGCATTTTACTACTACAAACTGCTTTGAACTTCGTGTCTGTCTAGTGCTGCGTCACAGCACAAAATGAAAACTCGCATTAATTCAAACTGGTTCAAACTCGTTTCGTAAATTGTAAACCACGCAGTGTTTCATCACCCAATGTTACGTCACTATGACGACCCAATAAACAGTTATCGTAGTTTTAAATTTTCGGTTAATTATTGGACACCCTGTATCTTGATTAGCTTCTGTAACTGTCTACAGTAAACCTTGACTAAACAAAATACCAAACCTATATTTTTTTCGCTTAAGCTTTCTTAATTTTCGAAACTGTTAATCACAAAACAAAAATTCTAGCTAAACTGTCATATTCCTTGTTATTTTTTTATTTCTATTTATTTATTTATTTATTTTAATGAACGGTAGGTTTGGATAAGCATGTACGACGATGTAAAACGAAGCAATATTAAACAAGAACAATTCTAAATCGTATTTCAACGAAGCCTATTCGTCCAAAGTTAAACAAAACACGTGACAATTAATAACACAGCAAGCGTTTAGGCCAACCTTTTACTTAAAAGTAATGGCAACAATTCCCAAGATTTTCTTTAAATCCTAGCGGCACTAAATCACGGCTTAGCGGGGGGTAAGAGAATCCATTTGAATAACTCTTTAACAAGGGACTCTTCCCCTGTTTCCATCAAGTACACGGAATAATTACGCGCCCTCCCTAAGTGCCGGACCATAGATTAAGACAAACGTGTTGCTGCAATTTTTATCCGGGCAGATTCCACGGGGAGTTTCCAACAGAGCAAAGATGTGGATGAGGAGACCTCACTGAAGTGATGTGGGGTAATGTGCGGTCTTAAAACATCCACATTTTGGTAAAGGAATTGCTAGTTATAGATGTACAGTGGACTCGCGCTTATAATGCGATTTGACGTACCCGAATTGGAGTTTACGGGAGATTTTCCTAAGCAACGTACCTGACAGCTAACACGAACTTCTCGACCACAACGAAAAATTTTTCTTCAATAGTAAGCGAGGGGTACAATATTTTTCTGTACAGTCCAGTCCAGTTATAATTATTGTTACAGTACCGTCATATTTAGTAATTATTATTATTACACTACAGTACTGTAATAATTATTACTGTATAGTATAAAGTATTATTATTAAAGTGCTGCTCTTTATTATTGTTACTGCTTACTGTACGTGAAATACTGTAGTTTATGCCACTTTCTACCATACTGATCATAAATTTTGTGTATAATGTACAGTACTATGCAGTATTAAGATGAATAACGCTACTTTTTTCTATTGACCTTGTTTATTCATTACTTTGTGTGAGAAATGTTAATAAGTAGTTATGGAACGACTTAAAACAGTTAGAGGGGATGTTTATACGTGTATAACCCTTTAACGCGCGATGTCCTCGCCTTGGTTACACAAAACTCTGACGGCTTGACTGTTGTCCCTCAGGAAGAATAAATTTGATTTCTATAAAAATGCTTGAGGATGACATAGTTACACGAGAATCCTTTACCTTTTAGTACATCATTTCCCTTCGAAATCATGGATTAGTTAGTAAGATTGTCAGGATTTTTAACAGCACTGGCATCTGCTGAAAAATGAAGAATACAACGGAAATACATTGATATAGAAGAACAACTGGATAGATAGTCCAATGCTGAAAAAGGGCAGCCGTTGCCATCGCTTGTCATAACTACCAGCAAGATGGCGGTCGATCGAATCGTTCGCGTCCTTGGAACACATCCCTGGGGTAACAGCTGAACGAAACTGTTGAACAGTATGGGCTTTGATTTTACCATCTTTACTAATTCAGAACATCTTCGAAAAAGGTAAAAATGTTTTCCAATTCAGGCAGTTATTAGTAAAGTGTTTGGGGTTGCTACAGAGTATATACTCTAAATTTAAAGGTCTGCACAAGCCTTCAATTTTGAGAATAGAGAGATTTTGTGAACATCCTATTTTGGCATACCTAGCACACATTTTCAGCTATTTAAAGGAAAGGTTTTGCGATGTTTTCAAGCAGAAAATTACCTCGTTGTTGTAAAAATTCAACAAGTTAATTAGTACTCTACGAAAGATTGAATAAAGCCCGAGCCCGACCAAATCAACATGGGGCACGGGGCAGACATTTGCCACGGAGTCCCCTTTCAAACATACTCATTCAGTTTACAAAAATTAGAAAGCCTTGAACTGAAGGCTTATCTAAGTCCCAGGCTTTCTACTCTTGTGAATGTTTAAAGCACTTTTGCGAGTGAAAAGGGCGAACCTTTAGTACCGCTTACATGATTATATTGATCAGACATTCATTATTTTACTCAAAATGTTTTATTAAAACTTTTTTCAGTATAGTTTAACAGCTTTTTTTAGGGAATTCTTTCAGCAGAGAGAGAGAAGAAAATTTTTTCTAGAAACAAAACATTTCTACAAAATACAGTAGAAACATTACTGGATTTTTTTATGGGGGGGGGGTTTGACTGGGGCCCGGGCCCTCAGTCAAAGCCCCCCCCCCTCTGGGAAAGGCAAATTACCGTGGTTACTTGCATAATAGTAGCACTTTTTTGCAAATTTTTCACTGGGAAAGTCAAGGTGCGACTATAAAGCGGGGAAATTTACTTCACGATATTGTACTCTCTAATGTAAAAATATTACTGCTATAAAAAAGTACATCACAGTAGAACTAGCAACCTATCAAACGTTTCCAGATTATGTGCTGTTTATTAAATACTCTTTTCATCAGTTGCATACAAAATAAAGACTTTTTTTTCTTATGGTAATATTTTTATAAAGCCGACCGCATTGTATGGTGGGTAAAGCACCGTACTACGGTTTCGGGTTCAACTACCGGCGGTCGGGGTTCGAAACCCGACTGGGCGTGGTTGTCGTTTGTCCGTCCCTTCATAGGGGGCGACTTTGGTCCACCTACTAGGTGTCCCAATATAAAGTGGCCAACAATTCCGGCCCGTTGTGGCCAAAGCCTTCCAAGGCAGTGGCCGGCCATTGGAAAAAAAAATATTTTTATAAAATTCATAATTAATCTTCGAGAAAATTTTGACAAAAACTCTTTTAGCATAATACATTATAAATCACTTCCCTTAAGGTATCAGTAGCTCAATTTTCTATTTTCTAAATGAAGGTCAATTACGCGACTGCGACTTTTAAGCGGGGAAAATATTTTGACGATTTTTCTTCAAAACATGTGTACGACTATTACGCAAGTAAACACGGTAGTAAGTTGCTGACCGTCGGTGTCATTTCTGATTATACATGAAAAGCATATTAAATAAGGGTGTGCTAGTTCTTAAAATTAAGAGAATCTTGATATTTTTGCTTTATTTTTAAGAGAAGATATGCAGGGGTTTCTTACCAATAAAATAACATAATTCTTACTATCCCTCCCCCTCTATGAATTTAAAGTATTTCATTCTACCGCAATGAAATAAAAATAAAAATATTTTTAATGCTACTTTCAGTAAATACTTTAAGGTTTTATGTCTGCAACAAAACTTTTCATTTCAATGCCAGCTTAAGGAAACCCGGATAAAAAATAAAAAGGGTCCTTCAGCCCAAACTTCCATCAAACACAAATTCATCTTTTCCCCTCCACGAAACAAGTTTTATACTTCCCGGACATCTTTCCCTCAAAAAGCACTAAAAACAGTTCGGAAGGAAGTAAAAACAGTCGAACATTCCCCCCACCCCCTCCTATTCCAGAAGCATGGCATACACTTTATTGTTCGGAGAGCACCAACCCCCCCCCCCTCCCCTTCAAACACCATCACATTCTTATACATAAGCGAAAGTAATCTTGTATATTTCGCCACACGAGAATGGAAAAATACCCAGGGCCAGTTGACAGTTTTCGGATGGGTCTTATATGGAGGGGGGCTGAGTCAGCACTAAGCTTGCGATGACGTTTCAATAAATCGTTTTAAAGCAATCGATATATAGGTCTTTTTTTTTTTGTGAGTGTGTGCTGAGTTGTTCGAAGACAAAAGATGCTTTTCTTTTGCGGTGATACGGATTCTTCCGTAATCCTATGATTGAATAATATTTATAGCAAAATAGAAATGCAGTGTGTGTGTGTATATATATATTACAACTTTCTTTTGCCCTTTTCTCCTAGTTTTACCCACAAAGTATACGTATGAACTTGGACTTTTCAAGAACAAAATGTGATTTAGGCTCCAAAATTTATCGTGCTTTTTTTTCTCCAAATATTGAGGTAACCTGTTAACATATGAAATCATGTGAAGCACTATATCTGCGTTTAGGAATTATTAACCATACAGATATATTGTACATGGCATAAATTCGCAACATTTTTTAACATAAACTCAATTCCTTTATGTTTTTAACATAACTCGAAACATTTTATAAAATAGGGAAAAAAGATTGTTTTAAATTTCAAATAGTGAACTTTTTGTATTAAATTTTCCTTCTATCGATTATGAAACGGATGAAAACTGATACTAAAAACTGTTAAAGTACACAGACATTGAATAACTTTCTGACAATTTCCTTCGACTGAGTTTTGAAATCATCATTAAATCATAAAATTTGTTTAACGACAATCGCGATATTAATATGTGAGAAAAACTATGTAATTTCAGCAAAAATTGAAACCAACATCGAATTACGCACAAATTTTCAAAGAAATTTGTTTTGAAAAGAAAACACCCTTAAGAAGATTCTGCTGTCATACCCAAAGAGTAATTTGCAACAAAATTATGCGAAGGAATTTTAGGAAAATGAATTTAATCCTCAAACTCTAACGATATCTCTTCCCATTTAAAAATGCAGCCGCTGCACATAATAATTAAAAACAACATTTCAATAACAAGCAACCTCTCCGAGCGTCTCCATTTCTAACTACGTTATAATGAAGAAGCCAGGTATCAAGTCACGTGTTAACAAATGTTTAGAAGATGAAAATTTCTCCAGGAAAACTTCTAAATATGTCCAGGAAAATTTGTCGTATCCGTAATTATTACGTTAATTTACCCTGTTTCGCGACATCTGTCCGAATAAATTTTCCTTGCTCCTTGCAGTAAAACATTTTATCTAATCACTGCCGCTCCTCTGCCCCCAACACTGAAATTAAGAATTTAACACGTCCTTCTAGATTTGCAATAATCTTCTTCCTTATTCCTGAAAGCAGGAGCAAGGAAGGCTTTTCAAAGTAGTAACACGGATCAGAATAAAAGTATAATTTGTTAATCACATCTTCGAGGCAAAATTTTGTTCGCGTTAACTGCGTTAAATAATTACGTCGGCAAATGTCGAATTAATACGTGTTTGGTTGGAATGAGGAATTTTCAAATGGTGATGTTTTGTTAAATAGAATTTTTCGGGGGAATGGAGTTAATTGGTCGACATTGCTTTCTTTTTTCCCTTTCTTTCTTTAATCACAAGCTCGAATATTCTCGTTTTTCGAAATAAAATAACTTTAAAAAGTATTTTTTGAATAATTTAAAATACTCTTTACCATGTTATGCAAAATACAATAAACGGCTCTACCTCTAAAAGTGCACTAGTATATTTGCAATATTCAATTAATGTGTATAAAAAACAGGTTTTTTCCAACGCCAATTAATTATTGGAAACGTTAATGAACTATTTATTAATCATGTGTTTCGTTCTTTCGCATTCAATATGCTAAAATATCACCTGTGCTTGGTCATGTAGTGATAGTGATACGTATGGAACAGGTATGGACATTCTAAATTTTACATTAGTGGAACTGCGGGACACATTTTAACTCCTTAAAGAACGATTTTTTTTAACTTGTAAAAAATGATCGTATTTTGTTTTTTGTTTTTTTTACAGAAAAAGAATATATGGATATCATCAAAATGCACCAAGTAGTTCTTTTTCTTAAATTTCCAATGGCAAGATGGGAAGACAAATACAGCAAAGGAATGGTAAAAAAGAAAGAAAACACACGAAAAAAACAACACAGCTGTATCAAATATTCTATGTATCCAAACGGTCCCTAGCCTCCCAGTAGCGCTCCGCAAGTGGGGACTTAGATAAAGCATGGCAAAAGGGGAGGTGGTCAGCATCCATGTCCTGGTCTAGGTCACAGAGACTACAAATTGGACTTCAAACAATACGAAGCTGGTGCAAATGTTTTAGAAGACAGGCATGGCCAGTGGCGAGCCTAAACTCAGCCACCATTTTGTATCTAGGTCATTTAGAGACACTGAAAAGTTTATCTTTCCGTGTTATCTTTCCTTTAAGGCTTTTGCAATGTTCTAAGTTCAAGGCTCTCTCGGTACTTTTCTGATAATCTATTTTTGATTAAACGTTTCATTGTATCATAAGGGTACACTGGAGTGAGAGCTTTGTAGAATTAAGGCACTCTTTTTCGCCAGTGAATTGGCGATTTCATTGCCATGGATTCAAGAGTGACCGGGGATCCACTGTCAGTGGAAAGAACGATGTTCTTTCCACTGACTGCAAGGCGTTGCAATTTTCTGTGGCAATCAAGGCCAATCTTTCTATGGCAAATGCACCAAGTAGTTTACACAAGAAAAATGTTGCATAGTGGTTCTAATCTATGGTGAATAAGTTTAATTATCATCTAGCCTATCTATTTTTACTAGAACGGAACTTAGACGAGCATTAGAAATAAAATACCGCCAGATGCAAGACCACCCGTGTCTGAAACACGGGCATGTGCAAATTTTCCGGTAACATTCACCCGTGTCAGACACGGGCAAATGTGTTAACGGGTTAGCATAAAAATATTAGAAAATTAACGATTTCTTTTATTTGTTCTAGAACTAAATAAATAAAAAAGGGTCACGAACGGATGAAAAAACGAAAATCGCACCTGAAATCTCAAAGGTATTGATGCCTTTAATAAAAGAGGACGTTCCTTTTATATGTGAATTTTCCAAAAGCACAGCTAATATATAACTGAAACCGACAAAGAAAAACTTTCTCCCCGAAAAGTGACAAGTGAAATTTTATGTTGGAAGCCCAAGAGACACAAAAGCTAGGAGGAATAAATCGCAATTTAGTGAATGCAAATACAGCAAGACACGAAATGTAATTTAGCACTTGAAAACTAGTGAAATATACTGGGCAGAGATAAATATTTCTGCAAGAATTTCAGTTTTCGCAGGAAATCCTTTTATTCTCTGGATAATGCTGAAGAAATATGTTTTTCATTTAGGAAAAACAAAAATTTGTTATACTGGCTTTATCCAGAGATAAATAGTTTATACTGAAGATTCATAGAGATGAGTAGCAGTACAGTATAAGTTCTTCTACAAGCACTAAAAATTTGATCTGGGCGCCCCATGACTTTCTTGTATCATAAATATGTTTGGTCCTATTAAATCATAAATATTTTTGGTACACTTCATCTAAACTTATTTCAAATGTAAGAAATACACTGGAATCCAAAAGTTAAGGAACAACCGGTTTCCTGCGCCAATAAATGTAAAAACACCAAATTTGGACGACATGTGCACAAAACAGTTATGTATTGAATGCAACAAAGAAGTTAACATAAGAAGAACGCAAAAATGATTTACAACAAAGAAAAGCAATCTCGCTGGAAAAGTTCATTCTTGGAAAAAAATAATACATCACAGTTCTATATGGCAAAATGTCATAGAAACATAACGAGTTTTTATAAGGGATATGCCCTAGCTTGAATGCAGTGGCGGCATCGACTTTCCATGCCGTCAATTAAGTTGGTTACCGAAATGGGAAGCAAAGACCAGACACGGAGTAAGATTTGCTCTAGCTCTAATAAAGACATCGGAGATGGACTTAAAGCAGCAACCTGTCTTCCAAGATAGTCCCAAAGATGCTCTATTGGATTCTGGTCTGGAGATTGTGTTGGCCATTCTATTCGCTCTAAACCTAGACGCTCAAGATATTCCTCAGCAACTACAGCTCGGTGAGGTCGTGCATTATCATCTATCAGAATGAAATGATTGCCAATTGCACAGGCAAATGGGCGGACATATGGAACATAAGTGAGCCCTTCTCTGTCGTCCGTCTAGGGGGTGGGGGGAAACACAACTGGTCACCTTGCATATAGACCTGCATTGTGGAGACGCTTTCGTACCGTACTAGCGGATATTCTTCTCCCTGATGCTACAGAATGGTCTGTAACAAGCTGCGGCACCGAAATGCTTCTACTCCTTCGGGCCGAAAGAGTTATGAAACGGTCTTCTGCAGGTGTTGTAGCTTGTGGTTGGCCTGGAACATGTCTTCTGGACACAGACGATTTGGTTTGATATTGATTCCAGAGACGGTGGAGCACACTGCGAGACACATTAAGATGCCCAGCAGCATCAGCCTGTGACAAGCTCATTTCCATCCATCCGACAACCCACTACCTTAACGAACCGGGCAAACGGCTTCTTTCAGACATTGCTAGACCCTACTGCCTATTGCCAACGAATCTACTAACAAAAGTTGTAAATCAACAAAAGTTACACGCGTTATTACGAAAGCCTGATATTTGCTTATTTTTTCCTCACCAACATATGCCTGCTCTTTTCTATTAAAAAAAAGAAAAAGTGGTAGCTATTGTTTTTGCATAAATTTGCATAAAGTTCATTTTTATCATTTATATAAACTATAAATTTGATTGTTAGTGTCATTTTTTTTTTACGGGGAGTTCGGAAAACATGTTGTTCCTTAACTTTTGGAAGCCAGTGTACAATACTGCAATGATACTAAGGTTTAGCGATATCCACCCAAATATTAAAGATATCGCCAAGCTAGGTTCAGTTTAAAGATTTAATTTTGGCACTTAATTTGGCGATGTTTCACTAAAACCCGCCAAACTTACAATACTTCGCGAGATTTTGAACGTACTCGAAATAGTGATTGACCACAGACTTTTAATGAACTGAAGCTATCCATAGACATTAATGTATTGAAACCATTTGGGATACCTTATTAATAAATTGCCCAGTCAGTTGTAATAAAAAAAAGAGGGATGCACAAATACCTGTTACAATAGTTCTAAATATAAAATCTCAGCATTCTACGGTTAAAAGTTTTAGAGTTATACCAAATTCGTTATTATTCGTGCATTTTGACACCAAATTTTGTACGGGCTTCGTACAAAAGTTTTTGAAGAGTAACTTTTCGAAAATTAACGAGAGGAATTTGTTCTTAACGTATTTTTTCTACTTTATTTTTAAAAAAAAATTTTCAATTTACAGTGCCCACTTGCCTCTAATAAATAAAGAATTAATGAGAGTTACTACCTTTTTGGGACACCATGTATACACATGTATTAGCTCATGGCTATATATATATATATATATATATATATATATATATTTGTTAAATAATGTACGCATAGTTAGTTATACTCTTCGCAGCACTTTCAGTAGCATTCACGCTCATTTTCTCCGCTCTTGTTAGTATTTTAATATGAACATTGTCAGAAATTGAAACACAAATGTAAGTTTAAAAAATCTGTTGTGGACATCATATGACTTACTTGTACGCCTATCAAATCATAAATACTTTCGGTGCACATCCAAACTTATTTTGTTTGAAAAAGATAAAATACCGCAATACTAATAATGTTTAGCGATTTCTAACCAAATATTTGAGATATCGTAAGCTGGGTTCAATATAAAACATTGATACATACAGACGTCAGGGAAAACTGGTCAAAATGGATTGTGCATGCATTTATATAAACATACATACATGCGTACGATGAGATGTTTCGCAAAAGCTCTTAAAAGTAAATTTAGAGGTAGTCAAAATTTTTCGCGATCACATTACTTCCTTTTACTTCGTACGAGGAAGTAAAAACAAATGTATGTTACAACAGAGTTAAAATATCAAAATGTGAACACTGGAACAAAAATCAAACAATGAGTCTAGCACAAAATCCCTTTCAAATGATATTTTAGAACAGTGTATCCACATTTCCAATTGCAGTAGATTCTTGTTGCTCAAGAGTGCAACCAGACGGGGACGTGACGCCAGATAAAAGGCAAAAAAGCACACATAGGATGTAAGAGACGTTTTTATTATTACATTTGGTGGGAGAGGGATGCTCAATTAGATCTCGAACAGAGCATATGGTTACAGGGAAGGGAGCGCTGAGATAAGCATCAGCTATTTCAAACACAAGAACCATTTTCAAGATAGGAAAGCCAAACATTTCAGTGGAGTTACTGAGAGGCAAAATTAAGCTGTTGTGGGGGGGGGGGATTCAGGCAAATATTACTTTGTGTAAAACAGTTTAGTAATAATCCAAGGAAACCATGCACGTCTCTCTAAAAGCGAATGTTCTTGATCCGTCTTTAGAGAATTCTTTTGAGTAAATTACGTTTTTTCTCTTGAAATTTAGAGCAGATTTGTTTCACTTGATTTGTTTAAATTCACCACTATAGTAAGTATGTTAAAATAAATTATGTTGTTTTTAACTACTTGTTTCAGTGTTGAATAAAAAGTGATCGACATGAACTGTTGAAAACTAACGATTAATATTTAATTTACGATTGATGATTGAAGGTTTAGTGAGTAATCATGATTAATACTATGGTGTCGTAATTAGCACTAAATATTAAATATTTTCGATCATCAATCGTTGATCGTAGTTAAATATTAATCGTAAGTTTTCAGTTGTTAATCGTGATTAAATTTTTTCTCCACATCAACATTTAGTTTTCACGTTCCAAATTATCTTCAAGTAATAATCGTCATTAAGGATAAATATTAATCGTAAGTTTTCAGTCGTTAATCATGATTAATTTCATTTTCCGCACTTACTTAATTTTCCTATTCAAAATTATCACCAAATAATCATCGCCAATAACTATCTGATGCGGAGGTAAAAGCATTTGCTAAATGCTGTAAAAGCATTTTCGGTACACAATTCAGCTCTTCCATTAAAACCACGAATCGTTATTTGTACTTAATCTTTTAAAAGCTTCTTTATAGAAAGTTCAGGTCTGTATTTTCAGAAAATCACTTGCGTACTTATATGACATCTGTTTTCGCAAATAACACATTCTCCACAAATTTTACCACCCGATTTTGATCACAATATCAAAGCTGCATTTCCGAAAATAAGCACGTTCCGATGCGGACATTTTAAAACATTTCTTCTCTTGCATCAGGGTTCATTCAGAACACAGCTTGCATTGTTCTTCGCAAGCAGTGAAAGTAGAAGTTGAAGTGGCTGTAGAGACTGTTGATTGTTGAGAACGCTTTCTTTGTAGTGAAATATGCTTCAAGTATTTTAAATACTTTTTTCTCCACGCGCGTTAAAGAGACGCAAGCGGAATACATAATTTTCATATTTTTTCCGAACGAGAAAAATAATTTACGTCCCGTAAAGTAAAACTTTTAAGCTGAATGGGACATTCAAAAGGAAAGAAAATTATAAATATTACACGTTTATACATAAAATTCTATTCTATGCATATTTTATGAACGCCGTTGGATGACTCTAGAATTAAGATTTAGGAATTTGTGGTAAATTCTTTTGAAAAATTCCCAATTTTAATTACATTACAACAATTTCCTAAAAAAACTACATTTGAATAAAAATATCTAAAGCAAAGAATTCTCTAATTTATTTTATGATTTTGAAAAACTTTTGGAAATAAAGTAAATGTAAAATAACATTAGGTTGTACAAAAATTTTATGAAATAAATGAACTGTAAAATAAAATTCCGTCATCCTAAAATATTTCCTATAACAAGTTTACTGATGAAAAGTTTATTTCAGAGATTAAAAGTTAAATGTAAGGAAAATTAGAGTCAAGCTGAATTCATTTTAAAAATTACTCATAATATTTTTTTTAATTAATAAAATGTACAGTACACTTAAATAATTTTGTATACTAGAAAATATTTCGATGTAGTTTATTTATTAAATTAATGATTTTTTTTTTCTTAAACACGATTGCATTCATGATGACGTACAAAATAAAAGTTTAATTTCAAAATAGTTTATGCTAATGTGATATTTATATGAACTGTAATACAGATATAATCATTATTTAAAAGTTTTTCCTACCATATATTTGCAAACTAAACTTATGTAGATGAAAACGGGATGCTCTGATACCGAAATCGATCATATGTTTTTAAGAATCAATATATTTGCTTTCTCAGGTAAAAAATCTGTAAATCAAAACCTGATAACACTGAAAATACATTTTGTTTTAGATACTTACCATGAAGAGCCTTCAAATAAGCTTTCCCGGCTGATATTAACTGTCTGGCGCAGGGATTAAATTTTTCTAAAATATTCTGAAAGAGAAAGGAAAAAAAATGAAATATGACAAATCATGCATTTTTAATCTGAAGTAAGTACAGTAAAGTAAACTGAATAAGCTTCAATGCTATTCAAAACTTTGTACTCACATACACACACAAAAAAATGTTTAAAGAATATTTTTAAAAATACATGTTTTACCCAAAATATTATACTGACGTACGATAAACTTTTTTAAGATTTAAAAATATTTTACAAAAGACTGACAGTTCAAGTTCTTGAGAATCAAAACCTGTTATCAGCAAGTTCATTATATTAATATTATTAGGCATACGACACTAAAAAGAAAGAATAAAAAAATTATGTTAAATGCATCAACAGTAGAACATTTTCCAGAACGGATGTCGTGTTTGAACATGGGGGTACCTGAAAATTTCCTATTCTTTTTTTCGGCCAATTATCTATACAAAGGAAACATATCTCAAGCTTCTGTTCTCTTTGTATAGATAATTGGTATTGATATTGAATTGGTATAGATATTGATTCCCTTTGTATAGATAAGAATGTAAACGTAGATAATGAATACGAGGACAATCTCCAAAAAAGATAGAGTTTATAAAAGTTAAGAAATTTGATACGAATACTTAGCCACTCATGAAGTGGAACATTTGTGAAGTAAATTATTTTTAAATACCATTTAAAACAAAAATTAATTGGAGACAATTTGTTATTTCTCTCTTTTCCTTTGATAAATTATATAATTTCTTTTTAAATAACAGGTGCAACATATAGAGCTTGGCGTAAGTATATTCAAAGCTTAAAGCGCTTGATTCTCAGCTCTCTAGAGTTCTTCATCTCCTATTCTAGCAATATCTAATCTACACCGGTTTCCAAAATTATGGTTACCAACTTAAAATAAAAGGGTTTTTTTTTTCCTTAATGGGTTTATAGCATGGGTATTTGGTATACTAATATATTATGCTGTGAGGCAGAAAATGGTAACAAAAATACTGGCTCAGGTTATTTAATGTAGGCTGATATGCAAATTTGTCAAAATAGGCAATAACTCTTTATTGCTCAATCTCATAGGAGGTGTGGCCACCTTGTACAGCTATACAAGCGCCACATCGATCGATCATACAGTTAATGAAGCTTGATCATCTAATATGGCAATCATTCCTGTTCCTCCAAAAGCTCCGATTTTTATGCCTGAAGGATCCTTGGAAGGGGTTTGCTGACATGAAATGGATCTTCCTGGAGCATTTCATAAGTGCTCTATGGGATTGAGGTCTGGAGACCTCTCTGACAACACATTTCGGTGTATACTCTCTTCTTCCAGATAACTCTCAACTTTTTAATTTTAATTTTTGACATCAGCGTTTTTTTTATTATTTAGAGAAAACTGAAAGCTTTTAAAGATAGAGTAGCACATTTAAAACAATTCAAAGTCACAGTGTGTCGCTCTTTCATAGACTCTTTATACTATAAAACCAATTTTTAAATATGTAAGTTACAAAACAAGAAGAAAAAGTAAACTGAAAACCATCTTTGTTTAATCATACTTTTATTTAACAAAAGTTGAAATGCATTCAATTCTTCTAACACAAATTACGAGTGGAAGACATTAAGTAAGTCACGAATTGATATAACTTTTCTTATATAATTTTAAAATATTTAAAATCATTATTCTTTATTAAATCATTTGATATCTTGTAACTATTTGCTGTATAAATTAAATTTTATGACTCTGTATTGAAAATTCTTTATGTGAGTTATAAAATTCGTATAATTTTTGTGATTTACTTAATGACTTACCCTCGTATTTTAGCCAAACAAATGTATTTCATGCATTTTAGAAAATAACACTGAAAATCAGAATCCGAAGCAGAAAAATATTTTTCCAAAACCCAATATCATATTATTTAACTATATTATCGCTATCACTATGAGTGATAATATATCACTATTATATTATGACTATCAGTGATAGTACAACAGTATTATATTATTAATATGATTATAGAACAGTGATTGTATTATCCATTATCATATTATTTAGTGAATCACTATTCTATGACGACTGTTAATACAGCTAATAGTATTATTTTTTCAATAGCAGCTATATGAACCGCCTGTAAAACTGCTGATCACTTCTCTGAAATCGACGGGTGATTTACCCATCTAGGGATATACGACTGAACTTAAACAAGAGCAAAGGACACCAGAGAACGCTATTAATATCTATTGGAAGTGAATTAAAACTTAATTTTGATAAATAGGGTCAGAAACTGCTGCGATATTTTGATCAAAGCAATCGCCCTGACAATACCACGATAGTTGAAAAGAATATATCAAGATTATCCTGCTTTTAAGCCCCGGCCACAATGAAATTTGGAATTCGTCCAATCCCGTTGTTGGAATTAGCATATTATACACCCTTAAAGACTGGAGTGCTGCAGACTAGCTATTTATTCAGGACGAAGATTTGAGGAGTTTTCTAAAGGAACTTCTAAGATTCTTGAATAAACTGATTTAAACCTTCTATTTTGCACATAAAATTCTTGGAGGCATATGGGAAGTATAGAAATTCAAATATAAATTTAACTTCAAATCTCATATTAAACGAAATTTTCATATCATAGTTGGGAAAGAAGAAATTTCATGCAAAGAATTTTTCTCGAATGATGCTTATAGGGAAGAAACTTATCGATTACTGCCTGTTATAAGACAGTTAGCCAGTCAGTCACTTTAAGATGGCTCTGAATTAAACCTCGAAGTTTGACTATTGAGTGAATGGCAATTTTTTACGAATATTTTAACATTTACGTCAATGAAAGTAGATGTAAACCGCCATACACTGACACAGAGAGTCTGTGTATGGACTTCAGGTTCTGTTGAAGAAGAGCGAAATGTGTTTCAATCGAAACACATGTGCAGTTGATAAGTAACTTTTATAGTTGTTATTTTACAAAAAAAGTAATTATTTTAGTATCCATTATTATGGGGAAAGTCATAAAAATACTGATTCCATTTGCCACAACTCAAAGGTGTGAGAATGGATTTTATACAGTGGTGACATTAAAAGAAAAAACAAGGAACCAATTTAAATTGAAGCGCGACTTATGACGTGCATTGGTCGAAACTGCCCCAAATATTAGACAAATTGATAAAACTGAACAATATTAACCGTGTTAAGTACTTTTTCTTCATTTAAAAACAAATTGTTATAAAATAGGTCTTTTCTTTGTTTAAGTGATTAAAATGAATTAGAAATATATATATTTTCGTAATTTAAGGGGAAAAAATGCAATATCTGATTTGTTTTTTAGACATTTTTTAGGGGGGGGGTATTTTCTAATATCTAACCCATTTTATTGATAATAGCCAAGCAAAAAGGTTGGGAACCGCTGTCTTAGAAGCTTCTTGATTTTGGCTGGAAAAATACATTTATAAAAGTCTCAGTTTTACGATCATAGCTTTTATTGACTTTAGCGACAACAGATATTGACACTTAAGCATCCACTAATCGCAAATGCTGATCTCATTAAAACAATTATTGCTTTATATTAACAATGTACAAACATACTTTTCTGTACTTAATATACTCAGACACTTTTCAAAAGTTTTGTTTTACGCAATTTTAGATATGAAACTAGCCGATGGCTTGGTTTACGAAATCATTAAAATGCTACATGGTTATCAAGAAATGAATTGCCTACTTGAGGGACTTTATAATGAGTTCTATTAGTCCAAATGAGATAAAATTTTAACTAATACATTATGATTTCAGTAATGCAAAGTTCCGGATTTTCCCAAGATCAATGGTCAATTAATCTACTCGCGTAGGCAAAAACAATCTAAGACCGCATGTAACTGTTTTCCAAACTTAAGTGCCCACTTCCACAGATTCAGATTTGCAAAAATATTTGATTGCACTCTATATTTATTTAAAGCAATTTTATACTAATAAACTAACAAAACAATAGACATGTTTGCTTTAAATAGATGAAAAATGTTTTTGTTTCCTTCCTCATTCTGAAAATTATAGCTTAAAAAATAAATAAATAAGAAAATAAATAAAACGAAATAACCTCACCTTAAAATACGAGGAAATGTTAATGCGCCCTATAAAATATAAAATTCCCCTTCGAATTTATAGGAAGAATATTCAGGGCGGAAAAGAATTTAAAAACTTCAAAACTTTTTTTCTCTTCTCAGCCTTCAACCGCCACAACCGTTCTAAGCGAAATGCAAATGAAATTGGCGGAAAATATTCCCGGAGCACGTTTTGCAGCTCATTTAATTGAGGCATAAATAATTTAAGGCGTAAGGTGGGCCTGCCTTTCTAGAACTCCATTATATTCGACTTGAATATATTCACATGAGAAGAATAGGAAAAGTTTGATTTGTTGGAAAGGGAATGAAAGTTTGGAAAATATATATATACGTTTTGCTCCGAGTTTGTGAGGGTGATATTATTACTCAGTCAGCAGTATGATTCAGTAGTGAAAAATATGCGGTGTTCAAAAGGCAGCGGGAGCACGCAAAAATATTAACAAATATTACTGTTCCTTTCATTTTCATCCTTAACCCTTTGAGGCGCAACGCCTTCCCAATGCTGAAAAAAGGGCAGCCATTGCCATCGCTCGACTTAACTACCAGCAAGATAGCGGATGATCGAAACGTTCATCGCGGGCCACAGATCTAGAGACCCTTTTTAGACGACAGCTGGCTGTGCCGCTGTCGTTGCCGCCATTGATTTGATAAATAAAGCTTACTGCAAGTTTGATGCAAATTTGCTGTGCTGTCTGGGTCTAAATCTTTCCGAATCTCTAGCACAATTAAATTCTTTAAGAAGCTGTTTAAAAGTTGCATGATTTCCAAAAGGAGCAGTCTTAAGAAATAAAAGCGTTAGGTCAGTGTTTTTTTGGGACAGACTGTATATATAATTGTAAAATATCACTCTATTACATCTGTCCAGCACGATAGCGAAGGATTTCTAAAGTACGTGAAGAGGATACAGAAATAAAATTCGAACAAGCAGTATAAATCTTTCGAAACGCTTCAGTTCCATCCCCTACGTCTAACATAGCCCGGATACCAATGTCCTTATGTCAACGTAAAGTGGTAGCCATAAAACATTATACGTACAACACAAAAATAGGGAGACAAGAAAAGTCATAAAACTTGCGGCTTCTTTATTTTGTCCAAAAATTTACCTTATAAAATATATTTTTTCAAAAATAGTATAATTAAAATACTGTAAGGGATAATTCCTCAGTGGCGTGCTTATACTAAAATATTTTCAATCAGTAATTTTATTTTTATCCTTATTGAGAGACAGTGCGGCTCTAAATGTAGGTACTAGGAGTGTCCAAATTTACGTGGTCCTACGGGAACTTACATGATACAAAGAGTTTAATTTAAAAAAAAAAAATGCTGACTTAGTAGAACAATAATATAGTTCATAAGTGTTTATAAAGCCATTTATTGAAATACGTGAAATTTAAGTGCCGAAATTTGAATATAAAGAAAATAGCTTTCGATGTTATCTGGAGTGACTCCCCTCGACGTTCCGAACACTTGATCTTTAAAAAGCATTTCAATAAATTTGATTCAACTCAATCGAATATAGTGTTCAGACGCTAGTTCACTTCAAATATTTGAATGTATAGGCCGCAATGTATAGGAATACTTTTTTGTAGCCCTCTAAAAAACTGTAAGACCTACACACAGCGAAATCTGTACACCATGTAAGACAGTGACCGACCTATGATATGCGTACCTAGTTTGAGGAATTCAAGAATTAGTGTCTATAAGCCGCAATGTATAAGAATTCTTTCTCGTAGTCCTGTACAAAAAGTATAAGCCCTCGACACACCAAATCTACACAGGCTGTGTGACGGTGACCTATAATACATATAGACAATTTGAACTTGTCCGAATCCACCATTTAGACACTTGCACACTTTAAATGATTTACTTCCATAGGCAGTAATGCATAAGAATCATTTTTTTGCAGCAATGTGAACAAACCATCAGCTCTAACCACACCAAAATGTATGCAAATCGTGTGACCGTACTTATACATACCCAACTTGAGCTCAATCGAATGCATCGTTTAGACGTTAGCGCACTTACAAGAATTTCCGCCCACAAGACAATAATGTAAAAGAAGTCTTTTTTTTTTAGCCTTGTAAAAAACCGATTAGTCCTATACACATAAAATCCATACTGGTCGTGCGAGGGCATACACTAAATTTTAGCTCAATCGAAAGCACCTTTTAGGGTCGATCATGTTCACTTACATGCACACATAGATACGTTCATCACCGTAAAAATAGCAGAAATGGTTTCAGAATACCTGAAAACGTGTCAACACATCAAATTCTAACTGTCAAACTTTTTCATAATTACAGTACTTCCCTTATATGATACAAGTTAGGAGAAAATTCGTAAATGGATGGGGTAAATTCCCAACAAAACGTCTTGCCTTTTTAATTCAAGATTAACCGTTTGAGGCGCAACCCTTTCCCAATGCTGAAAAAAGGGCAGCCGTTGCCATCGCTCGACTTAACTACCAGCAAGATGGCGGACGATCTAAACGTTCATTGCGTGCCACAGATCTGGAGACCCTTTTTTGATGACAGCCGGCTGTGCGGTAGTTAAGTCCAGCCGGGATAACAGCCAGTACGGCATTTTGTCCGTTTTACGGACAAACAGCCGTAAAAAGTCCCCACCCAGTTTTTACGGGACTTTTTAAGTCCCGTAAAAAGGGCAGCGATGACAACGGCTGCCCTTTTTACAGCATTATGCAATCTGTCCAGCTGTTTTCGCATTCTTCCATTTTTCAGCAGATGTCAGTGCTGTTAAAAATAATCGTGACAATTTTTTTTACGGGAAATGACGTGCTAAAAAGTAAAGGATTCTCGTGGAGCTATGTCACTCGCAACTATTTTATAGAAATCAAATCTATTCTTCGTGACTGGCAACAGTCAAAACGTCAGAGTTTGGTGTTCCCAGAGCGGGAACACTGCGCGTTAATGGGTTAAGAAAAAAAAAGAAATTTATGTAAATGATGTGCGTGTTGTCAAGAACTGATACGTTGTGTCCAAAATTTGACACTGGATGAATTTGCATAGTCTGTCGATTCAAGTGCATGTCTGGAATGGTACAAAATGGTGCATTATAAGCATAGTTATTTAATTATTAAAACAATTGCTAGTATAAACAATAGGTCATAAGCAATACCTCTAGCCCTTGAATTCAGTGGACATACCCAGATAGCAGAAGAAGTAGTTTTATAGTTTTTTGTGACTAATGATTTGGTACTTACGTGCTACACCGTCAACCTCGAAATAGAAATTAATGAATTTAGTCGACCAAAATCCTTACATTCGGGGAGATTGAAAACGGCGGAATAATTTTGGTATTTTCCACCAATGGCTACTTTTCATTCTCTAACTATACATTGGTGATCTGCTTGGTGACGATACTTTGGTGGCCATCTTCTTATGCGGACAATCGATAATCATTTTGCATCATGGTTGCCATTTAAAGAGTTCTCTATATGTTCTTATAATTAATCCTTGACAGATTGACGTATTTAGCACCGCGAAGTAGTTCATTTTTTCCGCGGTGGCTATTATCCAAGCCGTGGATAAACGAGGATACATTAGAGAAGTAAATGGCCATCTAATATTATGAAATAGAATTAGTAACACAAATAATAGAGAATTCCGTCAAATAATAATACGTAAGTACCAATAGCTGTAGAGTTTTGCGTACTATAGTATCACCTGATCTTTTCTGGATGTTGATCGTTTATCATCGCACAACCAACCTGGACGATAGTTCACCGGCAGATTACGATAACGTGATCATCTATCTCACGTTCAAACACGGGGCACTCATGTATGCCTGGGAGGGGGCTTAAAATTTATGAAAACAACAGCGTTTAAACTTCCGAATTAATTTTTAATGCAAATTAATACTGAGTAGATTAGAACCTTGCTAATCACACAGACACATATTTACTCGCACAAATTTATGTTTTCACTGTTCTTTGAAAAAAAAAAAGAAAGAAAGAAATAGGGTGTCTTCGAAAATCGTGATTTTCAACAAAGAACTTCTCTTTTCTGCGATGATCACAGGGATGAAAATACGGAACAATACAGAATTTATTTTAAAACAGAAAAAACTTCAAAATATGGGACTGTTCCGTATAATACGGGACGGTTGGTCTCTTTAATTTTGAATGCGTAAAGTGGGGGGCAACTTCAAGTCTAAAAATAAGAAAAATTCAGTAGAACTTATAAAAATAAGAGAATTTTCGTGGAATAATCTATGCCAGATTTTTTCACGAATACGGTGACAAAGAACATTTATTTTGTGACCCCCCCCCCCCATTTCTTAACTTCTCGGCAACTTCCTTGACCTGATAGGTACCCTGATTTAGTTACCTTAGAAAAATTCTCCTAGCAAGAAGCTTCCTTTCGGGAATATTAAATAGTGAGATATAGATTCTAAGTATTCATAAAAACGTACCGTCACAGTGTGGTACTGATATAAAATTACGCTCAGCAAACGCACCTCTACTAAAAACAAACTAATGAAAATAAATACTCTCAAAAGGATAATTCTGTTTATCCAGATCCCCCTCCCCCACAACAAATCTCCCCCCGGAACAAAAGCCACGGGCTCCAAAATGTCTACTTTTCTAACGATATTCTTAAATAAATTCGTCCTTCTCTTCGGCTCATTTCCACGTGGCTATTTACTTCAATTAAGGTAGACAATTTAAGCCTTCTTTTCCCAGTGACAATGCGACCGGCAGGAACGTCTAATTAGAATTAACGCCACTGGAGGCAGGGAAATACCGGACGCAGGGGCGAAAGGTCCGGGGACCGAAAAGCCGTATATTAACGACCCGGCGCAGCGTACCAGATACCAGCGGCAATCACGACACCAAACTAGTTCGCAAGGTGATTTATGGGAGTAGAAAGGAAAATTGAAACAAAGGAATATTCCTTTTTGGAGTGGTGTTGGCTGAAAAAGTATGCCGTTCTCTGTTCGGAATGTTTTCTGGGAGTAATTTATTAGTAGGTCCCAAATGATAATTTTAAAGTTCAACGTAAAAAAAAAAATAAATTAAAAAATAAAAATCTTATAAATAAAAATGAAATTCTGTTTGTTTGTTTGTTTGTTTGTGGATTTGATTCGTATACAAATCCACAAAAATGGACCTATCGGCCTGAAATTTAGCACAGATATGTAAAATAATATAGAATAAATCGTAGTCCACTTTAAAACTTTGAAAGTCCACCCGTTCCCGGAATTTCAGCAATTTTTTATGCTCTTCACGCAAAAAGCTTTCCGTAATTGTAACCCCTGTAGTGAAAAAAGTGTGAAATAAGGATCGTGGTTGCCATGTGTGGCGAGTTTGCCGAATAAAATGTTTTTAATTCTCAAAGTAAAAATAAAAGAATAATAATGATTTCTTTTTTGTTAGCTTATATTCGTAAGGTTATTTTTTTTTTTTATTATAATATCGTGTGCATGGGAAATCGGAGCAGGAATGAAATGTTTTATACGCAAAACAATAAGAATTGAAGATTTCCGAGGCTAATAGGTAAATTTTTTTAGTTTGGCAAAAAAATAAAATGTCTCAAATGCCGATTTTGAGAAAGTGAGTTCTAGCGGTTTGCACAGATTTCGGCTTGGCGCAATTTATTGAGAGCTTAAGGAAATAGATTTTTGAAAACAAGTGCAAAGGTTTTATTAGAATACAGCGTTAAATTTTAATGATCCGTGAAGAAATAATGCAGTTGTTAAGGGATTTCAAGCGATCTATCTCCAGAATTCTCGCCAAATGAGTACATTGATTTAAGTTGGGGGAATTCCGCCAAATTTCAGAAAATTGAAATCTTCCCATTTAGTACATCGGAGTAACGATGAATAAAACACGTTATAAATAAGAATGAAGAAATCCGTTTTGCTAAAACTAGTTGATAATTTTAAAAAATTCGGCTGTATTAAGGGATTCCACTTTTCAAATAAAGGCTTGCTTTACTTTTTCGCGGTCGAACCATTTCCCATATTGATTGCTGCTATGTCAATGCTTCGAATGATTTCCTGAAAAAACGCTTGCAAAATGGCGTATGTTGGCCATTTTGCAAGCATTTCAAATCTAAGCACTTTGGCGAAGCTTAGATTTGAGACTGGATTTTATTTGAGACTGGGATATATAATGACACTGGTTATAGATAAAAATGAATGTTGGTATGTGTGTATGAGGTTGAAAAACTCCAGCACCATTGCACCATGAAATTTGGTTCACCTAAGTCTTTTATCATGGAGAAGCTTTTTATGTTATCCGTTTTCCTCTAACTTGCCACCAGGTGGCGCAGCAGAACATCAAATTCTATTCCGTTTAGCCGTTTACTATGCGAATATCGTCCAACCGATTTCGATGAAAATTTGGTACACGCGGATATTAGAACACGGAGAATATTTTTCAGTATCCATTTTGCTGTAACTTGCCGCTAAATGGCGCTGCAACGCATCAACTTCTATACCGTTCGACCGATCGGCATAAAATTTCTTATACTTACACATTTCAGCACGAAGAATATATTCTAACTGTGTTCCAATTGATGTTACTCACCACTAGATTGCACTGCAATGCATTATTATTTTAACTCGCCACTAGATGACGCTGCAGCAGGACAAATTCTCGACCATTCAAACGGTCGCTATGAAAATCAGTATACATAGCTATTTGAACAATGAGAATATTTTGGCGTTATCCATTTTGCTATAACTCGCCTCTTGACAGCACTGTAGCAAATCATTACTTTAATTAACCACTAGATGGCGCTGCAGTGTATCACTTCTTGACTGTGCAACTGATCGCTATGAAAATAGGTATACATAGATATTTGAACTCGGGGAAGAGTTTCGCGTTAGATGTCGCGTCAACACATGAACTTCAGGGCTGTCCAGCCGATCGTCCTGAAATTTCGTATTCATCGATATCTGAATGCGAAGAATATTTTCGCCGTATCCGTTTTGCTAAAACTCGCCACTAGATTGCGCTACGCCGCATGACCTTCAGCGCCGTACAAACGATTGCCTTGAAATTCGGTATGCATGGTTATTGAACACAATATAATGCGATATCCATTTTGCTATATCTCTTTATTAGAATGAATAGTAATCACCACAAATCGTAATATCAAAAAGTCCATTCATTCCCGTGCGAAGAACGGGTACTTCAGCTAGTAAAAAATAAAAATGAAGAAATAAATGAATAAATAAATACATTTATTACGTAAAGACTAAAAATTATTTTTTGAAGCACAAGGGGTATTCGGAAAATAATTACTGTTTTGAAAAAAATTAGTAATTTTTTCTTTTTCAAGCCAATTTTATTTTTAATTTTATTTTTAAAATGAAAGAAATAAAAATAAAAATGAATAAATAAATAAATAAATTTATTACGTAAAGACTAAAAATTATTTTTAAAGCACGAGGTGTATTCGGAAAATAATTACCGTATTGAAAAAAAATTTGTATTTTTTTCTTTTTCAAGCCAATTTTAATTTTAGACGAAAGAGCATACATTAAACTATTTTTCTACATAGTTTTCGCCAGTGTTTAAACAGTTGTCGTTGCAGGTTACCAGCTTTTCTATACGATCTTCATAGAAACTTTCCACCAATGACGGTAACCAAGAGTTTAACCCATTAAGCGCCAAAGCTCCCGTTACGGGAACATCTATTATATATTTTTTTTCTTTTTCTCTTTTTATATATTTTATTTATACAATAGGGTGTGTTATATAGTGTACATGTTTATATAAAATGTGTATTTCGTAAATTGCGTTAAAATATGTTAAGAAAAAAAATATATAATAGATATTCCCGTAACGGGAGCTTTGGCGCTTAATGGGTTAAGAAAACTACTGCGTGCAATTCAATACAAAGAACAGAATGCTCAGTAAAGGAATTGTGTTGCTTCATGAGAATACTCAGCCCCATACTGATGGTGACACTCACACGATGATTGAGCAGTTTCGTTGAGAGCAGTTCAATCACCAGCCGTACAGCCCAGACTTGGCACCGTCTGAGTACCACTTATTAATGTACATGAGGAGCGAGATAGGCGGCAAACGCTTTGGAATCGGACGAAATGAGGTGAAAAATGCTGTGGAGTTGTGGTTATCGTCATTGGCTGGAAGTTTCTATGAAGAAAGTAATAGAAAATCTGGTAACCTTCTACGACAAGTGTCTGAACATTGGCGGAAACTAAGTAGAAAATAGTTTAATGTATGTTTATATCCCCCCCCCCCATCTCGTTGTAAACCTTCATTTCTCCATTGAGTATGCACATCGAAGAATACTGATACACGCGTATGTATTCTAGTTTATTTCAAAAGAAAAATGGTCTTGGAAATACGAACATAGGAAGGAATTTAACACGAGTGACTATATTAAAGCGTAAAACGTCAATAAACACCATAAAACAACAATTGGAGACAAATACCATTTTGCAGATAAAAAATCGTTTTATTTACTAAATTTGAGAGTATGTCTAATATAAAACTGCCCTGAACACAACAATGAATTTACGTTAAAATCCCATAGTTTTTGTTTTTACAGTTTTTCGTACATCTCTTCGCCGTACAATTTTCTACAATACAAGGGGATAGAAGGCACTGAAGACAAACTGAGACGTATCTTACAGTTCTCTAAGTTTCAAGAAGAGACAGGTGGTCAAAAGTAAATACAGCCTGTTTTTACTCAAACATCTTTCTTCTTTCCAGCGATATAACTTCGGAAAATATCATTCTTTACAGTACCTCAACAGCGCCGTTTTTTACAGAAGGAAATCTGAGAGAACTTTTCAAAAATAGAACCTTCGTTGCGATTTTAGCTTTAAATGCGCTCGTAAATTTAATGTATGTGTTTTTCTTTCATTCGTTCGAAGTAAACAGAACCAAACGTTTAATAAATAACTTCATCTTGCGAAACTCCAAAGCAAGTGTCGATCAATGATGGGCATGAATGAGTGAAATTATTCGAATTAATCGATTACTAAATGCATTTGGGCAATCGATTTTGAAAACTACATTCGAACGCTCATCAGTGCATAGCATTCGAATAGCACATGACATTCGAAATTTCGAATACTATTCGAATAATAATCGCTGCTAACCGCGAATATTATTAGTACATTCGAATAATGAAATCGCGATTAACCGCGAATACTATTTGAATATTCGAATTATAAAATCGCTATTAACCGCGAATACTATTAGAATATTTGAATAATAAAATCGCTATTAACCACGAATTTAAGGCCGTACCTAGGGGGGTGGACCAGGGTTCCGGTCTCTCCCCCCCCCCCACTTTAATTTAAAATTTTGTTAGCAAAATAATAAAGATGGAGTCTTTTTGTGAAAAATTCTTTTTCACCGTTTGGTCACCCTTCGAAATTTTTTAACCCACCCCGAAATTTTTTTCTGGGTACGGCCCTGGATGAATACTATTAGAATATTCGAATAATAAAATAGCGATTAACCGCGAATTCTATTCGAATATTCGAATAATAAAATCGCGATTAACCGGGAATACTATTCGAATAGTAAAATTGCGATTTCAAATACTTACATCGTGTGCAACATCGACATTACATAAATGCAACAACATCGTGTGCTGATTTATTGTTACTGACAATACATAAATTTTATTTGATAATATATGCATCACTTTAATCGATGTTGAAATTAGAATCAAACATAAAACTATAAAGAACATATTCTCAAATTTTATTTTATCCAAAAAAAAGAAAGAAAGGAAATTAAAGAGAATTAAATAGTATTCATAAAATTGGGAGATTTTTCGGAAATTGAATTGGAAAGTGAGGGGGAGGTTAATCAATAAAATACATTTTATAAGGATACGAGTGTGTTTTACAGATAGAAGTGCATATATTTCAGCAGCATTCATTTCTTGAAGTTATGAGAGTTAAAAAAGGCTTCGAGAAAGTTTTTATTTGTTGAAGAAGATAATATTATAATATCTAATATTTTCGTATCGAAAGCAATTTAGGTCCATAAAAAAGTTAAATTGATAGAAAAAAGCATTTTCGGTAATACATCAACAACTTCAATGCATGTTAGTTGAAATCTTCAATAAGATTACTGCTATTAGTCTTACATATCAATATAAAACACTTTTGATAAAAATTTAACTAACCAGTTTTTTTTTTCTTTACAAAGTATAAATATATGCATTTTCACACAAAAAAATTAACAATATACTTTTGTCTTATAAAAAAATTTGACCTTTTTAAAATGTCAGAGTTATTTTGCCGTAGCTGCGTAGCCAAGTGCATTTGGTAGTAGGTGTAAAAAAACTATTTACTTTTAATAATTAGCATTATATATTGTAACATTAGTTATAGTTTTAATTACAATATATTACATAACTGATTATTAAATTCCATTACATCAGACATAACATTGTTATATATTTATATTCTACTAGCCGCCTCCGGCGACCAGGTGGTTCGCCATCTTAATAAATCTTGTTCGGAGATAATCCTGTTCCTCACCGGCTTCCTTGGCACTGAAATCTCTCAGATTCTGAATGGAATTTAAAATTAAGATGGTTACAAACAGGAGCACCCCTACGGTAAGTGTCGCCCCCTGCTAATATAAAAAATATGCCCCCTTTTATACTCACATAGTTTTTGAGTTCGAAATGACGGCCCTTCGAAGCCGGTTCCCAGATGCGATGCTTACCGTGTCGGGCCTCCCTGGTTACAAAATTAGATAGTTAAATGATAAAAACCTACAAAAAGGTACAAATTATTTTCGTCCTATATTAATTCTGAAGAGCTTCTGGATATAGTGGCCTTTATCAAAAAACGGAAAAGGGAAAAATAAGTAAGAAAATCTGAAACACTTTCAGATTTTAAATACGCACTACAGTACTATATATTAAAAGCGTATTATAATCCATGGGTCTTCCCGATTTTCGCTCCTTATTTCATTAAGTTGGAAAGGTATATCATTATTCATGAGTGTGATTACACAAAATTAAAATTGATATTTCTAATATCCTTTTTCTGGATGTAATACATTAGAAATAGGTGGAGAAAAGCTGCGCCGAAATATGCACAAGTCCACCGAATGAAATTTTCAAAAACTTATTCAGGTGTATTCATAACCCAAATAGCAGACGATTAAATTACGATAAATAGTGCCAAGCGTTAGAATCCTCCTCAAAATCGAACATCAACCATTTTATTTTTCGCCAAATTAAAAAGGTGCACATTTTAGTCTCGGAAAATTTCCAAACCCTATTTTTATTTTTGAGTATAAAACATTCCAGCTCTGATTTCACATGCACACGATATTTTAATTACAAAACGACCTTACAAATAATCTAAACAAAAAAAAATCGTTATTCTTTCATTTTTACTTCAAGAATCTGAATCCTTTAATAAACTTGTCAAATATGGCAACCTAGATACGCTTAATTCTCACATTTTTCCACTGTGGGGTTACAATTGCGAAATGGCGAAGAGCAAAAATTAGCCTTTTAGGACATGTTTTTTATTGATATTTCCTAAAATAATTCGAATATCCGAAAAATCGCTTCGAGGTATGTCGGCACCCGTCCTGGAGAATTTCCACAAAATTTGGTAGGTCGAGTATCATCCGCCTAGGAGCTAGGCGAGACACAGACAAACTAACTAACTAACTAACCAACCAACTGACATGTTACCGTTTGTTTTATTTATATAGATTTACGGCTACACCAGCAGGATATTCGATTTCACGTGAACAGTGTTTTAATTACCTTCCAGGATAAAAGGCAGCCTAATGTGTTAATTCAAGCTATAAGCTCTCTCCATTCCAAATTTCATCCAAATACGTCCAATCGTATCATCCGTATCGTATCTTGAATTCAAGTTCATGCACTGAAGAAACAAGTATCAATAGAAATTAACAAACTGCTTTTTAAAAGGTTATAAAACAAAATCATCATGAATATATTCCCATCGTCTTATCAACTTTACTTTAGCACGTTCTTTTCTAATAAGTTATACCAGGGGAGTTAAATAAGTTTATACAAAGAATATACAAAAACATATCAAAATTCATCTTGACATTTAAACTTTATCAAGCATTTTCAAATAAGATATTGTTGTAGTGAGCCATAAAAAATAAATAATGAAAAAAAGATAATACTTTTTATTCACCGCGCTGCTCCCATATTACTTTGCTTGCTACATGAATTGCTTAAGCGAATTCCCTTTTTTATAGAAAGATCTGTTTACGCTGTCTTATGAATCCGCCTCATGTTAAAAATGCAATTATTTTTTACGGCACCATAAAAGTCTGCCAAAAGAAAACTACGTAAAATATTGTAACCAAGCATAAATATTTTAAACGGAAACGGCGGATATTTACACAGAAGATTTTATTTAGATGGAGCTTTCTTCTGTGGGCACACAGCATCTCGAGTAATTTACTTTTTACCTTTAGTAACATTGATACGACTCAATAAAATGCTTCATTCATATGCACGCATTAATAAAAATTATTTTTACAGCCTTCATTTAGCACTTAAAGCAAAATTAAGTGACTATAAACGTAGGGTTAGGCTGCAACTCTTATATCTTGTGGTCTTTTTATGGGTTATTTTTGCATTAAATAACATATAGTTTATAGCGATTGTGTTATTGGAGTACATATAAAATAACTTTGAAGAAGCTAAAATTAAATTTCGAAGAAAACTTTAGTTAAATTTATCAAGTAGCAGAGGCGGAAAATTTGTATCAAATCAAAACTCGAGTCTGGATAGAATTTATTAACATTAACTATATTTCAGTAAAAGAAATTTACTTATCTACATTTTGTGCACTATATACAAGAAATAATATTCCTTAAATATAGGAATGTATTTCTAGAAATAGAGTTCATTTTTGTGAATGAGGAAATTACTCTATAACTTTCGATTAAATTTAAAGTGGGCAGTTCTAAAAGTACTATAAAAAACTGTCAGATTATAAATTTATTTTGACTTTGAGAAAAAATGGCTTTGGTTTAAAATAAATAGATGTAAAAAAAAGAAAAAAAGAAAATGAATATTTGTTTTTTCTTTTCTTAAGGTAAAAGAAGAAATTAAGGGAAAAAATATTTCTCTTTGAGTTGAAAACGTCCCCTTTGAACTCGTAATCTTTAATTAAGAATTGGGGCTCATATAGTAAGATTTTGATTACTGAAATGGTACTTTCGCGAACCGCATCACAAAGTCACAACAGCAAATGATCAAATGAGTTGGATTTGGTCTTGAATTAAGACTTTGAGCTTTAATATACATAGATATGTTCATTTTCTCTCTCTCTCTCTCTCTGTCTCTGTTTTTTTTATCTTTTATTGGAAAATTTCGGCATGTTTTAAAATCCAGATTTACCTTTTTTCTTCAAAAGATTTTTTTTAAATTTAGAATTACGGGTGTAGTTGTTTAGATCCAGATAGCCCCGGTATTAATAAAAACTGCATACTTTACAGGATTATTCACACGCAGTTGTGTATGAAAATAACATTTTGCAAAGCATTGTTTATACCAATATTTTTAATGCCACTGGACAGTAAGTAGTGAAATAGCCAAAAACCTAATCATGCGTATATAAGTTACAAACTTGATTCATTTCAATTCTTTTTAAGTTGTTATTGGTCTGCCATTAAGAATAATCTAATATTGTTATTCAGAGTCCAATTTAGCAAATCGCAAATATAGCTTTCAAAAGAAGTTCCTATAAAGTTAAGCTACATTCTGATTTTAATATGCAGTTCTACTTTTCAAAATAATTTGTAAACGTAACTTTTATGAGAAGGTTTTTCTTTGTAGTAGACATAAAATTTTAATAGTAAGTTGTAAAGAAGGTTATTTGGTTGGGCTGTTTTAAAATTACTTAGTTGCGTTGTGAGATGAAAATCCAGGTTCGATATGCACTTAGTTGCAGTAAAGAAAAAGACATTGAATGCTTAAAAATATTTATTTAAAAGATACTATTGAAACATTATCATAACGGGCGGTGGTGGCTCAGCGAAAATAAAAATACGTCCTATATGGACAGTGAAATTAAGGTGGAATAATTTAAAAATTACGCCAGCACAGAATTACACATTGGCGAGAACAATAACTTGGCTGAGATTAATAGCGCCAATTCCAGAGCAAACCTACAAGTTAATCCAATAAAATTACAATGACGTAATCGCGAGCAAATAATTTTAAAGTCGTCGCAGGGGAACAACTAAATAACTTACGCCAGCAGGATGCCAAGAGGAAACTCAAAAAGGCCGTTGATTTTGCAAACGGACGCAATATAATCTATTTTCAGCACACCGGTCTGAAGAGACGAAACAATTAAGAACAAAAAGAATAGTGCACACAGGGAAAAGTAAATATACAGATTTAAAAGCCGAAATGGCAGAAAATATGAGAACAGAAGTGATTTAGAATTCTTGAGTTTGGATAGATTACATTAAAGAAAGCCAAAGTAAATGATTATTAAATTAGATATTTGATCTTCATCACATAAGTACTTCACAAACATGGGTAAAATCAGTTGAAGATTTTGAATCACTCAAGAATTTCAGTGGATTGTTAAATTATTAGTAAAACTCACAAATAATTATATTTCTCTATTTTAGTTACGGAAGAGAATTATAAAAACGCTGTTTGTTGTTGTTGACGAGTACACAGTTGGACCTAAATTGGACCAAAGGTTGTCCACATAGCTTTGGCGATATCGAGGCAGTTAATACCATAAAGGTCAGCACGGGGATTATCGGTTATTAGTGGTTGTAATTTCGCTATAATGGCAGAACAAGCAAAGATATATTCTGGGGGTTCAGTTCAATACCAGGACAGTTCCTGCAAGTCTGATAAGTTCTGATGCCATCTCTCTGGATTTTCATCCCTCTATGGGGTTTCGTTCTGAATCTGGTAAATCTTTGCATAAGTTCTTTTTGTGTTTACTTCCTAGATTTGATATTTATTTTTTATGGTTCTTCAGTGAATTTCTGTTTTGCAACTGTGTTTATATCACTGAAAGTGACATGAGGGAAATAATCCTCTATTGAAATTCCTCGACTCCTTTTTCCAGACACTCCGCGCTCTCATTTTCATCAACACCAACATGCGCATCATTCTGCAGCTCTTTCATAATTAAAATATTTTAAAACATCAAAACAGTCCCAAAATGCTGTGAAACGCTTAAAATTTGAATTGTAGATACATGCTTAATATTGTAAATTCATACCAGCAACGCTGCACCAATTCAAATTACTGTCAAGTGCATCCGAACTAATTACAAAAATATGTAACTGTCCCTAAATATAATTTGACAACCCACTGAAAATAGGAAAAACTCCTGTCACAACTAAGCATTGTCATGTGCCTCAAAGTCTAAAATACCCATTGCATCAGAAAATGCATTCCATATTTATGCATGTCTGAATTATCAGAGCTCTAGTGAGTCACAGAACTTGAAACCATTATAAACGCCACTTACCATCTCAAGAGACATTCGACCATCCAGAAGCCCAGCAGCAAACACAGCTGGTGTCATTCTAAGTGATACGCTCTTTGCTGACAAAATTCTGCAGCATTACCCATAAGATAAGGAACGAAGAGTTCAGCAATTTTGTTCTTCAGCAAGTAAATATGTAGTATAATCAGCTGAAATTATGAATCCATGCTACTCGAGATTTCTTATAGCATTTCTGACTGATGTTTTTCAGTTATGATACTTCCAGCCCCAGCGTGGTCGAGTGAATAAGACGCTGAACATGGCAGACGGTTGAAGTGTGAAAGTCCAGCATTCTGGCCTATCGCGCAGTTGTCGATCTAATGGAACATCTTGTATGGAAGTATGAGTTTTGGTCAGTTTTCTTCAGGTGTGACGTGAATACGTGTTAGAAGCCCTTAAGAACTCCTTCGCCGAAGGCATCCCGTTTACTAGACAGATAGCCTTGCGTAGCTTTGCCTTAACACAACGTCAGTTATGATATTTCCAATTCAATTTTACATTATACAATGTTTTGATCTTCTCTGATGTTTGCGGGAGGTATTATTTCTGTTGGTTTAGATGATAGCTCTATTGTCTTTCTATTTTTGTACTATCTGCACAAATTGAAACGGACTCTTCAAAAATAAAGTATGTACATACACGATGTTCCAAAAAAACATTTTAACATGCTTTTTAGTTTTTTATCCATAAGAGATAAATAGGCATTGTAAACTCAAAAATTGTTCAAAATAATGTGAGAGAAAGGATTACAGCAAGATACAATTCCAATGTTTGCTTTATAAAAAAATGACACTTTTTAAATTTGTATACGACTGCCGTACAAAAAATTCCCAGTCAGTAAAATGTAATAAATAATCAGCAAAAACTGAAGGGCACCAATACAAAAATTAAAATAGCAGACCGTCTTCGGCATGCGGTGGTCATTGCTAGAACGTGTGAGTGTGAGAATGGCAAAAATTTCTGTGTTTATATAGTAAAAGTAGGGATTCACGATGGTATTTACGAGGGTCAATAGGAAAGCAGAGATTTAGATGCGGGTTTTATGAGGGCCAATGAAAAAGCAGAAAATTAAGGTAACTAAGAACAGAGGGATTTCTAACAATGAGAAAGGAATTGGGGGAAGCGAAAGTTTTTGTGGATAGTAAATGCTTCAAGAAAGTCCTTCCACTCGAATAATATCCACATAAACATAAATAGTCTTGTTATGTACACAATCCCCCGCCCCCCATGGAGATGTTTTGTTCGTTAACTTTCCTACGAAATCAAAACCGAAATTGTAATTTTTTTCAAGGGCGAGCACTTGCCCATCAGGAATTAGCCGCTACTAAGGCCCTACATAATGGACATTTTACAATGGGGGCACCCAGTTGACGACCAGCGTTACCCCCTATGGAGGGACGGACACGTTAGCACAGGGGGTTCAAGTTCAATATGGGATCGAACCCGGACCCAAGACGTGATAGAATAGTTCGTTATCCACTGCACCACCTGGGAGGCAATTGTAAACACACAATTTAGTCACTACACACATCTAATTTGTTCTACAGTAACAAAAACAAAACAAAATAAAAAACATATTTTAGACTTTTAACAAATTTCTTACGACATAGAAATTTTATTTATTTTGTTCTTTTTAAAGTATTCATTGTATAACATATCAAAGTACTTAAATTTAGTATTAGAAAAATTTATTCGAAAATCAAATACAATAAATCTTCTGAGTTACCTACCTGAAAAACTATTCACGCGCATTATTCCCGTAACCAGTCCAATTAAGAATTATAAACAAAACCTGTTTTTGAGACAAAAATCCTTGCTGTGGAAAAATGGTGTTATCAGTATTATTTAACATACAACGCACCTCAGCATACATGGCGGTAAGTAAGCTTATTAAAAATATACACCCCTTTTATATGCTCTGAAAGTGTGGAAACTTAAAATTACTGTGACAGCGTATCCTTTTAGTAGTATAAAGCCCAGTAGCAGACTCATCGTCAGGGTGTAAGGGGCAATTTATAACACCTGGGATCCACTCGTTTGCTGCCAAGTCAAAAGCACGTGCCTTGACGTGACGGAGATGAAATTTAGGCAATTAATTACGACACTTTTTAATTTCTGGGAAATGCATACCCCTTAAATTTGCCAGGAATAAAATGAACACGGATTATTACAAAGAGGTGCCTTTAAGCTGGAAGGAAAAAACAGTTTAAACGAAGAAGTTATACATAAAAAGAAGTGTTCTGTGACAGCCTATTTTGTTGGGATTATTCTAATTTATCCGTAAACTTTGTGTATGCGTGCTACTTTTTAATTTCTGGGAAATGCATACTCCTTAAATTGTCAGGAATAATATGAACACCAATTGTTACAAAGATGTGTATTAAAATTGGAGGGGAAAAACTGTTTAAATGAAAACGTTATACATAAGAGTGCTACAACAGTGCATTTTGTTGCGATTATTCTGATTCATGTATAAGTTTTGTACATGTGTATCATAGAATGTTTTTATAATGTTAACTATACATAAGTATATGTTATTTAAAAGTAAATAATGATATGCACACATAGCTAAAAAGATTTTATAACGTTCTGGTGAGAAAAATTGTCCCTAGATCTAATGTTCAATACTTTTTAGTAAAAGAAATTCAGCAATATAAGGAATTTTTTTTTAATCTGAATTTTGCTGTTTTTTATTTCTATACAGGATGTCTGAAGAAGTCCTTTAAATTCTCCATTCTCGCAATTTATGGTCGCAAGCATGCATTCTAAATTATAAAAATATTTCAAGGGTATTTTAAGTAACATATTATGTATATATATAATTACATTCTCACATAATGTTTAATTTATAACCTTGGCTAAAAAATGTGAATTAAGCAAATCAGTCATAGATGTTTAAAAAAAATTTTCAATAATTCTTTACAAGCACTTCACTGGACACTAGTTTAAATATAAATAAAAGTAAAATTTCATATTAAAAAAATTAAGCTGTAAATGTCGCTACCAAGGCTTGTCCTAAACTTCATACTTCAGTATTTGAAACTTTGTTTTAACGAATAGAAAAACTTTGAAACAAGAACAGCATTTATCTATTTCTTTTCACGAAATAATATAAGTATGTGAAAGTTTAGACATAAGGGGTGAAAAATCTATTTAAAATTTATCCCTAGAGGTAACTGTCATTACAAAGATGTGTAGGATTTTTTTTTTTCCAGTTGTTGTCCAGTAAAAGGCACTGCCATAGTTATTGACCTGTTAAAAGAACAGGACCACATGTCCTTACAAGCAGACTATGTCTGTTTTAGTTTACGTAAACAAGCATTATTTTAATTTGTTGATTTTCCCCCCCAAATTTATAGCGAGTGTATTTATTAAGTATCATTACCAAGTTCATTATTACTGAAATACGTAATTAATAAATTTATATTGGTTGTAGGATTTATGAAGAGCTATGGCACTACATTCAAAGTAAATATTGCATTGGCTTTTAGTTGTTACAATTTAGCCTTAAATAGGCTTAACTTTAAAAAATATCTTTACCAAGGCGTTCTGAAAACATGAAAATGAATTTTAAGGGCAGAGTTTTAAAGAAGGGATAGTTTTAGACTCTTTTTAAAAAATGAATTACTGTTCCTTAGTTGCTATTGTGAGCATTTTATTATAAGGGACTAATTTTGGCTTGTATAATTAAGTTATTATTATAGTCACAAATGCCATTACCATTTTTCAATGAAAGATTGAATTTTTAATTAAAACCAGTAACATAGCCAAGATTTTTATCTCTGTAGGGAATAAAAGTCAAAAAAGAAGAAAATTGGTTTTTTTTTTGTGAGTCTGTACTCTAATTTCGGGAAATATGGATCCCTAATCCAACCCCTTAGCTAACCCACTGGTTAAACCTATAATTAAGGCAAACGATCTCTGCTGGTAATTTTTTTCATGATACCATATATAGATAATTTCGTTAACATAAACAAAGTGGGAATTAAAGCAATTTTTTTTGCGTTTTTTTAATCAAAATTGCACATTTTGAGAGAATGGCCTTTAATGAAGCAAACAGTGATGTTAAATACCTTCATTCAGATAAAACATTTTTTATTCGATCTCGCTGTTCCTAAAGCTATATTTAGTACTCATGTACAAATGTAACAATTGTTCTTTTAATAATATATTAAAAAACGTTTCACTTTTGTGCTAATTTACATGAACTATACTACTTACTTAGTTATAATATAGAATTAAAGTACTTAGTTGGAATGTTAATTTCAAAGTAATTTCCATTTAGATATTGCTAATAGGATATATTGGCATTCAAAAATTTTAATGAGTTTGCTATGTTAAATTATAACCATAAAATTTTGATTACAAGAAAAAAAAAATGAATATGTGATTATGATATGCTTACATTCAAATGCAAATTTGCGTGATGCTCTTACATTTTAAATTTTATAGAGCGCCTATTAACATAAAACAAATTTTAAATAAAAGCAAAATAAATTAACGCTTTGTGAACAATTTTTGTTTAAAGCTACATTCAATCTTTTATTTATTTATTTAAGCTTGATGGAGCATAAATTTTACAGCGATGTATTGATTTTCACTTTAAAACAATTTATTGCCAATAAAATCGAAAAAAAAGAGCTAAACAGAGAATTCTTAAATCTGCATAATTATATATTTATGCATTTTCTGAAAGAATGCATTAAAAAAATAATAAAAAGTTTGAATAAGTCTTATCGAAAGTATACTTCAGAGAAAGCATACAAAACAAAAGCTACAAAATAAAATATACAATATCGAGAAAAAGCCCCTCTTTACATTAATCTAAACCACTTCAGAATTTATGCTTTAGTCATTATTTCACCTTTGTTTAGCACATAAATTAATTTCATTAAGTTTAAGGGACAAAGGAAAATAGAAGGAATTTGAAAAACAAACGTTAAGGCGTACGAGCTTTAAAATTATAGTTCATCCACTTTTCTTAAAAGTATTTTCTTTGGAATTTTATGAACTAAATTAAAAGTTAACCGTGCGCAAGGAATTTTCTAGAGATAAACACAAATGAGCAACATCTTTTATTCTGCGGAAACAAATATATATGTGGTAGAATACAGATTACGTTTCAAGCAGCGGTTTGGACAACGGCAATTTATAACACGTGGGACATGCGCCTCATTAAGCCTTGAGGGGTGGGGTTGGGGGTAGATAATGCATGCAGCTTCTACTAACTTGCCCCAAGAATACACAACGTATGTTTTACATGTAAAAATATTGCATCAAATTAAAGTTTGGTGGATACCTCGCCGATATCACGTTTCATATTATTCTGGTTCTTTTTTACCGCACCATTTAAAATTCGCCACGTTAATTACGCACCTTAATCATAGCTTTACGGGCACGTCAGATTTCCACACAGCACTTTGTTAAAAATATAATTTGAGCAATTGATCTTAATTAATATATACATAGCTGCCAAATTTTATGCTTTTTTCGGAAGATTATCCACCACAATTTTCAAACAGTTTTATTTTATATTAAAATTTTGGTATTATTTTAAGCTCGAATTACTAAATTAAAATCAGTGGGGAAAAATCTTTTGCTTTGAAACTTCAGCTATCTACCCTTTTCAATGTCTTATATACTCAACCATAGCAAGGCTTTTAATTGTCAATTAATATTTATTTGTATTTATGCTCATTGAAGAAATGTGAAAGTACAATATATAGTTTCGAAATACCATATTAAAAAAAGTTAGTAATAAATTATTTTTTTAATTAAACATTGGAAAATAGAGAACCTGTGCACCCAGAACTTTTGTAAAATTTCTGTTTTGGAAATGTTATAATTTTTCCAATTTATCCTTATGGAAACATTACAAGTAAACATCTACAAGTAAGCACATCTTACAAGTAAACAACCATTTATTTTTTGACATAAAATATCCATTCTGAGATACAACTTAAGAAACCCACTTTTCATATTGACGTTTCCTACATCTGATATGTTTCTCACTCCATGTTTCAGCGCTTTGAAAATATTAAACCATGAAAAATGCACAGAAACGTGCGAAAGACGACCACGGATATTTTTCGTATATCATAAGTAAGCACGTCCTCGCTTTTCAGGAGATTCCAAAGAAATAATTCGTTGTCTGTATTTTGCAGGGAAAAACTCGTAAAATCTGGCCAGTAGCTTTCGAATTTTTGTTCTCTGAGGAGGTAACTATCTATTGATACAAATATACCACGTAAATCAAAACAATTCGATCAGCACAAAAGTACTGACTTGAGTAAGATTTTTTGAGGGGTTCTGCACAAGCCTCATCCACAGTGTAAGCGTTATGGTTGAAATGGTCAATCAACATCTGCTGACGTCACTGAAACTGACAATCACGTTCTTTGTAAACACCGAGTGTGCAATGTGATCACACGATCTTTCATTGTCTTCCAAAAATAAACGGAAGTTGGAAGGGATTTGTTATTTAGGTTGTGCTTGGTTGTGTACAGGAGTAGGAAGTTTTATCTGATATTAAAAATAATCTTATTAAAAATTTTTAAAAAAGGTTCTGTGGTTTAATGCATCAAGTATCATTATAAGACAGCTGTAGTAGTTAATCATATTGTTTAGTTAATTTATATAATTCAAAACTACACACTCCATTGCTTTTACTATAGATAGTTAACATAGTTTGGTTAATTTTAATAGCATTTATGAATATTACAATTTATATAAAAGTTTAGGTAATTATTAATTCTCAGGATTAATTTTTGATTATTTCTTTCTTGGGTTCGGAAACACTATATGTCTCACTTATTTTCCTCGTATTGGCATCATTTGGAGAGCCCCATATGAGTCATTTTTCTTTCTTAGAGATGCTTTCTGTAGCGGGATAGGCCCCCCAAGTGGACTTTTTAAACCTTTCGCTAAGCCACTTACGGAAATCCTGCTATTCTTGTGTTTATATTTACAATCTGCTGCGTGCGGCTTCTAGTGAGAGTCGTAGCGATCGAAAATATTTTCATTTTCCATTCCATAAATCTTATTTCTTACACTTCTGTTCTAAATCATGTGTAAGGTCACTGCCTTTCTGTTTTATGGAGGTATGACAATATTTTTCAGTCATAAATGGAGAGTGGTTCACATATTTTTTACATAAATTATAAGAATATGTTCAAAAAAATGAGTGTGTTTTCGAAAAATATTAACTTGTGGGGATTTTGAAATAAGATTTCCAATTCGGTCATTTTTCAAATGTGAAATGGCCGAATAAAAATAAATAAAGGATTTCATCATTTAGATCAACAAAAAACTATCTATTTGAAAAGATATTTTTTCGAAAATTGAAACTCTGCCGAGGAAGCAAAATATAATTATTAAAGCAAATTGAAGATAAACGAATCGATTATAAATCCTGCTTACCAATTTCATTTCTTTATCAAATTGTCTTGTTGAAGAAGATTTCTCTTTTTACAAATAGTTAATTTGAAAAGAATTAAGTTCTTAAAACCCGGTAATATAATTTCAAGTTTCCGGAGAAAAACTTTCTCGTTCTGAAAGTGATTTACTCTACAAACAAGCGACGCATACAGATTTTTTTTTTTTTTTTTTAACGAGAATGTTAAATGTGGTTTGCTCTGTTGCCTTTTTTCTTCTTTCTTTTAACTTGTAATACTTCAATCAAAGATTCAGGATAACTTTTCTTAATCCATTTCTCAGGGGAGATAATTAGAGGTAATGGGCTTTTTTTTTAATTGGGGAAACTTTAGTTTCAACTTGCATCAAAGTATCTTAAAATGAAATGATTTAGGGATATAAAATAGACGCGACCATTAAATAATAATGTTTTTATCTTATTGCTATTAAATTGGGAATTTTATTTTAGAAAAACATTGTGATCTTACATTAAAAATCGCACTTATTTAAATTTCAGACGATTAAACCCTTATAATGTTAAATATTAGTATCATTTAATGAAAAAGGGCTTTGTTTTTTTTTTTAAGATATCCTAATTTCAGAAAAATAAGAGAATATCTTCTAGGTTTCCAGAATTTATATTTTTCTTTACATAATCAGAAAAAATAATATTTATGATTTCGGTTTGTCTGTCTGTCCGTTCGTGCTCTAACTCCCATAAATATGTATCAATTACTACGAAATGTATCTATGTTATTCCTCTGTACTATGCCATATATTCTATTGAAAATCCTGCATGTAGCGTTTATAGTTCTTCTACAGGAGGACCCAAAAGATTTCCAATACATCAAGCTCTATGGACGCAGTTATAGAAATATTTGGCTGTTTCAAATGATACCAAAATTCATAAGGATTACAAGATAAAGATCTCCATCGAAAATAGTGGCTGTATCATTAATAGTTGTTCTACAGGCGTACTCAAAATAATTCCAATACATTACAGTCAGGGGCAGTTAAGATTAATCTATTTCAAGCGCGATGCAATAAGTTTTTAAGTAATGCTGATAAAAGTTCACTCTTCAGTTGAACGATGGAAAAACACATAAAGCTCTTTTACAGGGTTTAAAAAAATTACGTTTACGGTTATAATACAACTAATTTTTTTGAGATTATATCCGAAATCTCGCCAAATTTAAGCACAATACATCGCCAAATTTTGCGCAAAAGTATTGTTGTATTGGAAATTGTTTTATAATTCATGCGTGTAGCATTATTTATCTTTTTATTTATTTATTTATTTTTAATTGCTAAACAATAATTAGTTTGAGAAGTGTACTCAAAAGTTCACACCCAAATAAAACTAACATTTTTTTTCCTCAATAGCTACTTAAATGGCTGTGCAACCAAATTTTCCATCACTACGTGAAAGTAAAAAGAAATATCCCTCAATAAGACGAAACCAGCCAACCAACTAACTCACATGCACGATGCAGCATTCAAGAACTGAATTTGCACTACGGTTTCGCTGTTGAAGTATCCTGCATGATTCTTTATCCTGAACGTTGCAATGGCAATTCATATGGATGAACTTAGTTCATCAGGAAACTAGTGCTGTATTTCTCTGAATTAACTTTCATATCAGATGAAAGTTTAGCAAGAAGCACTAATTCCGCTGTTTCATAGAAATAATTTTTCCGTTAATGGGCGTGTATTTGATCAGGTTTCAGAATGCTTTATGAAGGGCGGAATGACCCAACATGAGCGTAATTGAGTATTAAACAAATACCCGGTATTAAACAAATACCGGTGACGTCCATGTGCATATATACGTTCACTACAAATCTCAAACTAGCTACGAAAAGAAATTACACTTTTAAGATCGCAGCATTTCCCAAGACTTAATTTTTCTTTTTTTTCTAGTATAGCTAAATTTTAGATATAGTTTTAATTTGTTATTATCACAAAGTAGTTCATGCTTTAACAGAATAGGTAATGAATAACAAGAAAATTATAAACAAAACAAAAAAACTGGTGTTAACCTTTTGATGCTCAACCATTTTTACATCGATATTGAAGGCCGAGTGGATATACTGCACAACAGTGAAAAAGTGCAGCCGTTGCCATCACTCGATTTAACTACCAGAAGCATGGCGGTCAACATGAGGAGCGCAAGTTGGCTGGTTGTGCAGCCGCAAAGTTCTTTAGCTCTGAGGCACGCGATTGACGACTCAATCGACCACCCTTGTTGCTGGTAGTTAAACGACCTACGGAAACGGCTGCACTTTTTCAAAATGGGGGCCATATAATCTTTCTTTTTTTCGATTAGCAGTAAAAACGCTCTAATAACATGGTTTCATGACGCGATCATCCCACGTTAAAAAGTTTGTAATTAATTAAAAACTTTGTGAAATAGCACAGATGAAAAAAAAAAAAAACATTTGAAAATACAATCGTTTCGGGTGGCACGAAATATATACCCATTTTCATGTGCAAAAGAGTGCCACTAGTCAGACCGTACAGGCACAAAAGTTAGAACTGTTCTAACATTTCAAATTTTATTGCGTTACCAATTTACACTTTACCTCACAACACTCGAATAAGAAAATATTAAGAAGGGGAAAAATATTATTTTGAATAATTCTATTTTTTCTAAACACATTTTCGCTTTTACGGAAAGTAGCTCGACAAAATTACAAACGTGCTTAATATATTTTTAATTTTTAGTACTTTTTTTTAGTCAATCAGAATAATCCAATCACATCTAAGAAAACGAAATTTGTCAGTGCAGGATCGGTTTTTCATTTTAAAACTCACATCACAGATGTGATTGCATTTTTATTTTAAATTTCAAATTCCGGTCATATTAAAATGAGGAAATTTACAAGCGCCTTATGAGAGGGAAATGAATCTGACTGAACACAGGAATAAAATCCTATGAGAGCTGCAGTTTGTTTTAAAACTCTAATTAGATTCCAGAACAGAGAGGAGCAGTAATATAGCTTAATTAGATTTAAATTTCATTTCCTGTGTTTGTTTTTTTAAGAGTTAATAAAAGGACTTTTGTAATATTCGGAAGACGAAATAGAGACAATTTGAAATGGATGAATGTCTCTAAAACTGCCATTGACCGTAATGTGTTGGAATTATTTTGATTATTCCTGTAGAAGAACTATAAATGATAAAGACACTTTTTTCGATGGAGAGATTCATTTTGTAATCCTTAACAACATGTATTACTTTTGATTCGTTTGAAATAACTTATATTTCTAAAATTTCTACCGATAGAGCGTAATATATGGAAAACTTTTGAGTGGCCCTGTAAATAAATTATCCAGTCGATTAGAACCAAAAAGGGAGCTGCATAACTAGATGTTACAAAAATCCTTAATGTTAAATTTCAACATTCTAGATCTAATAGTTTTTGAGGTACGCGAGTTACATACATACGTACATATGTAGATTCATACGTACGTACGTACAGACGTCAGGAAAAACTGGTCAAAATGGACTTACAGTCGGTCAAAATGAATTGTACATGCATTTATGTGAACATACATACATGCGTATGATGAGATGTCTCACAAAAGAACTTAAAAGTAAATTTAGAGGAAGTCAAAATTTGGATACCGAAATTTTTCGCTATCACATTACTTCTTTTTACTTCGAACAAGGAAGTAAAAAGGATTACACACCCCTAGGAAAACTTCTCTGTAAGATACTAATTTTAGGAAATTTCAAGTGATCTTGAGCTCTACTTTAAGCATCCGCTATTTATGTGATATTGCAGAACAAGTTCTGTAATAAGAGTCTGAGAAGTTCTGAGAATCAGAGAATTCTCAGATCAGAGAATTTCTTAAGTCTGAGAAGTTCCTCAGATATTAGATTCATAATGTGTTAAACATAGTTAATAGCATTTTAAACTTGAAGGAGCTATTTCTGTCCCTTAACATGATAATTTGCAAAATTTCAACAAAACTTTTACGTGGCATTCTCAATAAAAGCGTCATAAAAATTTAAAACCGATCTTTTGCATATTGAACAATAAAATACTTTAAACTAAATTATTATCAAACCATAAATATGATATTATACAAAGGGCATTCCATAAAAACTGAGAATAAAATCATCAAAAATCAAGAAATATATTTTCAGCAAAAAAATACACCATTCTTTTTCAAAATACCTTCCGTCAGATGATATGCAACGGTCCCATCGTTCAACCCACTTTTTAAAACGAGTACAGAAGCCCTTTTCTGGTAGCTGCTTCAAAGAACCCTACACTGCTGAAATAACTTCAGAATCTGTGTTAAATTTTCTGCCACGGAGCTTCTCCCTCAACGTCGGAAACAGCCAGAAATCGCATGGTGCGAGATCTGGACTTTAAAGGGGATGTGGCATGATTTTAATATTGCATTCACTAAGATATTGCTGAACAGAAGTAGCGATATGCAGGCGAGCATTATCGTGATGTAATGTCCAATTCCCTACCAGTTCATCTCCATTTCTGTAGGGCAAATAAAACAGTTCTTTAAACAAGCACGGAACTAGGAAAATAAAATCGTCTGCTTCGTTTGGAATTTTATATAAACATACAGTTAACAGTTTGAAAAAATCGCCTGCAGTTCTATTTTTTAGTTTCGCGGTATTGCCACTACGTAAAAAATAACTCTCAGTTTTTATGGAAAGCCCTTTGTATATATATATTAAAAAAAGAAAAGCACTAACAGAAGCACGTTAAAAAAGTTTTTTTTTTTTTTTTAAGTAATGAAGACAATTTATATAATTTTCGCTAAAATAAACAATTCTGCTGACGAATTTTAGTCCAGTTAATGTGCAAAAATAAATTCAAAGGAAAAAAAGGATTATATTTCGTTTAAAAGACTATCAAAAAGTAAGGGAAATGCGCGTTTAAAATATGAACATTTTGCTTAATGAATAAATATTTGAGAGAAAATTCCCAAAAGATCTGTACACTATATCTTTCCTTAATTATCCTATTCCGCACGGTTCAAAAACAATTTTTTTTTTTCAGATTCAAAATGCATATGAAAATTTACAAATTCGATTTCCTTTTACAATAAATTATATTTTTTCCAGAAATTGCATTGGTTCGTTCTGAACAGTCATTTTTTGTCGGTGCAAAGGGTTTTAAATGCTGAACGATCTAACGGAGAATTTAAAAATTACCATTATATGCAAGCAAATAAATTTTCAAGATATCTAGTTTTAAAATACAGAACATAATATCTTCAAAATGCAATTTGTTCGGAACGTTAATTAGATAGAACTTTTAAATTTTCTTTAGATAACTGAATCAAGGTTTTCTTTTTTTTTTTTTTTTTTTTTTTTTTTTTCGTTTTCGCCGACACAATTTTTTGTTGAGGAAAACAAATTCGTAAGTACGGATTTGTTTCTAAGCATGCATCAAACACAATACTTCAGATATTCCCCAGTAATACGTAGAAAAAGAAAATTATATTGAGAATTCACCAAGATTTTCCTGATTGACATCAATAATTTATTTGGCGTTATCTTAATGAAGCAGTTTTGTTGAGTGACATCAGTAGTTTGGTTGACATTATTTTAATCGAGTAATTTTGTTGATTCACAGCTATAGTTGATTGGTGTTATCTTAATCGAGTAATTCTGTCATATTAACAAAATATTTGGTTGAATCATCAAGCATTTTGCTCTTCCAACAAAATAACACCAAAAAATTTATTGATTTTACATGGCTTTCAGGTGTCTTAAAAAAGGTGCAAAAGAGTTTTCGCACATAGACAGTTAGTACGTAAGTTTAATATCCTTCCCCCATTGAACTTATGCTCAGTCTGCATTTCCTTCTTTCTACACTGTTGCTTTCCAACTTTAATATTTGAATGCCCCCTAGACAAGAACAGTGAATTTATCACGTTATTTTTTCACAAAGTCATGAGCAAACAGTTAAACAATGAATTCTTTTTTTTTTATAAAGATGAAAAAAATGTCTCAATGCATAAAAAGCTGTGTAGAAAAGGTTGTGCTTCAGTAAAAAGCTGGGATTCAGTTAAAATAAATGCTTTTAATCACAAAGTAGTCATCTTTAGAAAAACATAAAAAGAAATCTTCAAATCAGTATGATAGACATTTTTTTTTCTAAATTACTCCAATTTTTCAATATTTTTTAATAATGTAGTACATTTCTTAAAACTGTAAATTTTTCAGTTCGATCTATAAGAGCTACTAATTTCATTTTAAACACTTAAATTATATGATAAATATTTAATGTTACGAAGACAAAGTTTTTGTATATACGATGAAAATGGCTTGCACTATAGTTTTAGCGCTGTTAATTGTATTCGGAAGAAAACAATGGTAGTTATAACTAAGCTTTTTACAAGAAAGTGCAACGAGTATTCATTGTTATGTGTTTAGTGTGTTCCATAAAAGACCATTCATCATGCCAAAAGTACAGCAATCGTCATTATTCATTGTGCCAATTGAATTACAGCTTTATAAACCAGTCAGGCAAAATATGAGGAGGATTTGCGTCACGTCCATTACTTTGTTTACACAGATGTCTTAACCATTACATTCAGAGACAAAAACGTTCAATATTCTAAGACGTCTAGAAGTTCATTTCCAATGAAGTTCAAAACTAGAGGTGATCCGGATACTTGAATCGGAACAAGATTCCGAATCGATTTTATCTATTCCACTCATAGCGGAACTTTTAATGGCTTTTTAGCGAACAAACATTCACCCCCCCCCCCTAACAAGGTTTTTCTAAGGGGTGCATTTTGCTTTATTATACACTTTAAATAGGTAAAATGTTTTTTTCCAGCTTATACCCTCACAAAATTTTTATATTGGCTTAGACTAAAATTTTGCTCTGTGGCACATTTTTTAGGTGAAATAAGCTTTTTTTCAAAACTTAGCCCGTCCCAAAAAAATGTCTGGATCCGCAACTTTATCCATCGAATCTTTAGGTTTTAAACAAAATCGAGACTTGTTTAAACGATCGACAGTTATTCATAAGTAGAGCATATTTGTAGGGACGATCATAATATTTTCATGAACTGTTACTTTAAGTTGACCATGTTACGATATCAACAAATATTGCTAATAACAAGTTTTTTTAAAAATATAATTATTATTATTTTTTAGTATTCACTGAACAATAATCACAAAAATCATTAAAATTGAAAACAAAAATAAAAAAATTTCTATTTTAATATTTGAATCTCTCTTTCCATTGTAGACTGAGTAACCTTTCAGTCCATTGATTTAAAAGAAAATAGATAAATCCACACGATTAATTAGTTACGATTTTAGTAATTTAATATCCCTGTGCATTGTGGAGTCAGTGGAGATGAGCTCGCTGATTCACTGGCCAAAAATGTGATTTGAAGCTGAAAATGTCTGCTTCCAATGTCTCTTATGGGGAAATAAAGCACATTATAAAAAATACAGTGTCCCGGGAGTTCTAAAATATCCTCGCTAACAGAACATCCCAAAAGCCTTGGAAAAGCAAAATTTTAGTTGTTCCAAAATGGTCCAGATGTAAGATGATGGCAGGTTCAGGATCACCACTGCCCATGACTGCGTCCTGAAACACTTACACCGCCTCAAGATTAGATCCCAGTCTTTTCTGTAGACGGGCCTACCATGGCCGAGTGCGTAAGACACTGAAAATGGTAGATGGACGAAGCATGAAGCTCCATCCGTTCATGTGCATAATTTTCCATCTCGCATTATCCTCTTCGTTCCAGACGTCCAAATATGTGGACCTTATTATTTCCACTGTTAACCCTTTGAGGCGCAACCCTTTCCCAATGCTGAAAAAAGGAGAGCCGTTGCCATCGCTCGACTTAACTACCAGCAAGATGGCGGACGATCGAAACGTCCATCACGTGCCACAGGTCTAGAGACCCTTTTTTTGACGCAGCTGCCTTTTCAGCATTGGGCAATCTGTTCTCCAGCTGTTCTCGCATTCTTCCATTTTTCAGCAGATGTCAGTGCTGTTAAAAATAATCGTGACATTTTTTTACGAGAAATGACGTGCTAAAAAGTAAAGGATTCTCGTGGAGCTATGTCACCCGCAACTATTTTTATAGAAATCAAATTTATTCTTCGTGACTGGAAACAGTCAAAACGTCAGACTTTGGTGTTCCCAGAGCGGGAACACTGCACGTTAAAGGGTTAAAGCGATTCTTCAACATTTTTTGTAGTTATGTACTTATGCGTCGATGCTTTAATTTCGAATAAATGATTTTAACGCATGTGAAATTTTATTCCTGTTTGCTGTTACACAAATGAATATTTGAATGTTATTGAAATTTCCTAGGTTGAACTTTTGAATATTTTCAGCTTTTTTCAAAATTCGTACAGCTAAAAAGAAACTGTAGGACATCATTTACCCTCAAAAGTGTTGACAGTCTTTTTTATGGGTGATGACAACATTTTACTACTGAAACAGAGATTGAGAATCTGGCTGTTGTTTGAAAAATTATTTAAAAATGCGCTTTCTACATGTCACTTTTAAATGTAATAGGTTTTTTTAAGACAATTATGACATTGCTCTTTAATTTGAGATGTGTGATTCTTGTCGGGTCTGAAGAGGTTATAACTGAAAGGGCAAATTATCTGTTGTAGTACGTGCAGGGTGTTTCAAAACTTGATTCAAAATTTCTAGGAAAGTTAATGGATACAAAAAGTCTGAGAACGATACAGTTAAGTAGAGTTAAAATCGATCCTAACATGCACTCATCAATAGTCACTTAAAAATAAATATTAAACCTTTATAGAAATTTCCTATCTTTGTGCCATAGACAAGTTTGTCTTGAAAACTGTGTCATTCAAAAACAAATATACAATTCCTAAATTATTATTTTTTGAGGCTTTTGACAGACAAAAACTTATTTTTTTTTCTTCCCAACAGCATGGTATGAAATTTGCCTGACGCATGTCTTTGACCCCACACTGATAGGTCATTCTGGGTGGTTTTAGTATGCCCTACATTTTTTTAGAAAATTTCAACGGAAGCCATGAAATACCTCAATTAACTACATACATATTATTAACAGTTTCATAAATTTGAAAGATTAGTTTCTCAAAACATTTTAGTCCGAACATATATAAATTTGCATGGAACATTGGATCTCTTTCCACATCCTGTTACATTACTGAACAAACTGTAGAATGGAATTAAAAAAAAAAGATATAACTAAAAAGGGAAGAAACACAACGGAAATATTTCATATACCTGCTAAGCAAATAGCTTATCAAAATTTCTGATTCAAAGGAATTCATTTTGAGATACATAAATTACTAAATTCGACTTTCGTCTTGATATAATCAATCACTTTCTCTTTTTTTCCGCACAAAAATAATACACGCGATTCTCTTTGCATCCGTGAAGTTGATGGAATCTTCGATAAAGCGAGCTGGACGAGAAAGAATGGGTTTGCCATTGTCTACCAAGTAGCGTTTCGTACCACTCACTACATTGTATGTGAGGATATAAAATGGAAAAAAAAAAAACAGCATTCCATAGTTCACAGTAGCTGAACTAATTCCTGCGAAGTTACTTAATAATTCCCATTGTTTTACTTACAGCCTTTCTGGAATTCGTAACAAATACTTTAGAACAGGGTTTCTTTAACTTTTTGACGTGGGGACCCCATAATATTTACGAGAATTTTATGGAACCCCATGAGCAGTGTGCAAATCGGACACAAGCGTAAGTGAAACTGTGAGTTTCTTCACTTGTACTGAAATATTGTTGCACTTTTAGATCATTAACTTTAATTTTGGCTTAGAACAATGTGAAAATTTTCAATAAAAAACTTCAAAATAAATTCAGTTACTTGGGTAAATTCAAACTTAGTCTGTCCATTGAGTGTAACCACTTTGAAGCTTTTTTTTTTTCCAATGTAAAGGCAAGTATAACAAGGAACAAGAACAGGGAAGAATAATAATTTTAAAAAAAAGAATGAACGAAGCTATTGCCTTAGACATTCTCTCGCTCTCCAATATAGAGAGGTCTCTGTGCAGCATCCACGAAGTGCACTACAGCGACTTAGATGGGCTCAATTCATATTACCCCTTAGGTCACATAGTGGGCAAAAAGGGGGTCATAGATTCCGATTCGGAGTAGATGTTCGGTCAGGCAATCATGTCCAGTTAGTAAACGAAAAGAAGCTACTGGACCAGGGCGTGGAAACTCTGGTAGACATAAGAGATCCTTAAGTTTCCATTGTATTGTTTGTATGTTATCGAGAAGTATCCGCTGGAATTTTTGTCTAAAAGTTTGTTTTATGTTATGTTTTACGGTGCGAAATATTATGTCTGTGGAAGTTGGTTGTATAAGCATTGCATCTTTTCATGCAAGGAAATCTGTTTGTACATTTCCAAAGATACCGCTGTGCCCAGGGATTCACTGTATTATAACTTTCTTATTCTTTTGTAGTAAGCATCTAATAGGATATCGACACTGTTGAACTTCATTTGAAATAGGATTTTCTAAAGAACTAATTGCCTGGATCGCTGCTTTCGAGTCTGAAAGCAGGACCACATTCTCGAACTTGAAATGTTGGGTCACCAATTGCTTCAGGGCAATTCCAATGGTCTCCGCCTCTCCATCAAAGGCATTTCGATTTTTTACAGCAGAGGCATAGAATGAAAAAAGGTTAAATTGACGCCTGAGCCTGCAGACTCAAGGTAGCTGCAATAAGATCCATCTAAATATACATGTGGTCATTTAGGTTCTGGGTATTTTGTATTTATGGTTTCCAAAGCAAGGCATTTTAACACTTTTGCAGATGTATCGCTCTTGGTGACCTCATTAGTTAAGTTAAGGTGTATCTCAAGTTGGATCACTGTAAGGGGTTGTTTGGAGGCGTTATTTCTTGGACCCTTTCAATTAAACTACAGCTCTCTCTAATCAAGCTGATTTTCTGTAGGAAGCCACACTGGGTCTTCATGTGTCTGATCTTGTCTTGGTAATTGGTCCAGAATGGAACTCCTATGCGAAAATGTTTTTCAAACAGGATGACAGCCTTGGAAGGTCACTACAGAGAAAACCAAATTACTTCTAACAACGCATATGCCAGGATTAAGTATCAATGAGAAGGGTGTGACTGTTTATTTTTAATTATATTATCAAATCTTGTGTGGCAAACATGCATACATGCAAACATGTATAACATGTACAAATGCAAAATACACAAATATGATATTTTCAAGAACTTTTAGAAAATATTGTAAAACTATGACAGTGATTCTTTGCAGTTAAATACGAACAATAAAAAAAGTAAAAAATATTTATCATAATTCGGTTGTGTCCTTTTGGATCTAACAACCAATTAATTCTGCATCAGTCAGGTTTATCTGAATCTAACGTTAATTGTAAATCACTTAATCAAATTGTGTGCTTATTTCTAACTTTTTAGGCGAAATACTGACACCATATTTTCATAAACAACCAATGAGGAATGTGGCGTAAATTTTTATTTAAATTATCAAAGTGATAAGTCGCACCGCTTTGAGAGAATTCCAGACTCCTTAAAGTGTTTTCTTGCAAAGTGTCGTCCCCGTACCCAATAATGCATTTAATGTGCCGTTTTCTGCCAAAGTAAGAAAAGCAACGCGAGCAATTAAAGGGATAATGGTCTTGACATTACCAAAAATCCGCAAAAAAATCCGAAGTTTTTGAAATGTATTAATATTTTATGATTTTTATCTGAGTATATATGATTTATATCTGAAGCAAAAAACCGCATGTTTCTAACCTACTTAGTAAAAATGGTATAAGTATCTCATAAATGGCCCTTTAAATGTCCGAGAAATGCCTTTTGTGTAAAATGAATAGTTTTCGCAGTTCTGTGTCTTTAAAATGTCCCTTGCGACACAATTTTTGAAGAAATCTTATAAAATTCATTATAGAGATTCAAGATACATATAAAAATAAATTTTCTAATCCGTTTTAATTTTGGTGGCCATTAAGTTCATAAAAAGTCAATATAAGTTTTAAAATTGTTAAAATTTTGTGAAAATTCAGTATCAAAGCATAAAAATATTTCCTAAAGTTTTAGTTTTCAATGAATCTCTAAATTAATAAGAAAATTTGTTCGGAATGCATTTTTGAATAATAGCAAGGTGAAATTGAAGGAAAAAATTAAAAATTGGAGCACAAGGACATTTTTTAAAAACTCAGTCTTTTTTATTTATATTTAAAAAATTACTTTTTAAAAGTTTTAAAAGTATTTAATATTGTCATACTTAATGCATATATTCATAATTTTTGTCCCAAAAAAAAACTTTATATAATGTCCACCGTCTCCTGTACTTTTTTTTCCCGGATTCAAAATATTATCTACACAAAGCTTGAACTTTTGAGATACGGTATTTTTAACGAAATACCGAAAATAAATTCATGCACGCAAATATGATTGACAGCGAATGTTTGTCTTTCAAACTCACCTTCACCAAGTATTAAAATACAAACCAAATGTCTTGGTTAATTTCATAAATGAAATACAGCATTCAATAATAATACATTCAAAGTTTAAAAATTTCACACGTTTCTTTCAAACTTCGTGCTTTTCAAAAAATTAATTAGTAATTCACAAAACTGAAATAGAAAATTTAGTATTACACTCGCGATTATCAAGCGCTGTCGCGTCAGCAAATGTGCTAAGTTCAAATAGCTGGAAGTACTTTTTTACATATTTTATTGCCATACGCTGAATTTGTAAGTTTACGTCTGTTATAGTTTGAATTGAAGTACATTAGGGGAAAAAAAAGATAAACAAAGCTTTCAGTAACGACAGTAACGAAAAAGATATTCTCTTGCATCTCTAAGTCAATTCTTTAATCCCCTGAACGACTGAGATGTAAACTTCGTTTCAGTGATTTCCAGTTTTTTCACAGCAAAGCATTTTTTTTTTTTTTGGTAATTAAATATGCTCACCAGGAAATATTTTTCAACTTCAAAGTTTGAAAGATTTTGGACTTAGAGTTACGAAGTAGTAATAAAAAACAGGAATAATTAAGAACTGATCAATTTCACGTTAAAAAAGAGCTCTCAAATTTTTCCCCCCAAATTTAGAGGAATTGCTCTGGTTCTACTTAAATGATATTTAAAAAAATTTTTAAATCCCGAAAACTGCCGAACAAATCTGATTTTTTAAAATATGTAAGTCTGTATTATTTATACACCTGACTAATCAATTACATTACATTAAAAGTATTATACCAGTACATAAATGAATGAGATTCCAGGAAGTTTTACACCATAAAAATAAAAGTTTATTTTTTTCCTTGATTAAACATGTATTAACTTTTTAACATAAATGTAAAACATCGATTTTTAAAAATTAGCATTAATTATCGTGCATTAATTTTTAATGCTACTACATATTACTTGTTTAATGAGATACATTTTTCTCTGCATTCAAACAATTGCAAAATCTAGTTCAAAGTTTTCAGGAAATCTTCGGAGAAACCCGTTCAACCGTTAAAAAACTGCATTTTATCATCACCTAAAAAAGTTAATAGTTTTTAGTTTAAGAGACGTAATAACACAGTGCCTTTTTAAATTCATTTTTAAAAGTTATTTTGAAAAAACTCATGTGAGGAACAATAAAATGGAAGTCGATAAATAATGAAATACTGAGATAATTAAAAAGAATTTTTTAATTAATAATTTAAAATTAAATTATATGAATGTCCGTCAATAGAACATGTGAAGGAAATATTAATACTTCAGAATAATTATCTACTTTTATACTGTGAAAATGTATCAGGGTTAAAAGCCTGAGAAAATTAATAATTTCATTTTAATAAATATTAGCCATTGGTTTTATTGTTAAAAGATGAGTTTCTTGAAAGTGATTTCTCGACTCTAATTTTATTTTTATTTATTTATTAACTTTTTTAATCGGCTTTTGAAAGTTGCATGAATATCTAGTTCCTTCGATGGAATTATTATTTTAAAATTTCTTTATGATAGCAATACTTCTTAAAATATTTTATAAAAACTTCTATTAAATAAGAAATTGTTCACTAGCACTGATCCCTGTGCAAAATAAACAAATAAAATAAAAACAATAGGAAATGCAAAATATTGATCGAGTCTTTCTAACAAAGTTACCAGCCTCTCCTAGCCGCAGGGTGCCAGCGAAAATGAAAATTTTTCCAAAGAGCATTCATATAAATAACTGAAAACACATTCAGCAAAATACTTGCTGATTTATGTTCAACACGTTTCCACTTGAAATAAATAGAGAGATAAAATATTTTTTTCTAAATGGTCTTTTGAAAACTTCTGACCGTTCATTGCTCCAATGCATTATACGTATTTTTAAGGTTTCAGACAATTGTTTCAATATTTAGACTGCACTTATAAAAATAATCTTACTCAAAATAACATGTAAGGAATTTTATTTTTTTAATATGAATTATTAGAATGCTTTAATTGCAGTGGAAACCATTTATGGTCGATACTGGTCCGTGAGTTGAGGTTTTATAATACATTAATTGCAAGTTCTGGTCCGAGAGTTTTTTAAATTTTCGGCTACTTTCATAGGAATTTCACCGACTTTCAGTGACTGCTGTGAAAAGTGAGACTAAAGATGCAAGTTGATATTTTCCAGTTTCTAGCGCTGTTTACAACGATGCAACATAGAAAATTATTTTATCCTAATTAAAATAGGCTGAGGTGTGTTACTGGCCAAAAGGACATTAGTCATCCATGCTCAAATGTGCGGAAAAGTGCCTTAAAACTTCTCTTCGCGTTTTAATAATAATATATGTTTATCATAAATGTATAAGCAATGTATTTGAAACGTATTTGATCTGAAGATTTTTAAAAATGTGTTTTAGTTGTAAATCAAATAAATAAATAACTAAAAATCAATAAATCAGTAAAATAAAATAAATGGAATTTTTTTTTAATCCGATTGAATGCTTTTATTGATGTCCAAAAAATTTAGAAGAAAAATATGTAAAGTTCTTTAAAGGCAAATTCCAGAATTTTCTTAAATTATTCGAAGTTGTTTCATTAACAATTTTAACCCTAAAATGCTTGATTTTTTTTAAATGGGCTGAAAATTGCATTGTAAATTCATTCAAGCGTACTTATGCTAGGAAAAATATTTAAAAAAAATTATCATGTAGTTTTCAAAAAAAAAAAAAAAAAAAAAAGAACATGAAAAAAGTTCAAATTAGAAAAATTGGAATATCCATCCTATTGCTTTCATAAAAGGAAAGAAAGTAATATAGCCAAATTTTACTCTATTTAGTCTTAACAGTATGCTCTGTAGGCAGTGGCGTAGCCAGAAATTTTTCATGAGGAGGGGGGTTACGACTGCTGCAACTCACATATATGTATACTTGTAGGTGATAAGGGAATGAAGAATATGCATTTTGTATGGCAAGAAATTCCTCATGGGCGGAGGGGGGGTTGTGACCCTTCTATTCTACCCCCCCCCCCTCGGCTACGCCACTGACTATAGTGTTAAATAATATTAATCAAAGAAGCATGGGATTTTCCTAAATGAGATTTGTACATGCTCTCTCTCTCCCATCTTTTTTTTTTTTTTTTTCCAAGCGCTAAGCATTTATCAGCTTAAAAAATATTTTTACTTTCTACAAAATTTTAAGTGATATTTAAACATTGTTCATGTGTTATGTGGCTTATTATATAAGGTGCACATTGCACACTAAATAGTTGATAAATAATCATTTTAAGAGAGTTAATTACAAGATTCCTATAAGAAAAAAAAAACGAAAAACAAATATTAAGTATAAAAGTACGGAAACAAATGAGGGAAGGAACTGAATGTGAAACTGGCGTTTTTAAAGCGGATTAAATTTAATCCTTAAATTTAAGGAAAAAGAAAAGTTGGATGTTAAAATGCAGGATATACATTAAAATTTATATATAATTCCAGGAGTCTACTATATTAAAAATATCATGTAAATCGATGAAAATTCTTTAAAAAATACTTGAAAATTCATTGATGAATATTTTTATAACTGGAACTTAAAAAAAAATTTAAATGTAATTATTGATATGTAAAGCATTCTCTTGTTTAGTTTTTATTATTAATTAAAACATTTACTAATTTTATTTATTTTAATTTATTTTAAATGATTTTTGAAAGTAGTCATTGAGTAGTTTTAAAAAACCATGCAGGTAAATAAAGTTTTGCCCTTTTATTAGTTAGTCGAGGTGAGTGTTAATATGTCCTTGGTCGTCTTTTCAATTGCGTGAAAAGAAAAAAAAAAACGTATTTTTTAGTAAAGTGTTTGTATATGTTTTGGTTTGGTTTTGGTTTTACATCATGTGTAAATTTAATTTACATATAATTTACACATGAACATTTATAAGAAACAATAACTGTTCATAGAAACAAATCCTTAAGGTTTGTTTTTTTATTTGTGTTTTTACAGTAAAGAAAGAAAAAAAAAAACGTCTGACAGGCGAAAAATTCAATAAGACAGTGCCAGAATATTTTAAGAGTACTGCCCTTTTTGATGTTAATCGGAAAGGGTAAAATTTCTTAGTTCGTCGCTTCAATTACATCAAGGAATGACTTATACGACGGTTAAAAAAAAATTTACTCAGTGATCCAGATAAATTCTCCGTTATACGCCACCCATCGAAAGAAAAGAAATCTATCAAAACTTTTGAAAACAGTGCCAAAATATATTTTTATTCTTTTACATGTCAGCCACCCCGTCAAACAAACTTTGAAAAGTGAACAACCTTTACCGCGATTTCCGACCATAGGAAAAAAATATTGGCGACATGCCGCTTTTTTTTTTCCGTTTAAAAAAAATTAAAAAACAAACTTACTTTATAGGCGCCGTCAACTAGCTTCGCCAGTTCATCATTTTCCGATAGAACATTCATTTTATGGAACGAGTTAACACTGCAGAAACTTAAAAAAATTCCGCGATTTTTGTAAACAACCACCTATAGCAGACGATAAACAAACACTGGGCGAGCAATCACGTGGGCTTGCGTTACTGGAAAGCACCGTAATCCGTCCGCGCTTGCACACATGCCGGGATCATTTCCACTGGCACTGGGATTCCGAAACGAAAAGAATACCCGCCATGAGAACTCAGGGTTGCTTTTCGCCAAGCGTCGCCAATAGATTCTTTCGGGTTTCGCCAATAACTTATGTGACGGAGCGTAAATTTAAAAACTCCGGAGAACTTTTTTCCTGGATAACTTTAAAAATAATTTTAATTAGTCTTGATTTGATTCGATAGTGATTAATTTCGTGACATTGAGCTTTTATTCGATACTTAAGGTATCTAAGAATTTTTAGTCAATTTGTCTCCCAACATTTTCCGAGACAAAATGTGATACAAGACATCGTTTTCAAAAACCATGCAGGAAAATGAATTTTACAGTAACAAAACACACTCAATAAGAACTGGTATTTATATGATCAAATAATTAAAACTTTGTAAAATAACATGCATCACTTTGATAAGTACCTTTTATGAGTGTAATTTTACAGCATTTTGATAAGTTATGTGTGTATTTTTTATAAGATGTGTGTTATTTTACAACATTTTAATTATTTTATGAATTTTACAGTGTTACCCTTTCAGCTGATAGATCGAGTATGAGTATTGAAATTTCCCCGATCACCTTTCAATTACGAGAAGGAATAAAGTATATACATTTTTTTTAAATGGAGATTAAAAAGAATAGTTTCGAAATATAATTCTTGACGTATAAAATGTTTATCGTTTTAATTTTTTGTTCTCAATTATGTTTCTATATTTCAAGGAGTCAAGCAGGAAATAAAATATTTTATAAAAGTTTTAAATCCGTATGATACAGGCCCACATTGGCCAGGTCGGATGGTTGGCGATTGGCGAGGTTCCCCGGCCCAAGGGGGGCCCGTAGAGCCTCCCCCAAAATGGATATACTACTTTATAATTAGAGTAATTTGATATATATCAGAATAATATAACAGAAAATTTGATTGTTTATTTTCCAATAATATTAAGCCTTTACATTGTGTCATAGAGGAGGACCCCACAGCCCACAGACCCCACGGAACGCCCCCCCCCCTCGGAGAGTCAGGGGCCCCAACAGCTTTAAAATAGTTAAATGTGGTTTTTATGCATGTAAGCCTAATTTTCATATATTACATATTCTAATTTTCCCTCTAAATTCCGCAGTAAGGGGTCCCTTTTCAACTTCAAGCAGAGGGCCCCCAAAGAAGCCAGTTCAGGCCTGGTATGATAGATTTCTTCCCTTGCGATGTGTCTAAATATAATTAGGAATTATCCAATACATCGATTGTTTTTTTTAATCATTGATGATTAATCATTTTAATCATTCAGAATTTAAAAATGTTCAATTAAATTTTAACACCGTTTGTTTTACAACCCTTGAATATTAATTAAAATAAACTAATTGCATCAGAGAGTCAAAAAAAATTCTAGAATAGACTTTTATAAACTTTAAAGAAAAAGTGTTATGTGCAGAATTTCATTACAAGATTTTCTGAAGTGAAATAAATTTTGTAAAATATTGATCTTATTTAAGAGCTTGTTTTAAAGTTTTATAATTTACATAGATTTATGGCTTTTTATCGTGTGTGTATAGATATAGAGGCTTCTAAAGAGATATAAAAAAATCTTCAATTCTCTGACATAGTTAATTTTAACAGGTCCTGCCAAATGTAAGAAGGCAAGGAAAAAATGTAGTTTTTAATATCTAGTTTAATGTAAAAGTTAATTAAAAAGTAAATTTAAATTCCATTTAATTTAAAATTTAGTAGAAACTTATTTTGCTAAATTAAGATGAAATACTTATTGATATTTACAGGTATACATTTGCGGAGATTTTATACATTTTGTAGTAAAAATTAATCAAACCATAAAATTACCAATTAATTAAACTAAACAAAATAAGCAATTGGAATAACATTTTTTTATGAAATGCATAATTGCATAGTAATTAAAATACAATAAATAGGCTGAGATTTATTGTTCCTTTCAATTCGTTTGTCAAAATTTAGTTTTGTAACTACAGCATTCAGCTATTGCGACTCCATTTGAGGTTTTATATTTACGTACATCTGGAGAAAATTGCCCAAAATTCCAGGCCATTAGATAGATAGCCAGGTGGTAAGCCGAAATCCTGTGCCTTTACACTTCGGCCGTCTATTATTTTCAGTGTCTAATCCACTCGGCGATGGTAGGGCCAAGTAGGCAGAATAAATCAATTTGTTAAGATAATATGGACTATGCGCATTATGTCACATTCATGAACATTTTTGTGCTTTTTAAATCAGAAGTATTCGTCATATTCATCATTTTTCATAGGGTGCCATGCAACTAACCCAAACGATACGTAATCCTACGCTACGTTAATAGATCCCGTGGTAGTTTCAATCAATGATACTACCTTTATTTATTTTTTTTTCAACGGCAGGCATTTACCATAAATGCTTTGGTCACTACTAGGTGTTGACCATTTTTTTATAGGAGCACCTATAGGTGACTACCACTTATGAAGGTACGGACAATTTAACAACCAAGCCTAAACAGGCATTTGAACCCAGACCCATACTCATAAAGAATGGTGCGCCACATGGGCACCCATAGGAATTTTTCTAGGGGGGGGGGGGCAAACTCCAAAAAAATTTCTAGAGGGGGGGCAAATTTCAAACTTTTAACAAATGTGGTTCTGTTTTTGCCATTTGTATACATCATGAAACATTAACCTAAAACTCTAGGGGGGCAAGTGCCCTACCTTGCCCCCCTTATGGGCACCCATGGTGCGCCAAGGGGGGGCAGGGGGCAACTAAAATGACCACTATTTGGTCATTTTAGTTTGTCTGTGAAACATTTATTTAAAGCGTACGGACAGTTTTGCTTAAAATAGTGCCCAAACATGGAAGTAAAATTCGCCAAATGGCAGCCTCGACTGTTTGAAAACGTCCACCCTATTGAAGAAATCGGATATATTAAAATTTGGTCGTAAATTAAAATTTGAAAATACATTGAAAAATAAAGAAACAAGAGTTAATACACACCTACCTTTTATTATTGATCATTTGATATAAGAAGTCTTTATATTTTACTTTTAACAGTAAATGTATCTGTTACTCGTTAACTGTATGGAAGACTGATTAATTGTCTTTATTTAAAAAAAATGTAAGCAGATGTATGCATGTTATTAATTTAAATTCAAAACTAACGATATCATGTCGAAGTAACTTTTCAATCAGGCGGTTCACTTCCGTTCACTTTGCATCCAGTTTTTACTTCAATACATTTGCCAACCGGGTGGTTTAGTGGCTAAAGGACCATTCTATCATTCCTTGAACCCGACATCTACAAACGGCTCGGTCTTGGGTGTTCGCTGTTAGTCCCTTCATAAGGTGGTAACATTAGCCAGGCCTTGATTACCGCACTGGCCAACTAGGCCATGGCCTAGGGCCCCCAAGTTTTAGGGGGCCCCAAAATTAACAAAATAGTTTACGTTCTATTGCTAAAAGAAATGAGTTATGCTAAAATTTTAACAGTAATGAAAATAAATATAGAGATGCACTTTGACAACAAATACTGCTAAGCAAAAGCGTTTGTTTCCACTATATTCAAGAATAAAACAAACGTCCTGTGTTAAAATCCCAAGAATTCCCCCATGGTGTATTCATTGACGTGACGTCATTTGATTCTTAAGCATAATTTCTACATTAAAAGAAGAAATTTGTGAACTTTAAGTTAAAACTGTTTGTGCGGGAGAGAGTTGGAAGCTAGCACCCCCCTCATGTATGAAATTGCGAAGAAAAACTGGTTTCTTATAAATTATAAGTGGTATACCAACAAGAAATGACCGCACAGGGGCCCCGCAATAGCGCTTGGCCTAGGACCTCTCCGAATGTCGGGCTCTGACATTAGCCGCCGACTGGGTGCCCCGTAATAGAATGGCCAATACCTTAGGGCCGTTCTAGTGGCTAATGCGTAGTTTGCAAGTATTTGTCCGTTATTATTATTTTATTATTAACACTCTTGTGCTATTTCTTTCAAGCACGGGATTTTTTATCTACGCGGCGCGCCATGATCACTTTTCCGTTTGATACATGTTTTCTGCAGAGTGATTTGATATTGCTAACGGAAACATGGACTATCCCTTCAGATGATTTTCAAATACCAGGATTCACTTGGGTCGAACGGATAGACAGTGGTTTCCAAAACAGAAAGCCATCTGGAGTTATTATTTTTATAGAGGAAAACTTTATAAAAATCACTTTATAAAAAGAATATGAAACACTTCACCCGTGCCTACACGAGCCAGATCAATGGTGTTCAAAGGGTAATTGCGTACATAGTCAAGATAAAGTGAGATTTGCAGATACATACGCTAGTCCTCGAATTCCTTATGAAGATAAATTAGACGCTCTATTCGTAACGTTGCTGAAGGAGTATGATTGTAAGACTGTTTTAGTAGGAGATTTTAACATAGAGTTAAATTCCGATCCAGGATCCGATTTCATCACTGAAATGGATACTTAAGATTTTCCAATACGCACTCATCCAAAACATTTCATCACTAGGGGCCAAACAACAATGAATGCAATTTTCAGCAACAAAATGATGCGAACAGGAGTCTATTTGAGCACTTACAGTTATCATCTTCCTCTATATGGCAGAATTGATTGAATAGATTTTTTAAAAATATGAAATTCTTCCAGCCGAGTGCGTAAATAAAATCTGGAAGAATTTCAGATTATTTATTTATTTTTTTATTATTATTATTTTGAAAAACTCAATGCCTTTTTTAAAATTACTACGGGCCAAGACCCCTAGACGTATGAGGCATTCAGTCCCTAATAAGGTTTATTCGTAAAAAAAGGTATATATTCAACAGGCAAAAGCCAAAAATTGGGATTAGGTCGGATAGAATGTTACTCAACCACACATTGCTTTGTTTCTTGCATTTTACTTGTAACATAAAAATTTAAACTTCACACTATTTTTAATTATGTAAAACCTATGAAACACCTTGCGAATTTGATACCCATGGCGATTTTTCAAAATTTGGCGACTTACGTATATGTATAGTTAATAATTTGTTTTAAGAAAACATTACTTCACAGGTTTTCTTTGATAACTACGGACCAGATAGGATAAATTGCCACCAATGGCGGTTTTTCGCTATTTGGCGATTGACAAATGCTCAAAACCGATAATTACTGCTCATGCAAGGTTACCGGAAAACCGTTATCCATATTTTCATTTACATAATCCTTTGCAGATTGGTGTATTTAGCACCACGAAATATATCATCTTGCCGCGCTGGCACATTTCCTAGCTGTACTATAGCTGCTATATTGTCATAGTTAACCCCGCTAAATATTTCTACTGGCAGCAAATACCCAAGCTGAACCTAACCGGCTTCATTATAATCTGCATTTTAATTATTTTTCATTTGCAAGATACTGTTTGCTAACATTTTGGAACACGCGGTTTAGATTCCACCTACTACCTACTCACCCTACTGGGAGCGATAGCCTTTTGCCAGATCGTACCTGATGCCGAAATGGCGCTTTTTAATACAGTTACGATTAGTAATTCTGTTTTAGAAAAACGAATAATCGGTAATTCTAAACTCCTTTTATCTAAGAGATCTTACTATTTGAAAATCGTCAACTTTGTGTAACACATTTTGATTTATTTATTTCACATACTTTTTAATTTGGCGTAAAATGGGTCTAATTCTTCTTCATGATTGTCAGTTTCACGGGATTCTATATACTTGGAATTGCTTTGTTGCAAAGGTGGGAATAATTTTATACTGGCGAAAATTGCCAAACCTGGAAACCATTATGCTTATTTTTGTTTCAGTTTTTATTAATATCTTCTAAAATAATTGGAACTCCGAAATTTGAGTCAGCTTATCTGCTTCCCCGGAATTTTCCGAATCCGTGGACACCTTCGTCGAAACTCAACTCTCCACGTTTTCGGAGGAGATAGGAGGACAAGCTTTTGACAGCGGAAGTTCGCGTTCGTTACTTTTTTTTTTTTTTTTTGAATAGAGAATAAACACTCATAATTCATAAAATCTACTTTAAACTGAAAGGTAGCCTTATACTCTAACTTTATTTTAATTATAGTGGCTTGTATCAAACTTTATTGTTTTTTGTAGTGTTAATATCTGCCCAAAGTTAGTATCTCGCTTTCAGAATTTTTTCGAAGGCATGGCAGGGGGACCATCCTTTATTTTTATTTTAAACCTGGAACCCAGATTTAATCTGTTCATTCTAATCATTAAAAAAGCATGCCGTTGAAGATACCATCTTTTTGTGTGCTTCTAAGTGGAACATTTAAAGCCTGTGTTTAGGGAAGTGACACTGGGTAAAGAAGAGGAATCGTCACCGTCATAATTTTATTACTGATCGAAAAGAATACATTTAACTCGAGCTCAATGGTGGTCTTTACAAAACAATATGCTCTTCTGGACTCGACAAAATATTTGTGCTCAGAACACTTTTCAAAATTTTGTGCCCTTTATGCTTTTCAAATACCTTCCGACATCAGCTTAACTATCGCCCATTAGTGTTAGTTAACGAACGCGCTCCAAGAACCCTCTCGTGAGTGAAAATTGCGCGTAGTTGTATATATACGATCAGTGAAACACATACACAGTCATTCTCGGCACCTATAAACAGTCTTAAAACAATTTTAAGCCATTACCTAACTGTATATTACCATTTCCTACATACAGTAACGTATAAATGAATTTTTTCGCTTCTTACTGTTGGCGAAAACTCTCATCTTGAGGGCGACGAGTTCGTTTCAGATTTAAGATACGCACTCCTGAAAAACTCGCGTAAAATCCAATTCGCTTAAGTTAAATTGCGTTGCAGAGCGAATCCATTGTGGTCGGGAATTGAACCTGCGACTATCCGGTTACCAGTCCGAAACCCGAACCCCTGTGTTAACCGGCTCACCCCGTATAAATGAATATTTTAATTTATGTTTGAGCAGCCATCTGCCTGCGGCATCTAGCAGAGCCTTATTATCGCATGATCAAATCGGGACTTTGTCCAGGGCCCCTAGCTCGAAAGGGCCTCCAATTTCAAATGTCGTTCTGAAATATTCTTTTTTGTATCAAATTTTATGAAAAGTAAAACAAATTTCATAGATGGGGGCCCCAGATTGATCAATGCCCTGGGCCCCTGTTAGTCTTAATTGGGCCCTGGCACCTAGCACTCGTCTCCAACTACTTATATGATAATCATGAGTGAAACTGCCCAGGGCCTGACTATAACATTTTGGTGCGCAGGGCACTTTTCAAATTTTTATGACAGTTGTCTCAGTATTTCTACCGCTGTATACAGCTTTAAACTCACGTTTGTGAGCTATTTCTGCATGTGTACCCGCCCTGGGCATGTGGGTCCCAGCTGCCCGTGCGATAATCACCAGGACCTGAAACTGCCCAAAAGTCATTGTGCAGTGAAAAACAACTTCGAAATAGCTCCCTTTTTCCAACACCACAGCTTCGGTTAAACTGCGCTAAACAGCCAAATTTGGCATTCGTTATCACCCCCGTCCCATAAGCGATCCTGCTCTTCCTTTCTCCCCGTTACGTCACACGCTCTCACGTGAGATGCACAGAGCTCTGCCGTGCAGCCCAATGTCAGGTAGACGGGAAAAAGAATTAATACCGCTCTCTCCGCCTCAAACCCCGAAATAACACAATGAGAGACACGGAAAAAAAAAAATTCGAAGACAAATCCAATTACGCCTATAATCTAATCGAATATAAACGGCTCAAGTCTTCAGAAACCATAAAAAAGGCTCTTTCATGCAAAAAGTTTCTGCATTTTTTTTTTTTTCCCTGTCCCGTTCGATAAATTTTTCTTTGCACGACGAGGATTTTCTCCAAACGGCAAAAATTTCTTTTTTTGGCAGAAAAATGGCGAAACGGCTTTGTTTGATTTTTGAAGCACGGTGAGATGGTTAAAGTATCACGGTTAAGAATGGGAGGGGGGGGGAGGGAGGTAGGAAACTAAACAAAGAGTCTTTAAAAAAAAAAGGGAAAGAAGTGAAGTAATGGACGCGATTTAAGAGAATGGTTAGCTGGCTGTTTTAATGGATGTAATCCGAATGTTTACATTAGTAGAAGATATTTTTTTTTTCGACTGTGTTTAGTCATTAATCAGCTCGGTTGTGTAATTTTTTAGTTCTTTCGTTTGTCATGTTCAACCCTCAAAGCTTCTTGGTAAAATATTTTTTTCGCTCCTCTTCAAATTGTAGCAGTTCAGTTCGAATGAAAGGGGATAGGTTCTTCTCGAGTTTATGCACCTGCTTGACCTGGGGTTTTATCGGTTCACTAATATCGTTGAGTGGAATTTTTTTTTCTCTTAACTTATAATAAAAGATTAGTGAACTAGTCATAACGTATGTATTTTGCAAATTATCATCGCTGAAATTTTCATCAAGTGGTATGTTTCAGCGGGAAATCATTTATTTTCAAAAACCGGAAGATAAAATTGACTTACTTTCGAATAAATTAAGGATCTATACTTTTTAATTAAATTTATTGATTTTTATGAACTGTTCATGAACCCTAAATGAAAATAACTGGCTTACTTCCGAAAAAAAATAAAGTTTATATTTTAAATTAAATTTATTCATATTTAAATGTTCTAAATTTTTATCTAATCACTATGCATTAGATAATATTGCAGGGTTTTATAAGTTTTTGTATATTTATTTACATACATATTATTTCACATACATAATATAAAATTTAGGGGGGGGGGATGCATCTCACTTCGTCAATGAGCGCAACTCCTTAAAGGTCGTATTATTTTCAAGAAAACAGTCATAAAAGTGCCTATTCTTTTTATTAAAGAAAATTGTATAAAAATAAGTGCATGTACAATATATAGTATATTCATTTTAAGGTTTTGGACATCTTTTTAGCTGGAAAGAAATAAAAAAATGTTAAATTTCTAGGAAAAACCAACATTTAGGTTTATTGCGACTGAATGGTGTGTTTCCTAGTAAGCAGGGAATAAATAAAAATATATATTTTAAGCACTAAAGAAGGATTTTATTGAATAAATAAATATCTGTAATTCATAAAATAAATAAATATTTGTAAAATTTTCTGTGAACATAAGTAAAAGAAAAGGGAGCTAAGATTGCAAAATGCATATCACAGTTGCGCGTATTTGAGTAGTGCTACCATCCATTTTAAAAATAAACTATCACCAATTAAGTTAAAAAATTATTATTATTTAAAAAATTTCCGAGCATAATAATTGAAATCCTCTCATCTTTCTGGCGCATAACTTTTTGGCGCATGATATTTAACTATATCCAGAAAATATCACGGTCACAAGAAAGAGAGGTAGAAAGCTTAGCCCGTGAAGGGGTTAACTAAATCAACCCTGTGCATACAGGTGAAAGTAAGGAATGAAAAAGCTTGTTAATAGTATCAAAAAGTGGTCAGAAGTTATCAATTTGACAATTCTGTGCACGTATATTTTTGAAACGCTTTTCCAATTCAGATACACAAATTGAGATTTTTGTTTCTATAAACCTATCTAACCCTCCCTGTACTCAAAAATATCTCCAGTCAACTAAAACATAAACCCTTAAAACACCTCGAAATTAAACTAATTTTCCAAACGAGCGACATAGAACGTCTGCTCTTTTAGTAAATTGCTACTCGGAAGTTGAATTCTTACCTGTTTAATTATATCTAATGAAATGCAGCCTGCACATACTTTAATGGTTCGATTAAATTAAATGGTTAGCAAAGCTGGTAAAGATCAAAGGAACGTATATGAGATACAGTTTTGTGTGCATGGAACTTTAGTTGAATTGTTTAATTTTAACTTCTAAAACACATTCTGCGTGTTTTGATTCTCCTCTAGCTATTCAGTATTAAGGGTAATAAATGCAATAAATTTTCATTGCTTTAACTAAATTTTAAAAAATAAAGCATACATATTTTGGTCTTTACAATTATGTTTTGTGCAATATTTAAGGCTGCGTCGCATTCATTTGCAAGATATTTCAATACGTGTGAAAAATATTTCAATACAAGATAATTATTTTTAAATTAAAAATTTCGTTAAATCTAATTCTATATTTCATTAATTTTGGTTAAATAGAGCCAAAATGTGTCCACGACAGTTAAATTTTGTGACGCATTTCTTGCTGTTCCGATAAAAAGAATTCATGAATACAAAAATGCCTGTTTTTAACATCCATTTAACTCTGTCATACTCTAAATTAATTAAAGAAGAAAAACAGCAAACACATATGCATGGTTAATTTTAAAATTATTCCTATTTTTGACGCATAATTATGTTACTTGTACATCTGATGAAAACATAATCTTAGAACATTTTCAAAAATAAACTTGAATATTCTCGAAGTAAGAAGCAAACATTAATGTAAGCAAAAAGTGTAAACACACTTTATCCGGATCTATAAACGACCTATCACATTCGGTTAGAAAAAAAAAAAAAATGATTATTTTCACAACTTTAGAGTGTCGGAGGAAAAAAAGCTTTTGTAGAAAAAGGGCTGGAAATTTTTTTTCTCAAAAAGCAGTGTAAAAAGTATCAACAAGAATGAAAAGGCTTGTAAATGCGAGGCTGAGATGAGATGTCTCAAAAGTGTCAGTTTCTGGAAAACCGTCCTGTAAAAAAGCGATATTTTTTTATAGATAATATTCAAATTTCTATACAGCCTTGCCGCATTTTAAGGCTTCCTTTTAAAGTAGCAATTTTTTAAATTCAGTAGGTATGCAAATATTATATTGTTAACACATGAAGAATTTTTCTTCGCGATAGATACCATGAAAGACTTTGAACGGTATGGCAAGAGAATGTTTTTAAAAATGAATTATGATTTGTGAAATCTAGCAATAAAAATTGCAGTATTTTAGCTGTCTCTTTTTAAAAATATATCCTTAATATAAAACAGTTTGTTGAAAATAATGAACTGTAATATGCTTGAAGGCAATTTATGCTAAAATATACAAAGGATTCCTTATTAAAATAAAACAATCGTTTTTGTTACATTGTTCTTAAAAATCAGCTTTGCAATAATATACAAAATATCGGGTATTGAATACTAAACAAACAACTTTTTTTGTGTTGTTAAAGGAAATTTTGGCAATAACATACAATGAACTGCTCATGAAAATAATTCAACGTAGATTTTGTTAAATCGTAGTTTGAAACCAGTTTTATAACTAAATGCAAAATATGCTTTTTAAAATAAAGCAACATTGCTTTGACTAGGTGTTGAAGGAAAAGGTGACAAACGCGATATTGTCGTCTAGGCACGCTACATCTCGGCAACTGAAGCCTACAATGTACCCTTTTGTCGGGTTGGATAATGCCTGAAACTACGACACTACAGTTCCTGGATTTGAAAGTAACTCCTACCGCACGCTCTCTCCTCATCGTCGACCCAGAGAAAACAACGCGCATTCTTTTTCATGCCTTCGGCGATAGATGGCTCGCTCTCTCCTCATCGTCGACCCAGAGAAAACAACGCGCATTCTTTTTCATGCCTTCGGCGATAGATGGCTTCAGCAGCAGCGCACACCCATTTCTAGTTCATTCAAAGCCCGCAACGCGCGGCAGCAAATCCCACATCTGGTAACACTTGATTAAATATTAAGAACAAGTAGCATCAAAAAGTTTGCAAAGGGCTGCAAATTTTCCATCACCGTCCGGCTGACATCTCTCTGGAAAAGGGTAGTGGGGCGAACACAAGATCACCATCGCGTGGGATTGCAATTCGGAAAACCGGATCCTGTAATCCGGCGGATATGGCATCATTAGACGTATACGTATATCCGGTATCAATTTACCGGATCCGGAAAATACTAAAAACGGAAAAGATTACATATGAAAATGAAGGAGCTCGTTGAAATATGAGCAATAAATTAGTGCATAAGAACGTACACTTAAAAATTATTTCTTCAGTTCACAGAAATATTTCTGGCAACGAACGTTTTTCCTCATCTTCAGATTTGGGAAAGAAGACTTCACGAAAATATTACTTTTCTTTAGAGTACGGAAATTATTCCGTGAAAAATGCATAATAAATTAATGTATAAAAGAAAATTTTCTGAGAGTGCACACAGTCCGTCGGAAGTTACAGATCAGAAACTTAGTGATGGCTGTTTGCCTAAATTATGATACAGCCATCTCCATACTTTAAAGCTGTCAATAGCTGCGTTTGTGAAGGGCTCTAGTCCATACACACAAGTGTCATGAGAAATAAACACTGCGAATGATGATTACTCGGTGTATTTCAGATTCATGCACCTTTTGACGAGGATTTATAGCCTGATTCGATAAGTGGCTTGGGAATTATTCCTCTGCTCTCTGTGAGTCTCAGCTGACACTTAAAGTCTCATGACTTGAAGAAAATATGTGCAGAAAAGGAAATCGTAACCGTTGCACGCTTGCAACTATGTGATCAAACGAGTTAAACCTGAGCTCAACATAGAATTTTAAAAAGAATGATTTACCTTTTGAAAAAATTATGGGCACTCTTCTGAGTTCATGAAATAAATGCCACTAAATAGTTCTTATAAATGGTTCCTTAATTCTTTCAGACTTAAAAACTAATATATTAGAAATGTATCTGTTGTTGTTTCTAATGCCCTATGGGTAATCTCGGAGTGGAGCCAGATCCTCCATACAGGACGGTGATGGGCGAAATGGTACAATGTTAGCGAGCTCCAGTGAGAGAAAGACCGATTTAGCTCGGGGTTTCCCAATTTTGAACCGATTTCAGATACCAGCACCTAGATTGGCAACCCCACAGGTATCCTTTGAACATGGAGAACATTGGAGCCACTGCAGATTTTACGCTTCCTTAAGTGTACGCAACGTCACAGCAGTCGGGGCAAAAAAAGTTGCCAGAGGAGAACACTAACCAAAAGCGGTGCTGCTTTTCTTTCGGTGTTCTTATAGGCACCGTGATTAAACCGACTTGGCCACGACGGGACATTTCAGCTACCAGTTCGTGTTCGTCTGTTGCAATGAAAACTGGAGGTCAGTGAACGAAATTGGTCTGCGTATTTCAAAAAATCTGATGTGTCCAACACATGACTTCCTTGCACGTCTATTAAATCAAACATGTTTTTTACGCACTTCCTCTAAACTTATTTGTTTGAAAGAGATAAAATATCAATAATAGTAAGGTTTAGCGATTTTTAGCCAAATATTTCGATATCGCCAAGCTGAGTTCAATTTGAAAGATTTCCTTCTGACACTTTATTTGGCGATATTTCACCAAAAGCCGACAAACTTGAGATAGTTTGCGATTTTGGGGATAGCCAAAGTAGTCATTGACCACAGACTTTCAATGAATTGAATGCATCCATACACCTTAATGTATTTAAAGTCATTTGGCTCACCCTGTAAATAAATTCCCAGTCGATTGCTGTCAAAAAAGATATTGAAAACTGTTAGATATTAAAATATAGTTCTAAATACAAAATTTAAAAATACTACGGGTTAAAGTTTTAGAGTTATACAAAATACGAAATAATTTTTGGCGCCAAATTTGGCGATATTTCGGCGAAACTCGTCAATGTCGACGACATTTGGCGAGATTTTAAGCATGGACCAACAATGACAGATTATCGCCAAATTTGGCGATATTTCGCCAAAACTCACCAAGAACGATGACAAATGGCGATACTTTGGGCATGGACCAAATGACTAACTATCGCCAAATTTGGCGACATTTCGGCAAAACTCGCCAAGGTCGAGGACAGACGGCGAGATTTTGAGCATGTACCAAACAATGACTGTCTACAACTGTATTATATTGAAGATGTCCATAGACATTAAAGTACTGAAATTCTTTTCGGTGGTCCTGTAAATAAACTCTCCAGTAGATTTTAACCAAAAATCGAGATGCACAACTAGATGTTACAACAATCTTATACATGAAATTTCATAATAGTTTTTGAGATTTGAGAGTTAAATATGCACACACGTACACAAAAAAGTCGCCAAGCTTGGCGACTTTTGGCATAGTTCTTGAGGGAGGCACGTGACCGTGGTCGGACCATTACCTAACTTATGTGGTAGGACGGTATTGTGCTTGAAATGGATGAATCCCCTAAAATTGCCATTGACCGTAATGTATTGGAAATCTTTTGAGTGTTCCTGTAGCAGAACTGTAAATGATAAACACACTTTTTTTAATGGAGAAATTCATTTTCTAATTCTTTACAGCATATATCACTTCTGAGTCGTTTGAAATAGCCCAATACCTCTAAAAAACGCTTTGATGAATTTCGGCCCATAGAGCGTAATGTATTTCGAATCTTTTAGGCGGTTCTGTAGATAAACTATCCAGTCGAATGGAACCGAAAGGGGAGGTGCACAACTAGATGTTACAACAATCCTAAATATAAAGTTTCAACATTCTACGCCTAATAGTTTTTGAGATATGCGAGTTTAATGAATTTCGGCCCATAGAGCGTAATGTATTTCGAATCTTTTGGGCGGTTCTGTACATAAACTATACATTCGATTGTGACCAAAAGGGGAGGTGCACAACTAGATCATCGAACAATCCTAAATATCAAATCTCAACATTCTACGACCAATAGTTTTTGAGATATGAGAGTTACATACGTACGTACGTACAGACGGCATGGAAAAACTGACCACAATAAACTCGCCGCTGGTCAAAATGAGTTGCAGACGCGTTAATATGATCGTGCATGCTAGCCTACGATGAGATGCATCGAAAAAATTCGTAAAATTAAATTTAGAGGTAGTCAAAATCGGTTTTTTGTCGAAATTTGGCCCCCAAAATTTTTCGGGATCACATTACTTCCTTATACTACGTACAAGGAAGTAAAAAGGTACCGCATCGCAAACTGCAGGCAGCCAGTAACTTCCGGGATAAGAAAGCCTCTAATTGCCTCGGCTCTATGCCACATTTTCCCCTCCCTGCCGATTATCTATTTTACCATTGCCGAGCAGACATACCTCACCAAGAGCACCGTGGTCAGTGGACAACGTGTACTCCATTCCAAGTTCCAAACACTCGGCAGTTAAAGAAAATCACGCTTAAAATATCGAGCTAAAGTTGCTCCGACGGAATGATCTTTTTAACTTTATCATTTAAAAACTTACTTCCGTCGGAGCTAAAGTAGCTCGTTAATTTTAAGCGAGTACAAGAAATAAGGAAGACAGGAATGAGGCTTCTACATATTTATTTTGAAATCTCAGAAAATGCATGCTTCTTCCCCAATGCAAAGAATTCTAGAAACCTTACATTTTAAACTTTTGCGACGCTTAAAAAGAAGATGAAGAGATAAATCCTATCGAGAAAAACCATTCTTTTCTAGGATTATCCGCATATCAGTTTCTTGTTGGTACTTTTATGGATGGCTGAGCTCATTCCTTTTCTCTGTCCTTATTCCTTCGACCCCCTACGGAACACACAGACGTATTTTCTGAAAATGGGGATGGGTTATAACTCCTGTCCTCCTCTTTTTCTATTTGTATTTTTTATCTTACCCGTTTCCTTCCTTTACTTGTAGATTTCAGTCGGCTGTGATTTTCTTTTCCTGAATTCAAAATCAATCCCGCACGCAGATAGGAGGGGTATCAGCGGGGACGCGAAGTTATAAAACGAATGAAATATTCCCTATATTGAAGTCTTATGCGTTGTACTGTACAGAAGCGGTATCTGCGTTCATGTTTTCCTGAGAAATTAAGCTGCAGTTCGTTTGAATGTCTTTTATGAAATACCACTCGGATTTTTAAACCCCTCTTTGTAGTAAAAAATCTGGAGTGACTCCACTCGACTTTCCGAACACTTACGATTAAGATCATTACCAAGCACTTAAATAAATTTTAATCGATGAATAATTCAAACATATACCAAATTGAAACTCAATCGAATGCACCGTTTAAACGCTTGCGCACTTTCAAGAATTTCTCCCCATATGCCATTATGCCATAACATAAAAGAAAGTTTTGTCGTAGCCCTGTAGGAGAACTATAAGTCCTATACACACCAAAATCAATACCGGTCTTAGGATGGTGGTTTATAACATGTATACCGAATTTGAGCTCAATCGAATGTATCGTTTAAACGCTAGCGCACTTTCAAGAAATTCCCTCCATAGGCCATAATGTAAAAGAAATCTTTGTCGTAGCCCTGTAGAAAAACTATAAGTCCTATACACACCAAAATCAATACCGGTCTTGCAACGGTGGTTTATAACATATATACCCAATTTGAGCTCTATCTAATCTACCGTTTAAACGCTAGCGCACTTTCAAGAAATTCTCCCCATAGGCCATAATGTAAAAGAAATCTTTGTCGTAGCCCTGTAGAAAAACTATAAGTCCTATACACACCAAAATCAATACCGGTCTTGCAACGGTGGTTTATAACATATATACCAATTTGAGTTCAATCGAATCTACCGTTTAAACGCTAGCGCACTTTCAAGAAATTCCCTCCATAGGCCATAATGTAAAAGAAATCTTTGTCGTAGCCCTGTAGAAAAACTATAAGTCCTATACACACCAAAATCAATACCGGTCTTGCGACGGTGGTTTATGACATATATATCCAATTTGAGCTCAATCGAATGCTCCGTTCAGGAGCTATCGTGTTCACTCACATACACACAAACACACATACACACACACACACACACACACATACACACATACATACATACATCTCGTAAAAATAGCATCAATGGATTCAGAAGCCCTCAAAACGTGTAAAAACACCAAAATCTCGAAGTCGAATTTTTTCATGATTACAATACTTTCCTTACATGGTACATGTTCGGAAAGTAAAAATAAGTCGTCTTAACCATGAATTTATAGAAAATTGTTAATGCATATTGTAAAAAAAAAATTAACCTCTAATCTCTTCTGTAAATGTACTATTTGGTTAGCTTCTTTTTAAAAAATGAATGAAATCGGGGTCTTCTCTCCAAATTTTTAAAGCTTTTCTAGATCTTGGCTAAAGGGAGCCGGATAGTGGTCAGAGAATTATAGGTGGCTGGCAATTTAGTCGTTAATCTAAGTAGGGTAGGCAGCAAGTTATTCCACCCTGAATATGAATTTGACATTTCACAGAGCACTGGACAGAACTGCATAAAAATTAACAGAGATCAGTTAATGGAAATAAGCTTTTCACTTAAAGACATAAATGTGCATACCTTGTGTCCCAAAAATGACTGATGGATTTTGAAAATTAATTAAAAAAAAAGACTGAATGCGATAGATATATATCGCTTGCGGCCTTATGCTTAGACATCAGGGAATTTTATCCCACGAAATTTCAAATTTAGTTAACATTTTCATCCACAGGTGGCGCTGAAAACAATGAAAAAATAAAAACCGGTGTGAAAATTTAGCAAGGACTGTTGCAATGCACTAAACAATGACATTTTCAATGGAACCCCTATTTCCTGCAACAACGTGGCACGGTTGGAGCAAGAGTTTCCTGACATCCGTTTGTTTGTGGAGTTTGGCAGTATACCAAATCTTTCAGGTACCCCCAAAGAAAAAAGTCGCAGAGAATCAAGTCTGGCGAATAAGGAGGCCATGCTATGCCACTTCTTGTATGCATGTCGTAATCCAGGGCGATTCCCGCTCACTGAAATGTTCATTCAAGAAATCAAATACTGCAGACGTTGATGCGGACGAGCACCCTCTTGCATGAACCAGAAGACATTCGAACTGTCCTCCAAAGCAGTATTAATTCCCACAAGTTCTTTCAGAATATCAAGATGTACAGCATTTATCGATTGTTTTCGAAAAAATGGTCCTAGTATTCCAATGGAGAAAACCGCAGCCCATACCATTATTTTGGTGAATGCAGGGATGAAGGTTCAGCAATATGAGGATTTTCGCTTCCCCAAATTCGCGAGTTCTTCTTGTTGACATATCCATCGAGGTGAAAATACGCTTCGTCTGAGAACCATATGTTGCCGACATCGAGTTCACAGTCATCCATAAATTGCAGCATGGCGTTCGCGAAATTATAGAGTGCATTAATGGCATTTGGACTGAGGGGTTGGTGAGTCTGGATTTTGTACTGGAACATGTGAATTCTGTGGCGTATGATACGGTAGGTGCTCATTCTTCGGAGTCCAGTAGAAGATGCAACACGGCTTACAGAAGTCCGGGGCCTCTATTGGATAACCTGCTGTACTGCTTCAGCATTCGACTCTGTAACTGAAAGGCGTGGCCGGCCGACATTTCCAATACGGTCATCATTCGCGCTCCCCGTTCGTTCGAATTTCTGGAATTGAGTCTTTATCGTACTGTCTGATGGTCCGTTTCTCACATGAAATTTTCTTTGGAAACTCCTTGTTTGAACAAAATTGTGTTCCGCGCGGTGGAACTCTAACACAATAAATACCCGCTATTCAACGGGGGGAAAAAACCCATTTTGGTAGAGCAATCTCAACAGCACACGCTATCAGCTTAACGACGAACTACGGAATGGCGACGGTGGGCTGAAATACTTCGTTTTAACTACACCAGGCCTCACCATGGCACAGTGGTTATATCACTGGAAATGGTAGACGGGCGAAGTGTGAAGGTCCCGGGTTCGGGTCCCATCGCGCGTCCGTCGCCCTAACCGTTCGGAGTTTTCCGTGGTTTTCTCCGAAACTTAGCGTAAATAAGGGTTAGGACCCCTTAAAAAGACCCCCACGGAGGGCATACCACCCTTCGGCCTACAGCCCACGAGGAGCTAATCGGCCGTAATCCCACAAACAAACAAATTAACTACACCAGTTACAGATCGCCAGCAGTGCCATCTCTTTGTAGAAATGTTAAATAAATGATTTGAAATTTTGAAAAATTTGAAATTTGAAAGGGATAAAAATCCCTGATTGCGGCCCTGAGCATAAGGCCGCAAACGACACATATCTATCGCATTCCGTCTGTTTTTATTGACTTTCAAAATCCATCAGTCATTTTTGGGACACCCGCTAATTATTTAATGCAAGTATAATATTTATTTATTATGTACAATGTACAATATTGTGTACAGTGTACAATATTATGTACAATATCACGAAGTGAGAGAGCGAAAAACATGTTCTTTTTCACATAAGCATATGACGGGGTGCTTTAAGATCTTCAGTAGTACTGAGTTATGCTACGGAAACACTTGTAATATTCATAAGTATATTTTTATCAATAACTGAGGCGATACATTTGTAATTAGCTGGTCCTAAATTAAACCTAATTTCGAGAAAGAAAAGATCTAACTGCTGACTAGAAATGTACAGAAAAAATTGTACTGGTAGGCAGTACAAATAATCATGGTAATTCAATAAGTACATAGTAGAGCTCGAATCTGTTTGAATATACGTTAATCAAGTAGCACTGTGTATAAGAAGCGACATGACACTCAAGAGTTAAATCTGAAGTTCATTTACACATATAAACACAGCAGGCGCCTTATTTTGCCTTGTTAATTAAGACGTGTTTTTTAAACATTCAGAACGAACTGATTATCCAACACCTTCCAACACAATCTTACTGGCATATATATCACTTGAAGAATAGTTACCCTATTTGCTGCTTTCGTCGCAAAGACATGATGTTAGGAATTCTAATCCTGTGCACCTATATATCGTAGCATGGGCATTTCAATATATTTTCGTCGTTTAGCAGTGCAAATCCAGGTAACATTTGTGCTTTTCAAATGTCTGAATTCGTTTACTTATGCTCTTGATTAAAAGCATCTTTTCTCTTCTACACTATCAGCAACCGCACATGCAGTGGGAGAATAAGCACGTTTTGCAATAGTCCAATTTCGATATCATGCCAAACATGACTAATTCATATCAGAGTTTAAAGGCTTTCGGTCTCGAATTCTCTGGTTTTGAAATGACACATTAATGCTGCATATATCACGGGAGCGGTTTGTAATTAATATTAGACGGGGCGGCAAAACCGACATGTGATAACCGTAATTGCGATTTGCAATAACGGCGTTTAGGGGCGAAAGCTGATAGTTACGATTTCGGCGTATTTCACCGGGAGCTTTTACTCTGTCCATATCATAGCTATTAAGTTGTTTCATCGGTGCATTAGAGAAAACTTTATTGTGTAAGACTGGATGGGTTAATAGAGTTTATGAAATTGTTCTTTGTAAATGGTAATGCTTGTGAAGTTTGGGGCTAATTGTGTGTGTATTAATTTATATGCAATATTTTTTCTTTTTTAGATTATCCTCTTAGTTAAAATTTTGTCATTTTTCAGTACTATTTTATACATATTTATATTTTTTAAACTTTTAGTTTTTTAAACAGAAGCAAGTTGATGGAAAGGTCGAAAATTTTAAATTTTGCTGTTAATGAAATTTATATTGTTGATTAAGTCTTGTTGTTGTCTTATTAAATAAAAATTTTATTATAAACTTTATTTAGTTATCGTGTAAAAGAATTTCATTAGCGTTGTTAACTTAGTTCACGTGTCCTTTCCTAATAGCATAACATTTTATGAGCAAACTGGAATCACTGTTATCTTAAGAAAACCCTGAGTTTTTAAAACGGATTTGGTTGCTTTTTATTTTTTAATAAAATAATCCAGTTTTCCCTAAATGATTAAACTGATGTGTTTCTTAGTAGTTTTCAGTTCTATAATTTACACTTTGTAAACCTAAAATTTCTATGTTAGTAATTTACTTTAAATTTCTTGAGGAGAAATAAAAGAAATATAGTTTGTAAAATTCAATTACTGGACGCCAAACATCATGAGGTTTTTTCATAAGTACATAAATTATTAATTTTAATATATATATATATATATATATATATATATATATATATATATATATATATATATATATATATATATACTTATGAGTTTATTACAGCGTATTTGAATGCAACCTTATGACCATACTAGGTATAAAGCAATACTTAGTTGATGTTCAAGAATTTTTAAAAGCCGTAAAAAAAGTTTTTACACTTTTTTAAAAGAAATAATAACAGTTGTTTTTTATGTCAAATAGCTTACAAAATATAGACGTTTAAGTATGAATAATTTACAATAATTTATAAATATATCGTGCTTAGTTTTGCCAAAATCACCAGAATTATAGTAACACTTACGTTCTTAAAATTTACCCAAATATTAAGCATCCTGTCCTCTTAAAAATTCATGCTGTCGAAACACGAATCAAATACTGCACCTAACAGATTCTCATAGACATCTTCCGTACTATGTTGAATACAGTTGACCTCGGTTATAATGAACGCGTTTATAGTAACCACTGCCTTTCAGATTCAAAATATTCTACACCGTTAACTACTTTACCCATATAGAACAAAAAATCGCATAAAATGTCATTCAGTTATGGAATCATGATTAGTGTGGTTCCTTTTATTGTAATTAATAATCGATCTCAGCTATACTTAAAAATTTCTTATTTAAATATTAAATTTGTTGTTACATACGGCTAAAAAGGAACTCAATCCAAAAACATCTGGCCACTTGAATAAACATCAAAAATACAAATACATTTAAAATACAGATAATTAAAAAACATCAATAAAATCGCACAATATTCAAACACCAGTACATCTATAAAATTGCAAGTGAAATATATAAAAAATAAATTAAAGGTCTAGAGTAGGGGCATTCAACTGTTCAGGACATGAGACCCCTGGTGATCCAATAGATTTGGCGGACATCGCCTTTAAAGTTGTAATGTCGGGCCAAGGCAGACGAGCAAGTGTGCTCTATTCATAGTTCTGTTTTACACATAGGACATAGACTATTGGTCAATATGCCAGTTCTCTTTAGATGTTCGGCTAGGCAGTCATGTCCAGTTCTCAATCTAAAATTGGCCACAGCTTTTTTACGTGATCTATGACAGAATTCTTTCCCCGTTCAATATTCTCCCATCCTTTATTGCTGGATTTATTAGATAGATCTGTGTTACAGTTCATCAAGATTTTCTCTCAAAAATTATAGTAATAATAATAATAATAATGCTAAATGCACTCAAGAAATTTTACGTAACATCACTTTTATGAGAGTATATTTAACTAGCTTTATAGTATATCTTATAAATAAAAATGAAATTCTGTTTGTTTGTTTGTTTGTTTGTGGATTTGATTCGTATAGAAATCCACAAAAATGGACCTATCGGCCTGAAATTTAGCACAGATATGTAAAATAATATAGAATAAATCGTAGTCCACTTTAAAACTTTGAAAGTCCACCCGTTCCCGGAATTTAATGAGATTTTTTATGCTCTCCACGGAAAATGCTTTCCGTAATTGTAACCCCTGTAGTGAAAAAAGTGTGAAATAAGGATCGTGGTTGCCATGCGTGGCGATTTTGCGGAATAAAATGTTTTAAATTCTCAAAGTAAGAATAAAAGAATAATAATGATTTTGTTTTGTTAGTTTATATTCGTAAGGTTATTTTTTTTTTTAAATTATAATATGGTATGCATGGGAAATCGGAGTAGGAATGAAATGTTTTATATGCAAAACAATAAGAATTCAAGATTTCCGAGGCTAATAGGTAATTTTTTTTAGTTTGGCGAAAAAATAAAATGGCTCAAATGCCGATTTTGAGAAAGTGAGTTCTAGCGGTTTGCATAGATTTCGGCTTGGCGCAATTTATTGAGAGCTTAAGGAAATAGACTTTTGAAAACAAGTGCAAAGGTTTTATTAGAATACAGCGTTAAATTTTAATGATCGTGAAGAAATAATGAAGTTATTAAGGGATTTCAAGTGATCTATCTCCAGAATTCTCGCCGAATGAGTACATTGATTTAAGTTGGGGAAATTCCGCCAAATTTCAGAAAATTGAAATCTTCTCATTTAGTACTTCGGAGTAACGATGAATAAAACACGTTATAGTTGATAATTTAAAATATTCGGCTGTATTAAGGGATTCCACTTTTCAAATAAAGGCTTGCTTTACTTTTTCGCGGTCGAACCATTTCCCATATTGATTGCTGCTAAGCCAATGCTTCGAATGATTTCCTGAAAGAAACGCTTGCAAAATGGCGTATGTTGGCACTTTGGCGAGGCTTAGATTTGAAACTGGATCTTATCTGAGACCGGTATATATAATAACACTGGTTATAGATAAAAATGTATGTTGGTATGTGTTTATGAGGTTGAAAAACTCCAGCACCGTTGAGCACCGTTGCACCATTAAATTTGGTTCACCTAAGTCTTTTATGATGGAGAAGGTTTTTATGCTATCCGTTTTCCTTAACTTGCCACTTGGTGCCGCAGCACAACGTCGAATTCTATTCCGTTTAGCCGTTTGCTATGCGAATATCGTCCAACCGTTTCGATGAAATTTGGTACACGCGAATATTAGAACACGGAGAATATTTTTCACTATCCATTTTGCTATAACTTGCCGCTAAATGGCGCTGCAACGCATCAACTTCTATACCGTTCGACCGATCGGCATAAAATTTTTTATACTATAACATTTGAGCACGAAAAATATATTCTAACTGCGTTCCTTTTGATGTTACTCACCACTAGATGACACCGCAATGCATTATTATTTTAACTCGCCACTAGATGACGCTGCAGAAGGCCAAATTCTTGACCATTCAAACGGTCGCTATGAAAATCAGTATACATAGCTATTTGAACAATGAGAATATTTTGGCGTTATCCATTTTGCTACAACTCGCCACTTGACGGCGCTGTAGCAAATCATTACTTTAATGAAGCACTAGATGGCCCTGCAGTGTATCACTTCTTGACTGTGCAAATGATCGTTATGAAAATTGGTATACATAGATATTTGAACACGGTCGCTATGAAAATCAGTATTTATAGAAATTTGAACAATGAGAATATTTTGACGTTATCCATTTTGCTATAACTCGCCACATGACGGCGCTGTAGCAAATCATTACTTTAATTAACCACTAGATGGCCCTGCAGTGTATCACTTCTTGACTGTGCGAATGATCGCTATGAAAATAGGTATACATAGATATTTGAACACGAGGAAGAGTTCGGCGCTATCCATTTTCCTATAACTTACCACTAAATGTCGCGTCAACACATGAACTTCAGGACTGTCCAACCGATCGTCATGAAAATTCGTATACATCGATAAGTGAATGCGAAGAATATTTTCGCCGTATCCGTTTTGCTAAAACTCGCCACTAGATTGCGCTACGCCGCATGGCCTTCTGCGCCGTACAAACGATTGCCTTGCAATTCGGTATGCATGATTATTGGACACAATATAACGCGATATCCATTTTGCTATATCTGTTTATTACAATGAATAGTAATCAGCACAAATGGTAATATCAAAAAGTCCATTCATTCCCGTGCGAAGAACGAGTACTTCAGCTAGTAAAATCATATATTTGAAGTATCAAATTTCAAAAAATTTGATTTCTTATATATGCCACAACGCACTGATCTTCTACAAGGGGCTTCTAGATCAAATCAGACATTCATGTGGCCCATACGACCTATTACAAGAGGCTGCTAGAGCAGTAAGCATATTGTTACAAAAGTATGTAATGCCGCTTTCCTGTCATGCTTTGTCTTCTGAAGGAAAGGGAGATATACTGTGGCACCATTTGAGATCTAGCAAATCTGTGCCCCTTCAGCTTGGCACCCGTCTGATGATTTGGCGACAAAATTAAAACTTCTCGAAAATGCTAGAACTTTCTGTTTATCCTGATTAAGAAAGAAGTTACGAAGAATTATCCAGAAATTTCTATGTGACGTCATACCCTGTCAAAAAAGCTATAAAAGAGAGAGAGATTTCTCTTTGTGATTCAGTCGAGTTGATATTGCAAATGGATAAACTGTTAGAAGCTGAACACTTTTTGGGCCAGGGGACTCGGACTTTAGCGAAGTTTTCTGAATGAAAAAAATCCGTAATGAAAATTCTTTCACTGTGGAAAGTTTTCTTTTGGCGCATTACTAAACAACCGATTAAGGTGTCCTTTAGAAGAGGTTTCACCTGATCATTGCAAGTTTACTAATTTGATGTTTCAAAAATACTTATCGTACTGCAGAAAAATTTTTTAATTAAAAATTACAGTATAGTGTCGCATTCTGTTTAATTAAATCTACTTTAATATGTTCTTTGTTTGTGGAAGTGTGGTAATAAGTAAAATATAAGTAAGTTCTCTAACTGCAAACTCAGTCGTTAAATGAAATATTGCATTTCTCGTCGACTACATTTTCTGATAGTGACTTTCTTTGTTCCATCCTTGATAGTCATCCTCCCTCGGCATTAAGTATGTTTGTAATTTCACTTCCTTACGTTTTGCTAAGAGTTCCAAGTATAATGCTATGTGTAATCAGAGATCACGACTTATAACGTTATGGTTTTTGATAAAACGATGTATGTGTGCTTTTAACAGTGTTTTATTGTTATTTTTTTTATCTTAACACCATTTTTCTTTTTAGTTTTTACGTCAACTTTTCACACCTAGCCTCCCCAACTTGCAACTCCTCTAACTCCGGAAAAATTCTGCGTACGCCACTGATAGCGTCATAAATGCTGTACACTGATAGTCCGGCGGTTAATTAGTCCGGTACGTTCTTTTCATGGTACGTGTCCGGTACGTTCTTGGGAGCTCCCTCCTTCTTTCGTCATTGTTTTTTAGTTTACCTAATGTATTTTGCAGTGTATTTTTCTAGCGTACTGCAATGATGACCAAAGTTTGTGTCAAAAACTAGAGAGCTTGATAATCCAGAATTTTTCAATAATACAGTGGTTTTCTGGTCTCATGTGTGTCGGATTATCAAGATTGTTCGATACTCTGGAAAACGTTATAACCGAGTTAAAGTTTATTCAAAGAATTCCTCTTAATTGGACATTACACCCATTCTAGGCATGAAATCACTAAAACTGCTCTATCTTTAGAATTCTTTGACGAAATAAACTGTAACAAGTATTAAAATGATTTTCGCAGGGTGATAGCATACGAAACTGTTTTGTATAATAAAAATAATAAATAAATAAAATACGGCACATTTACTACTTAAAAACACAAAAATATAGCACAAAATTTCACGTCTTCAAAATTACTAAAATACACTCCGCACAAGAAAACAACAAAAGTTTTCGATATTTTTGAACAAATTTCACCTCAAATTAAAGAAAATACTCCCACTAATGATATTAACTATAATCATTTAGATATTTAAAATTGGAAGAAAAATATTTCATTTTAATTAATAGAAAACAAAATTCTTGCATTTTTGTAGCATTTTTTGGTTTATAGTTTTTTAAAATCTATTTTATGTTTATAATTATAGTTCATTTTATGATATCAACACTATGAACCAGTCCTGAAAATTTGAAGGTATTGTCTTGACGCGTTCCAAAGGTATGTTGCGCGGAATTTTAAAATTCTCCATTTTGGAAAATAAGCATTTATAGATTGAAATTTGGCATTTGTTTCCGTTATATCTCATGAAATGTTTTCGCTATATCTCATGAAATGTTTTCGCTATATCTCATGAAATAAATGTCGTATGATTGAAATATTGGTATTAAATTGCCCACAATGACATAAACTATAAAATAGGATTAAAAATCCGATTTTTTGGTCGTATTTCCTTGAACAATGAACATCCCCTTAAGGAAGTAAAATGTAAACATTAAAAAAAAAAAAACTGGAGTGACTCCACTCGGCTTTCCGAACACTTGATATTTACCACGCGTTTAAATAAATTTCATTCAACTGAATCGTATCTAGTGTTCAGGAACTAGTGCACTTAAAATGATTTGAGTGTATATAGGCCGTAATGTATAAGAGTGCTTTTTTGTAGCCCTGTAAAAAACAGTAGGGCGTACACTCGCTAAAATTTATGCACTATATAAGACTGTGACTTACAATATGTGCACCTAATTTGATGTCAATCGAATACACCATTAAACACTATTTCACTTTAAATGATTTGCATCCTTAGGCCGTAATATATATATAAGAATTACTTTTTGCAAGCTTGTGAACAAACTATCAGCTCTACATACACCAAAATTAATGCAGGTCATGAGACCGAGATATTATAATATACATACCCAATTTGAGCTCAATCAAATGCATCCTAAAGACACTAGCGGACTTTGAAGAATTTTCGTCCGTAGGTTATAATGTAAAAGAACATTCAACTGTTGCCGTGTCAAAAAACTTTGTCCTACATAGAAAAATCTATACATGTTGTGTGATGGTGACCTATAATATACATACCCAATTTGAACTTCTTCGAATGCACCTTGAATGACACTAGCTCCTTTTAAATGATTTATGTCCTACACCGTAATGCATAAGAATTATTTCTTGCAATCCCAAGAATAAACTAACTACTCTACACATCCCAAAACCTATGCATATCATGTAACTGTGACCTTTTATATACATGCCCGCTTTGTGCTCAATGGAATACACCGTTTAGATGCTAGCGCGCTTTCAAGAATTTCCGCCCACTGGCCATAATGTAAAAGAAATCTTTTTCGTAGCCCTGTAAAAAAACTATCAGTCCTATACACACCAAAATCAATACCAGTCTTTCGATGGTGGTTTATAACATACTTACAAAATATGAGCTCAATCCGCACCGTTTAGACGCTAGGACACTTTCAATAATTTCCGTCTATGGGCCGTAATGTGAAAGAAATCTTTGTCGTAGCCCTGTAAAAAAAAACTATCAGTCCTATACACACCAAAATTAATACCGGTCTTGCGACGGTGGTTTATAACATATATATACCGAATTTGAGCTCAAACGAATGCACCGTTTAGCAGCTATTGTGTTCACTCACATAAAGCACACACACATACACACATGTATCTCGTAAAAATCTGGAGTGACTCCACTAGACTTTCCAAACACTTACGATTAAGATCATTACCAAGCATTTAAATAAATTTTAATCGATGAATAATTCAAACATATATACCAAATTGAAACTCAACCAAAAAGCCGTTTAAATGCTAGCGCACTTTCAAGATTTCCCCCCACCCCCATAGGCCATAATGTAAAAGAAATCTATGTCGTAGCCCTGTAGAAACGATAAGTCTTATACACATCAAAATCAATACCGGTCTTACGATGGTGGTTTATAACATATATACCCAGTTTGAGATCCATCAAATGTACCGTTTAGACGCTAGCGCACTTTCAAGAATTTCCTCCCATAGACCACAATCTAAAAGAAGAAAAACTATAAGTCCTATGCACACCAAAATCAATACCGGTCTTATGACGGTGGTTTATAACACATATACCCAATTTGAATTCAATCGAATACTCCGTTTAGGAGCTATCGTGTTCACTCACATACACACACACACACATACATCTTGTAAAAATAGCATAAATGAATTCAGAAGACCTCAAAACGTGTCAATACACCAAAATCTCGAAGTCAAATTTTTTCATGATTATAATAATTTCCTTACATGGTACATGTTCGGAAAGTAAAAATAGCATAAATGAATTCAGAAGACCTCAAAACGTGTAATAAGTGCATTAATTGACGAGAGTAACTTAATTCAAAGTCATATTTCTGAAAGACCATCAGTGCATCAAGCCAAACATTTGCTATTGATCCCCAAATACTCACTGATATAGGGGCTACCAGAACAAATCAGAGATGTAGTATATGACCCGAAATCACGCACAGCTAGCTCTCTCTCTTCAGAATATGATGTCAAGCAATCATCGCTGCAGCATCGGAGTTATCTCTGAATATTATATAGGATCGCGTTTTCTTTTCAACTTCCTTCGCGTGGAACAATCGAATTACGGCAGAGAGCACGGCATCCCCATTCCCCCCATTTACCCCCCACCTACTATTTAAGGGATGCATCAGATTTCCGGGCGGGAGGGAAAGGAATGATGAAAATATATATATGTATACCACCCTCGGCATTTTTCGTAATCTGAAAAGGCATTTTGTATGCCACAACATTATCTTATTTCCCTTTCAGATAGAGTGTTATAAGGGCATGGCTTTGTGTTCGGGAATAGGGAATGAGCTTGGTTCTTGTTCAGTGAATTCCTTTGCGCTGGAGATCCACAAAAGGAAGAGATGGATGAATATCTATCTATCAGGTGAATATTACGGGACATACCGGGTGTCCGAAACACAGAGATATGAATACAAGGAGATGGCATTAGCTATCTTCAACATTGGACAAAATGAAGTAACTGTGTTGGTCTAAGTATGGCGGAACGTTTTGTTGGTTTTTTTTCAAATAACAGTTGAAAGATGCACGATTTTATGGATTAAATAGGTAAAGATGAACAATTATGTGTTACAATAGTTCTAAATACAAAATCTCAGCATTCTGCAGTTAAAAGTTTTACAGTTCTGCCAAATACGTAATTATTCTTGGCGCCAACTTTGGCGACATTACTTCTTTAAAATTGGAACGGTCACTATAGAATAACACCGTCATATTGCAATGGGGTCTAAGCAATATGGCGGCTGGGTTACAGTTTCGGCTTCACTATCAGATAGTTAATGCCGTCTCCTTGCATGGGCGCGGCAGAATATTTCCCAGGGGGGGCAAGACTAGTCCAGGGGGGGGCAAAGACTACTTCAACGTATGGTTACCATGTTGGAAAGAGCAAAAAAGCAAGGGAAAACACTGCATACAAAAATCCAGGGGGGGGGGAATTGCCCCCCGAATTTTCGGTTGTTACGAATTTTCGGGGCAACCCGCTGTTCTGGGGCTTAAAATAGTTCAAAATTTATATTATACATTTCAAATAGTTAAATTTTGCTTTTTGTTGCATCAAAATCGGTCAACTAGTACCGGAGATACGGAGGTTTCGGTTTCCCCATTGTTTTTCTACGGCAGCTTTAGAAATCTCGAGAAATATTGGTCCTAGGCCTTCGGTCACTTCACTTTTGGGGGACTTATTTTTGGCGCCAAATTTGGCAATATTTCGCGAAAAGTCACCAAGCTTGGCGACGTTTTGATCATTTGGCGCGATTTTCCCTATGGGGGTTTGTAAAGTTGCTTTTGCTGCATTAAAATCAATTAATAACCTAACATATGTCTTCTGTGACGTAATCCTCTGTGACGTAATCCTCTTTGCTCTGTGATAGAAGCGGGGTTTTCGCGCTTGTTTATGAAGCTTTGATTTTAAATGCTGTGTGTAAATTCTTGATTACTGAGTCTTGAGGGACTGTTAGTGTTATCCCTCGAATATTTCTACTGAATTTTTACCTGTGGATGTGTTTTATTTTATGTGAGAATTACAGCATTTGTGAAAGCTTCAGTACTGGGTGGACTGTTTTAAATGAGCTACTGGCCATAAGTGCCTGTGAATTTTCTAAAGCTGATTGTTCGACGAAGTTCTAGAAGCAATAAAGTTGTGCTCCATCCTGACAAGTGGACTCTTTTCTAGAACTTTCTACACCTACTGGACGTAAGAACGACGAACCCCGGAAACAGAGTTATTCTGCAATAATATCTCTATGGTCCGAAATTAAACAGCCCTATTTTAAATTGGTCTTCATACGAAGCTGTTGTTGAGAAAGTTATGAAATTTTGGTTAGGACATGATGAAGGTATGGGAATTTATTTGATCGAATAAAAAAAAAAGTTCAAATACTCTCCACCAAGGGGCGTTTGTTAAAGAATTACACACTTAGACCTCAGACCTCAGACCATGCAACTTTTGGCTGTGGGGGAGTTTGGAACATGTGGTAAGTCGTGATAATCCAAGAACTTTGCCTGATCTTAAAAACAGCATTTCACAATATGTTCGAAACATTTTCCCGAACACACAGCTATCAGCTGTGGAACACGCTCTCTTACGATTTCAGATAGTAGATGGTAATGATGGCCGTCATGCTGAACATGTTTTATTGTAATATTTGTAACATATCATAAATGTATGCTAAATGTGAAATTCATTTAAAAAAACTTCCCCTGTTCGCGAACATTTGAACTAATTTTTTTATTCGCTCAAATTCCCATACTTTCATTATGTCTTTCACAAAATTTCATTGTTTTCTAAACAACAGTTTCATCTTTAGGCAACTTTAAAATAGAGTCGTTCAGTTTCTGACACGTTGTATGTACCTATGTTAAATCGTCCATGATCAATTTTAATCTCAAGATCAACGTATGAAGTCTTAGAGTACAAGTTGAAGGTAATAACAGCCTTAAAATCTAAATAAACAAATTTTTAGAGAAAAGAAATCTTAACAAGCTTTTTTTAGTGATATCATTCCTCTGAGCTCTGCTTTGGTCTAAAATGAGCGTTCTAAGCTTATAACCAAAAACTGCATTTCCCCCCCCCCCCATGTGAACTGGTATGCTATATTGCATAAATATTGGAACTGTTATATTTGAATTGGAACTCGCATTCTAACTGGTTAATTAGAGCGCTAGTTATCGATCTTAAAAATTATGATTGGTAAACAAAACAGTTTGGCGATATTTTGCCAAATGTAAGTAATACTAGCAAGATGATGTCAGTTTTAAAAACTTGTTTAGACATGCTCTCTGACTAGCTAGTTTTTACGCACAGCACAGCAGCAGTATAATGTAATCGAGAAATACAGGAAACATCTAGAATTTTCCAGAAACGGAAGTACCAAGAATGGTAATCTGTAAAACAAGAAGTAGATAACCGACTTCTGACCCGAGGGTAGAAATACCGGAGAGTGCAGCGTCATTCAAACCCCGTTGGAACAGTGAGAAAAGGTCATGTGATTCGTAGCACGCAAATGCGCAGAGGATAGACTTGTGCTTTATCGCAATATTTGGCGAATGGTAAGTGTAAACTAGAAGCCCGATTTACTATGAAAATACGGATTACAAACACTCTTGGCGTAAAAAAAAATTGTCGCCAAGGTTTAGTGGGTATGGATAAACTGAAAAATTCTTCATTTATAAAAAGTATGCTTGAAAAAATTAAAAATAACTGACTTCTGAAATGCTATTAATGAAACATGCACAAATCATGAATTGCATCTATATGCATAGCAGCTATGTACCATTTTTTCTTAAAAATATAATGATGGAAACGTAAATTGGCGCGCTGGCGACAAATGTTCCCTGGAAAACTAAGGCGAGTTGGATGTGCAAGACTTACGTGCGTGAGGTCTTGTCACAAGTCAGCATATGGGAAAAGTGCTGAGAATTTGGGTTGCCAGAGTGCTCTCTATCTCTTATATCTGTTCTATGCTCCTGATAGTTAATTGTGAATTGCCTTATCGAGAATGCAAGAGTGCGACGTGTCAGTATCTCGGATTGTACTGCGTTATTTTGGCAGTTTGTGAAACTGTTTGTAAATGTTGCTTGCATTCATAGTTTGGTTGTTTGATTGTGGTACACAGTACACTGTAAAGCATCGTTACATCCTTTATCTGTACCCTGCACAAAATTTTGTTTGTGAAATGTTTCTGTTGTACGTAATTTATAATCTCTTCTAAAGGTGTTTTCTTCGTCTGAATACGCTTGTAGTAAATTACTAAATTTAATTGTGCTGAAAATTATTTTGAATGATCCTAGAAGACATAATCAGTGTTGTGGGAAAAAAAATCACGGTTAAGAATTGAAAACTAACGACTAAATATTTAATCATGATTAACAATTGATGATTCAAAATTTTTAGTCATTAATCATGACTAACCACTGGATTAATTTTGATCTTCAATCATTTGTTGTGATTAATTTCTCTTGATTTATCTTTTAAAAATCTTAATTTACCAACCCACACCAGAAAACTCTCTGTGATTGTTTATATTACGCACTGCCCTTAGTGGAAGCCTTTAGAAAATTGCTATTGCAACCACTATTGGTTTGAGAGCCAGATGTGGCCTGAGAAATGGAACGAGACCATAATATTTAGCTGGTATCTGAAGAACCCACCCCTTACATTTTATACGACGAAAGGCCTTAAAATTACTTTTTAAGAAAAGTGTTTTGTCATCTTGAACTATTGGTTTGCAGTCCAGGTGCAGTCAGCAAAATGATGATTAATCTTAACATAGTTACATACGTAAGCAACATAATAATAATGAATTAGAGTAAGGACTCCTAAAGATAGATTAGATATTACATGTATTCCTCGCTCCGTGTCTGGAAAATAAGATTCTTCTAGGCCGGATAGAAAATCATGCTGAAATACCCTGACCCTACAGAAAATCTCTACTACCACGGGGGTAGAAGCATAGAGATATGAATACAAGGAGACGGCAATAGCTATCTGTTAATGAAGCCGAAACTGTAACCGATTTGCCATATTGCTTAGAGAACATTGCAATATGAATGTGTTATTCTATGGTGACAGTTCCAATTTTAACCCATTTATGCCTAGCGTCCCTTTTTTGGGACGGCATTTTCCCTATTAGTTGAAAACGTTATTTACTTTTCCTAGCCTTTATTCATGAGTATTGAGCCTCCACTCCGCACAATATTTTAACATGACCAAGTAGGATGTTGATATTTCGATTTTTATGCAAAATGATTTTAAAATAAATCATTCCTTGTTCAAGAAGTTGACATCAGAAATTTATCTATTATTTCTGTTATCAGTAAAAATCGAAGAAAGTCGCAAAAATATCCAGGCACAAATGGGTTAAAGAAGTAAGGTCGACAAAGTTGGTGCCAAGAATGATTACATACTTCGCATAACTGTAAAACTTCTAACTGTAGAATGCCGAGATTTTGTAATTAGAACTATTCTGACATATAACTGTGCATCTTAATCCGTAAAATCGTGTCACGAGTACTGGTACTGTCTCGAGTACTGGTACTGTCTCTAACGGCAAGCGATCCGGATTCTAAAGCTGGAACTGAAACAGCGGAATTCAATGGTTTCACAAGTCTTTAACTGCCAGGCCAGAGTGATTACGTTTGTTAATGGCTACTTGTTAAGATTTGGCAATCTGAAAAGCCCCTCTGACCAAGTAGGATGACAGTACCAGCCTTATAGTACTTATATGGTCTCCTATGATGTGTATATAAATGCTTTCTGAAGGATATCTTGACTAATAAATAAATTAATAACTAGAAAGAGAAAAAAATTCTTGTATGTAAATACTGTAACCGCTAAGACTTGAAGCACAATACACCTTTAGAGTCTTGATCTTCGATTTGAATTTCCTTTCTCATCTTTTAAAGATGCAACGATGAAGACATCTTTTTTGCGCCAAGTGTTGTCAGTGTCCCTATATATAACTGCCTCAATTCTGTGTCCCTGTATATCGCTCTAAACACAATTTTTTGTCCTATTTGTGTATTTATGCCCGGGGCACGTGCCCCAAGTGCCTGTGCCTTAATCAGGGACTGAGTGATGCATAACAACTCGGGTCTTTTAAAATTGAATACTTTTCCCTGACCAAAGCGTTACCCCAGTGTAAATCCTTCAAGATTTAAAAGAAAAGGAGAAATAAAAGCATCGACCTTACCTGCCGAATTCAATTATCTGCGTATTCAGTGACTGCCCGTCTATTTGAGTCCCCGACGTGAGTACGTGACGTACGACGTGAGTCCCCGAACACTAAAAACCAGTGCCGGATCTAGGGGTGGGCGAGCCGGGGCCCCTGGCCCGGGCGCTGCTTGCAGAGGGGCGTCAAATCGTCTCTGAGACAAAGAAAAATTGACAAAAAATAGAATGGAGGGCGCCAGAAAGGTATGTTGCCCCGGGCGCCAGTTCTGCTTGGTCCGCCACTGCTAAAAACTAAACACACTAACAACTTATTTTTTTTTAATATTAAGTACACTTCTAGATTTTTGCGAATTTAAAACGTGAGTTTTTCTCTCCCCCCTCCCTCCCCTCCGCACACGCACTGTTAAATGTGCTTAACTTAATGTAATTAAATGTGCTTAGCTTAACACAGCTATCGCACTGTTTTGTACAGCACAAAACAGCAGGTCTTTCCTCGATAGCACGTTCGATCTGAGAAATGCCCTTCTAAACCGCTCTTTGAGAATAGAAGGGGGTAGAATTGCGGGAAAGGTAAGGCTCTGCTGATATCATTCCGTTCGCACGGATCATTTTTTAGTGGTTATCTCTTGTTAATTCTTCCTTGGTTTCTTATGTTCGGTTATTTAATCCATTTTTCAACATTTTCTTTATTTTATAATATTTTAGTACAATAATTTTTACAAACTAGTGTCAACAATTAAGATGTCAGTAAAGTGAGTGTTTCGGAGCTAAAGTAATTATATTTTTCAGCATTTTCTTTGGGAAGGAAAATTAAAACTACTCAAGCCAGCACCTTTGCTAAAATTTGGCCAGATGACGAAATCTAAGACTAGATTTTTTTTTTTTTTTTTTTTTTTTTTTAAGTTGCATGCGTTGTTTTCCTTTAACTGCTCAAAACGAAAATATATATTTCTACCTGTAAGTTTCTGCATATTAATTTTCGAAATTTGTTTTCCGAACCTCCATTTAAATAATCCACGAGCCGCCATGTGCGTGTATACTGCATTTCATATTCTTATTTCATTTCAAGTTTGAATTCGTTCGAATTCGAAGTCAGAAAGAGGAAAAAAACGACTGAGATTATTGAGTGCCGCCATCTATGAAAAGTTTTGAAAACTATTTCTCATCTATGTGTAAGCAATCAAGATCCGCACTCAGTAAGTTCCGTAAAGTACATTTTAGAGCTGAAGCAAACCGCATGTATTCGGTACTAAGATACGGATAATCACTCAGACTCGAAGTAACGAATTGCTACTTTGCGGTTGATATCGTTACTCGTTACTCGATCCGAAGCTGTTTCGGATCGAGCAGCTTCGAACTTCGAATACAGACTGCCAGGCGAGGCGAACTAGGGGGAAACGGGTTCCAGTAATCGGGTACTAATATCTTCTGCTATTTGTTACTGGATATCGGATCGCGGTTTCAAGGGGGAAAATGACTTTTGAGTGTGCATTTCGGATCGACCAGGTTCGAACTTCGAATACAAGACTGCCGGAGGGAGAAAATGAATTTCGGTATTTGAGTAATAGTATGTTCCGTTCCGTTACTAGATACCGGAAGTATTATGGATTTTCGCTGTTTGAAGGAAAAAATCAGTTTCGGTATTTGGGTAGTAGTATGTTCTGGTTGCAATTCGTTTGTGCCGAGCCGAATGGTATCGTTTTGATGAGGTTTGGAAGAATCCGTATGTTTCGTTACAGTTGTGGAGATGGATATACTATCTGCTGCGCTATTGATATGGGCCGTACAATGGGGGGATAGGATCCGATGTATAGTATGTTCTTATGCGCAGTTGAACTTTTTTTTGCGGGGGGGGGGAGGGGGGTTCTTATAATTGTAGAGGAGCAATACATATAAGAGAAGCATGTTAGTAAGGGGTGCTAATTTCGGGCTTTCTAACATTTTAGTACTAAATAGTGGTGCAATCAGAATTCTTTCTTTCAGGGTGGTTCCGAAGCAGGATTGCGAACTTAACTTTTTCTTTTTTTTAGCTAGAATCGAAATATGAGTAATAAATAACAAATTATTTAAATACACCTTTAAAAAAAATATATTTTTATAAAGTAAACGAATTCACACATTTTTATTATTTGAAATATTATTTGGAACTAAAAAAAATATTTAGCATGGAAACCTAAACACATTTTTTAAGTAATTGTTTAAAAAATATATAAAAAATTGGGAGCTACCCGGGATTTCTATGCCCACTCCTGCGTAAGCCACTGGTATTAAAATAATTCAATAAAGTTCAGTATGTTTCTAAAATGTCGGCGTTTAGGGGGCCATCTGCCCTATTTTATGGTACATTTTATTCCATGAACTCATGGAATACGCATAGTCCGGTGCAACCATTCTTTCTGTATGAAAGGAGTGATAATTTTTGTTTAAAGAATGCTCTCATATATGCACCCACAGAAGGGGCTAACCCCTTTCATCCCAAAAGTGCAGAAATAGAACTGGAAATATCTTAAAAATAGATCATTCTCACTGAATTAAACAATTTTAATTTAAAATATGGTAATTTTTAATTTACTTCGAAAAATCGTCCAGCAAAAGAAGTTTTTGATATGAAATAAGAACTCACAAATAATAAAGATATTATGCTTGTAGAGACGCAAAGTAGTTGATATCATACTGAGATCCCCTGCCCTGTGAATTTAATATATGTGGCCCAATCCCTGGATCTCAGTATTCGAGAACCCGCTCCCAGAAAAAACACGAGTCACAAGCTTTCCTTTACACTTTTTATGATAAGAATGAACAGGTTAAACCAGCGTTCAGAATTTTAAAAAGGGGGGGTTGAGAAAAAAAAAGAATGGCATATGTCTTTGGAAGATTTCTATGTGCACTCCGTAATTCGGATAATTTAGCATTGTATAAAACCATAAATGTGTATAAAAACAATCTGTAAATCAGAGAAAATAAGCTCTAAATACAACTTTGTACAACTTCGCTAAAAAAAATTCTTTTTGGTTAGGTTTTGTTATGGGTTTATGTATGGGCGGCATATACCCATAACAACACTGTCCCGGATGTGTTGTTATGGGGCACATATAACACCCTATTACCGATTCTATTAGTAGTAACGAAAGTAACGAGTAATGAATACTTAGTAACGAATAGCGAACATCTAAGTAACAAATACATACGGATACTCATTTTGTCGTTACTTTTACAGCACTAGTACATTTAAATGCTACTAAACTTATACTTTAGCAATAAGAATGAATTGGCAATAACGATAAATAAAAATTTTTATTTATAATGTCGAAGAGCAGCTGCTTGGATTTCACCATGATGGCCCATGTAGGGGATAGGATAGAATAACCGGATAAACCTCTGAGATCAGCTCATCTTTGTTGGTTTTAAGCAGTTTTTGTCCGCATTACATAGGCGGCAGGTGGGTACTCGGTCCCTCACCCCTCTCAATATGATGTACAGAAAGAATTTTAAAATCATTCGGAATATTTTTATATTATATCAGTGATAAAATGCTTGAAACCCCAGTGTGTACCCTCCCCTCTAGTGCGTATATGAGGGGGCAGAGAGGGGGCTCGGGCACCCCCCCGAAAATGCAAAGCAAGTATTAAAAGCAGCTATTTAAAAACATTTATATTAACTCTATTAACAATAAGGTTTAAAATGCCAGATCGCCCCCTCCGAAATGGAAACCTATGTATTTCGTGCAGTGCTAATGTAAATTTTTCTCAACAGATGTAACGTAAATACGAGTTGGAACCCCTTAAAAAGTACTCTCCCCAGAGGCACCCCCATCCTCGGCAGATATCTCTTGTGTGCTAACCATAACACAACAGAACGCTTATGTAAATTTAGAATTAAATGTTGTGTCTAATGTTACTAAGAATTTAGAGCAATAACTTTGCCGTAAAGTTTTACAGATTTATTAAGCTACTTAGTCTTTTTTTTTTTTTTCAACAATTGCTTTGTTTCTGCCGTCGCGTCGTCGTGTAAGATGTCCAACCAAACAAAAAATATTCAAATGGAAGCTAAAATTCTTATTTTAGTCTTTTTAAGAACAACTTGTTAATTAAGCACACACACGCACACACATTAAAAGAAGTTATATGCTATATCGTATTTTTTTATGAAAATTTTTTTCCTTATTTATGTATGTAACCAGCATAACAGTTTTGACTTGTATCGATTTCTGTTTTGAGAAGGTTTTAATAATCTGATTTAAATTTCCTTCTTGTATCTTACTTCCTATTCTATTCAAATTATGGTGATGTAAATATTGGGAATGTAAATACATAGTGATTATTCTTGCTTGTTCTAATGTATAGTGCACTTTAGAATTGTTTCCTGGTTAAAAAAATAAATGAATTACTCTCTATGAAACTTTGCCTTTATTTTAAAAATTTCAGCTGATAAAATCCATGTTCAAGTTCATATTCGACTTGAACTTGCTTTTTAACTTACACAGTAGAGAAACAGAGAAGACGAGAGTAAAATTATTTAGTGCTGCCATCTAGAATAACTTTTTAAAACTAATTTCGGATTTTAAATGAAGGTGAAAGTAGTTGCCATTCCCATCAGCGTTTATCATGGGTATTAGAGATGAGTTCGGGCTCATTTTTTGAAGCCCGAGCCCGAGGACTTTTAATCCGAGCCCGCCCGAGCCCGAGCAATATTATATAAGTCGGAGCCCGAGCCCGAAATTTTAGCTAAAGATAAAAAATCCAATTACTTCACTGATAGAATACAATGAATTTTGCCGTTTGTGCAAACTAAAGACAAATATAGTTGCAAACTCTTAATGCACTTTCTAATTCTTTATATATCCATGTTTATCAAATAATGTCGGATCTCTTGACTAACTAATCAATATAAGCCGCCGTTCTGAAATATCCAAAGAGCTTTACGCACCTTCTAGGCGCCAGTGCCGCTATTTTTTTTTATAAGTACAATCAACTCCGGTTATAGTGAACCCGGATATAGAGAACCATCGGCTATAGTGAACGCAAACCATTAGTCCCGATTCACATGCAATCTCTATCCATCATGAAGACACTTGGGTTTTAGTGAACTTCGGATATAATGGACGAAATTGGATGGTCCCCAGAGGTTCACTATAACGGGAGTTGACTGTACTTTTATTTTCCTCATGAATCACTTTTTAAAATCTGTTTCAAGGAGTATGTTCAATAAAGGAGAAATTTTTCACGAGCCCGAGCCCGAATGCAAATGTGAATTACAGAGCCCGAGCCCGGTTCGGGCCCGGGCTCGGGCTTTCGGGCTCGGGCTGAGCCCGTCTCATCTCTAATGGGTATCCACAGGCCAGGCCGGGGTCGCCGCGACTGAAGAAAAAGAGAGGAGAAAGCAAGAGGCTGTCTGGGTACTGGTTTTCGTGACGTCACAAGAAAGGATGGGATTTGGAACAGTTTGCATTGAGTTCAATGGAAGAAATGGAATTAATAATGCCAATAAATACGAGTAGCTTAATTTTTTATGACGCATTGAAATAGCATTTTCGTTTTACAACACTTTGTTCTTAAATAATAGTGAATCAACAATATTTTTTGTCAGAAATTAATGAAATAAATTGGTACTGAATTAAAGCAGTTTTAGCATTGTATGCAGTATGTTTTGCATTTCGGGCTAGCAAATACATTCTAAATAATATAATGGTTACTCAATGTTATCATTTATCTAAAATAATATGTATATGGATTAAATTTATACGTTGTATAAGCATAAAGTCATATTTTTAAGTAAGTAAAAGTAAATATATTTTTAAGTAAAAATAATAATTTTTATTAATTTTACTTAAAAACTGAAATACATTATTTAGTTTTGGTTCGTTTTAATAAGCTTTTTGAAAGAATTGATGTTAAAAATATCCAGATTCATAAATAGTCATCTTAAGCCATTTCGTGACGTCACAAGAGAGGATGGGATTTCAAAGAGTTTGTATTGAATTCTATGGAAGAAATCTGATCAATAATGTCAATAAACACTAGTAGCACGAGGAATATAATCAGAAATTTCCACAATTAATATTTTAAAAACTTGTACAATACATACTATATATAATTATGTTATACAGACTCCTAATGTCAAATTTTATTAGAAGCAATTAAAGCACAAAAAACAAGAAAATAAAAAGTAAAAGCTTTTACCCAAACCTTACAAATACTATAAAGTTTTTCATGAAAGCACTACAAGTGTTTGCTTTAATTTTTTCTAGATAAGACTTTCAAATATCACATTGAGACATTTGAAATATACATAATTAAATATATTTAAAAATTAGTGAGTATAACTCTTGAATATGTAAAACTGCCTAAATGCTCTCAGGGGTTTTCATGTAAAATATATTGCAGTAATACATATACTTTTTTGTTATTGTTTTTAGCATTGCAGTAATACATTTTCTTTTTTGAGTTAATTTCCAAATCTGTGTTCATACTTAATTTCAGAATTTTCAACAAATTCCGATAAACCGTTTAGTTGGAAATATTTCTTTAATAAATACCTTCTATATTTTTGTTTTTCTAAGTATCCGGCAAATAGATTTCTCTCTCTCTCTCTTTTTTTAAAAAATAAATAAATCAACCATGAGATCCGCATGGAACCTTAAGCTAATTGGTATGTGCAGTGGAAGGGGATCTGCGTTTAATTTATAATTAAAGGTAAAATTTTCTTAACATAGAATTGCCATGAAACTCTTGATACATTTCTTAATTACAAAAGAATTTATATTTTCCTTTGCATTATTTTTTTCGGTTTCCTCAATATCTTTTTCCTAAACGTTTTCTCTTGTTTTAGTAGGATCAGTTCTTTCTTGTTTTTTGGTAATATCGGATATATAGGCTGGTAAGCTCGAAAAAATGCACGGGATAGCATTCGGTTCTAATTTATAATGCTTTCTTTTTACAGTTAAAAGTGCCCCATCTGATTTTAAAATAGCATCGTCTTTTAAAAGATCTTCATCTCGAAAATGCTCAATACAAACATACGCATTTTTTCCTGGGGACCAATTTTTTCTTGGAATATTTTTAGTCCATTCGGCCCGCTTTTCTTCGTTTTTTGGGAAAAGTGAAAACTTTTACATTTTCTCCTCTTTTGTAATTAGCTTTACTTTCATCCTGGGACGCAGCAAACGGAAGCATAATGATTGCTAGAACAAAAGAACAGAAATCAATAAAACTAACGCAAAATACGGCAATTTTATATTTTTATGTACTCTATACCTTAATAACTATTATCAAGTATGTCGTATTAAGAATAGATTGCTGACTTATCATTAGTATCCATAAAAGGCACAAAACATCTTAGTTTCTTCTAATTTTCCGTATGATTCTAATGCTTTTAACGGAGAAAAGTCCATCCTCTCTTGTGACGTCACAACACCTCCACGCGTTCAGTACCCAGGCTCGCCTTGTAATTGTCTACTCTCCCCCTCCCTTCTCGGGGGCTCCGGCCAGGCCCGCAACTAGGGAGGGGCTAACGGACAGGGCGTGATCTCCGGGAGGGCATTCGGGGCAAGCGCTCGGGCCCCCAACAAAAAGTGGGTCCCGAAATTGCGCTTTAAGTTCAAAAATTTGTAAATTTTGAAAAAAGTTTTCTATAGAGGGGGCCCCCAATTAAGCTTTTGCCCAGGGCCCCAATCTCGACAAATTGGCTCCTGCTGCCGGAGCACGTTCCCCAGGCACCATACTGACGTGGGCTTCCAAATTGAAGGAAAAGGGCATCAAAATTAAAATTTACCGTGGGCGCCTTGATGTGGAAGGACGCCAAAGTTAAGGTTTGCCCCGGGTGACGTAGTCTCGAGTTACGGCACTGGTGTCAAAAAATGGGACAGCAAGGTATGGTCTAATAGTAGTAAAATGTTTGACAATCTGAAAAATGTACCATACCAAACTAAAAGTTCTCATATAACTAAATAAAGCCCTCAGGAGGATTCAAAGCGTTTTAAAGCTTCAAAGAGGTTTCAAAGCGTATTCACGTTTATAACTGAATAAATCCTACCAACTCTCTAAAACGTTAGGTGGATGGTCGCGTGATATGCCCGAAAAAAAGACCTTAACATTTTAGCCGTCTACCACGCTAAGTACAACTGCGGAAAAAAAAAGGCCCACTTGTACATTTTTCGGCCGTCGTTCGTCGCACAGCAAAGTTACAGATACCAATCGTTTACGATTGATGCACACTTTAATTTGCTATGCATAAAAATTGCACAAGGGGCCATCTACATACTAAAATTCGCACCAACTTTTTTTTTCTCAATAGCAACCCCTAGATTTCACTTCATATTTCAAAAATTTAGCTCATTTTAACCCCGGACACCAATTTTCAATAAATTTGGACAGAAAATGAGTGAGTTATGAGCACCCAAAATCCCCCTCCCCCTATGTTAAAATATTTTTTCATACTTCAATTCATATCTCATATAATATTGGTAGTAAGAAGCTGATTTTTATTCGCACTATTAGAACTAAACGACCCAAACATAATTTAATGTTATTATGATTTTTAATAAATCATTAATATGAATTATGAATTATTAAATTAATATTCAAAAAAATTATGAATAGCGACCTAGCCAAATTTCGATGGAAATAGATGCAGAAATTAATATTACATGGCTGTGCAAAATTTCAAATTTTTACGTTCAATAGTTTAATTTATATTAAATAAAATGTGTTATTTTCATGAGTTAAGGGACCATATATAAATTTATTAAGTGAAAATTTTTTGAAAATTGCATAAAATAAATGTAAATTAGATTTATTTTGTGCAAAAACACAGTAAAAGATACCAGTATTAAAAATATCAAATTTTGAAGCAAATAAATTAGAGGTTTTCACAGTTTGTTGGGGATTCTATAAAGCGTGAATTGTTGCGTCCGCTACCATATTCCCCCAAATAAAATATTTTTCAGCTATAGAATTAGATGCAGTAGATGTATGTCTTCTAATACAACGTCCTATTTATGAAAAACTAACATCCTCAACTTTCCAGGCATGAATGTGACCTTTTTTAATATCGGAAACATTAGGTCTTTGGAATTCCCCATACTTTATCAAACATTCAAAATCACGTTTTTCTGTAAAAAAATTTTCATCTAACTTTAAATTAAAATACCGCCAAAAGTCTTAAGAATATTGCACATTGCAGGCGATAGTATTAAATGAAGAAAGTGAAATAACAAACACGATGATAATATGGGGTTGGCAAAAAAGTAATTGCGTTTTTTACATGAAATTCAAACAAATAAATTTTCAATCATGAAACCATTCTGTAAGTTCGACCATAGCTGAGTCGAGCAATATTCATGCTTGTAGTCAGAAGAGCAGGGAGCAGCCTCTAACTCCTGCCAACATTTCAGCTGTCTAAGAGAAACATCAAGGGAAACACTGAATAACAATTTCAAAATTACAAAGATTTTCAAAATCCTTAGCAGTCATTTTGCATTTTTCCCTTAAATCATGTGTACGAACCAAGGAAGTTATGAACTCACGGTCATTTGGACCACAGACTAAATATTCTATTCTACCCTTGATATTCTCAGTACAAAAAAACTTTAAGAGAGATGGGAACAATATTTTCCTTGAAAATAATATTAATTTCTTTTAATTCTCGCGAGCGAAATAAATGGAAGGCGAAAAGTTCGGAACCTACAAATAGCGTTTTTCAATTTGCAGAAAGTCCCTTAAAAACGCGCAAAAATGAATTCGCAATATCTCCGGAAATTATCGTAGAAAATTGGTGAAAATTTATATTTAGGGTAATTTGAAGGTTTTCTTTCGTTTAATAAAGTCAAAATATGGGGTTGCCATTGAGAAAAACGAAGTTGATGCAGAATTAAATATGAAGACGGCCCCTTATGCAAATTAAATTAACAGTAAATTAAAGTACGCGTTATTTGCAAACGAATGGTATATATAACTTTGCTATACGACGAACGATGGCGAAATAAAGAGCAAGTGGGCCTTTTTTTCCGCAGCTGTACCTTTATCCATTCATCCATTGTAGGGCCAGCATTGTATATATATGAATACTTTCTAAAAGATACCTTGAGTATTAAATAAATTAATAACCATAAAAAGAAAAAATATATTGTTAAAAAAAATCAAATCCTCCTCCCTCTTACCCAAAAATATTTAACATGATGTCCATAATTTTTTTATTTCCAACGCAAAGATAGCATTCATAATTCCTCCCTTTTCAAAAAGAAGTCAGTGTATACCACTGAAAGTACTAATATGGTTTGCTAAGATATGTATATGAAATATTTTCTAAAATATACGTTAAACTGGCTGATGTACCCGTTCTTCTTACGTATATTTCTAACACATGTGTTATTCGACCGGAGCAGTCAAATGGTTTCCTTCCTAACGATAACAGTTACACCTTATAGCTAATCGAAATTAAAATAGATAAATGAATAAAATTCACTTTGCTTTGTAGAACTCTGAAGTAGTTTTCATCTTAGGATAGATGAAGTAGCATGCGGGCAGCTAAGATCTTCACACATGAATCAAAATTCTAGGATATTTGTGTATCATCATAGTTTTAAAAAAATCTGAAATAATCCGACACCAGAGGGCGTTTCCCCAGCTGGGAATTTTTACGATTTGCGCAAATAAAAAGCAATCTTCTGACAGTAAAATAATTGTATTAATGAAGCTGTATTAATGAATTAACTGAATAAATTAACTGTATTAATGAAAATGACACTCGTTGCATTTCAACTTTTATCTATTTAAAATAAATAGTGAATTTTATATTCTATTTCTATGGTTGTGCAATGGTGACCTACAATACATACTGCAGCTATCGTAGTGTCAGAAATTATTGTTGCCTCTAAAGTAGATTTTTTCATCAATTTTATGAAAATTGAAGTCATCTCTGGAGTTCTTGAAATTTTAAATTTCCGAAACAAGCATTTCGTTTATAAATAGTGGCTAACAACAAGGTCTCAGGACAGGCAAGAGGTCCTGGAGGATGCACGGGGGGATCCTAACATTTATTATTACAAAATTATGTAACATTTTTAGTTTGTATTCAATTAATTTCAGTTACTTATAAAAGTACACGCACATGTTAAACAAAAAATTGCACAAGACTCGAACTTATGTGTAAATAAGAGATATCGCCCAGTTTCAGAACGTGTAATAAGAAATGGAGGACCCCCACATCCGGCGCGATGAATTTGCTATGCGTGTCAACGGTATGGTTAAACCACTGTTCACAAACTCCCTCTTCCATAGAAGAATTCAGTGTACACCACTGAAAGTACTCGTACGGTTTGCTAAGTTGTGTATAGGAAGGGTTTTCTAAAATACAGGGCGTCCCAAAAATCGTCGTTGCGAAACTTAACTTGCTGAAATGATCACGCTGCCCTCTAGCGGTCGCCGATTGAATTTCCGGACAAAACTTCCTATGTATATCTGGTTTGTCAGGATATGACAGGCCAACATGATAAGTATGGCTACAACTTTTTGAGACACCCTGTATTTGTTAAGTCTGTATGATTAAAACCGTAAATGTTCTTTTTTTAAGGGCGGGTAATTAACCATCAGTCATTCGCCTCTACTACGGCTCGAAGTATTAGCAACTTTACTAGGTGCACCCACGGACGGCCAACGTTATCCCTACGAAGGGACTGGCAAGTTAACATCCAACTCCAAGACTGGAATCGAACCCGAACCCAAGGTGTGATAGAATGGCTCGTTAGCCACTATACCACCTGCGCGGCCAAACATTTGTTCATGTCCTGAAATGTTCTTCACAGATCGCTTCAAAAATTTGAAACAACGTAGCATTCCTATATGCGAGTGTTTTTATAAGTCTATTACGTAGATGTGACAACACTGATAGAAGGGAGGGGGGAGGGGACAACATGCTTTTATTGGCGTTACTATCACGGAAAAGTCTGTGTGAGCAGGATTCGGCCATTTACCCTTTTCCTAACTCCTGTTTTCTGTCCGAAGGGTGGAAGGGGTACATGTTTCAAGAGCTGAACTTCAGCCGGTATGGCAATCTATTTATACACTAGAAGATAAAGCCCGTTGTGACACAATTACAACGAACGCTGGAAAAAAAGTTTGACAAAAAAATATCACTGTATTAAATCTTTGTCCACTTAAAATAAATAACATCACATTCAATTTTTATTACATACCAAAATCGGAATTGCATTTTCTACTAAAAACGTTCGAAAACTTTTCGCATTCGAAGATTTCGTTTCACTGGGAACCAGGGGCGTAGTCAGAAATTTTTCATGGGGGGGGGGGGTTACGACTACTGCAAATCACATATATGCATGCATGTGTGTGATAAGGGAGTGAAGAATATACATTTTGTATGGCAAAAAATTCCGCATGGGGGGGGGGGGTTATGACCTCCTAACCCCCCCCCCTTGGCTACGCCCCTGCTGGGAACATACCCTTTCATATCAATATTTCATTAACGGGGAATCATTTTATTTGTGCGAAAAAATTGATTTTTAAGTGTCATGCGCTATGGAATAGTTTTCGCCTCCATTTAACCAGACGGAGCCGCAGCAACGTGTGGTTGGTTACAGCTAGTAATAAATAAATTCGTAACTACGCCCGGAAAACTTGTAATATTGCGAAAAGATATTACGGCACGGCGCCCAAGACTTGTATCTCCAGTACCGTATTCCTGGATGCCCCAACTCGGGTCCGTACAACGCCCCCTAGGGGGCTTTGTTCTTACCCACTCTGTGTGGCGTCACATCGTTTAAAGGGACCCGTGTCGTGGCTTTCCTCTCTAGGGGGCGTTGGTCCGTATCCCTCCGAGTCGGGCAGAACAACACTCTCAAGAATGACCTGAATCCATCACAGGGTCTCCCACACCCTCCACTAAGGGAGTGCAGTGCAGGTCTTCAGTAGCAGTTCTGTCTTTACGACAAGCGATCCAGAAACATGCCAGAGCGCAAGTCTTCAGGCACCGTCCCACAATAGTCATGTATGTTACTCCTAATGATCTAGGAGTACATAAAGCATATGATAAAACTTTACTTTTATGGACACATAATCTTAAAATATAAGTTAACAGTATAAGTACTGTAATAAAAGATAGTCGCTTAAACTATAAAAACAGGAATTTAATTTAAATTTTTAATTAATATCCAAGTAACCGTTTCATTTCTTGGTGAAAAAATTATCCAAAGTAATCTGATTTGATTTTTCTTTCATAAATTGCTTTTCAGCAGAGATCAAGGAGCGAAAATCAATTAATTGTACCTAACTTATGTGATTCCGGTTGTATTTTTCGAATGTACTGTATGCTTCTCAAGTAAAATAACAAAGCAAAAGAGCACAGATAAAGAAAAGGTAGACATACAGAGAAAGCGCGATATAACGAGGGACCGATGTATCGTAAAAAGATATTACGCCACGGTGGCGAAGACTTGGATCCGCAGTTCCGTGCGCCTGGATGCTCTGTCGGACCCGGATCCCTCCAGGTCGATCAGAACAACACTCTCAAGCATACCCTGAATCCACCGCAGGGTCTCCCACACCCTCCACTATAGGGGAGTGCAGGTCTCGAATAGCGGTTCTGTCTCTACGACAAACGATCCAGAAACATGCCACAGCACAAGTCTTCAGCCAGCCGAGCCGCAATGCCCACGTATGTTACTCCTAATGACCCGTACAAGGCTTCCATTGTTGGAGAAAACCGTGTCAACAGTGGAAAACAGACAACAATGTAGATTCGTTGATTCAGTGTTATCATTTGATGGAGCATGTTCAGTATTTGCCAATCCTTGCCAGATGTTGTACTATTAGCAGCTTTAGGCCTAGCCAAGGAGCCACCCAGTTTTAAAATTTTGTTGGCTGACCTCCAATTCTTTATCACCTGAACTTTTTCCGTACGAAAAATTTCACTTAATCAAATTCATTTTTAAACCTTGGAAATAATGATGGTGAATTTTAATTCCTCTATAGTTGCATTCATTCATAATTCTTTTTACTCAAATATGCTATGTATAGTGGAACTAGTGATGCGCATAAATGAATGAAACTATTCGAATTAATCGATTATTAAATCCATTCAAATCAATCGATTTCGAAATATCCATTCGAAAATCTCAGCACATAGCATTTGAATAGCAATAGTGAAACAGTTAACCACGTTTAATCGTGAACAGAATTCGAATTTTGAAATGATCAATGGCGATTAATCGCGAATACAATTCGAATAGTAAAACGATTAATCGCGATTACTTTTGGAATTGTAAAACGATTAATCGCGATTAATCGTGAATACTATTAGAATAGTGAAATCGCGAATCATGGAGAATGACAGTTCTACGAGTAACGCAGCCATCCCCAACAACAACCAATCAACCAACCGAAAAACATCACGGCACTATATTTACAGCTAATTTTCCCTATTTCGAACTTCTATCTTCTGGATCTCGGAATACGCTCTAACGAATTTTTTACAATTAATATATGATTTTAATCGGTGCCAAATTCGATGAGTGGCGTCGCCGGTTAAGCTAATAAAACTCGTTTTTTTTATTTAATCCAGTTCAAAGAGGGGACTATTTAACTCGCGCAATAAAATATGAAAAATGATCTTTGAGAGGCGGTAAACAAGGCAGAGAGTGTGAATACAGTGCTGTTGGCGGACGCAAAAGTGAGAGAGCCTAAGAAAATATTTTTTAAGGATAAATTGGCTCTTAATTTTTTTTTTTTTTTTGGTTCAATTAATCATCAATTTTCATTACAGTATTCCAAATTGTTATAAATATGCTCTGGACAAAATTGGTGCAAAGAATTGACCTAAAAAATCTAAAGGGAAATGACTGGGCGCTCAATCTCAATCCATGATTTCATACACACATAATAATTCCGTCCATTCTTCCTTTTGAATGTGTTATCCCTTATTTTTTAACTAGTCACTCTTTTAATAATATTTCTATTTCCTTTTGAACATGCCATTTCCTTTTGAACATTTTGGCTCTCAGCTATCCGTGATGTCGCGTAGGTCTGTGACAAGATTTGTACAACTTAACTTATAACGTGCACCAGTTTGGTCCCAGATAACCAGTACGTTCCGCTTCTGCTTTCTGACCAGACGTCTTCAGTTCGGCCGTCGCTCTTGTGCGAGATGGGGTGTGTTTTACTGTCGTTTTTGTTTTATTTCATTTTAAAAAATAATAACAGATTATTATATACTTTACTTATTTTTTCTGTAATTTATTTTGCTGTAATTAAAGATTAAAAATAGTTAAGACTTTGAATTAAAAAATAATTAATTTAAGTATTTTTTGGTAAAACTCCTTCCTAACTTTTTCTTTAAGTATTTCGTTTTATATATCTCTAGTATTTTGATAGCTATTTCTAATTAAAATTAAGTCTTTATTTTTCTAATATTATTAACTCTACTTGGAAAATTCAATATGTAATTAATATTTCAATGAATATTTTTCTCTTCAGAAACCTCACATAATTAATTAATAATTATTATTATTTAGTATTCGAAGGAAAATAAATAATAGTTTTACATACTAACTAGTTTTAAAAATAATTCTTTTACTCTTCATATATAAATAAAATTTATTGTAATTATTGAATCATAATTTTAAGACCAATATTTTTTCCAAATCTTAGTTTTCTCAATTTTATTTTGTTTTCCAGATACCAGATTTAAAATTTTGTTCAATACTTTTAAGATAGAAATTTGATTAATTAATCTAAATTTATACATGCACTATCTTTTGTATTAGACATTTAAAGGCTGGAGATGGCATCTAAAACAAGATGTTGTGCCCACCCGAGCCGAGTTGATAAGATACTGAAGATGGTAGATAACTGAAGTATAAAGGTCCAGGGTTCTGGTCTACCGGATAGCTGATAATCTAAAAATTCGGAGTTTTAGACGATTTTTCTCACGATGTAACGTAAATACGCTTCAGAAGAACTAAGGAAGTCAACCGTGCAAGACACCCCCCCCTTACATAGGGGAATACGAAATACTCCTCGTGTAGGTTTACCATAACACAATACAACCTTTTCAGAAAGGGCCATATGCTTTTAGTGTATGTTAGAAAAAAACTGAAATTAAATTAATAACATAATGTATTTCTTAAATTTATAAAACACACAAAAAGCAGATATCAATATTCTATTAATTACTTACTTGGTGAAAGACAGCATATGCAGTGCGTAAGTTTATCGAAAACGTGGCTGCCTTTTAAATCTATCAAAACAACTCAATTAATTTAGTATTAAAGCCTCTAATTTATGGGAATCATTGACACACAGTTTTTTTTTTTTTTATCATCCTAAAATAAGTATAATATGTGCTAACTAAGAAAGTACCTTAAATAAATACAGTAGAATTTTTCAAATTCAAAATCGACGAGACTTTACCGATTCTGCATAACACAAAATTCCAGATTATAAAAATCCTCTAGTATTATTTTTAAAAAAATCGTTATAAGGTAAAGTTTAAAAAAAAATGACTTACTTTATTTTAAAATAGAAAATGTATTAAAAATAAAATACATTTACTGAAAAATTGCTAATTAGAAAGATGCTATTATTTTAAACATTTTGAATAAAATCTAAAACATTTTCGTTCGAATACTGATTTATTGTTATTTTAAGGTCTAATTTCGTCTTGATAATTCAAATTCCGTAAGTTAGCAGTCCAAATTTAAGAAATTCTTTTGAATTTAAAAATAACAAAAGGGGATATATTTAAAAGAAAAACGGGAAACAGATAAAAGTTTAATTGGCTAAAGGAGTTAGTAGGAACATTTCTCATAATTCAACCGTTTGAAGACAGATAGTGCAAGCAGTCACATAATAGCTTTCTTCTTCTTTCCAAAAGTTATTGTAGTTCTGTATCCTGATGAATAGCTGTTTGTGAACATATTGAGCAGTCACAGAATAGCTTAGTTCTTTTATCAAAACGCTATTGTAATTTTGCAACTTTACCCACATGCAATAGATTTTTACAACAATTTTTCTCTTTTTGTTTTGGCAAGTAATTTCTTGCTCTTTCAAAATCTTTCTAACCCTCAATAATAATAATTGCAATTTAACTTGTGTAGTTATCCATATTGATTGGTTAACTCTACCTACTCCTTAACCCTTTGAGGCGCAACCCTTTCCCAATGCTGAAAAAATCTGATGTGTCCAACACATGACTTCCTTGCACGTCTATTAAATCAAAAATATTTTCTACGCACTTCCTCTAAACTTATTTGTTTGAAAGAGATAAAATATCAAATAGTAAGGTTTAGCGATTTCTAGCCAAATATTTCGATATCGCCAAGCTGAGTTCAATTTGAAAGATTTCCTTCTGACACTTTATTTCGCGATATTTCACCAAAAGCCGACAAACTTGAGATAGTTTGCGAGATTTTGGGGATAGCCAAAGTAGTCATTGACCACAGACTTTCAATGAATTGAATGCATCCATACACATCAATGTATTTAAAGTCATTTGGCTCACCCTGTAAATAAATTCCCAGTCGATTGCTGTTAAAAAAGATATTGAAAACGGTTAGATATTACAATAGTTCTAAATACAAAAGTTCAAAATTCTACGGGTTAAAGTTTTAGAGTTATACAAAATACGAAATAATTTTTGGCGCCAAATTTGGCGATATTTCGGCGAAACTCGTCAATGTCGACGATATTTGGCGAGATTTTAAGCATGGACCAAACAATGACAGATTATCGCCAAATTTGGCGATATTACGCCAAAACTCGCCAAGAACGATGACAAATGGCGATACTTTGGGCATGGACCAAATGACTGACTATCGCCAAATTTGGCGACATTTCGGCAAAACTCGCCAAGGTCGAGGACAGACGGCGAGATTTTGGGCATGTACCAAACAATGACTGTCTACAATTGTATTATATTGAAGATGTCCATAGACATTAAAGTACTGAAATTCTTTTCGGTGGTCCTGTAAATAAACTCTCCAGTAGATTGGAACCAAAAATCGAGATGCACAACTAGATGTTACAACAATCTTATATATGAAATTTCATAATAGTTTTTGAGATTTGAGAGTTAAATATGCACACACGTACACCAAAAGTCGCCAAGCTTGGCGACTTTTGGCATAGTTCTTGAGGGAGGCACGTGACCGTGGTCGGACCATTACCTAACTTATGTGGTAGGACGGTATTGTGCTTGAAATGGATGAATGCCCCTAAAATTGCCATTGACCGTAATGTATTGGAAATCTTTTGAGTGTCCCTGTAGCAGAACTGTAAATGATAAAGACACTTTTTTTAATGGAGAAATTCATTTTCTAACTCTTTACAGAATATATCACTTCTGAGTCGTTTGAAATAGCCCAATACCTCTAAAAAACGCTTTGATGTATTTCGGCCCATAGAGCGTAATTTATTTCGAATCTTTTAGGCGGTTCTGTAGATAAACTATCCAGTCGAATGGAACCGAAAGAGGAGGTGCACAACTAGATGTTACAACAATCCTAAATATAAAGTTTCAACATTCTACACCTAATAGTTTTTAAGATATGCGAGTTTAATGAATTTCGGCCCATTGAGCGTAATGTATTTCGAATGTTTTGGGCGGTTCTGTAGATAAACTATCCAGTCGAATGGAACCAAAAGGGGAGGTGCACAACTAGATGTTACAACTATCCAAAATATGAAGTTTCGACATTCTACGCCTAATAGTTTTTGAGTTAGGCGAGTTTAATGAATTTCGGCCCATAGAGCGTAATGTATTTCGAATCTTTTGAGCGATCCTGTACATAAACTATCCATTCGATTGCGACCAAAAGGGGAGGTGCACAACTAGATCACAGAACAATCCTAAATATCAAATCTCAACATTCTACGACCAATAGTTTTTGAGATATGCGAGTTACATACATACGTACGTACGTACAGACGGCATGGAAAAACTGGCCACAATAGACTCGCCGCTGGTCAAAATGAGTTGCAGACGCGTTTATATGATCGTGCATGCTAGCTTACGATGAGATGCATCGAAAAAAAAATTTTAATTAAATTTAGAGGTAGTCAAAATCGGTTTTTTCGTCGAAATTTGGCCCCCAAAATTTTTCGGGATCACATTACTTCCTTTACTTCGTACAAGGAAGTAAAAAGGGCAGCCGTTGCCATCGCTCGGCCAGCAGAGTGCCGTTGCCTTCCCGTACTTCTGTCAAGGTACTTCTCGGGCGACCACTTTTGGTACGATTTAGTTACTTTTTGCAGTGCCGTGCCGGTTCTGGACGTAAAGGCAGAACAGCACTGGTAAGGTATTCAGCCAGCAAGTGCGTGTTTGCTGGGAAGGTGTATTGTGCTGCAAGTCTTGGCGGTTACAGTATTTAAATACAAGGAATTTTTTCTCTTTCTGGTTATTAATTTATTTATTAGTCAAGATACCTTTTAGAAACTGTTCATAAACACATCATAGGAGACCATATAAGTACTGTGAGGATGGTAGGGGAAAAGCGGGGGGCTTCTCAGATTAACAAGCCCCCCGCCATTCTTAACAAGTAACCAGTAACAGACGTGATCACTATGGCCTGGCAGTTAACCCTTTAACGCGCAGTGTTCCCACTCTGGGAACACCAAACTCTGACGTTTTGATCGTTGTCAGTCACGAAGAATAAATTTGATTTCTATAAAAATAGTTGCGGATGACATAGCTCCACGAGAATCCTTTACTTTTTAGCACGTCATTTCCCGTAAAAGAATCGTCACTTCTATTTTTAACAGCACTGACATCTGCTGAAAAAACGAAGAATGCGAGAACAGCTGGATAAATTGACCAATGCTGATAAAAGGACAGCCGTAGCCATCGCTCGACTTAACTACCAGCAAGATGGCGGACGATCGAAACGTTCATCGCGTGCCACAGTCGAGCGATAGCAACGGCGGCCCTTTTTTCAGCATTGGGCAATCTATCCAGCTGTTCTCGCATTCTTCCATTTTTCAGCAGATGTCAGTGCTGTTAAAAATAATCGTGACAATTTTTTACGGGAAATGACGTGCCAAAAAGTAAAGGATTCTCGTGGAGCTATGTCACCCGCAACTATTTTTATAGAAATCAAATCTATTCTTCGTGACCGGCAACAGTCAAAACGTCAGAGTTTGGTGTTCCCAGAGAGGGAACACTGCGCGTTAAAGGGATAAGGGATTCTTTGGATATTTTACTTGTAGTAGGTTAAGCCTCTCATTTTTTGAAAAAATGTATAATGGATCAAATAATCTCACGAATACAGAAAAAATTGACTCGGTGCTCCAAATAAGCCTATGACACTGTTTCAGAATATTTTCTGCTATTTTATGTGGTAAACAGTGCTCGCGATCTAACCAGCAAATTCGGTGTTCCGATGTCAGAAGACGAAATGCAAGGTACATCTTGCTGGTAATTTTATGTCGGTAGTCAGGAGCTGTAAAAATGTATAGTCAAAGGAATGATAAAAAGTGCTCTTCTATAGCCATGAAGAACTATAAACTTGAAAGAGTACTGCAAGCACTAGAAAAGTGGATTGTAAACGTTGGGATTGCACGACGGAGGCATTCGATTTTATATTTGTGATAACTGTTATTACTTCCTTGTACGTAGTATAAGGAAGTAATGTGATCCCGAAAAATTTTGGGGGCCAAATTTCGACAAAAAAACCGATTTTGACTACCTCTAAATTTAATTTTAAAATTTTTTTCGATGCATCCTATCGTAGGCTAGCATGCACGATCATATTAACGCGTCTGCAACTCATTTTGACCAGCGGCGAGTCTGTTGTGGCCAGTTTTTCCATGCCGTCTGTACGTACGTACGTACGTATGTATGTAACTCGCATATCTCAAAAACTATGGGTCGTAGAATGTTGAGATTTGATATTTAGGATTGTTCTATGATCTAGTTGTGCACCTCCCCTTTTGGTGGCAATCGAATGGATAGTTTATGTACAGGACCGCCCAAAAGATTCGAAATACATTACGCTCTATGGGCCGAAATTCATTAAACTCGCCTAACTCAAAAGCTATTAGGCGTAGAATGTCGAAACTTCATATTTTGGATAGTTGTAACATCTAGTTGTGCACCTCTCCTTTTGGTTCCATTCGACTGGATAGTTTATCTACAGGACTGCCCAAAACATTCGAAATACATTACGCTCAATGGGCCGAAACTCATTGAACTCGTATATCTCAAAAACTATTAGGCGTAGAATGTTAAACTTTATATTTAGGATTGCTGTAACATCTAGTTGTGCACCTCCCCTTTCGATTTCATTCGACTGGATAGTTTATCTACAGAACCGCCCAAAAGATTCGAAATACATTACGCTCTATGGGCCGAAATTCATCAAAGCGTTTTTTAGAGGTATTGGGCTATTGCAAACGACTCAGAAGTGATGTATGCTGTAAAGAGTTAGAAAATGAATTTCTCCATTAAAAAAAGTGTCTTTATCATTTGTAGTTCTGCTACAGGAACACTCAAAAGATTTCCAATACATTACGGTCAATGGCAATTTTAGGGGCATTCATCCATTTCAAGCACAGTACCGTCCTACCACATAAGTTAGGTAATGGTCCGACCACGGTCACGTGCCTCCCTCAAGAACTATGCCAAAAGTCGCCAAGCTTGGCGACTTTTGGTGTACGTGTGTGCGTATTTAACTCTCAAATCTCAAAAACTATTATGAAATTTCATATATAAGAATGTTGTAACATCTAGTTGTGTATCTCGATTTTTGGTTCCAATCTACTGGAGAGTTTATTTACAGGACCACCGAAAAGAATTTTAGTACTTTAATGTCTATGGACATCTTCAATATAATACAACTGTAGACAGTCATTGTTTGGTACATGCCCAAAAACTCGCCGTCTGTCCTCGACCTTGGCGAGTTTTGGCGAAATATCGCCAAATTTGGCGATATTCAGTCATTTGGTCCATGCCCAAAGTATCGCCATTTGTCATCGTTCTTGGCGAGTTTTGGCGAAATATCGCCAAATTTGGCGATAATCTGTCATTGTTTGGTTCATGCTTAAAATCTCGCCAAATTTCGTCGACATTGACGAGTTTCGCCGAAATATCGCCAAATTTGGCGCCAAAAATTATTTCGTATTTTGTATAACACTAAAACTTTAACCCGTAGATTTTTGAACTTTTGTATTTAGAACTATTGTAATATCTAACTGTTTTCCATATCTTTTTTGACAGCAATCGACTGAGAATTTATTTACAGGGTGAGCCAAATGACTTTAAATACATTGAGGTGTATGGATGCATTCAATTCATTGAAAGTCTGTGGTCAATGACTACTTTGGCTATCCCCAAAATCTCGCAGACTATCTCAAGTTTGTCGGCTTTTGGTAAAATATCGCCAAATAAAGTGTCAGAAGGAAATCTTTCAAATTGAACTCAGCTTGGCGATATCGAAATATTTGGCTAGAAACCGCTAAACCTTACTATTATTGATATTTTATCATTTTCAAACAAATAAGTTTAGAGGAAGTGCGCCGAAAATATTTTTGTTCTAATGGACGTGCAAGGAAGTCATGTGTTGGACACATCAGATTTTTTTAATGATGATTTCGTGTAGGACAGGAGCTAGATTTATGCGCCTTAAATGAAATAACACGAGTTACAATTCTGAAAAACAGAATGTTATCATGCAATATTTTCTTCACAACTACAATTTAATGCGAAATTATAATTTTGTATCTAATAACTTTTTTAGAAAAATTCAGCTTTTTGAAAATTTGTTGTTTTTGAGTTTACTTTTAATCAAAAGGTCCTTTTTTTGTCTAAAAATAAATTTCATAAAATCATTTAAAAATTTATCTTATTTATCCTTGCATTATATAGAGTTTTCAGTTTCGGAGATCTTTGTCTCCAAATCAAATATTAAACTTGGTTACGTTTAGTGCAAGCTTTGAAAATCAGTTTTAAATAGCAAAAGTTCACCTTGGTTTTAATAGACTTTCTCGACAAGCAAAAAGATTGTGCTCCATTACGTTCTTCAAAAGTTATAGAAAGTTAATGTCACCCATCTTTTTATCAGAAATATGTGCTGAAGCTTAAATGCGGCTAACTTAGAATTTTATTCCTCATTATTTACTGGTCTTTTACTTTTGTGTTAGCACTGCATATTTTCATATCGTACCATAAAAAGAAAACTTTTTTTCTTATTACTACTAAGTTTTTCAGACGCAGTTTTCTTAAATTTATCATGCAATATCCTTCTTTCTTTCTTTTTTTAACGTGTTTTTATGACATTTTTTAGTGTCACTATGTAATTTATGACTCGAATTTTTCTATATCTAGTATATCAAAGTATATACAAATGTCTGACATTATTGCTATACAGCTCAATGCAAATTTTGCTGAAAATTGAAACATTATTATTATTTGATAAACCTGAATATTAAAAAAAAAAAATGTGCAACAAATATTGGTTACTATGCTCGCCAATAATTTGCACAAACCAGCAAAACTTATGATATTCTATGTATGAAGTAATTGACTTTTATTCATTAATTAGTTTAATTTTTTTCTCGGGCTCGAATTAAATAAAATCGGGAGTGCTCGGATTGAAAGTTTTCAGGATCGGGCAAACTCGGATTAGAATTCTTCAGGATCAGACGTGCTCGGAATTCAAAAAAATTATCCTAAACTCATCTCTAGTTCCTACCCATGATAATTTCTGCACGCCCTAGTCAGTTTAGTTAATTTTAACCCATTTGTGCCTGGATATTTTTGCGACTTTCTTCGATTTTTACTGGTAACAGAAATAATAGATAAATATCTGATGTCAACTTCTTGAACAAGGGATGATTTTTTTTTTTAAATCATTCTGCATAAAAATCGAAATATCAAAATCCTACGTGGTCATGTTAAAATATTTTGTAGAGTTGAGGCTCCATACTCATGAATGAAGGCTAGGAAAAATAAATAAGGTTTCCGACTAATAGCGAAAATGCCGTCCCAAAAAAGGGACACTAGGCATAAATGGGTTAATAATATGAAAAATGAATTTGGATAAGCGGGAAATCTATTGCAGAGACAATCAATTCTATGTAATGTTTTCAATTTTTCTAGTTGAAAAGTAATTTGTGTACTTTACTTACCAATAAGTAAATATTTTGCGGTGAGATATGAAGGTCCTGAATAAGTTTTACGGCTCAGCGCCTTGGAGTGCTAAAACTAAACGTTAACCCTCTCGTCACCGTGAACCTCATATGAGGCTCCTACTTCAAATAGCAATATTTAGAGAGAAAACAGTTGAATTTAGTATCTTTATCTTTCAGTGATATCAATATCATTCATTCATGCAGAAAGTATAGGAGGCTCTTAACTAGATGCATAAATCGTGCCTAGGTTGCAGTACTAGTCAATTTAGATCATTTTTTAGTTTTCGCTTCATTGTTTCAGTAGAAAAATTAAGAAAATATTTACGCTGCTTTTTTACCGTTTTTTTCTTTTTAAGGTAAGTATAGTTTTTTTCTTATTCCTCAACCTTTACCTAATATGTGCATCCTTTTAAATCAATTTTAGCATAACAAAATGCTTCGAAAATGCAGAAATTAATATTAGAAAAATCTAATATTAATCGACATTAGAAAAAAATATTTTTGGATGGTTTATAATTGTATTTCAGATGCATTAAATGCTAGACAGATTTTTTTTCTCATATTTTTCATAATTCGGTGACGAGAGGGTTAATGTAAAATCTTCTATCTACAACAATAAAGTCCAGCAAGGGCCAAGTTTCAATTATCTCCAGCAAGGGCTAAACTCGACACCGAAAGTCAAACAGCGCCAACCTTGGCATCAGATGTTGGTGATAACCTCCCTGGACGATTGCTGTAGGACCGTGTACGCTAAAGGGAGATGGGATCCTACCAGAATATTATCGGAGTGCATTAGTGACGGATAGCACATGGGTATTCAAATGTTTTGGGATAAAGATTCGTGACTCTCAATTTGGCATTCTCCCCAACAGTTGCGTACAAGAAAGTGAAAATTTTTATACGTTTTCCGAGAATATCGCAACTGGGAATGATTGGTAAAATCAAAACACACTGCTCGTCCCATTTCATTATCCTTTTCTATTTCGATGGCAAGGAGGTCCGAAGGTTATATCATAACGATCAAAGAAGGGATGTGTTTTTCGACAGTTACTGGACTTTTGTGATTCTCTCTGTTTGAAAGGGAAAGTAGACCTTTTGTGAGAGTGCTTAACACTCCATAATGCACACAATAGAACTTGTACGCTGTTTCTGTCCATACATATCAGAAAGTTACTCACGCTGTTTTAGCCTGTCCCAAAAAAAATTGGAACGTCCGACAATGATTCCGATATCTGAACGATTCCGTTACCTTCGTGGTAGCGCACCGCGGTGCTCTTTCGGAATGTCACATCATGAGGAGGAAAGGCTGATTTATCCGCACTGAATTCTTTCCGATATCATCGTGGTTGGGTCCCAAGTGGTAAGGTCTTGAACCACAGAGCAACCGGAAATAGGTATAAGGCCAAGTTAAGATCAACTGACTGTGTGGATGAGGATTTCAGAATTTTGAGAGTTTCCAAGTGGAGCACAACCACACAGAGGAGAGTAGAATGGAGTAAGGTTTCTCAACGGCACAGGGCGGTAGATGTTATTTTTCTACACTCAGCGTTGCTTCCCGTCCTAGATCTTAAAATACCCAGATGTAACGCTAAACAATGCGTATTTGAGCCGAAGGAAAGGGGACTACCTGAGTAAATAAGATTTTTGTTGGAAAGTTTTAGAATGAATGTGTTAGCCATGTGGTTTATATTTCTTATTTACAAACTTCAGTAGCTAAAAAATAGAGTGACTAATATCCATCTGCAAGCGCCTATTTTTAATTTTCTTTTAATTAACGATATCTTTTAAAGTTTGAAACACTTATTCATACAGCGTATCTCGTAAATAGAGGTTCTATTCTCTTTAACGGAATCTAAGCCACATCAAAATGATTGAGAAATTTTTTACTTACCGAATCCATTAATAAGTCTGGTATTTGATATCACCCTTAGTTCAACATATTAATAAAACAGATGTTACTAACTCTTCTCGTAAAATATGATTTTTCGTCTGACTCGTACTGTCCATTAACGTATGAGCAAATTGACTGTTGAACGTATCTGATTGGTTTTAAATTCAACAATACGTTTTGTTAATTCGAAAAGACAATCTGTTAAATCGATTTGATTGAATCAAACAAACTTTTGTCAAATCGACAAAAATAAACTGCCAAACTGTTTCACTAAACACATTTTGGTTAATATAACAAAACACTCTTTTTAGCGTATGTGAGATTCTAAATTCTTATTATGTTTCCTACCTATCCTTAAAATTTTTACCACTGCTTATGGGATACCTTGTATATAGTATAAGCATTAATGTACCCATATCCATGAGAGTAGATTATTATTTTACATCTACTTGAGCTATACATGAAAAAAAGTATATATATATATATCCCAGCTTATATGTCATCTAGTCTCTTAATTAGACGTCAAGTGAAAAACAAAACAGGATCGCACATATATGTATTAGTGTCCTGGAAAATATTTAATAATACTAAGTAGTAAAGAGCATAAAAATAAATGTTATCTTAACTGGGAAAATATTTCTTTTTATGGCGAACATACTTTTCCTGGGAGACATGTACAGTACCAAATTTAATTAGTTGCTTCATAGAAATCGATAAAATAAGTAAGGAACCGTGTATATTCTTCTATAGGTTGGTGAAATTCGAAAATTCGAAATTGCATAAGTGTACTTATTTAGGCATGGTGGAAGCTGTCACGATATGTTTCAATTAGTAATATTGCATTTCTAAAAAATTTGTCTTGCAAAAACAAAGGTTTAATAATCTGACTTGCAATGATAATTAAATAATACTTTTGAAAATTTGTTCAGCTTAAGATTGCTTTTATAAGATAGCGTGCAACACATTTGAAACTGCTCCAGCAGGTTTGAATGAGTCAAACTAAGAGGCTGCTCTTACAAACGGTAAACTTACAATATGTGAATTTTTTTTTTATTGTTTTACCTCAGTTTGTTTGCTGTTTATCATAAACTAATTATAATATTCATGATATGTAATTCTTTATAATTACTAAAAGATTTAAAGATATTTTTGGTGAGGAAAGTACCCTTTTCTTTAAACTATTATTACTTTTTCCTTAAATTTTTCGAAAAACTAAAAATTTTCTGGAAACATCTACAATACAGCAAACTAATATTTTTTAATGGTACTTATCAATAGAATGTGGCTAGAACAATTTAATCTACGTTACATAAAAAATACTTAAAAATAATTATTCAGATAAATAAAATGGAATGTGCTATTGTTCAATTGTTGCATTTATACATGTAGTTGCTATTGTATCACTGTGCTTGAATTTTATTTTCCAGTGAATACAAAGGAAAATAATTAAAAAAAACATTTTTTGTTATTTCAATATAATTGAATGTTTTGCAATGTAATTGAATGAATTGGAACGTTGGTTTCAAAAATGACTATTTTTTAATGTATAAAAACTATATTCTAGGCTCTATGAAATAAATTATTTTCTGGAAGTATGTAAGTACCCGGTTTTGTCCAATAATGTAGCTTATTAGAAAATAAGGCATAATATCGTTCAATTGTGTTACAAAACCTGGTTCCGTAATTTTAAATAATGCTTAAAACCCTTCTTTGTGACACAGGGAAAAAACAAAAATACCTTTTCTAATAGGGAAAAAAAAGAACTTTCTGCCTGAAAATAACGGAAAAAAAACTGATTCTGTGACTGTGACTGAAAATAACGGAGAGAAACCGTATCGTAAGATAGCATGTTAACGGAAATGAATCGTTTTCTCAGTCACCGGAAATAGGAAATCGGTTATTGTTGGCATGGCAGCATTGCTGCCAGACACACTAAAATCCGGGGGGGGGGGGGGGGAGGGCGGATATGTAGCACGAAAAAATTTTCACCTATAGTGGATCTCCAGTATCAAAGCAAATGGAAAACTACTTACGCATAGATTAAAATTTGGGAGGGGGGGGGGGGTCGGCCTTTTTTCTTTTACACCGTGATTTCTGTTGGAATTTTACTAGTTCGAATATATTTGTGGATTAAGAGTAGATTAAGCAGCTTAAACTTTCATTTCGAATTTTATATTCTTTATTTTATATGATAATGAATCTGAAAATCCAAGCAGATAAAATCTGACGAAGCAAAAAGTATCATTCGCACGTAGGGATGGGCTGTCTCATCTCTCCTTGAATCCCGAGTCCATCCCTATTCGCACATCCCAAAGAATGTTTTTCTCGTCTCCTTTAATTTAAAAATCCATAACCGATGTACTTGACAACAGATGGCGCTGCAACCTCAGGAAAGGAGAGATTCAAGAAACATGTTTCCCAGGAGTAAGACTTTATCGCCACTCAGTAATATTAAAAATGTTTTTATTATTAATATTTTGAAGAGTTATTGAAAAAACAAATTAAGTCATTAACATGAAAAAGTTTAGGATGTCAGAAGTTACGCTATAACAAATTCTAAGCGTGTAATAGCATAAAAAAATAAACAGCGCCGGCGCAAGGTTATCCGGCGCCAGCCTGCAAAAAAAGCTAAAATCGCCCCCCCCCCCCTCCAATTTTTTTTTTTTTTTTTTTTTTTTTTTTACAGGAGAAATAAGTTTTGAAGAAAGCATTTGTTGAAAAAAAAATATTTATTTATCGGGAAAAATTAATTTTTCTGCCTTTCATATTTGCAAACTTTTCTATAATTTCTTTTGCATCTATCTCTTGACAGATTTCATTTTCAACAGCAATCAAAGCTAGATTTATGAGTCTTTCCTGAGATATACTTGACCGTAAATACGTCTTGATCAATTTTAATTTTGAGAATGATCTTTCGCTACTAGCAACACTAACAGAAATGCTGAGTAGTATTCTCAGTATTATATTCAAGTTCGGGAATCACAATGTATTTGACACAATTAAGTTCAGAATATCGAATGGGTCATTCATACCGGCTGTAAAAATGTCTTTGGAAACTACTATTTCGTCAAAAATTTCTTCTGCGTTAATATCTTTACTATCACGATATTGTAACAATTTTTCTAAATTACTGCATTTTCTTTTCAAATCTGCCTTATAGATTTCCGATAAATTACACAAGAAACTAAAATTATCGCAGTGATATTTTCATTGCGTCAAATCTTTCATTTAATGATGCCCAAGCTGTATCCAAAATTCTAAAAAAGACATTTGTGCTAAATTTCTCTTCTGGAGATTGCGGGGATTCGTCAGCATGTTCGTAATCGAAGTGACATTTCTTTTTCCTTCGTCGGATTTCTTCAACAGTTTTAAAATGGGGCTCGCCATCCACTTCTTCACTGAGTTCTTTGGCTTTCTCAAGAATATTTTTGTAATTGACGTCACTTCTATGTTCTTGAATGAATCAGTTTAAGTTACTTATTGCCTGTAAGGTTATTGTGCACAGTCGCCTGTGTGCACACTAGAATCAGTGGCGGATCCAGAATTTTTTTTCGGTAGGGGCTAAATTTTTAAAAAAGCTTATTTCACCCAATTAAAATATACTATAAATCAAAATTTTAGTCTAAACCAATGTGCATGATTTTAGGGGGGAGGCTAAGTAATAAAATAGGATCATTTTTGCTGTTTAAAGTGTATAATAAAGCAGAATGTTACCCTTTAGCAATCTTTTTTTGGGGGGGGCTGGATCCCCCTAGCCCCTCCCCTGGATCCGCTACTGACTAGAATGTCATGATATCCAAACCCTTTTCTTGCAATTGTTTGCTGACAGGATTAATTCTGTTAAGCAAATCGTGCCAAAGCATCAAGGAACAAATAAATTTATAATCCTTGATTTTTGCGCACAGACTTCGTGCTTCACGTTGCACTTCTTTTGAAAAGCATTCACCTTCGGATATTTCAAAAAGAGCGTCATAGCTTTCTCCTAGTTGATATCTTAAAGGTCGAAAGGCTTCAATTTTATTTTCCCATCGACTGTTTGAGAGGGTTTCAATGTTAAACAGGAAATGTTTTTCAAAAGAACTGCCCATCGTTTAGGAGAAGAAGCAAATAAATTATATAATTCTTGAATTGTAGAAAAAAAAAACTAACAGTATCTGCATTCATCTTTGCTGCATCGTTAATCATTAAATTTAAGCTATGAGCGGCACAGGAACATAAAAAGCACGAGGATTTATTTTTAGGATATTATTTTGAAGACCATTTTTCTTCCCTTTCATATTTTGCCCCGTTATCATATCCCTGGCCTCTCATATCATCTAGAGGAATGTTCCACATTTTCAACATTTCCATTACTGTCTCACATAGGCCGCTATCTGTAGAATCATCAACTTTAATAAAGCCTAAAAAATGCTCCTTGATCTCAGCCCCTCCATCACTGCAGACGACAAAACGTATGACGACACTAATCTGTTCAGTTTTGCTAACATCAGGTATATAGACCAAAATTATAGAATAATACTTGGCTTTTCGAAGAGATAGTAAGGTTTTCTCTCTTATACTACTGCCAATAATTTGCAACATTTCATTTTGACTATATTTGATTAGAGAATGAACTTTACTGTTGCTACCTTTAGGTCGTAATGCTCTTTTTACGTGAAATTCCATAACTAGGTCGAACTTTGCAAACAATTCCACTAATTTTAAGAAGTTTCCGTTGTCTTTTTGGTACAGCCCATCAGATGAGCCTCGAAAGGCTAAATTCTGGCTGCCAAGAAATTTTGTGATCTCAATCAGTCTTCCTAATACATTTGAACAATGCTTTTTTTCATTTTCATAGATCTCTTGTATTTCGGAATCAATTGTTGTTTCATTTTTCAAATTTTTCTCCTCAAGATCTTTCCATTTTAAGAAATGCAGCGGGGGAGGGGGGGACACGTACCCTATGGCCGCCCCTGCGTTTACATATTGTAATATATGTTTCTAAAAGTTTTTGCTTCCCTTTTACATATAGTAATATACAAAACCATACCCAGGGGGTGGGTCCTATGGATCAAGACTCTGCCCCTCCCCGAAATTATCACATTATATATTTATCCTATATGTGTGTGTGTGGTGGGTGGGAGAGAGAGAGAGAGAGAGAGTATTTATATATAAAATGATGATAGTCAATCAAACAGACCTCCCCCCTCTCCCCGACTCCCTAAAAAATGTCGGACCCCCTCCAAATTTATTTTCTGGGTACGGTCCTGGTAATATATGTTCCTGACCCCCCCCCCCTCATGGCTACGGCCTTGCAACACATTTTATCAGACAAATAAAACATTATATATACACTGCAATCCTTATTAATATAGAACATATCTTCCTAAAATCTGTCCATTTTTTAAAAGTTTTTGCTTTGGGGACAATTTGGCGCCCCTCTGTGTTTGGCGCCCGCCTACAAAGAAGGCCTTGCAGGCCCGCTTCCGCCGGCCCTGAAAATAAATATGTGAAACAGGGAAAAAAAAGAAAGAAAAAAAAAACTTATGTAATCAAGATAAAATGCACAGCTGTCCGATTCATGATATGATCAAATAAGTTTATATTAATCAAAGAAAATATTTACACTCCACATTGCAGTAAAAAATGCATTTTATGAAATATGAGAATAAATTTTAAAAATTGTCAATTTCTAAATATTCTTATTACTGACATAACTAACATTTATTTATTTATTTTTTTTCACGGACTTACAAGCATATTATTTAAGTATTCAATAGTTAAAAGAAAGTGTAGACACCGACAAATTCTGCTTCTTGGTGCACCAATTAAAATAAAGCAATTGCGCAGGGATTCGAAAAAAATGTCAGGATGTTCCTTGATAAGCTTAAATTACACACTGTAATGAATTACGAAACTGTGCCATTTATGAAACTTCCAGGTAATATTCTTAATCTTGGAATTGCACAGCAAATTTTCTTAAAGAATGCGATGCAAAAGTTTTCTAAATGTTTTCAAACTACAAAATTTTTGATTATCATGATATTTTTTAGGAAATTTTCGTAACTGCCACAATGTTTACCGTTTATTACAGCTTGCGGAGAAACAACCTGTAAACTTTCGAGCTCCTGACATAATTTGTTTATTTGTATTCATTTTCACTTTTCACATGATCACTTGATTTTTTTTTCGAACTGTTCTTAACGCTCTTGCTAGTATTATCAGCTCAAGAGTTGAGAGCTTTCAGGATCATTGTTTCTGAAAGGACATTTGAAAGAGGATTGTCTATTTTATTCATTCTTCGTCATATTTCTTCTGCCAGTCAGGTCAGCCTAGAGGGGGGGGCGCCCCAGAAATCTTCAAAACACTTAATTTTAAATGTAGTTCTCAAAATTTTTTGAGTGAGGGTTCCCGAATGAGCAAGGGATTAATTAATACGAATGACGCACATTAATTAATAGATCAATATTTTATTAATGCATTAATCATCAATCATAATTAATAATTAATAACACCATGCCTCCCCCATACCCCGAAAGTTAACACATCCTACACTGCAAATTCCCAGCACACATTCGGAACACATTTGGAACACATTTATTTAAAAGAAGTGTTCCAGTTACCTAAAAGTGTTCTGAAATGCGTTCCGAATGTGATCCGTTATAAAAGATGTGTTCCGAAAGTGTTCCGAAAGTGTTCTGAAAGTGTTCCGAAAGTGTTCTGAAAGTGTTATGCTTAGGATATTTGTTAATCTAAATATAGGAACACATTTGAGAACAGATTGGGAACACCTTAAGAACAGATTGCGAACACATATTAGGAGCACATTTGAGAACAGATTGGGAACACTGGTGAAATCATTGCTTTCTTTGTTACAACGATAATATTATGAGCGGGTAGCCTGAACGGTATAGCATCGGCCTCGAGATCGGGAGGTCCAGGGTTCGAATCCCGCTGCCGGTAAGTGAAAAAAAATAAAATCCAAGTCCGCAAATTAATTCTAAAATACAATTCAATAACAAATGGCAGCACTAAATTACAGTAATTAACCATAGTTCATTAATTGAATAATTCATTAAATTCAGTTCCAAACTCTAAAAAATTCTAAATCCAAAACTAAAAACGTAGTTCCTAAACATAACACCAGATTGCAGCACTAAAAATTCAATATAACAAATAGCAGCACTAAAATTAATTAATTAATAATTAAATAAAATAAATTAAAAGCTGTCCCAATCGAAACATAACAGACTCCAAATCACTCAAAAATACAACTCAACCCTCCAGGAGGGAAACAACTCAACTCCAACCCTTACGTCACTTCCGTCCACGCCCCTTGACGACGTACCTTCCGCCGCATCTGCACCTGCTCTTACTTTTTAGAACGTGTTCTCAAATGTAATCCTAAAAGCATTCCTTAAAGTGTGCTAAAAAGGATGACAAAATAAGTGTCCTAAAAAGTATTCTGAAATGGGTTCCAAACAGTGTTCCCAAATGTGTTCCAAAAAGTGTTCTCAAAAAGGGGACAAAATAAGTGTTCCAAAAAGTGCTCTGAAGTGGGTTCCAAAAAGTGTTCTACAATGTGTTCCCAAAAAGTGTTCTCAAAAAGGGGACAAAATAAGTGTTCTAAAATGTGTTCAAAGATTTGCAGTGTATTATTTATCGGTTACACAATAACCCGGGCGCCCCCCTTCTCTTGAGACGGGCGGGCCCCTACCCTCTCAGTCCGGGGCTGTTCTGAATAAGATTGGCAACAGTTTGCCAGCACATTTGACGAATAAATAATTCAACGGGAATGACCGTCCGGATAATAGGTAAATACCCGCTTTTTCTGCTTAACTATTTTATCTTTTTGGAGTAATGGTGGTAAAAATTTTATCATGGAGTGATTAGCAGGAATTCTTACAGAATCAATGAATTAATGATGCAGTGAGTCAGTGATCAGCGCAACTACATATAGCAGGATGTAAATAAAAATGTAAATGTTATTTCTTCAAAACCTTAAATATCAAAAGTGCCTCACCAATTACTTTTTTGGCGCTACTCTCGCGGTCTATAAGAGATCTGACTAACTCCAATTCTAACTGTATATTTTCCGTTTATCGGATTTTTCACAGTTATGCACTGTGGAATTCACAGTTTTCTCTTCCATTCAACGAGACTGAGTCATAAAAACGTGTGGTTGGTCAGAGCTACTAATATATATATTCGTAACTATTGCTGGAAAACTTGCAATGGAGTAGACCCTCGTTATATCGCATTTGTTGGGAAACAGGAAAAATGCGCGATATAACACGCGTAGAGCAGGGGGGTGATATGATAAAACTTTACTTTTACGGACACATGCTCTAAAAATACAAGTTAATAGTATAAGTACTGTAATAAAAGATAGTCGCTGAAACTATAAAAATAGAAATTTAATTTAACTTTTAAAATTAATATGCAAGTACCCATTTCATATCTTGGTGAAAAAAATTATCCAAAATTATATGATTTGATATTTCTTTCATAAATTGCTTTTCAGCAAAGATCAAGGAACGAAAATCAATTAATTGTACCTCACTTATGTGATTCCGGATGTATTTTTCAAATGTACTGTATGCTTCTCAAGTAAAATAACAAAGCAAAAGAGCACAGATAAAGAAAATGTAGACATAGAGAAAGCGCGATATAACGAGGGACCGATGTATTGTAAAAAGATATTACGCCACGGTGGCGAAGACTTGGATCCGCAGTTTCCGTGCGCCTGGATGCTCTGTCGGATTCGGATTCCTCCAGGTCGATCAGAACAACACTCTCAAGAATACCCTGAATCAACCGCAGGGTCTCCCACACCCTCCACTATAGGGGAGTGCAGGTCTCGAATAGCGGTTCTGTCTCTACGACAAGCGATCCAGAAACAGGCCAGAGCACAAGTCTTCAGCCAGCCGTGCCGCAATGCCCACGTATGTTACTCCTTATGATCAGTATAATGCTTCCATTGTTGGAGAAAACGTTGTCAACAGTTGAAAAGAGACAACAGTAGATTCGTTCATTCAGTGTTATCATTTGATGTAGCAAATTCAATATTTGCCAATCCTTGTCAGTTGCAGTGCCGTAAAAATAGGGAGGCATGGCGGGTCGAATGCCCGGGGCCCCCACACATAGGGGCCTAAAAATCTGTATGGTTATTTTCCTAACCTCTTGGGTTTTTTCTCTTTTTTGTCTTTTATAAGTTTTTAGATTTGCGCAACTAATATTCTAAACGGATCACCTATCACCTATCAAAAAAATTGCTTATTGCTTACAAAAAATCTAACAGCTCACCAACAGATCCGCTGTATTACGATATGTACAGCTGATTTTTTAACAGTTAAATTTATACGCCAGTTATTTTTAGAGTCAAGTTCTTTAACTAATGACCTTGTGTTCCGTTTATTTGTATTCTAGAAAAACATTATCTGAGCCTCAAAAAGCTACACAAAAGCAAACATACCTTTTGGGGGGGTCCCTCTAATTTCTTAATATTATCATATCACTTGGATAATTTCAAGAAAAAGGCCTATTCAAAACCTTATTTGTTCAAAACCTTAAATATCAAAAGTGCCTCACCGATTGACTTTTTGGCGCTACTCTCGCGGCCTATGAGAGATCTGACTCATTCCTATTCTAACTTTATATTTTCAGTTTATCGGATTTTTCACAGTTATGCACTGTGGAATTCACAGTTTTCTCTTCCATTCAACGAGACTGAGTCATAAAAACGTGTGGTTGGTCAGAGCTACTAATATATATATTCGTAACTATTGCTGGAAAACTTGCAATGGAGTAGACCCTCGTTATATCGCATTTGTTGGGAAACAGGAAAAATGCGCGATATAACACGCGTAGAGCAGGGGGGTGATATGATCAAACTTTCTTTTACGGACACATGCTCTAAAAATACAAGCTAATAGTATAAGTACTGTAATAAAAGATAGTCGCTTAAACTATAAAAGAGAAATTTAATTTAAGATTAATATGCAAGTACCCATTTCATTTCTTGGTGAAAAAAATTATCCAAAATTTTATGATTTGATTTTTCTTTTATAAATTGCTTTTCTGCAAAGATGAAGGAGCGAAAATCAATTAATTGTACCTCACTTATGTGATTCCGGATGTATTTTTCAAATGTACTGTATGCTTCTCAAGTAAAATAACAAAGCAAAAGAGCACAGATAAAGAAAAGGTAGACATAGAGAAAGCGCGATATAACGAGGGACCGATGTATCGTAAAAAGATATTACGCCACGGTGGCGAAGACTTGGATCCGCAGTTTCCGTGCGCGTGGATGCTCTGTCGGACCCGGATCCCTCCATTTCGATCAGAACAACACTCTCAAGAATACCCTGAATCCACTGCAGGATCTCCCACACCCTCCACTATAGGGGAGTGGAGGTCTCGAATAGCGGTTCTGTCTCTACGACAAGCGATCCAGAAACAGGCCAGAGCTCAAGTCTTCAGCCAGCCGTGCCGCAATGCCCACGTATGTTACTCCTAATGATCAGTATAAGGCTTCCATTGTTGGAGAAAACGGTGTCAACAGTGGAAAACAGACAACAATGTAGATTCGTTCATTCAGTGTTATCATTTGATGTAGCAAATTCAGTATTTGCCAATCCTTGTCAGATGCAGTGCCGTAAAAATAGGGGGCATGGCGGGTTGAATGCCCGGGGCCCCCACACATAGGGGCCTAAAAATCTATATGGCTATTTTCCTAACCTCTTAGATTTTTTCTCTTTTTGGTCTTTTATAAGTTTTTAGACTTGCGCAACTAATATTCTAAACGGATCACCTATCACCTATCAAAAAAATTGCTTATTGCTTACAAAAAAGCTAACAGCTCACCAACAGATCCGCTGTATTACGATATGTACAGCTGATTTGTTAACAGTTAAATTTATACGCCAGTTATTTTTAGAGTCAAGTTCTTTAACTAATGACCTTGTGTTCCGTTTATTTGTATTCTAGAAAAACATGATCTGAGCCTCGAAAAGCCACACAAAAGCAAACATACCTTTTGGGGGGTCCCTCTAATTTCTTAATATTATCATATCACTTGGATAATTTCAAGAAAAAGGCCTGTTCAAAACCTTATTTGTTCAAAACCTTAAATATCAAAAGTGCCTCACCGATTGCCTTTTTGGCGCTACTCTCGCGGTCTATGAGAGGTCTGACTCATTCCTATTCTAACTTTATATTTTCAGTTTATCGGATTTTTCACAGTTATGCACTGTGGAATTCACAGTTTTCTCTTCCATTCAACGAGACTGAGTCATAAAAACGTGTGGTTGGTCAGAGCTACTAATATATATATTCGTAACTATTGCTGGAAAACTTGCAATGGAGTAGCCCCTCGTTATATCGCACTTGTTGGGAAGCAGGAAAAATGCGCGATATAACACGCGTAGAGCAGGGGGGTGATATGATAAAACTTTCTTTTTACGGACACATGCTCTAAAAATACAAATTAATAGTATAAGTTCTGTAATAAAAGATAGTAGCTTAAACTATAAAACAGAAATTTAATTTAAGATTAATATGCAAGTACCCATTTCATTTCTTGGTGAAAAAAAAATATCCAAAATTTTATGATTAGATTTTTCTTTTATAAATTGCTTTTCTGCAAAGATCAAGGAGCGAAAATCAATTAATTGTACCTCACTTATGTGATTCCGGATGTATTTATCAAATGTACTGTATGCTTCTCAAGTAAAATAACAAAGCAAAAGAGCACAGATAAAGAAAAGGTAGACATAGAGAAAGCGCGATATAACGAGGGACCGATGTATCGTAAAAAGATATTACGCCACGGTGGCGAAGACTTGGATCCGCAGTTTCCGTGCGCCTGGATGCTCTGTCGGATTCGGATTCCTCCAGGTCGATCAGAACAACACTCTCAAGAATACCCTGAATCAACCGCAGGGTCTCCCACACCCTCCACTATAGGGGAGTGCAGGTCTCGAATAGCGGTTCTGTCTCTACGACAAGCGATCCAGAAACAGGCCAGAGCACAAGTCTTCAGCCAGCCGTGCCGCAATGCCCACGTATGTTACTCCTTATGATCAGTATAATGCTTCCATTGTTGGAGAAAACGTTGTCAACAGTTGAAAAGAGACAACAGTAGATTCGTTCATTCAGTGTTATCATTTGATGTAGCAAATTCAATATTTGCCAATCCTTGTCAGTTGCAGTGCCGTAAAAATAGGGAGGCATGGCGGGTCGAATGCCCGGGGCCCCCACACATAGGGGCCTAAAAATCTGTATGGTTATTTTCCTAACCTCTTGGGTTTTTTCTCTTTTTTGTCTTTTATAAGTTTTTAGATTTGCGCAACTAATATTCTAAACGGATCACCTATCACCTATCAAAAAAATTGCTTATTGCTTACAAAAAATCTAACAGCTCACCAACAGATCCGCTGTATTACGATATGTACAGCTGATTTGTTAACAGTTAAATTTATACGCCAGTTATTTTTAGAGTCAAGTTCTTTAACTAATGACCTTGTGTTCCGTTTATTTGTATTCTAGAAAAACATTATCTGAGCCTCAAAAAGCTACACAAAAGCAAACATACCTTTTGGGGGGTCCCTCTAATTTCTTAATATTATCATATCACTTGGATAATTTCAAGAAAAAGGCCTGTTCAAAACCTTATTTGTTCAAAACCTTAAATATCAAAAGTGCCTCACCGATTGACTTTTTGGCGCTACTCTCGCGGCCTATGAGAGATCTGACTCATTCCTATTCTAACTTTATATTTTCAGTTTATCGGATTTTTCACAGTTATGCACTGTGGAATTCACAGTTTTCTCTTCCATTCAACGAGACTGAGTCATAAAAACGTGTGGTTGGTCAGAGCTACTAATATATATATTCGTAACTATTGCTGGAAAACTTGCAATGGAGTAGACCCTCGTTATATCGCATTTGTTGGGAAACAGGAAAAATGCGCAATATAACACGCGTAGAGCAGGGGGGTGATATGATAAAACTTTCTTTTTCCGGACACATGCTCTAAAAATACAAGCTAATAGTATAAGTACTGTAATAAAAGATAGTCGCTTAAACTATAAAAGAGAAATTTAATTTAAGATTAATATGCAAGTACCCATTTCATTTCTTGGTGAAAAAAATTATCCAAAATTTTATGATTTGATTTTTCTTTTATAAATTGCTTTTCTGCAAAGATGAAGGAGCGAAAATCAATTAATTGTACCTCACTTATGTGATTCCGGATGTATTTTTCAAATGTACTGTATGCTTCTCAAGTAAAATAACAAAGCAAAAGAGCACAGATAAAGAAAAGGTAGACATTGAGAAAGCGCGATATAACGAGGGACCGATGTATCGTAAAAAGATATTACGCCACGGTGGCGAAGACTTGGATCCGCAGTTTCCGTGCGCGTGGATGCTCTGTCGGACCCGGATCCCTCCAGGTCGATCAGAACAACACTCTCAAGAATACCCTGAATCCACTGCAGGATCTCCCACACCCTCCACTATAGGGGAGTGGAGGTCTCGAATAGCGGTTCTGTCTCTACGACAAGCGATCCAGAAACAGGCCAGAGCACAAGTCTTCAGCCAGCCGTGCCGCAATGCCCACGTATGTTACTCCTAATGATCAGTATAAGGCTTCCATTGTTGGAGAAAACGGTGTCAACAGTGGAAAACAGACAACAATGTAGATTCGTTCATTCAGTGTTATCATTTGATGTAGCAAATTCAGTATTTGCCAATCCTTGTCAGATGCAGTGCCGTAAAAATAGGGAGGCATGGCGGAGCGAATGCCCGGGGCCCCCACACGTAGGGGCCTCAAAATCTATATGGCTATTTTCCTAACCTCTTGGGTTTTTTTCTTTTTTTGGTCTTTTATAAGTTTTTAGATTTGCGCATCTAATATTCTAAACGGATCACCTATCACCTATCAAAAAAATTGCTTATTGCTTACAAAACAGCTAACAGCTCACCAACAGATCCGCTGTATTACGATATGTACAGCTGATTTGTTAACAGTTAAATTTATACGCCAGTTATTCTTAGAGTCAAGTTCTTTAACTAATGACCTTGTGTTCCGTTTATTTGTATTCTAGAAAAACATGATCTGGGCCTCAAAAAGCCACACAAAAGCAAACATACCTTTTGGGGGGAGGCCCTCTAATTTCTTAAAATTATCATATCACTTAGATAATTTCAAGAAAAAGGCCTGTTTTTTCTTTTTTTTTTTTTGTAATTATTACTCACAAGCATTTTTTGCACATAACAAAGAATGTGCAGATGCATAATCGGTGGTGTACACTGACTTTCTGTAAGAGAAGGGGGTATGGGAGCCAGTGGTGGATTAATGCAAGTTTTTCGGGAAGGGAGGCGGTTAGCTTGTTTGTGGCGGCGGTTAGTTGTAAGATTAACATATACATACATTTTATGGAAATAAAATAGGATCTTTCACATTAACTTCTTTTTCTCGGGGGGAGGGTCGTCCCCTCCGCCCCCCTTTAATCCGCCCTTGATGGAAGCAATTTTATGTTAAAAATGTTCGGACTTTATGTTAAAAATGCATGGACAAAGAGCGGTGGATGTTGAATCCCCCCCCCCCGCACACACATGCTCGAAAATTTCCTTTTCCCTTTAATAGGATCTAAATTAGCAATGTCGTGGCATGGCATACAAAACTCCAAATGCCAAATGGCATGAGCTGGTTTTTCTCGCACTTCCTAAAACTCCAAATTAAACTACTTAAATTGACATTATGTGCTTTAATTTTTGCCCTCTAAATACTAATGGTCTGAGTCCCTCTTGCAAAATATTTTTATATTTTTTGGTAGTCCTTTTCTTTTACTTGTGCAATAATCACGCTGTTTTACCCTGTCCGAAAAAGACAATGGAACGTCCGACAATGACTCCGATATGTAAAAGATTCCGTTACCTTCGTGGTAGCGCGCAGAGGTGCTCTTTCGGAATGCCACATCATGAGTGGGGAAAGGCTGATATATCCGCACTGAATGCTTTCCGATATCATCGTGGTTGGGTCCCTAGTGGTAAGGTCTTGAACCACAGAGCAACCGGAAATAGGTATAAGGCCAAGTTAAGATCAACTGACTGCGTGGATGAGGATTTCAGAATTTTGAGTGTTTCCAAGTGGAGCACAACCACAAAGAGGAGATTAGAATGGAGTAAGGTTTCTCAACGGCACACGGCGGTATATGTTATTTTTCTACGCTTAGAGTTGCTTCCCATCCTAGATCTTAAAATACCCAGATGTAACGCTAAACAGTGCGTATTTGAGCAGAAGGAAAGGGGACTACCTGAGTAAATAAGATTTCTGTTGGAAAGTTTTAGAATGAATGTATTAGCCATGTGGTTTATCTTTCTTATTTACAAACGTCAGTAGCTAAAAAATAGAGTGACTAATATCCATCTGCAAGCGCCTATTTTTAATTTTCTTTTAATTAACGATATCTTTTAAAGTTTGAAACACTTATTCATACAGCGTATCTCGTAAATAGAGGTTCTATTATCTTTAACGGAATCTAAGCCACATCAAAATGATTGAGAAATTTTTTACTTACCGAATCCATTAATAAGTCTGGCATTTGATATCGCCCTTAGTTCAACATATTAATAAAACAGATGTTACTAACTCTTCTCGTAAAATATGATTTTTCGTCTGCCTCGTACTGTCCATTAACGTATGAGCAAATTGACTGTTGAACGTATCTGATTGGTTTTAAATTCAACAATACGTTTTGTTAATTCGAAAAGACAATCTGTTAAATCGATTTGATTGAATTAAACAAACTTTCGTCAAATCGACAAAAATAAACTGCCAAACTGTTTAACTAAACACATTTTGGTTAATATAACAAAACACTTTTTTTTAGTGTATGTGAGATTCTAAATTCTTATTATGTTTCCTACCTATCCTTAAAATTTTTACCACTGCTTATGGGATACCTTGTATATAGTATAAGCATTAATGTACCCATATCCATGAGAGTAGATTATTATTTTACATCTACTTGAGCTATACATGAAAAAAAGTATATATATATATATATCCCAGCTTATATCTCATCTAGTCTCTTAATTAGACGTCAAGCGAAAACAAAACAGGATCGCACATATATGTATTAGTGTCCTTGAAAATATTTAATAATACTAAGTAGCAAAGAGCATAAAAATAAATGTTATCTTAACTGGGAAAATATTTCTTTTTATGGCGAACATACTTTTCCTGGAATACATGTACAGTAGCAAATTTAATTAGTTGCTTCATAGAAATCGATAAAATAAGTAAGGAACCGTGTATATTCTGCTATAGGTTTGTGAAATTCGAAAATTTGAAATTGCATAAGTGTACTTATTTAGGCACGGTGGAAGCTGTCACGATATGTTTCAATTAGTAATATTGCATTTCTAAAAAATGAGTCTTGCAAAAACAAAGGTTTAATAATCTGACTTGCAATGATAATTAAATAATACTTTTGAAAATTTGTTCAGCTTGAGATTGTTTTTATAAGATAGCGTGCAACACATTTTATACTGCTCCAGCAGGTTTGAATGAGTCAAACTAATTAAGACAAACGGTAAACTTACACTAGTACAATCTGTGAAAACTTTTTTTATTGTTTTACCTCAGTTTGTTTGCTATTTATCATAAACTAATTATAATATTCATGATATGTAATTCTTTATAATTACTAAAAGATTTAAAGATATTTTTGGTGAGGAAAGTAACCTTTTCTTTAAACTATTATTACTTTTTCCTTAAATTTTTCGAAAAGCTAAAAATTTTCTGAAAGCATCTACAATACAGCAAACTAATATTTTTTAATGATACTTATCAATAGAATGTGCCTAGAACAATTTAATCTACGTTACATAAAAAATACTTAAAAATAATTATTCAGATAAATAAAATGGAATGTGCTATTGTTAAATTGTTGCATTTATATATGTAGTTGCTATTGTATCACTGAATTTTATTTTCCAGTGAATACAAAGGAAAATAATAAAAAAAAACATTTTTTGTTATTTCAATGTAATTGAATGTTTTGCAATGTAATTGAATGAATTAGAACGTTGGTTTAAAAAATGACTATTTTTTAATGTATAAAAACTATATTCTAGGCTCTATGGTAAGTAAATTATTTTTTGGAAGTATGTAAGTACCCGGTTTTGTCCAATAATGTAGCTTATTAGAAAATAAGGCATAATATCTTTCAATTGTGATACAAAACCTGATTCCGTAATTTTAAATAACGCTTAAAACCCTTCTTTGTGATACAGGGAAAAAAGAAAAATACCATTCTCTAATAGGGAAAAAAAGAACTTTCTGCCTGAAAATAACGGAAAAAAGCCTTCGTCTAATTTCTCCTTGTTGATGCTTATAACGCAAACTATTGATGCTTTATTAAGCAAAGATATTTGATGGCGCAGTAACAACATACAAAACAGTGGTGTAGCGAGCAAAACTGGCACCCGGAGCAAAATACCTCTTTGGTGCCCCTCCTCCTTTTTTTTGTCAAATTTCCTTTGTCTTATGGACGATTTGGCGACGAGGGGCATGATAGACCCTCCTTGCACCCCACGCACTATGCCACTGATGCAAAACACTGGAAACACACCCAATGCAACACCTTAAGCCTATGGAGAAAACATCGTGTTGTTTTCCTGTATTGTACCCGTCGAATTTTTGCTTGTTTAAACATCGGAAACTTGCGATGTTTCAATGAGCAAAGCGATTTAATACCACACATGTACACATATTGGATGCACGCCCTATCACAAAATACTAAACAATGAAATGAAAAAGAGAAAAACACTGTATTGAATATTTCTATTACTGCATCCGATAGCCCTTTCGTGACTGAAAAAAAATTGTTGGGACGCATAAAAGATTTGAAAGATACATATGAAATTTAAAAGCAGAAAAGGGGTGCGTCTTTTGAATTTCTAAACAAGTATTGAAAAGCAAAAGATTATGAAACTAAGTTGGGAGGTTGGAGTATTGTCCCCTTGACATCTCCTCGACGCTGCGCCTGTGCTGTATGCATCTCATTTCCACCTGTTAAAATATCAAACATTCAACAAACAAACAAAATAATAATAATAATAATACTAAACATATCCGATAAATCATGCAGAAAGGATTGATCACAAAACACTTCCCAACACAATCTTGCTACTTTTAACCCTTTAACGCGCAGTATTCCCGCTCTGGGAACACCAAACTCTGACGTTTTGACTGTTGCCAGTCACGAAGAATAGATTTGATTTCTATAAAAATAGTTGCGGGTGACATAGCTCCACGAGAATCCTTTACTTTTTAGCACGTCATTTCCCGTAAAAAAAATGCCACGATTATTTTTAACAGCGCTAACAACTGCTGAAAAATGGAAGAATGTGAGAACAGCTGGATAGATTGCCCAATGCTGAATAAAGGGCAGCCGTTGCCATCGCTCGACTTAACTACCAGCAAGATGGCGGACGATCGAAACGTTCATCGCGTGCCACTGATCTAGAGACCCTTTTTTGACGCAGCTGGCTGTGCGCGGGCACAGCCAGCTATCATAAAAAAAGGGTCTCTCTAGATCTGAGGCACGCGATGAACGTTTCGATCGTCCTCCATCTTTCTGGTAGTTAAGTCGAGCGATGGGAACGGCTGCCCTTTTTTCAGCATTGGGAAAGGGTTGCGCCTCAAAGGGTGAAAGCGCAGTTAACCTCTTGCTCCGAGATTTGCAAAAATACGGCATGCGATAGCTACTCTTCTTGTCCATCGTTAGTTCCCAATATGTGCTTTTGAATGGTCTTTTGAGAGAATTTGCCTGCATGCGAGCACTGGGCGACAACAGATCATTCGAAGACCTGTGACTGGAAACGACGATGGGTCCAGAATGTCGGCAAGCAGACTAAACTAGGTATGACACTGACAGAATATTTATTTCTGATCACAATTTTTAGAACTTAATCTATAAAAGTTTTATCGTGTTGCCTTGTAAGGCATCTATAAACGTTACATACACAGTGTTCGATGAAGTACAGTGAAACCTCTATGAGCGGCCACCATACCGTACCGAGAAAAATTGGCCGCTAAGAGGGGATGACTGCTCTGAAAGGGTTTATTTACTATTATAAGATAACTGGTATAATGCGTAATATAAATAAGTCTGACACACATTCCTTATTTAAAATGAAATTTAAAACTTATCTAAAGAGAAACTAGTACTTTATTGAATGCTTTCTTACATTTTTTGAAAAAAAATATGCAATTTGTGTCTGTTTTAAGTTTTTACTTTTCTCTGAAACAAGCATTTTTTTTTAAAGTTCATTTTTTATTTTAAAAAGCAGATCTCATCCGTTTAACACCACGAAATTTGGAATCTTCGTATTCTTTCAAAATCAAATCCCTTTCTTTAATGACTTTTTTGATTTGCGTTTTCAGTTAAATAATTCAGCCAACTTTCTTTCCGATTTGCAACTCAGATCACTGACCAACTAATAGAATGAAACTGGCGTGAACATGGTCGGGAATGGCATTTTTGCTCCAATGGACTTTGCAAGTTATTCCTGGGTCTTACATTTGACCATAAACCTGACCTTGATTTTTTATTTCCGCTCAAAATTAAAGCATGGAGTGAGTAGAATTTTCCGATACATGAAATGGACGATCCCACTCGGTGGCCGTTTAGAGGGGGTTGGGTGGCCGCTGATAGAGGTTATTTTAACATTAGGTCTATGAGCCGAAAAATCCGTGCAATGAAAAATTGGCGGTTTAGAGGACTGACCGCTATAGAAGGGTTGCCGCTCGGAGAGGTTTGACTGTACAGTCTTTTATAAACTATATGTATTATTTTTGTAATAGAAAATCTGTAAAAAATTCCCGCTATGCCATGACTGTGCATGCGCATAGATTCAAATGTATCGAAATTATTCTGCCGGCATTTGTAAAGAAAAATAAAATAAACTTTTCAGTTATTTACTGCCCTCAATAGCGTATCAGGTATTGTACGTCCAGTAATATAAGAGATCAATTTTGAGACAGCCGATGTACACGTACAGACAGACAGACAGACAAGGAAAACGGTGGAATTGTTAATACTTTTCAGAGTACATTTTTTTCAGTTAATACTTTGATGAGAACTGTTATAAAACGCATTAATTTAAGCCAGTTTTCAAAACGTTTTTGCACTTTAAATCACTAAACAAAATATTTGCAGCATTTCAAGTATTAGTAATACCCTGTGTAAATAAACATCTTCTTTTACAAATTAAGAACATTTAAAAAATATATATATATATATACATTAAAATTGAAAAGGAGAGATGGTATAATTAATTGTTATTATTACACAAAACAGGAAACAGCCTCTTAATAAAAGAGGAGTAATACTCCCGTGACAAAAAAAATTCAACAATCAAAATATTTTGATTGAGCAAGAGATTTGTACTGTGTTATATTTGGTTAAATTAAACAAATAGTGTTTGTTTGAGAAACAATACAGGTGTTAACCCATTAAGCGTCAAAGCTCCCGTTACGGGAACATCTATTTTATACTTTTTTTCTTAAAATATTTTAACGCAATTTACGAAATACACATTTTATATAAACATTTACACTATAGGGTGTGTTATATAGTGTAAATGTTTATATAAAATGTGTATTTCGTAAATTGCGTTAAAATATTTTAAGAAAAAAAATATATAATGGATGTTCCCGTAACGGGAGCTTTGGCGCTTAATGGGTTAAGACAGAGATGTTTGTTTTAGTCATATACCTAACGGCGATATAATATCGCGAGTATATGTAAAATCAGTTTATCAGTTTACTCGAAAGAATAACCGATTTTCCAATAAAAAATTAATTAGATTTTTAATTAATTAATTTATTTACAAACTTAACGAAGTCAGTAGTTTGACCTTTTTTGCAGAGGTAGAGCTTAATGTATTAAATTAACCGTGTTAAGTTTTAATTTTGCTATAAGAGGACGCTTAATTAAATTAATAAATTTAAAAAAGTTATTAAAACATTTTTATAATACGTAAAAGTACATCGTTTTCTGTAAAAAAATAATAAAAAAATCTAGCCTTAGAAAACTGCGTCTTTAAATCACTGAGATTATATACATATTCTCTTCCCCGTACTTTTTTGTTTTTCCCCTTTCTTGTTTTTCCCCTTTATGCTAAAATTACTTATTTTAAATATCTGCTGCAGGTCTTAGGATTAACTGTTCTTAGAGGTAGAAAGTTAATTTAAGAATTAATTCGCAGGAGTCTTTGTTTTTTGCTGTTTTGTTCACTTTCATAAAAATATAATCCAGTCACTAATTCTTTTTCCATTATTTCTTAAACTCTACGAAATCCTCAAAGCGTATATCATTTTTGTCTGACAGGTTCATCGATATTTTGAAAGCTAACCCTTTCCGGACGGGCGACGCGTAGACATGTCCAACGGAAATTTTTCGCAAAGGACGGCAAACGCACATATGTGACAGGAATTCTTTGATGCAGAGGACGGCTGCCGTGTATACGCGTTTTGAAGGGGAAAGTTTTGCATTTTCAATAAAATATCTTTCTTATGTGTTTTTGTTACAGTACTGATCATCAGAAATACTTTATTTTTAGGAGGATCGTCTGTAAAGTAAGTTTCCCACTGCCAGTAAAAAGGAACAAAACATTATTACATTGAAAAAATTATTGTAAAGGATACAGAAATATTTTTGCTACGTCTCAATATAAGAACGACCTGAACAAACCTGACGACCTGAACGACCTGTGTAACACTTGTCATACTTTGAGATAAGTTTTTGCAGTACAGCGTAATAAAGGTCTGCCACCTGAGAAAGGAGTCAGAGTGTCGCAGTTGTTTGCAGTCTTCCTCAGTGGAAAAGTGATGCCTGGACAGAAAGTTCTTCAAGTGACTGGAATCAAGATCGGTACTATAGTGTGGATCCACCCTATTCCTATAAGCGGCACCACTTTTCTACGCATGAAGACTACATATTGAAGTAAAAAAAAATCCAATTTTTCACGAATATTTAATAATGAGGATTTTTTATTTTACATTTTAAATCACAAGTTGAATCTCTATTCTCAAAAGAAAAAAAATTATTCGATTCCAAAGAAATTTTCTGATTCAAAGGGAAATAATTTAATAAAATCTGAAATAGTTATAGATAAAAAAATATGACCCGCAGGTTGGAAAAATTCTACGCTTATTACTTAATTCTTGAACTACGAACATTAATTAATTAAATAAGGAAAAATTAAACGTATTTAAGAGACAATTTGTTCTAAATTGTGCTTTGAAGTTGAGAAATAATTTATTTTAACTATAAAATAAGGCATGCGCAACTGCAGTAAGAAATGGAGATCAGTGAGTGGAAATCAGCCCCTCAAAGGGTTTAAAAAACTATAATACTCCTTTAAATAGAATCTTATCCAATTTCTTTTCTTCCTTTCTTTTCTTTCTTTTTTAAGACGAGATAAAACAGGTTAAACCAGGAATCTATTAAAAATTTATAAAATATATGTATGGCCTACATTGTAGGAAAAAATGAACGCACGGTACTGAATTTAGGAAATTTTGGTAACACAATGATTAAATTTGCACAAAAGCAACCGTATTTAAGATTCAGTCTGCTCTGAAAATGCTACTTTGAAGTTAAAAATAATTTATTTTAAACATATTTATACTTTTGAGAACACTATTTGGAAAGAATGCAACAAAATATATGAAAAATCGACAGCTGCAAGTCAGTTCCAGACCCTTATTTGGCGCCGCGAAAACTGTAACGTTGGCGCACCTTCCAAGTTGGCTTTCCTGCCTGACAACCCTGTAATCTCATGGAAGCCATGTTCCGTTAAGCGAGATTCTCTGTTCACGAACCGAAAAGTAATCAGAGCTGCGGTGTGTTTTTCGGGTATTTAAAGGGTTTCTTCCCTATAATATGATTATGCTACCTCATCCCTGCTGACATTCCTTCAAGTGTATTGCGAATTGTGAAAAGTATTGACTGAGAGGGTGGTGATTTCAGCAAAAAAATGTGCTTCCAAACTGTTTCAGTTAACGGATATTGAAAACAATGTATTATAGAGATCATAAGGTCAGTGATACCAATCTGTGTTAAATCTGTACTTTATTAGTTATGGTGATGTAATATGAGGTAGGGCATGTTTTAACCGAATTTAAATGTACAAGCTGGTACATGATAATTTACGGCGCACTTCGAAAAATAATCGTGCGATTTTGGGACATAAATACGAAAAAGCTAATTGTGTCAAGCACAAAATTTTTATAATGTCCCTTTATAAGCTGTAATATTCACTGAAATAAACGATAAACCTGTATTATTAGTTACGAAGCTTACAGAAACAATTCTTAAAAATCGAAAATTTTGCAGAATGTGCTACTTTTCTTAAAATTTACCAGTGCAATCCCATGTTTAAGAATTTTTACTGGAAGTTTCGTAAAAGGCACCGTATTTATGCCAGTGTGTAGTCAGTGTGTGTTATGTCAGTGTGTAGTGCAGCTTATAAAGAATCATCCTGATTTTTTTCAAGTCTTGGGGGTAATTAGTTTGTTTTAGTATGTATACCAAGTCCAGATTTAGTTTCTTTAACATACACCCTTAAGAATCAACAGACATTTTTTTTACCATCTGGCTAAATATATTAATTACTGTTACTTAACGAAACAAAGGGGCTACTTTGTTTCATTAATTATACTAATTTTAATAATTTAAGAACATGAAAGAAGAAATATATCGTAGGTTTTCAAAGTATTTTAAGAAATTGCAGAATATGTTGCAGTACTCTTAAGATTGTGTGTGTATTTTTTCTTTTTTTATTTTCTTTCATTTTCCATAAAACTTCGAAATATACTTTCACTGAAACAAGATGGTGCATAGACGTTTAATCTCTTTAATTCTTTATCATGATGTGTGTTCAAAATTTAAACTGATGAAAAACCACTAGTGATTGGTGAACATATTTAACTAAGCCTTTTAGTTGTTCTTCACAGAAATTCTGAAATGATAGTTTATGTTTTTCGAACATTAAGTAACGCAATCTTATATAGACGTAAAATGTTTTACCATTTTGTTGATAAACTAAATTTGCAATATCAGTCTACAGAGAATATATTTTCATTAAACTTATCCAATGATATGGATACATTGTTTTTTCTAATTTAATAATTGGTATTAGTAAAAGCGATGTTTTTAATTACGAAATAATCTGTTGTTATTGAATTGTAAAATTTCGTAATCAGTTGAATATGGACATAACTTTATGTTAAGAAATAAATATAAATTAATTAATTTTAATAAAGGGTTTCTATAAAACATATTAAAGGATTAAACTTGTGTGCTAATATACTAATGAAATACATTACGATTCAATTTTAATGTGAAATCATATAGCATACCATGATTTTTTTTTTCTTTGGGATAAAGCTCCTCTATATTTGCAAGTATAAATAATGTATATTTTTTATAAAGTTTATGAAACATTGATTTATTTTTGTTTCATGTTAGAAAAGTACATAAGCAAAGTATTTTAATTATATTAAATAATTATGATAAGTAATAATTGTTTTATTTTATCTTATTTCCTGTGAAATGTGGAATTCAGAAGTATTTTACAAAAATTTATGACTTAGTGAAAAATATGGCATATTTTAGCAAAATTTTCTACGATCTCAAATAAAGTTTCTGTTATATTTAAATACGTTCCAACTGTTAGCTTAAATTTTGCTTTCAACATAGATTATATATATATATACATAATTTCGTCATCATTCAATATTTTCATTAATAAATTGTATTAAATTGAAATATTTCTCAATGTTACAACTTTCTAATAAATTTTAGTAAATATTTTAAATTTATGCAATTATTATTTATACAAAATAGTTATCCTTTAAAAGAACTAAGTTCGTAGACTGAAATTCCTTTTACTAGAATGCGTAGTATCTATCGCAATGAAAAATTATTGGTGTTTTAAATAAATACTAAATTTAATTTTAATATTCTGAAATTATGTGCATAATTATATTATTCATTTATGAAAACGTTGACAATATTTCAGGCGAATTTCACGGACATGTAAATTAATGTTAAACTTTTTAAAAACGAAATTTACACTGTATGATTAGTTTGTGTGATGTAGATAAATTTTCACACAGTCTCATGTTTCTAATATAACCAGAGACGTAGCCAAGGGGGGGTTAGAGGGGTCATAACCCCCCCCCCCATGAGAAATTTTTTGCCATACAAAATGTATATACTTCACTACATTATCACACATATGTATACATATATATGAGTTGCAGTAGTCGTAACCCGCCACCCCCCATGAAAAATTTCTGGCTACGCCCCTGAATATAACGTGTGAAAAGGAATGAGTAACAGAAAAAACTACTCTTTCGTTAGAATGAACGGTTTGCAGATTGTTTTCTCTTTTTTTTTTTTTTTTTTTTCATTTATATTATGTTCAGTTTACCGGAGACAAATGAATTGTCAAATTTCTCTTGTAAAGAAAAAAAATCTGTATAATTTTATGAGTAATTATTGCTTTATTTTATTGCTTTATGACAAGACATAGACTGTATAGTTTATGCTGGGCAGTGAAAACAAGTTACAATAAATTATTGTGGTGTTTGTCACTAGATGGCGCCGCTTGCTTGGCTCCTGTGTATTTGTTTCCCCACAAGCTTTCCGTCGCTTTGTGAGATGAAAATTAGTAAGACAATTAATTCTATTTAAGGATTATTATTTTTATTCTAAATAATTATTAACTAGACCGAAAAAGTTCAGATTACCTTTTCACAAACTGCTTTCCAACCATCAGAAACTTTCATTATTCATTCAATATTTCGCTGGTTTAATATATATATATACAGGGTGAATCTAAACTCTTGTTCAAAACATTAAGGGGTGATAGGGCACACAATGAGGAATCGTAATCACATAGCAATCTGAGTGAAAAACGCAGTTTTAACTTACCCGGTAATAATCACTTTTGGAAAAGCATTGAAGTGTCCGTCTAATTTCTTAACCAAGTTTCATAAACAGGGGCGTGTCAACGTCTTGGAAAGTGGGGGGACGAACGATTTTTTCCGACATCGGGAGGGGGGGGGTAGTCATTGCATCAGCCCCTCATCCACCCCCCCTCCACCAACAAATGCTTTTAAAATAAAAGGTGTCAACCTTGGTACCAGGAAATTTTTTGTTTGTACTTCTAATGCTCAATTACAATAATAATTTTCTTCAGTGACGGGGCAGCTATTTCGCCCCCCCCCCGCTAATTTTTATAAATAATCGGCATCAATCTTTATTAACCTCGTCTGTACATCCTCTCAAAAAAGTATTCGAGTGTAAGCCAAATTTCCTGTATCAGTTTCACGTAAACTAATTAATTTACCGAATTCTTTTTTTGTATCTCAATAGTTTGCTTAAAATAAGTTTTCTTCGGAAGGGGATTAGTGGTGGCAGCTATTTCGCCCCCCCCCTTCCGTTTGAGCTAGTAAATTTTTCGTTTATGGATCATTAGTTTGTTTAAATTAAATAACCGTTTTCTAGAGGGGAAGGGCTGGAAAAATTGCTTCCCCATCCTGAAGAAGAAAACTATTGTAAGCAAACTATTGAGGGGGCTAAAATACAGAGGGGGCGAATCATATTGTTCGCCCCTTCCACTCACTTACTGAGGGGGCGATAAACCCCCTGCCCCCCCTGTTGGCACGTGCCTGTTCATAAACAATAGGCTCATCTCCGAAAATTTCATCCATGAAATAAACTTTTTAAACTATCCATTTTAGTCTTCTGTTTTCGGAGAAAAATACATTAGTTTCTGGCGATTGTTTCGCCAGAAACTAATGTATTTCGTATTAATTTATGTGGTCGGAAAGCGCCTGGTTTTTCCACACTTTTTTCCAAAGTGATTATTAACAGCTATACGAAGACGACGTTGCCGACCTCACATTACTATATGATTCTGATTCCTTATTATGTGACCTATCACCCCTTAAACTTTTGGCCAAGAGTTTAGATTCACCCTGCATTTCAAGATTTTTTGTTTTTTTAAATAATGATATATCCTGAAAAATTTTACGTGTTTCAGTATTTTAGATAAAAATTTAATAACTTACAGGACTTTAAATTGTAAAGCAGTATAATGCAACTTGTGGATGGAAACTACTATAATATTCTTTGCTTTGCTTATTTCACAAGTAGTACGTTATTATTTTTATCATAATCTTAAAATTTATTTATTTATTAAATATTATCCTCAATTTTTTTTTCTTTTTCCCCTAATTTTTTATCTATGGGGAAAGTATTCAGCTTTGCGTTTGGTCGAAAGTAATTAACATTATAAGTATTTAATTATTACTTACTTATGTATCTATACATTTCTGCTCAATTGTTCCCTCATTGAATTTATAATTTAGCATGTTTTATTAAATTAAAATAATCAGAATTCATACATATGTGTATATTTAATAATTTATTTAATGTTCCTACCATGTGAAACAAAAATAATGTCCCTACCATGTGTTAAAATTATTTAATTTTTTCAACAAAACATTTTGAGGGCATAAGAAACAACAACAGTTTGAGCAAAAAATTTGGTTTAAATAAACAAATCTTTTTTTAATTAACCAAACTATTTGTGGTTCCAAATTATTTTTTTCGATTATCAAAATATATTTGCTAACTGGTGTGTTCATAGCTCATTTAATAAAATTATTTTGTTAATTTAACGAAGTTCTTTTTTTTTAAACCCACTAACAGTTGGTTCAAAGGGTCAGGGGTAAAAATAAATTTATCTATTTGTTCTTTTTATAAGAAAAATTTAATAAGGCACTTAAAATGGCATTGTGTTCGTGATGAAACAGAATAAATATACATATTTTCTCTAATGTTCCATTGTAGTATATTTGACTTAATAATAATCAAGATTGCAGTTGAGGCGGTAATGATGTGTTTGTCTCAGTTATTTTGAAGATGTGTTTTCAATTGTCTCGTTACTGTCCCTTTTTTTACTTTTTTGTTGGAAAGACCAAATAAATCAACATGAAATCAGCAGTCTAAATGAGAATCTTCAGTTTAGAACATAGATAAACGCAATAAAAAGTTAATAAACATTTTTATCGCTAGAATATTTCATTTGGAAACTGAATGGATTTTCCCTCAGAAAAAATATTTAAATAAGATTAAAGTGCTAACCATACCGTCATGGTGTGCAAATTAAATTATATCCGAATTAAAAACGACATAGATTTAAGAAATGTGCGTTTCGCTTAAAAACGAATACTACAAAAATATTTTCTAAACATGCATAAAAATATATGTAATATCTGTAATATCCAGCATAGCCGAAATTCAAGATTTTTTTCTCGGAATTTCTTTAACGAGCCTATACGTATATATATTTTCATTTTTACGGGACAACACTTTTTTGCATCCTTAGAATGGCCCGTTGTGTTGTTAAAGAGTGATTCTTGTTGCTTTAACTTAGGTTGCCTAACTGGCATTAAGTTGATTTAAGTTATATCTGTAAATACATATATACATAGTAATCTAAAAATGTAAATTTTTAATAATCAGATAAACTAATTAGACTTACCTCTGAAATTTAAAACAACTGAGAAAAACACAGTTTGATAGTTTTGTATTTGATATCACCCTTACTTAAACGCATTGGTAGGCATTAGTGCAAATGCTTTGCTCTTGTGTAACGATGAATTTTCTCCTTGGATCGGACTTGTACTACCTTACACATGTTCTTGACGCATGTGTAAATTGATTGTTCAACGATTTCAAATATCATTGGCTCTGACTTATGAAAAAAAAAATGTGAAGTTAAAATAGTATTTTTAAAAATAAATTTTTTTGAATCAAACAAACTTTTGTTAAATCAAGAACACACTTCATAGCGTGCGGATCGAATATATTGTATGTTTATAGAATACTATTGGTAGGTACTATTTGATTTAGGCTTAATAAACTTATAATACCGACATAAAATATTTTCATTTAGCTATCTTTTTAATTCAGCTAAGCCCTCCTTTTGTTTAGTTATATTTTTGATTTAGCTCCAACAAAAAGTTGGTAGGCGCTCGAAAACTTTTGTTTATTTTACAAAATTTTTGTTTAATTAACAAAATATTTCGTTGAATAAACTAAAATTTTGTTGATTCAAGAAAATGTTTCGGTTGAAATTGTATCAACAAATTTTAGTTGAATAAACAAAATATTATTGTCAGTGTGCTAAAAATTATAACTGCCGTTGTAAACAACCTCAGATGTCGTGATCGAAATTTGTCAGTTCAGAGACTTTCATTATAACTGAAGCTGACCGCATCCCTTCGCAAGGGTCAACTTTCCCAAAACAACACTTCCTTACTTATACTTCTTTCCTAGCCCACGCAATATACACATTTAATGGTATTTAAACTAAAAGCAAAACAGAACTTCCGAAAATAATGGGTAATATTGTATAATAGGAAATTAAAATAGCAAAAAACATCGCTTTTCTGGCTGTACAATTGCTTAGAATTACTTAACGATGCGTCGTTTTTCTTTTTTAAGGCTCGTTCTTTTGCTACGCATCTCTGGTGTCTCATTCAGGTGTTGCGCTCGTCAGGTGTAATGATCGTTAAGTGTAACCTACCAGCCACTAATGATCCATTAAAACGCATAAATAACTTACTCCAGACAGAGGTTCAAAATAATAGTGCGTAATTTAAGGAGGATGTGAAGGTTTTTTTTTCTACACCCTTTACGATCCGATGAAAAGAATGTTGATTTTTATGGCTCAATCTTTTCAAGTAAAATGCTTTTGTTGCATCAAGTAGAGGTCTGTTAGTAATGTAGTTTCCTCTGATAAACATTAAAAGCATTGCTTTTCCATCTGCACCTTAAGGCTCTTTGCTTTTACGAAAATGTAAATTTCGCGCATTTAAAAAGTAAGGGCAAGCAAGGTTTTTAAGCATTTTAAGGATTTTGAAAAATATCAGAATATGTCATCACAAAATGTTCTGTCTCTTAGAAAAAGTAAACATGTAGTAGTTATTGCAGTATAGGTGTAATAATAAAATAGCCTTTGACAATTTAATCTAATTTAATTTAAAGTCATCTGAAAAATCATCTTTGTGAAACAGAATACTTTCAGTGTAAAGTTTGTTTCCCAGATAGGCAAATATAACTTTCAGAGAGACATTTTATAGCACTTAAGAATCAGAAGTTCAAATTAAGCTGGAATGACAAGCGTTTGTGGTTTATGGTCGCCCAACCTAAAATTCTTGGGCTAAGTAAGTAAATGACATCATGGTGAAGTACCAATTATCTGCCTTGATCCTACTCTGGCGCCCTAGGGACAAGTTTAGGAAGTAGGGATATGTATGTCAGAAGCGAGAAAATTGCAAGAACTTTCACTATAATAACTGCCCAAAAAAGACACAACAAGCAGCTCGTAGGTTTCGGTAGGTCGCCGTTCCTTCTCCAACAAAGTATGAAAAAATAAAGAGCCGAATTATATAAAAACAGCTTCGACTGCAATTTATTTCGGAGAGAGGCGAAGTCATTAATAAGAGAGCGGTGTGTGCGTATATACATGTATATACATAAGTGTATATACATATAGTATCATTCAGTGAATAGAACCTTAAGCATTCGATATTTTTTAATAATACCCTAATCAGATGGTGCCTTAGCAGAATTTTCTGAAACATTCAATGTTTATGGAGATTTATCGTTTGTGCATAACACCAACTTCTGGAGGAAAGTTCCGATTTTTCAAAAAGATTAGTAATTTTAGATTTTAAAACCCTCCAAGTGGTTTGTAACATGTTTTGTTTTTCAAATAATCACGTAAATTTTGTAGTAGGTAGATGGGTGTCAACTCCATTATGATGTGGGGCGTTCATACATCTGCAGGAAATTTGAGCGGCAAAAAGTTGGATGTAAAGTGAATTAATCACAGTTATCCGCGATTTTTACATACATTTAAATTATAAAAAAAGAAGAAGAATCTATCTATAAGCTGCACAGGATACGCGTGGAGTTATTTGTCTAAAAAATATACGAAAGCGACAAATAATATTATTCAGCGTCTGAATTAAAATTAGCCTGAAGGCAATAAGGGCTTGGTATATATCCTCAAAAATTCAATTAATATATCTAAATCATGGTCTTCAAGTTATTCAAAGAAGTGGTGTACATCATCTTACACATTTTTCTGAAATATTTTTCTAGTTTTAGTCTAATAATTTTGTAACCGGTATTTGTGCCACTCTTTTTTGATATATTTCTATATCCATACTTTTGTTTTAAAATAACTTTCTTTCATTGCTAAGTTTCTTTGAAAATTCTACTGACCCATGAGGAAAATTTTTGATGAAATCATTGCATCAATTACCTAAAAGCAAAGCTCTTCGTAAGATGGTCTCATACACTGTCACAGTTTGAATGCCTATTAAAGATAAATCACCGCCTTAAATTTTGTGAAACAAATATAATTATTTCCAGCTGCGTGCCTTTTCTTAAAGCAATTCATCTTTAAGTAACTTATCAAATAAATAGACAAATTCATTTCATTAAATATATTTCTCCCTTAAATCTAAATTATACTTTTGTTTATGAAAATTTTGAAGCACTTGGAATTAGAGTACGAATAAATGGCTCGGGTGCTGTTTAAATTCTCACTATAGAAATTCCTACTAATTAACTTGAAAATGTTTGGAATTTCTATCAAACGCTCGGTATAAGATGGCTGATTAATTAGAGTTCTCTTTTAAATATTTTAAATTGGATCTGAATGGAATGCCTTGGTTAATTTTTTTTTCTTTAATGAAAACTTCGAAAAGAGAGTTTCGAAAATTATTTTTTGAAGAGAGTTTAAGTTCTAAATGAAAAATTTGCATGCAGTAAACGTTCGAACAAAAATTGTTGGCTTCAGCTGTATGGTATGAATTGTTCTTTTCTCTTTGTTATAAAATAGGAGGTAAAAATTATTAACTAAGATTTAAAATAGTATGTTGTGTTGTAAATTTCATTGATATCATCTTCTTACGAATAAAAACAAAAATCTGTTTATTTGTGTGTTTTTCCGTGTCGCATACCCATCCACACTTTTAGATGAATTCTATGGTAACGATAAAATTTTTCTGAAGATTAAAACTAAAAAAATACTAAATTTAAACTAGAAAAATGCCCTTAAAATCAGCTTGTTTTAAAAGATTAATATTTTACACAGGGTGATTATAATTAAAGTTCCTCTTTAAAACGATCAGAAAAAGGAAAACTACTGGACCAAATGTTATCAAACTTAGTAATTGTTTAAAGGTGGTTAGAGGATTTATTATCGGCGAAAAAATAGCTCAAAAATTCAACACCAGGGGCAAGGACGTATGTGAGGGGGGGGGGAAGTCCATTAAATACCTTTCCAGTAGTTTTCCTTTTCTGATCGTTTTAAACTGGAACTTTAATTATAATCATCCTGTATATTTAATAATTATTCATTTTTAATTTTCGAAGCTTAACAACTTTAAAAATCAGTTCAGTTTTTGTTCGATTGCAGAATGTAACGACTAAAGTGACAATAATGGATAATGATACTACATTTAGAAATGGCCTGTCACAATCTACGGCTGAACGATATTTCGTTTACACAGGCGTAACGTATTTCAGGTTATTTTTCCCCACAAAATTTAGCAAACACTGTTTTAATGCATTTTATTAGGGAATTCCTTCCATACGTACAAAACTCCACAGCTATTAACGTGCATGCTTCTCTGTATAACAGAACATCTGCTTGAATAAGAATACGTGATTTCGAACAATTCCACTTTTTTCATCGTATAAAGTAATGGCCCATACAAAAATTCCCTATCCTAAAATCTGACACAGAAATTCCTTGCACATGCAAGTAACACGTGACCATAAGATTCAGAAGACAAATGATTCAGCTTAGAGTCTACACGGAAAAGATTTCTGGGCTAACATATAAAGGTATTAAGTACAGTATGGGCCATGCATCTCTCCGTTAGATATTATATATATATGAACAAAAATTCTCCTGCGGCCTTAGTGAAGAATGGCCCAATATGAGAAACCCGTTGAAAGTGCCTAGAATAGACTTTGTTAAATGTCGCAGCTGTATAGGTTTGTTTTGAAGCGAAAAATATATGTCTGGTGCATTCGTGCTCATTTATATTTTAGAACTAAGGAACAAACTTTCTACGTTTAGTGCAGCTTTAAAAGTTTAGGGCGTACACGAAATGGTTACACAGTGGAGAAAATGTTTCAAGATGTTATTTTGAAACTTTCAAAGTTGTACAAGTAGAAGTTAATTTGTTAAAAATGTCCCATCTTTCCCTACTCTTCTCTACATCTAGTATGCACACACAAAAGATATTGTAGGTATTTTTATTTGCGAGAGTATTTTATTTATATGATAAAAAACAACATATTAAGTAGATGCTGACATTGGGAGATGGCTCAAGTGGAGGAACAGGGTTCTGTCCTCTCGCGGTGCCGTTAGTCTGGAGTTTTGGGCGGTTTTCTCCAGATGTAACGTGAACGCTAGATACCCGGAAAAGTCCTCCCCCAAGGCATTTGTGCCCCCTTGTGTTTATCCTTTCTCTGACGTGGATTTATAAGCGGTTCCTCGGGGACAAGCACACAAATCCGAATACATGTTCCAACATAACAATACGTAGTTGTTTTTTCGTATAAAAGTAATGTTTACAATCTTTGAGAATCTTATGAAAATAATTAGCACTAGCTGGTACCATCCTTTCATATAATTACAGTCTTTATTCTATACGTGCTTTCTACTCATATTTTTGCATGTCGTTAGAATTTTATATTATGATGCCATTCTATGATTTGAGTTTCCATCAACTGCAACCTTCGTGGTGTTGAGTTCTTCGGCGATCCCCCACTTAGGGAGCTCCAAAGTTTTCTCAGCGGGGGTAAGCTCCCGACGATTCAGCCTCGACACTTCAAAAACAGAAACAGCACACTGTAAAAAGAAATACAGGAACCTTCCTTGGAAATAATGAACAGCTGAGGTGCCCTAGACTTTGCTGAACAACTCAGAAAAATTCCACTGAATTGTATTGTCCAATATGAATTGCTCAGTAAAGTTCCTTGAATTTTCATAGAACGTTCCTTGAAATTCAAAGACATCTCAGCTGCCCATTATTTCCAAAGACCGTTACTGGGTATTTTTTTACAGTGTTGATCATTTTTAAGTGAATTGCGTGTATTTTTAAGCGATTTGAGAGAGTTTTGATCTATTCAAAGATGAACGAGTTAAAGTAAAAAGTACAAATGGGAATGTTCATTTCTGTATGGTATTTGCATGTCTAACTCCCTATTTCCAAGGAACGTTTTTGGGTTTTTTACAGTGTACTCATGATACCAGCAGCGAAAAGCAAAATAAGAAACTTTATAAAAATAAACTTATGCATGCTCGAAAAATTCCTGTAAGGTAGATAAAACAAGAATTTTAGAGGTGTTCTGAATATTTTGGCCGTCTACAGTATATTCGGAGCAATTTATTTTTCTCGATTTTTTTCTCCCCCAAAACTTTCAGTGAGTTGGACTGAACTAACCATAACACGAAATGATCATAAAATGTCAGCACGTGCGTGCACTTCTGCAAACTAAACAAAAGAAAAATAAAAAGAAAGAAAGGAGATGACGAACGAAAACTCCACTTAAGTACATTCTAGAAAATCACGAACGCATTAAGTGAGCGTTTTGTCCGCGTAAGCACCGCGCAGTTACGGATATTTCGAACACCACAAAATTATGAGAGCAGTAATCCGGCCCTTTTTTTCTCTCCTACTAAGCCCGTGCGGTGAGCGTGAGTCACGGCTGAGAGAATGGTTGGGAATTAAGTGTCCCCCTCGTTAACAAAGTGATGAAAATTGCGGCCGTGAAGGGCACTTGACTCGGTGCAAGATGAAGACAAAAGCTGCTGCTGATGTCACTCCCCGCTCATTTCGCTGTCGAACAACCGTATTAGAGGAGCAATAACGTTTATTTAGGCCCACAAAAGTGCTTTTTTTCTTTTTTTTCACTTCCTTGTCTGAAGTAAAGAAGGCATTGTGATCGCGAAGTATTTCGGTACCAAGATTTTGAGGGGAAGATCGATTCGGGTCATTCCAAAAGTTATCATAACAGGTTTCTACGCAACATCGGTGTGTACGTATGCATTTATGTCCGTGCCTACTGTAGTTATTTGCGTGCCCAGACAGCACAGCAAATTTGCATCAAACTTGCAGTAAGCTTGATTTATCAAGTCAATAAACTTGAATTAAGCTTGAAAATTTCAAGCGTGTAACATTAATGTAAGCTTGAATCGAGGGTTCAAGTTTACACTTGCACAACTGGCATAAAGCTTGCATAGCAAGCTTGAATCAAGCTTGACATAGCAAGCTTAATTCAAACTTACTACACTCTAAAAAATTTTCCTAAATACATGGGGTGCCGGTCGGCGAACTCGCCCCATATATTTTATTTTTCCACGCATTTTCCCCTCTACGCTGAAACCTCAAGTTATTTTAATCTGTTTCCGTCAAGCGTCCGCGACTGGGATCGATCTCGGGACCAAAGGTGTGGGAAACCAGCGTCCTAACCACAATGCCAATCTGTTATGGTTGTCACGCCGTTTTTCCGCGAGATTGATCAGTATTCCCAATGCAGAACTGTATCTTTTATTTATCCATGGGATGAATCAAAATTAAAATAATGTTATGTGTGATTTATAGACTCTACTAATAGGGAAATAAGCATAATATAAACTTAAAAGCAGCACACGTTTTAAAACTTTCAATATCGCAACACTCATGTTTGGCAATATTGGCCAAAATCGAGACATACGACTGATTTCGAAATCAATTTTGTAGTATATTTGTATTTTATTTTGAAGAATTTCAATATTTGGAAATATAGAATCTTTTTTTTTAAATTCTATGGTCAAGTACATTTATGACGTAATTATTTGTTATGTGGATGTGGCTTTCCAAATCAAGCAGTCATCAAGTTGTATTCAAGCTCGACAGTTCAAATGACTTAAATTCGGCGGAAAAATATTTGCTGACTCATTTTTTTGTAATCTCCAAGCTTTCTGGAAGCTTAAAATGAATTGAACTGTCAAGCTTATAGTAATACGCTAAATTCAAAGAAATGTCAAGCTTGATTTAAGCTTATGTGCTGTCTGGATACGACCCATGCCAACTGACCGTGAATCCATTTTGTCGCTTTTGTGGTGACGTCTCTAAACACGTAGGTAACTATCATAACTCAAAAATGATTTGTAGTAACATATTGAAATTTTATATTTAGAACTGCTGTAACATTTAGTTGTACACCCACTCAAAAAAGTATTAGAACCCTTTAGAAAGTCCTTCGACCAAGGCATCTCCCATCGTAGGCAGATACCCCTCGTGCAGGTTTGCCTTAATTCACACAATGCAGTACACTACAATTCAAAAAAGTACTCGAATAATAGCCGAATTTCATATTTTAGTTTTGTGAATGACTAATTAGTTTTTGGAAGAACATAAAATAAGAAAGAAATATCAGAAGTCATTATTACATATCGGATTCACTTTCATACAGAGCAATATTTTAAACACGAAAATGACAAGAAATTTGATTTAAGCTTGAATACCTTTCGAGAGGGTATACTGTATACACCTGTATTTTTGACTGCAGTAGACTGGGCAGTTTACTTACAGGGTCATCCAAAAGACTTTCGTTACATTAAGGTCTAAGCACACCTTCCGACATTAAATGTATACGGTCAATCATTGTTTGGGACATCCCAAAAATCTTGCAACTGAATCCAAACTTGGCAGCTTTTGGCGAAATATCGCCAAATTTGCCTGCTTTATTTATTTTCTCTTCCCATTATGAGACACTTTTATCCCAGGGTTTGTATTTGGGGATTTAGAGCAACCGGAAGTAGTTTAGTAATTCGTCAAGGACAGCTAACATATTGAATATGTAGTGTCTCATTCAAGCAAACTGCTTCAGTGAAAAATCCATAACTGGTGTTTGAATATATATATATGTAATGTATAAAAAGGTAATTTGGGTTTTACTAGTTTGGGTATTGTTCAAGCGGGTACTTTCACTGTAAGTTTTGCTTTCCTGTCATACTTGCCACGCGCGCTCTGGAGCAATGTTTTATTTATTTTATTATTTGTCAAACATCAGGCCGTCGATTCTGAGTTCTTTAGATGTACACGTGTCCCCACGCCCTTGTAGCCCCGGATGCGGGCCATGTTGGTAAATGTGTGTGGTTCGATCAGAGATAAGAGAGAGGCGGAGTTATGTCTTCGCAAACCACGTGGTGTGGTAAGCGTAAATACTCCCGCACATCGAAAATCGAGAGACTTCTGCCACTGGAACTGCTTAATTAGTCCACGCTGATTTTTGTACCCGATCTGACGTCTCATATATATATAGCTTATTTCGCCATACCTTCCTCAAATAGCAGACAAAAATAATATCCTAACAAGATAGTGATTCTCCGTACTACAATTCAGACTTTCGTTGTTCTTTAGACAAAACGTTTTCGCAATGGATGAGACTGGATGAATCTATTGCTTTGTCAATATCATTTCTAGTCATAAAGTCACTGGATTTTTTTTTAGTGTGTGGGGCGATACCAAAGAATTGGTCTACCCTAAATCTAACGCTTATATTCAGCACAGAATTCTGAAAGCCACCAATTAAATCACAACTAACATGCTGCACAGCGCTTGGATTTAGACGGTACATCAACTGGGCATTCTCAAAGCTACTAACGAAATCTACAATTAACGACAAATTCTTTACAATTAAAATCGTAAATCAAGAAGATTTAATATGGAAATCCCTATATATTCCAATCTGGATGTGACTTCAATGGAATATTGTAGATCGTTCTTAGTGAGAAAAATGTAGTGAATCTTCGAATTCATTATCAAATTCACATCTTGTTATTCTTCAGGTGTATTGCTAAAGAATATATAATAGTTATTTCCATGTGCTCTGCTTGCTAACTAGTTTTTCCCTACTTTTGAAGATATTATTAAAAAACTACCATATTTAACAACTGATAGAAAGTTACACATCATTAATTTCGAATTGCTCTTCAGCGCCGCCTTTTTTCTGTCTGCAACAACACAAAAACAAAAATTTAAGTCAGTACCTTCTTGCTGACAAAATTTTGACATGCTAAACTTCTTCAGCTAAGATTTATGTTAGTGTTTTATAGTGCCTTTTTTTATGACGCTAAGAACTTGAGAACATAATTTTTTAACGCTTGGTGGTTTTTCTCAGGTGAGGATTTGTTAAACTACAATGAAGCGCAGAATTAGCATTTTCTTATTGCATGGCATTCTTTTCTACACTGTTGATAAGATTTTACAGATGGCACGATCTTTTGAAAGAAAGCCGATGACATGTCTGGTATTTATTTTTAGTAGATGAAAATGGTAAAATTATGTGATTGCTCACGATTGCAGAGCTCAGATGTAAACCACAGATGTACACCCTCCAAAAAAGGTATTCGAGCAAGAGAGAAATTTCCTATTTTAGATTTGCGAATAATAATTGAGTTTTTGAAAAACGCACAACTTGATAGATATATGGAAAGTCATATTTATACATAGCTTAATATTCTTTGATAAATAATTTTTAATATACGAAACCAACGTAGGAAATTTCTCTCGTGCTCGAATACTTTTTTTGGAGGGTGTATGTGACTGAAACTATTTTTTTTTTCTTTTGGAAGGTTTGATTATGCGAGGGGTACCAGTATTCAGGAGAACACTTCTCTCCTCCTGAAACTAAATTGGGTGAACAAACGAACAAGTCGCAGAAAAGGAACGCGATACAAATTTATATCCAGTTTGAGTTGAAAATATGGTAATTTATGTACCTAGTTAATGTAAACATAGTTTTTAATTTTGGATTTATTTATTTCAAATAAGATTTTGTTAATTATCAACAATGATGTCATCATACAATTTACTAATGTGAAATTTTTATTTTATTTGTTTGCTTAAATATGCTCTCATTAATGCATGAGCTCACAGATTACATTCGTGTGATATTTTTAGTTAATCAAAGGTACTATCTTCTGATTGTTAGAAGAACAAAATCATTGGAAGTCACTGTATTTTATCCAATTTGAAATAGAATCATCACAAACTAAAAGGAAATGACTGCTTGTTTGAAGAAATGTGAGAGATTTTCTTTCAATAAAAAATCTAATAGTAAAATCGTTTCTAGAAATATAAATAACTTGTATACATATTATTTTGTATGGATGGATATCTAACTGAAGTAAGGAGACCAAACGTTCCTAAATTTCGATTACAGTCCCCGATTTCAGGTTTTTTGATCCGATTCTGGATCTACATTTCCCAAAATGTTCCCTAAAATGTAAAACAGCCGTTGGGAACAAAATTTTAATTATAATAGTTATTTCTGCTCAATAAAAAAAACGGTCATGTTTCTTTCATTTTATGAATATTAATAACTCTTTAGTTGAATAAATAGAAGCATATTTGTGAGAAGCTTTGAATTTGTAAAATGTCCCAGTTTTTTGTTTCAGAATTGCGGACACAACGATGATTTGTCCCCGATTCTCGATTTGAAAATCTGGCCACCTCAGCCCTTTATATCTCGACAACAAAAAATTAAAAAAAATTTTACTACAATGTTCAGAAACAGATTATAAGCATACTGAAAGTTTATATTTCTCCAGTTTTATAATTCAGGTAAAATTTATTGACCAAAATATTTTGTAGTAGAATTCAATAAAGGAGTTATTTTTATTTTTGTACTAGCCGCCTCCGGCGGCAAGTTGGTTAGCCATCTTAATAAATCTTGTGTTTCTCACAGGCTTCCTTGGCACTAAAATCTCTCAGATTCTGAATGGAATTTAACATTAAGATGGTTACAAACAGGGGCGGCCCTAGGGCAAGTGGAGCCCCTGCTAACGTAAAAAATGTGAGGTACTGGAAGTAATCACTGACGAAACACAAATCCATGTTTGGAGAACATACATTTAATAAAGATACGCCACGAAACAATTAACATACATAACAATAATAAAAACATTCAGTAAGCTTTGAGCAAAGCGACTCTCACATCGCGCATCCGCCGGGAGAAGCAGAAGTAGTGAGAAGAAAAAATACATACACAACCCTTCGCCTCCTACGCTCGGAGAGAAGGTGGGGGTGGGGGGGGGAGTGACGTCACATCCTCCAAAGGGACCAGTGCAGTGCTTCGCAGGAGAGAATAGGTGGCATTGTAGATATGGAAAAAATATTTTATACTCTAACAAAAAAAGACGCCCCGCCCCCTTTTATGCTCTACTTAGTTTTTGAGTTCGTCATGACGCCCCTTCGAAGCCGGCGCCCCGATGCGATGCTTACCTTGCTAACCGTGTCGATCCGCCCCTGGTTACAAAAATAAGATGGTTTGATGATAAAAACCTACAAAAAGGTACAAATTTTTTTCGTCCTATATTAATTCTGAAAAGCTTCTAGATATATCGGCCGTTATCAAAAAACGGAATGCGAAAAGAAAAAAGGAAAAAATCTAAAACACTCTCAGGATTTTAAATACGCACGTAAGTGCTATAGATTAAAAGCGTATCATAATCCATGCGTCTTCCTTATTCCATTAAGTTAGAAAGTGTATCATTATTCATGAATGTCAGTAAACAAAATTAAAATTGATATTTCTAACATCCTTTTTCTGGATGTAATACATAAGAAATAGAAGGGGAAAAAGACGCGCATAAAAATGCATAATTCGAACTGAATGAAAGTTTCAAAAACTTATTTTTTTCTGTAACATGTATTTCGGATTTGCGTGCTTTGTCCGAAGCCCGCTTATAAATCCACGTCTTATTCAGGTGATTTTATTTATTAAAAACCGCGTATTCTATGAGTTTGCGCCATCTGTCGACGGCATTGTAAAATAAAAACTCAATGGTATTCTTTTTCTTTTGGATAAAAGATAGGGTTTTTTTTTGTATATTACAAGAACAGTGTTTTTTTTCGCGCGATAAAAAGTAGCCTGTTAATCCAGGACAAGGGCGGCTCCAGACTGAATTCTCGGAGGGGGCCATCGAACTTTTTACTTAGGTCTATAAATTGTTCAAAATGCAAATTGAACGTGTGAAATCGTGAAGTATGCAAATCTAAAGTTGTAAAACAAAATTTCGGAGGGGGCCATGGCCCCTATGGCCCCCTCACTGGAGCCGCCCTTGATCCAGGACCTTAACTGTCTTTATTCCAAATCTGTCAAACCGTTTCAGCGTGAAAGAGTAAGAAACATACATACGAACATTGACATTTATAATATTAGTAGGATTACTTGAAAATATATGTGTAGTATACCAACGTATTTTGAAATGTTTGTGTGAACAGTTTAAGTTAAGAACTTTCCAAAAAAACATTAACATTCTTATAAGGATGGCCGACCCAAAAACACTATAAGTGCTGCAATATCCAACAGTGCGGCTAATGAAGGACAGTACACAGTTTCGTGTTATAATATTAAGTAAAAATCACAAACTTTTCAGACTTCTTAAAAAACTAGTTTATGCTCACTAAATTCTAGATAAAACAGTCATTCAAATGTTTTTAATACAGTATGATTAATTTATACAGCTTTAATTGGTATTTACAGATCTGATACACGGTGATACAAAGGGTTGAACTGGAGTAACTACAGTGGAAGTAACTATAATATATCGCGTAAATAGCTAGTTCATATAATTATTTTTTGTTCCTTTTGTAAAAAAAAAAAAAATGATAAATGTACTTCTTACCACAATTCCAAAAAAGTACTTCTAGGAACTTCTTCCATCTGAATGCTTATTCCTTATCAGGAAAATCCTTCGGATATGGAAAAAAAAAATGTTATCACGGTTGTTATTATTTCTTATGCATTGTATACACAGCCAGCACGTAGTAACTTATGGATCAAGTTGATGGAATTTCTTACTGCCTTATTACCTCTTTATTGAATTTGTGATTCTATGCGTGGGTCAGCTTACGGAATTATGGATAGACTATATATAGACCTGAACAATCTAGTAGTGAATCCTAGGTTTATTGTATCGTGACTTCGACGCTAAATAATCTTAGGTTGAAGAATAAAGGATACATCATTTTTGTCCTATATCTTTTTAGGATATTTTATATGTGTTTCGTATAAACTGTGTGCAAAAGATCTGAATATAGTCTTCAACGGATTTTCTGTTTTAATTGTACTATATTAACGCATCGTTTTCCATTTTTCTTCTTTTTTAATCTGGAACACAGGTTGGATCTGTTCGCTGCAAAAACGAGATGGGAACTTACTTTATCTGTTGCCAGTATTGCTTCCTATGATTCGTTCGAGAATGCCCACCAGGCCTTAGAAATTTGTTTAGTTCAAATAAAAGCAGGGCCGTACCGAGAAAAAAATTTCGGATAGGGTCCAAAGATTTCGGAGATGGACCAAACGGTGAAAAAGGCTGAATTTTTCACAAAAAGACTTCATCATTATTATTTTGTTAACAAAATTATAAATTTCAGGGGTAAGGGACCGGACTCCTGATGCACCCCCCCCCCCTGGGTACGGTCTTGAATAAACTGTTACTGTCATTCCCTGTACATGAGATTGTTCTCACCCATTGTCTCGTCTCTCTCAATGTCTTAAGAGACACTATAAAGTTATTAGCAGTTGTGTAGAGATGGGAGAGGTTATAACTGAGTCTATTCAGCGTCGACCCGAGCAAATTTAGTACCCAAGGCGAAGGATTTCAACAGTGGCGTAGTTAGGGTGGGGCAAAGAGGGGCATCTGTCCCCAGTATCTACACCTAATTGGCACCAAATTTCATATAAAACCTTTCCCATTGCATTTTGGCCAATAGGAGGGGGGACCTCTTTGCTAATTTGTTTAAGAGTCCGATTTGAATTCCTTCCTAAACCCTTATAAGAAGCCTCTACAGAGCCTGACTAAGGCAGAGGCAAGCGGGGCAGCTGTCCCAGGCTCTCAGTCAAGTGGAAAGGGAGGGGGCTCAAATCAAGAAATGATCCTACTGCATTTAGTAGAAATGTTTTGTTTCTGGAAAACTTCCCCCCCCCCCCCCTCTCTGTCTCTCGTTAAAGAATTCTCTGAAAGAAGTTATTAAACTAACTGAAAACAATAAGGTTTTAACAAAACATTTTGAGTAAAATAATGAATGTCTGGTCAATGTAATATTGTTGGGCGGTATCAAAGGTCCGCCCTTTTTCAGTCGCAAAGAGTTTCAAACATCCACAAGAGTAGAAAGCCTGGAACTTAAGTACTCCTATAGTTCGAAGCTTTCTAATTTTTGCAAACTGAATGTATATATATATGAAAGGGGTCCCCACGACAAATGTCTGTCCCGGGCCTCATGTTGGTTTAGTCGGGCTCTGGTCTTCTATCCCTTCATAATACGAGAGTAGGCACAATTACGTAATTATTAGCCTGGCGCCTGTGGTTACTATGAAATTATTGTTTTTCCTAATCTGGTAAAATGCTGAATATGCTGGAGGCCCTGGGGCATCAAGTTAGGAGGCCCCTAGTTATTTCTCAAACAGCTTAACAGTTTTTTGACGACTAGTGTGGCGAAGTGGGTTCACAGTTAACTCATAACCAGGGGCGGTCCTACGGTATTTCGCCCCCCCCTTGGAAACGTAAAAATGGCGTCCCATTTTATGCTGTAGATCAGTGTTAAATCATTGAAATGGCGCCTCTTCAAAGACGGCGCCTCGATGCGATGCTTAATTTGCTTACCGTGTCGGGGCGACCCTGCTCATAACCTAAAGGTCCAGGGTTCGATTTCCCTGGAGGTAGATTTTATTAACACAAATAAAAATAGCAACTTCTTGTCTGGTGTAGCACTCTTAATGTAATGTCGATAAGGCTCGCAACCGATCCTGTTGGCCTAAAGTAGTATGGGAAATGTGTGCAAAGAAGCAGATATCTTTCATCTGACTTCTTTTGGTGTACAGGACATGAAGTTATTTTTCAAGCAACTTTATCTTTGGGGATATAATATTATAGAAAGTAACATTTTTTATACGTACTCCGTAACATGATACATTATTATTATTATTATTATTATTTTCGATGTGGATGAATTCATTTCTTGAGTACATAATAGTGTGATGATTTACTTTGTGATTGTTTCTCGCAAATATACACATGATCGAAGATTAATATTAACCATTTTGACAAGAATTCGAAAGGTGCTTTGGAATGTTCAGAACGAAAAATGAGTGGTAAAAGTGCGCGAACTGGTATTCCATTATCAGAATTTTATTTTTTAAAAATTATTTTGCACATTATTCAGTATTTGTTAGGAAACTGTACGAAAAAATGTATATTGTGGGGGCCCCTTTCTTGTGGAGGCCCCGGGGCTGCAGCCCTGATTGCCTCCCCTAAATCCGGACCTGGTGCGAATGATTAAGATAGGTGAAAAGGGTTAAAAGACATAATGCTATAAAAACTGGAGTTAAGTTTCAGCTATTCAGATACTCAAAATAACTATTCTATTCCATCTGCAGTTCAGCCCCAGAAACAAATTCCTAATAATATTGAATTCAACAACCCTGCAGCGGATTTTCTTCCCCATTATCGGTTTCTGACTCGTACCGCAAACATTCTTCTTCATCTCGGGAGTGAAGTGAAGACATTCGCACGTGACTTCCGATGCTTCTTCTTCTTTTTTTTTTCTTAATCGATGACGATGCAGATCGGAAATTCGGGTCGATCTCTCGAATCCAACGGCGACGTTACGACAAACGAGAAAAACGTCTCCTGGAGAATTTCGTCCTCTTGAGAGAAGAGGTCCGGTTACTGGGTCACTGGCGTGTCCGAAAAATTCCGTCGAGAGCTTTTCCACTTTTAGGGTGGAAGTTATTTTTTTTTATTATTTTTTTATCATATCGTATTTCTATTATCCGTACGTGCTTGGCGAACTGATTAGAGTGGTTTTTGATTTATCGCTGTTTTATTCTTCGCATTCTTCTACTGTGCATGTTCGTATTTTATTATGGTTATTATTACTTTCTCTATGCACGTACTGTCAGGCTGAAAGTTAATTCATTTTTATTAATTAATTTACTCTGGAGAAAGTAGTTTATGAATACTGTGTTCTTTAATTACTGCCACTCTTAATTGTTAAAACTGATGTCTGTCAAGATGTGAAGGATTCAGAATGATTGCCGAGCAGATTTCTGATGACAGCAATATTTAATATTTGTGACGAATGCAGATTTGACTCTCATCAGGTTTAATGTTGTTGTTGTTGTTGTGGAAAAGCTGCGCAAGGACTATCTGCGAAGGATGGGGAGTAGATAGACGAGTTCAGGCAGAGACCTGGCCCGATCCGTGCTCGGGTTCTGTAATTCATGATTTCGTTCGAGGTCGTGAGAAATTTCTCCTTTATTGAACATACTCCTTGCAAACATATTTAAAAAATCTGGAGTGACTCCACTCGAATTTCCGAACACTTACGATTAAGATCATTACCAAGCATTTAAATAAATTTTAATCAATGAATTATTCAAGCATATAAACCAAACTGAAGCTCAATCGAATGCGCCGTTTAAACGCTAGCGCACTTTCAATAATTTCTCCCCATATGGCCATAATGTAAAATAAATCTTTGTCGTAGCCCTGTAGAAAAACTATAAGTCCTATACACATCAAAATCAATACCGGTCTTGCGACGGTGGTGTATAACATATATACCGAATTTGAGCTCAATCGAATGCCCCGTTTAGGAGCTATCGTGTTCACTCACATACACACAAACACACATACATACATCTCGTAAAAATAGCATATATGAATTCAGAAGACCTCAAAACGTGTCAATACACCAAAATCTCGACGTCGAATTTTTTCATGATTACAATACTTTCCTTACATGGTACATGTTCGGAAAGTAAAAAGTGATTCATGGGAGAAATAAACTAATTATCATTATTTGATAAACTCGAATTTATATAAAGAATTAGGAAGTACATTAAGAGTTTGCTAATATATTTGTCTTTAATTTGCTAAAACGGCAAAATTTATATTATATATCAATGAAGTGATTGACTTTTACTTATTTATCAACTGATATTTCGGGCTCAGGAGGGCTCTAATTAAAAGTCCTCGGGCTCGGTATTTAAAAAATGAGTCCGAACTCATCTGTAATGAAGAGGGCCTTGGTCGGTGAACTTCTTAAGGGGTTCTACCGCGTATTCACGTTCATCTGGGGAAAATCGACCCAAACGTCAAACCATCAGATCAACAGCAGGGCTATACGCCAAACCTGAAACCCGGACCTTCCGACTTCAGCTGTCTACCATACTGAGTGTCTTAAGCAGGGCCTGATTTCCGAGCCCTGCTTCCCGGAACCCCCAACAAAGGGGTGCCCCAAAATTGTTCGTTAAGTTTAAAAATTTGTTAATTTTGAAAAGAGTTTTCGAAAGTGGGGCCCCCATTGAAGCTTTTGCCCAGGGCCCCCAACTTGGCTAATCTTTCCCTGGTCTTAAGAGAAGGTAAAATTTGCGATGCACTTCAAGAAATGCATGATGTTATTAATGATGACTTCGCCTTTGGAAATAGAAACTTCGAAATTTCATTCTCTTTGGCTTCTAATTTGGTTTGTAATGTGGTTTCTAATTTGCTTTCTAAATGGCAAAGGTTCTTTGTCCGGCCTTGCTTCCTAGCTCAAGCCCCAAAATGTTCCAATAGGAGATAGTGATTTTGGCGTTAAAGCGACGTCAATAAGAAAGGCTTTTATTTTCGCTTCACTTTGAACATTTCAATTTAGGGTAGGTATTGTTTTGGCCAGTTATATTTATTTTCCTATTAAAATTCACCTCCGTTACTTTAAAGATTTAAATTTTCCGATTTGGGATAAATATTTTTCTTTAATAAGGATTATTTTTATTACTGGCCCTAAGCAAGTTAATTCAAATTAAGTTCAACAAATACAGGGTATCCCATAAATGTTGCGATAAACTTCTAGGGGTAGTAGGGTGCATCATAAGGATTTAGAATCACATAAGAATGTGTGGTAATAAACATTTTGAAAGAAGTGTTGAAATAATATGATTAGCAGACTATGGTTGGCCAAACACCAATAGTTCTTTCACACAGAGCACTTGACTAAAATTGATAGTTTAAAATCTCCGCTGAGAATCCATTTAGTAAGACACCGTGCAAGTTATCAGAAAGCTTTATAATGAAAAGGGATTTTTTTAATCACCTGATTATTAAATAGTTTGGAATAAATCTACCCTACGGCGTTATTAATAATCGCTAAGAACGTTTGAATCTGTTAGCATCAATTAAAGTTTGTGGCACAGTAAGGAATGTCGCCATTTCGCATTATAAATTCAAAAGTTCCTTCAACTCATTTAAATATTTCGGTGGAAAAGTATGTCGCATAATAGTTTTCGCATCTGGCGTAAAGAAACATTTCTGAGGAGAATCAGATATATGTGACACATGGAAGAGTACTGTTCGTTAATTCAATTCGGAAACTTTTAACGTCTCTTTCAGAGTTAATTTATGCTCTCACGAAAGTTTAGATGTACTCCATTCAGTGCCAAGATTTCTTTAGACGTAATCTTTGCTTCCGAGAAGTCATCAAATTTCTATCCGGTAAAATATGATTACGGGGTGAAAAACGAAAATGATTTATTGATTTAAAAGCAGGAAAGTTGGTTTTTTTTTATCCATGAACGTTTTTTGCTACATGTATGTGACAGAAAATATGTATTTGATAATGAACCTATTTATATACAGAGTGATTCTTAAATCAGAACACAAGTTTAAAGGAGTATTCAGAGCCGACTTCGAATTACATGATTCCTACATATCGAACACCTAACGTAACATTCATATACAAAATCATTAAGCAAAAATTAAAATAATAAATTAATTTAACTTCTCTAATCTCAAGATATTCTTTTATATGACCTTTCAGAATTTTTGAATAATGTTCTTGTTTATGAGATTAAATATTTAACACACTTATTACAACTGTATGTATGTATGCACACACACAGGGGCGTAGACAGAAATTTTTCATGGGGGGGTTACGACTACTGCAACTCACATATATGCATACATGTGTGTGATAAAGGAGTGAAGAATATACATTTGTAAGGCAAAAAATTCCTCATGGGGGGTATGACCCCCCCTAACCCCCCCTTGGCTACGCCCCTGCACACACATATCAATGTAATGGAATCTTGTAATTCAATTTTCTCCTACTTCCAGACATTCAGTTAATTTGAAATTTTACACACATATCGATGTATAATCGATGACAATACAATAGTATTGAAAATAATGTAGCATTTATACTCTTTGAATGGAATACCCAAAATAATTCCAATTCATTATTTTCGAATGTATGTAAGTAATGTATGTATAGCATTTTTATTTCTTCAATAGAATCTCTCAAAAAATTACTACACATAATAGTCTGTGGCAATTTCAAGGAAATCATTCATTTCAAGCACAGTAAAATAAAGATATAAACGCTTATAACAGTTTCTAGTCATTTAAAGGACGGGAATAACATTAAGAAGTTACAAAAGTTTTGTTATCGTATTACAATTACATTAACAATGATATATTTTTTTTTTCTTTTATGGTTATTCCCAAAAGATCTCATCAACTTTGACGACAATACATAAAAATGTTTTTTATTTCGTTCAACCTTATTTTAAGACTAAAAAATTAAAAATATATTTTACTTTTAAAAAAATTAAAGAAACGCGCTTTCATAGCAATATGAATTAAAAAGTAAAAAATTATATTTAGATATAAAGATTTTGTTCAATAGCACTATGACGTTGCACAACTCTTTTTGAATTAACAACACTTTTTGAATTAAACTTAAACTAGGAATAAAATGATTGACTAAAAAATAAGTTTTATGTTAAAAAAATAGCGTGGGATACTTGTCAATTAAATTTTCAGTCTTCACAATCCTTTGAAAAAAAAAGGCATCTGATATCAATCACAATCATGCTGGTTGAGTGAAAAGTAAAAAATATATTTTTATATAACTTGTATTGAATATCAAAAACCTGTAAAATTAGTGTAGCGTTAACGAGAAATTCTGCAAAAACTTGTTAAATTTGACATTTTATTATCATCTACTATCTTAATATAAAAGCTATTTTCTTATTTTTTTAGAAATTATCAATGGCACGCACTTTCTAATTAGCGAATATCTAGCGTAATTAAACTGGCAGTTGTTTATTTATATAGTTCTAATTAAAAATTACTTGAACCCTTGCAGGAACCTAGTGTGCGCGTAGTGTCTGTAACATACAAGTCAATAAGGAAATTAAAATGCATTTCAAACGAAATTTCTTAAAGCGTTTTAATGCAATTGAAGTAAAGTTTATAATAAAATACGTTAATATGGTCACGTTGAGAATATGCTTCAAAATAATTAAAAGTTTTCAACTACAAAAATGTAAAACACACTAAAGTTCATTTTTAATGAAATGCTTTTCCAATAATTACTTTTGCCTAGATGCTTAAAATACATCTTTGTACTTGTTATAAAAATTTAGACATAGCATTTTTTATTGGACAGTACTTCTTCCACAATAAACAACAACAACAACAAATATTAAAAGCGGTTAAAGAACTTTTTTTAAATTGCAGCTACATTAAAATAAAATACGTTAATATGGTCTACCCGTCGTTTGAACATTGAGAATATGCTTCAAAATAATTAAAAGTTTTCAACCACAAAAGTGTAAAACACACTTCGTTCATTTTTAGTGAATACTTTTCCAATAATTATTTTTGCCTAGATGCTTAAAACACCTATTTATACTTGTTATAAAAATTTAGACACAGCATTTTTATTGGATAGTACTTCTTCCACAATAATCAACAAAAAAATATTAAAAGCGGTTAAAGAACTTTTTTAAATTGCAGCTACAAATAACGAAATATATTTACCATTCTTCGCTCGTCTTTCAAATTTTCTGCCTCATTAGAGATTCAAAAACTCATTCCCTTCAAAATTCCAATAGTGGGAAGGGCATCGTTATTCAAAAATCTATATTTGCTTCTCCGGGCAATTGTTCGTTCAACCCATCAAGTGCTCTGCTAGCTCCCAGTTAATTTAATTCCAAAAATGGTCCACGTTTAGTTTGCGTCACTTAAGTGCTCTCCTATAAGATTCTTGGAACGGCCTCGTTTCGTATTTCAAAAGTCGAACCGATAAATTTGAAAATTATCGGACGCAATATTAATCCCTAATTAAGACAGCCGAGGGGGTGGGGGCGGCGTTCCTCAAAATCGCCTGGGGGCCCGTTAATTTCTTGTCCGGAAGCCGGACTTATTCCGTTAGCCGGGGTTCGATCTTTCTGCAATTTCTAAAGTGGGAACAGGACGTTTCCAAGGCAACATAATATCAATTATTAAGGGGCTTAGTTTAGAGAGCAATCGATCGCTTTTCGTTCCCGTGTTTATGCTTAAGTGGAACTTGATGATTTCGCGCAAATTTCAAAATTGTGTGTTACATTCGCTTAATAAGAGAGAATTTCCTAGCTGTGTGGTGTTTATCTTTTCTATATTATCTTCCCCTCTTCCTACCGTTAGTCAAAGTGTCAAGTCGGCTTTATAAAGTTATTAAATTGACGATTTTGTTAGCTGTGCTCGTCAAAATTTCAATATTCGTCCTAAAAGTGTTTGGAAGGAGAAGGTTTATAATTAATAATATTGGTCCTTCCCTTTATAAGCAAAATAGGGACTTATTAATTACAAACACAGACGATTATCACTAAAGCAATAATACTTATTCGAAATCTTCATTTAAATTTTAGAGTAATGAATAAAAAATTTAAAATGTTCTCAAAAACAAAATCTCTGTCCTGAATATTTAGTAAGAATGTTTTCTGTGAACATATTTTCAGTACAATGAATAAATTTCCCATGCAATCATTAAATTGTTTGCACATCTGTAGAATTTGGAAATCTGCACCTATTTTCTAAGATCAGGTATTTACGAATTGAATCGGTGAGTGCAGAAACCACCTCAGTCACAAAAAGGAAATTTTTTTCAGGAGAGAGAAAAAACTTCATAACTCCTCCAAATTTTCAAATATTTAAACTTATTTTTTTCCTCTGTCATAACATGCATTTATGTTTCTGTCATGCAATTATTACCTAATTTATGAAGTTTTATGTTTTCTCTCTCCTGAAAAAAATTTCCTGTTTGTGACTGAGGTGGTTTCTGCACTCACCGATTCAATTGTTACTAAGTTTTTCCATTAACTATCACATTTCTTTTAAATAGGTTTTTATAAATTTGAACTAAGTTATTTATACGTAAAGTTTTCTGTCCATCTATAAAAGTTATCTGCATTAAAGAAATTTGGTGCCAAATTAAGCACAGCGGTGTCATGTGACCATCTAATGATGCTGGTATATTTAAACTCTTAACTCAAATTCATAGTATGAGGAATGTCGTACATCAATGTTTGACACAGTGAAGACATTACTATATGATGCAATTAAAGGAGCCAGCAATTCGTTCAAGTTACATTTCAAATAGCCTGATTTGCAGCAATTGTTGATTTCAGTTTGAAAAACTAAAATAGACAACTTGTCCTTTAAAAAATTTTATTTAAAAATTATATTTAGTGAATAGTTTATTATTTAAACAAATTTATCATAAAAATCCATCACCAATGTCGTCTATTGCTTCTATGAATTGATTTATTTAATATGGTCAATAATCATACATTCTTTAAAAGATGGACATTATTTTTTAAATTTTTTAACTGTTAAATAGTTAAATATTACATGTTGAGCTGTATAACTTACATATCAGTAGTATCAAAAGTGAAATTAATATATCTTTCTATATAGGGTATCCCAAGAACATCCACTTCGGCTTTTATTCCTTAACTATTAATCATAGGCGAATTACTAAGTTATATAAAAAAAGGTACAGAATTTTATGAAGTCGATTAAAATTTTCAGAGAATTAAATTTGAGCAAATACAAAATTTTTAAATTTTTACGGCCTCGTTCAGAAACTTCCTAGTTAATAAAATGTTCCCTATGAACTAATTAAGGAGTGCACAAATGTTGAGCATTTTTTAATCCTAAAAGGGGTCAGAGATATGAAATAAAGATACAAAATAATTATATGCTGGCTTTAACCATTCTCCATTTCGCCACTATCTTTAAGTCAATGGTACAAATAATATCTTTAAGTAGTTATAATAACACCGAAAAATTAATTTTTAAAAATTCACTTTATTAGTACAAGTAAAGCATTTTATAAAGGCTATAATAATTTTAAATTTCTGAATGATATTCAGCGATCTTTTGGACTTCCTTTTAAAAATTATTTGCGATTTTCAGATCCCACTAGAAAATGAAGTTAAGATTCTATAAACTGCAAAAGTGCGGAAAAGCTGCAAGGCCAATAAACAAATTTTTAATGTCTTCGTGCTTCAAAGAACACACATAAAACTTATTATGTAAATACTATTTCATTCTATCTCCCCCCACCCAAAGAAATTTGGGATAATTTTAGTATGTGCTAAGAATGTTTTTACGATCTCTTATTTAAATAAAGTAATCGTTTATTCAATTTACAAATCCTCATTTAATTTATTGTAAATTTATTAATTTATTAATAAACTTATTATACAACACTTTAACTTGCAAACAACTAAACTTGCTATGCAAAAACTTTATCACACATAACTTAATTACTTCCATAATCGCGCGTCATTATTCACAGCTTTGTTGGAAATGGCGACTATTACGTACTTTTAAATTTCAACAATTTCAACCAGCATTTTCCCCTCAGTCTTGTTTCTCATATTCCGTTCTATTTAATACTACATGCCTATTAACAGTGCTTAATCCTTCCCCCAGAAACCGTTAGACCTTGTTAGTGCGGTGTTGCCGAGACTATTATTACGTTCGTAAGTACCAACAAAATTTTACGATTAGTTATTTACGTAAAATAGGATTTATTCTAGTTGTAAATCCTCTTCTATTATGAGCTTGATAATTTTAGCAATTCGTTAGCACGGTCTTCATTGTACTTTGTAAATACTATCACGTTTTGCTAACAATATTTTACGATCTTCTGTTAAAATTAACTAGTTATTTACCTCTAATTTCACATCATAATTTAGTTTATTAAGATCTTAATAACTTACTTTAATCGCAAAATAGAAGAAAACGTAATTCAATTAGTTTAGCTTCCATAAAAATAAGTCGTTATTCAGAGATTTGTTGAAAATTATGATTTCAAGCTCTTTTAAAACTCACATGATCAACTCACTCCTTCTCCCTGATCCATTTCCACTAGTGCTAACAAAACTAACTTTACTATTTTTTATTGAAGAAATTAATCATTATTTCCAATTCTAAATCCTCAGAAAGTTTATTATGAGCTTATTAATTTTAACCATTAGTCCTCATTAGTCTTTAAGGTATTTAGTCAGCACTCTCACACATACTAACACTATTTTGCTATCTTTTATTTAAATAAATTATTTATCCTAATTCCTAATCATCATTTAGTGACCTTACTAATTCATTTGCATCACCAAATTGAGAAACTTTTCACCCATAATTCAATTAGTTAAACTTCCATAAACAGACGTCGCTATTCCTAGATGGGTTTTTGTTTTTTGCAAATGGCGACTCTCGCTTGCTTTTTAAAAATCGATCGGCTTTAATTTACCCAATTTTCCCTTTCTCTTATTTCTCATCCTTCCCATTTAATATTCTATTCCCAATTACGATCAATATCCTCCCTCACTCACTCCTTGCTCCAGAAACCATTAGTCCTTGTTAGTATTTTAAACTAGCAGCCTCCCCTATATAATCATTTATGCTTACGTTAAATGGGTTCTCATCTCTTTATTATTATTTTTTTAAGCACAGTTAGAGAGTTTGGATCTCTTGTAATTGCAGGAATGCAGTCTTTTTTATTATTGACTTTAACCCTGCTAACTTTTATGTCCTTTTATTTTTTCCTCTCTAACTGATCTAGAGCTCGTAATTTCGGCAGTAATTGCCGTAAAGTTTTGCAGATATGGGCAACTGATTGCGGTTTTCGCCAGACCGTAAAGAAGCGTTCGGTCGGTTTGGTTTAGTTAAATGATGCGTTTTATAAAACGGATTTAAGATGGCTTCAGGGCTCAAGAAAAATTTTAGTGAAAAGTAATAGGATTTAGGTGAGATGAAATTTTCTTTTCATTTTATTTATTCTTTCTGAAATCTTTATGCCTGGTAAAAGTAAAAATACTTCGGCGATCACAATGGCACTCAAAAACAGCAACAAAACCAAATTGGTTTTAACCCTTTGAGGCGCAACCCTTTCCCAATGCTGAAAAAAGGGCAGCCGTTGCCATCGCTCGACTTAACTACCAGCAAGATGGCTGACGATCGAAAAGTTCACCGCAGGCCACAGATCCAGAGATCCTTTTTCGACGCAGCTGGCTGGCAAAAAAGGGTCTCTAGATCTGTGGCACGGATGAACGTTTCGATCGTCCGCCATCTTGCTGGTAGTTAAGTAGAGCGATGGCAACGGCTGCCCTTTTTTCAGCATTGGGCAATCTATCCAGCTGGTCTCACATTCTTCCATTTTTCAGCAGATGTCCGTGCTGTTAAAAATAATCCTGACAATTTTTTTACTGAAAATGAGGTGCTAAAAAGTAAAGGATTCTCGTGGAGTTATGTCACCCGCAACTATTTTTATAGAAATCAAATCTATTCTTCGTGACTGGCAACAGTCAAAACGTCAGAGTTTGGTGTTCCCAGAGCGGGAACACAGCGCGTTAAAGGGTTAAAGTGTAAAATTAACTAGAAACTTAACACTTTACAAAATACACGGTACAAAATAATACATATAAAAAAGGTAATCAAGATTATCATTTCGGGTCGAAATACCCAACATTCTTTTAAAAAAGCTAAAATTATTCAGGCAACGAGAAAGGTGAAAACACTTTTGAAGTGAAGTTTATCATAATGTAACGTCGACAGAATGTAACTATGTAACCGTAACGTAAAAACTGAAGAATAGTGGACCTTTTGCACTACCTGAAGCGATCATCTTGATTGCCTTTTTTATGTGCGTTCAAATCTTCTAATTTAATGTACTTTGATGAACATTTCTATAGATTAAAAAATGTACTTCAGTCTACCATTATTCAATTTCAATACCAAATTGAAAGGTACTTTGCATTAATCTTAATGGGTGTTACTTTTAAAAACTTCATATTTTTGTGCTTTCCTTCCTTCCTGTCAGTCGTCGAACGCTTTTTACTGTTGAAGAAGAATATTTTGCACATTGTAAAGCACACATAAAGTTATTATTGTATTATGTTTTATTTGTCTTTAACAACAGTGATCTTGAGGATTTTCTAATTTGTTGTTGTTATATTTTAAACAAATTAACTGTCATTTTCATATACTGTACTGTCATTTTCATATTATGAGTGTGTTTTTTTCCATTTAAATTGACAGTTTCACGCATGTTTACAATGAATCTAAATTTATTAAAAACTTTGCTTACACTGTATATTATGAATGCAGGGATTATGGCCTGCTGAAAACATCTTGTACAATCTACTGAGACGAGGATATAGAAATAACCAATAAATAAATAAATAAAACACATAAAGCACATGAAAAATTGCTGGATTTTTTCCACAGCGTTTGAAAGTATTGTAACTATGAAGGTACAACTGATTAAATAAATGATAAGAATGACCCATACAAAAAATCCTCTTGCATTTGAAAATAAATCAAAACAAAAAGGACAACTGCAAGAAAATTGCTTGATTAAAAATATACAGATTATGGCAAGGGTTTGTAATGACTATGTTTTAAAGGATTTATAAGGTTTTATTGGATGGAATGGAGTTTTATTGACAATAATAATTCTGTTAGCTTAGTCATCGCTACCCATTAGCACAAAATAACTGAACTCATAATACAGTACTTAGTTTACAAAATGCTTACAGTACCTTAGTTTACAAAATGCTTACAGTACCGTTTAAGAAATTACGAAATAAACGTAAAGAGTTAAATTACTTGCAACTAATATGGGCCAATGACACAATTAACAGTATGATTATTGCCAAGGAAAAAAAAAACCCTAACAAAACCTTCCACGTTTTTATTTAAACCTTATTATACGTCAAAAACACTAACAAGCTTTTCTCTGAAATCTTCTACAGCTTTAAAATTGTCCAGAGGAGAACAAAATCGAAGCCTTTTTACAGAACACGGCTTATGCATATCTTGCTTGTTTGTCTTTTTTGAACGACAATTCCTTCTTTTCATAATTACATCCAATTGTGGCTTTTTCATTTCCCAAGAAGCCATTAGCCCTTGTTATCCAAAGCGATTTTTTTAGCAATTACTTTAGCTTAATCATCTGATTACAATCATTATTTAGTGCTTCTGCCTTAGTTGCTCAGACAATTGGAATTTATGCTCTTGTTTCCTGTTTAATGAGAAAATTTCAGTTAGTCTGCTTCCTTGCGTTATCATTTTAGTTAAGGTATTATATCTTCTACATAGTAGTTGTGTCACGAAATCCGCGCAATTTCCTTTATGTATAGAGTTGTGCAAGTGCATTGGCTGCAGTATAGCCAGGTGGTCTTCGGAAAAAGTTGCTAAACTTCTCCAAAAGCCGCTGTTTTTTATTATGTAATAATGCATTATGTTAGTTCCTAAATGCAATGAAAAGTCACTAAGCTTACCGAAAAGCCCCAATATAAATCAAAAACGCTAAATTTAGCGATAAATCCCAAAATGAAATGAAAAGTCTCATCTAGCGAAAAACCCCCAAAAATAAAATGAAAAAGGCCAAATTTAGCGATAAATCCCAAAATAAAATGAAGAGTTGCGAATCTTAGCGACAAGCCCCAAATTAAAATGAAAAACACTAAATTTAGCGACAAATCGTAAATTATAATGAAAAGTCACTAAACTGAGCGACAAATCCCCCCCAAAAAATGAAAACGCCAAATTTGGCGGTAAATCCCAAAATGAAATGAAAAAGCGCTAAATTTAGCAACAAACGTCAAAGAAAATTGAAAAGTCAAGTTTAGCAACAAATCCCTTGAGTTGGCAACACTGGATGGATGCAGAGAAGCGTAAGTCAAAAAAAGCGTCAAATTTTGAAGAGAGCAGGCAGATCACAGTTGAACATAAAATCAGAAATTGCCTTCCTTCTCTTGCATAATTTATGGGCTAAAATATTCATCCATCAACTATCCATAAACAAGACACTTCTTTTTACACATAATACTCCATAATCCACGCTCTTACAATATACATGCACTATTCACGAAAAACCGCTCGCCTCATCCAGGTATTTTTATTTTTTCTTAACCCTTTGAGACCCAACCCTTTCCCAATGTTGAAAAAGGGGCAGCCGTTGCCATCGCTCGACTTAACTACCAGCAAGATGGCGGACGATCGAAACGTTGCACAGCCAGCTGTCGTCAAAAAAGGGGTCTCTAGATCTGTGGCACGCGATGAACGTTTCGATCGTCCGCCATCTTGCTGGTAGTTAAGTCGAACGATGGCAACGGCTGCCCTTTTTTCAGCATTGGGCAATCTATCCAGCCTTTCTCGCATTCTTTCATTTTTCAGCAGATGTCATTTCTGTTAAAAAATAATCATGACCAATTTTTTACGGGAAATGACATGCTAAAAAGTAAAGGATTCTCGTAGAGCTATGTCACCCGCAACTACTTTTAAGGAAATCAAATCTATTCTTCGTGATTGGCAACAGTCAAAACGTCAGAGTTTGGTGTCCTCACGGCGAGGACACCGCGCGTTAAAGGTTTTAAAGCGAGAAAAATTTTTATGCCTCTCGGCGGATGCTGTCGTTGAAGGAGGCTACTAAGTCTTGGTGAGAATTTATATCCCTTTCTGTTTTCTTCTTCGTTTTCTAATTAAGGCGCAGAGCATATGCGCCTGAGGCAAAGATTCCGGCGTTCAAGTCAATTTAGTCATGATATGTACTGCGACAGATGGTTCCGAGAATTATGTCAGAAGGGTCATGTCGTGATACGTTTTCGCATGCTGTAGTTGCAGAAAATGAAAATTTCTGACTCACGGAACGCCAGACACCGGAGATTTCAGGATTTTGGGCGTTTCCTTTTTTCAGGGCTATGAAAAGTGCGTAGATATCGGGTACACCACGTGATGACGTAAGCGCTGGTTATATGTTTATTTTTATAAAAATTTCATGATAACGTGAGCTTGTACATTTTAACCGGAAGGCGCGATGCCAAGTTACGATTTACGTTAGCTTTTCCGACCAGCGAAAGTTCATGATATACCTTTGTATCTGCTTTGAAAATGTATTCAGGTCTGCTTAACGGAATCAAAAAATATCTGAAACACTCAAATTCGTATTTCGGGTAAACTTAGGGCTTCCATTGTGTATTTATTTTATAAACTATTTTGTGATAATGTGCACTTATGTAAAACTTCTAATAATAACCAGTTCCTATGATATATTTTCAATGCACTGCGTTAAGTGTTACTTTCTGGGTGAATCTGTGTTGAAATTGAACTTGCTTAAAATAAAAAAAATATATAAAATTGCAGCGAACTAATAAGAATGTATTCACTAACATATTATTTTAGTAATTTTAGAATTTCCAACTTTGACTGTAACCAAGCGATGTGGGGTGGGTAAATACCCACTGGGTAGGTAAATATTTTTTGGGTATTTACCCGAGGCCTGGGTAAATACCCAAAAACTGGGGATTTTCAACTTAGAATGGAATAACTGTTCTTAACAACATTTATGATTAATACCAATTAGATATCTATTATTGTTCCTTTTTTTAATACAAAGTTTTTAATTTTTATTTGACTTCATTATAAGTACTTTTGTAGTGTTTATTATTATTATTATTAAGCGTTTGATTATTTGGCATAAACTACTTTATCAGTCATACCGCATTTTCTTCACTAACTTTAATAATAAAGGATGTTTTATGGTAGTCCTTAAATTGTTTTGTGCAAGTGACAGCTTTGGCAATATTTTTAATGTGTTGCATTGATTAATATACCTCATAGCGTAGTTTAAGTTTACTATTATATCCCAGAGCTTATTTTCTGTTTATTATTTTTTAAACTGTGATAGTTTATTCTGGTTTGTTATTGAAGGGGAGAGGGGATTATATGCATCTTATGATTGATTTAATGATCACTAAAATAAAAATTACATGCAAATAGTTACAAAACTAGTAGTTATAAGTAATAGGTTTAAAAACATATTTTTTACGGTAGATTTAAACTTTTATGAATATTTCAGATTGATGAACAAAATATTTCTATCAAAAATATCATTAATACCAATTTTTTATACTAAAATTTCCATTTAACGAATTTTTCAGATGTAAAAATTTGATTTTCGGTCTCCTGATGAGATTCAGATTCGTTCTAATTCAGATTTTACTGTCTGTATATATTTAGTATAGTTGAATTTCTCTCCTTTTTTCAAATTTTCAAATACACTGCTCCTTGTTATTATTCCTATTTACAATTTTATTCCAACAGTTATATTTATAGGCTATATTTAATCAAGTATTTTATTCAACATGTATCATATAGCTTCTTTTCGTAATTATATTTTTTGAAGTTTTATGAAATTAAAAAGTTGTAAAGGGTTCCTAAGTTTCTGGTTTTTCTTTTTCTTTTCTTTTCTTTTTTTTTACTTTATACTTAATATATATATGTGTGTGTGTGTGATCCTTACCCACCAATACAAGCATTTTTAAACAATAGTGTTAATTCAAAAATAAATACCCAGGTAAATACCCATTTTGAGTATATACCCGGGTATTTTACATCACTGACTGCAACCGATATCGAAAGTTGTTACTGTTTTCGTCACCTATGAACAGTCTGGTTAAACAAACTTCTTTTTAAGCAAATTCTTATTGTCTGGCAAGCAGGCTCAGCGATAAGAAGCTTAACGTTATTCTGGAAAAACAATTTCTTGTAAAAGGGAGTTTTTAACACCCCTTCCCTTTGTTAAGCCGATTGAGCTAAAAATGCAAATTAACCCCGAATTCGTTTTTATTCACTTAGTCTGTCACAAAATATATATCTACGCTTTATTTATCAGATAGTGTAGCGATAACTAATTTTATTTGTTTGGTCTTTGTTGTGATTGCTTTTTTTAATTCAACTTCAAAACAAACTGCTTCAGTATTATTAATGCTTTGTCTCTACAATTCCGTCCCATTAGAATTTAAAGTCGGGATTGGGAAAAAAATGGCGGCAAGGGACGTCGTTTCCATGGCAACCGTTCCCTAGGACTTGTTGAAGCTCTCTGGCTTCATCTGCGTTTCGAACTTCTGCCTCTCGTTCGGTTTTGAAAAAGAAATCGAAATGTTGCGTTATTTAAAATTTAAATGAGGCTCGATCGTTAAGTCGGGAGTGATTTTTGTCCATTGTCATTGCTCAAGTCGAATTAAGGCGAAGTTGTTAGGCAGATTTGGGTATTGTTTAAGTGAAGGTTTTCCCGTTTGTTTGTTTTTCCTCCGGACTCCTTTAATTTTGGTGAAAAGTTTTTTCTTCCTAAGTGGTTTTGAGAGGAAACATTTTATTTTTACTTCATCAGTCATTTGAGATAAAGAAGTAGAAGTGAAAAGTGATTAACGAACATTTTGCCGTCTTCTCCCCTCCATCTTTTTTTACTTGGAAGCTAATGTTTACGAAATTATGCAGGTTTGTCGTGAGCAAGAGTGTTTTCAAAAAAGGCATTCTCGAATTGAAAGAGGTTAAAAAATTATAAAGCATTTACTAAATTACTATCTTGTAAAGCATATACTGAATTGCGGAATTTACTTCTTGTCTTATTAGTCTTACATAAGTTAGCTTTATTGTACAATGTGTTTTACCTTTGTTTTACACTTAATCAAACAGTTTTTTAAACACTTGACTATTTAATCATGTTAAATCACTCCAATTTTACCTCTTCAATACCTTTATCAATTTACTAATTAAATTAAAAGTATAATTTAAATGTACAGGATGAAGAATGAACAAGGAGCATGCATATTTTAAAACTTCATTAATTTGTAATTTAAAAAAAATCAAGTTTTAGTTTTTCTAATAAGACTTGGAAATCGAGTTTAGCTGTGCATTTGTGAGATTAGACAGGATCATCGAAGTTTAAATGAATTTACAATTTCTTCGGAAGACAGCATTCGAGCGTTTATAATACAGTATTTTGTATGCTTGTATGACTATAAATTACTGAAGACAGAAGCTTGAAATTTTGAAAGTCACTGAATTATTAAATATTAAATTTACAAGAAAATAAGTGTTTTGGAAGATAATCAAAAGATTATGAATGAAATTTCACCTTTTTTGTGAGATAAAAGAAAGTCTGGAGAGTTATCTTGTCATGAATACATAAGAAGCTGAAAATGCAAAATAAATTTTTTACCGAAAACGGCAGTAAGAAATTTTAAAAATGTATCAATATACACTTATGATTATGGCCTCTTTAAACTGAGGTCTAAAATCGCTTTCAGAACAGATTTATCAGATTTTCGAGACCCTATGATTTTACCTTCGGTTTATCTGGGGGTTAGGTGAATGATAATAAGTAAACATCGAAAAAATCGCAGATTTCGCTTAATGCCCTGGAAAAATATTGAATATTAAATTCTAGGAAAATCAAAAGGCCAGTTTCGATGCAGCCTTTTAAACGCTTCTGGGACACATGCACATCGAAGAAAGATGATACATTTTATAATATTATTGTAACATTTTTCTTGAGAAAAGCATTCAAAGAATATTTAATCTAAGAATAATGGGGTGCAAAACGAGCATAAACATTGACCGATCCCAAAAACCGCTGTAATTCTTTGACATTGTTTGATACTCCCTAAAAGTAACAATGAATATACACGTACTGATAAGTACAGATAAAAACTTAAAAGTAATAAAAAGTAACTTAAACTTAAAAGTAATAAAAGTAATGAAAAGTAATAAAAATGTCGTTGAAAAACTTTATCCCTTTGCTTTCTTCAAAGTAAAAAAAAAATTGCCCAGTTAAAAGAACCAAAATATTACATTTATTCAAAATACTTTAATGATATGAATTGTTAAAGATTTGTTGATACTATGTTATTGAATAGAACATTAATAATTGAAAAAAAGAGAAGAACTTTGAAGTTTTGAATATGTAATGAAATAAAAATTATTGTATTCAAAACATTTTTTCAATCATAATTAAAATATTAATTACATTGATAAAATGTTTTTTTTTTCTATTAAAAATAAATTCAAATAAAATTTAGTCTAAAATGTTACTTTTAAATACCACACTGAAAAAAAAGTTTTGTTGAATCAACAAATATTTTTTTTAATGAATAGATATTTTGTTAAATCAACAAAATAAATTATTTGGTTATTTCAAGAAAACATTTTGTCAGTTTAACTCAGCTGTTTGTTGCGCAAATAAAATTGAGTGGAAAAGTATGATCAATGCCTGTAATTTTTTTCGTTTCACTAATGGAAGTTTGTATTTACGTGATCGGTAATGTTGCTTTCTTCCGTTTCGTCATTGGGCATTTTATCTTTGATACCAGTCTGAAACATCTTTCCCGAAACACTCTGTATTAATTTAAAGCCACAGTTCTCGAAAAAGCACCTTTCATAGGAATGAATGCCAAGTACAATTTCCCTTTACTTTTCTCGAACATTTGTCAAAACTGTCTGACGTATGTTCTATGATATCACTTATATATTTTTCCCACCTTTTTGTACAGCAGCTTTTCTAAAGAATTTTTATGTCAAAAACACCTGAAATAAAATGCTGAGTGCATCAATGAAATATGTGTGTATGTATCATACTTTTTTTTTTAACATTCTTATTTTTCCGACTCTGATAGAAGATTGTTCAAGTTTGTGAAAGAAAAAGCTTTCTCAAGTACAAATATTCTCCCAGATATTTTATTGAAGGAAGCTGAACGTGAGTTGAATCATAATATTTTCAAAGGTTTTGTGTACATTCTTTAAAGGTAAATCCATTATATTTAATTAGAAAATAGGGAAAAGGATATTTTTAATAGTAATCATGGTTAGACACAATTTGAGTTTACCTTCATTAACCCTTTGAGGCGCAACCTTTTCCCAATGCTGAAAAAAGGGCAGCCGTCGCCATCGCTTGACTTAACTACCAGGAAGATGGCGGACGATCGAAACATTCATCGCGTGCCACAGATCTAGAGACCCTTTTTTGACGACAGCTGGCTGTGCCGCCGCACAGCCAGCTGTCGTCAAAAAAAGTCTCTAGATCTGTGGCACGCGATGAATGTTTCGATCGTCCGCCATCTCGCTGGTAGTTAAGTCAAGCGATGGCAACGGCTGCCCTTTTTTCAGCATTGGGCAATCTATCCAGCTGTTCTCGCGTTCTTCCATTTTTCAGCAGATGTCAGTGCTGTTAAAAATAATCGGGACAATTTTTTTACGGGGAATGACGTGCTAAAAAGTAAAGGATTCTTGTGGAGCTATGTCACACGCAACTATTTTTTATAGAAATCAAATCTATTCTTCGTGACTGGCAACAGTCAAAACGTCAGAGTTTGGTGTTCCCAGAGCGGGAACACTGCACGTTAAAGGGTTAAGCACTAAAGTGCTGAAGTCTCAGCACCTAGAGGTATGAGCTCGAGCATAACTCGGGTAGCTATTTTCGGTGAAGCGAGCTAAGAACGAGAGTCTCTCGGGTTCAATTTTAACTCTCTGGAATATAAAAACACCAGCTATACAGGGTGTCCCAAAAAGGTGGTAATACGCTGTAATTTTTTATACGAAAAAATCTAAGGTGGGGGAAAAAATTAAAGTTAAGACCAAATTCTTCCTGTTCATTTTTAAAAAGTTACGCTTTTTAAATTTATACACGGCCTCCGTACAAAAAAAATCCAGTAAGTGAAATGTTCCCCACATACTATTGAGGTGATATACAAAGTTTCAGTCTTTCGTCATAAAACGTCCCAGAGATATCTTTAAACAAAGTCGGCCAGGATCTACAGGTACACATGAATTTGAATGAAAAAGTTTGATGCTAGAGTGCAAAAATTTGTATTTCGAAATTTTTATACGACTCCTGAAATGGACAATATACTAAGATTTTTCTTTTTCTCCGAGAGCTATCAAAAAGTGGGGTAAGTCAGCATACGTTTATCTTCATATCTCTTCCACTTATTCGGATATACTTTTCAAATTTTGCTCATCACTTCATTAGTGTATGAGACACAATTTACAAACCAAGAATTTTTTTGTACGGGGTCGTATAGAAATTTAAAAAGTGCTCATTTTGAACATTTTTTCAATTTGCATTGTCTACTTATCTCTAATAGATAAAGAATTAAAGCTGTTACCACCTTTCTGGGGTGCCCTATATACGTTAACCGTCTTTTCAGATATTATGTACGAACCTTTGAGTTACTAAAAATGTTATAGTATTGTTAGCAGAACCTAACAGAATTAAACATATGAAACGATGTAGCATTGAGAGTTACTTTTTGAATATTCGGTAGCCAGAGCAAATTTTATCAATTTCTGTTTATCTACAAATAAATCCCATTTTCAGATATTTTATAACATTACGATAAGTTTTTACTGGGTAAATCTGTAAAATTTTATTTTTAAAAAATCTGTTTAGTTATGAGGAACTTTTTTTTTTAATTTTTCCAGTTGTTTCTCTTAAATCTTAATTCTTAGTACATTTAGATAATTCCTTCATAATGATTAAAAAGCGTTTGAAATTTATTATTAAAAAATCTGAAGTGACTCTACCCCACTCGAATTTCTGGACACGTGATCTCTACGAAGCGTTTAAATAAATTTGATTTAACTCAGTCGGATGTAATGTTCAGGCGCAAGTGCACTTCAAGTTATTTGAGTGCATAGGTCGCAATGCATAAGAATACTTTCTTGTAGTCCTGGGAATAACTGTAATCCCTACACACACAAAAATCTATACATTATGTAAGACAGTGACGTAAAATATGCGTACTTAATTTGCGTCTATGGCTTGTAATGTAAAAGAATAATTTTTGTAAACCTGTAACTGTAATCCCTACACACCTAATAACTGTAATCCCTACACACACCAAAATCTATATGAAGACAGTGACGTAAAATATGCGTATTTAATTTGCGTCTATGGCTTGTAATGTAAAAGAATAATTTTTTGTAGACCTGTAAAAAAGTATACGGCCAATACTCACCATAATCAATACCGGTCGTTCGAGTGTGGTCTATGATATATATACTAAATTTGAGCTCAATCGAATGCACTCTTTCAGAGCTATCGTGTTCACGGACACACGCACACACAGATATGCATTTCTTTTTTAATTCATCCTTGAATTGAAGGTCTTCTGAATTCAGTGTGCGTAAAGATAGCATAAATGAATTCAGCAGACCTCAAAACGTGTAAATAAATGAAAATCCCAAAGTCAATTTTTTTCATGATTATAATACTTTCCTTACATGGTGCACTTTCGGAAAGTGAAAATATCAAAAAATACATCTTCCAAGTATTTTTTAAAAACTCTTTAAAATTACTAAAGAAACTTCAATCCACAAGGTGGTTGAAATAAGTCTGATCTCAAAGTGTTAAATGTGAAATTTCGAAAGTTATCTAGAAACGAAATATTACTTTGAACGCGAAAGATAAATCCGGCGTAGCGCATCGATTATAAAACACTTTAAAACATAACAGTTATTCTTGTGCCAATTGGCGATGTATCAACGACAAACTTTGCAAGATTTTGGGGATAAGCTCAAAGCAGCTCATGTCCCTAATAATGTAATTTTACAATACCCTGTAAAAGGGCTTTAAATACTATTTACATCCTTTTAATTATGATTGACTATGGATAATCGTTTATATACTTATTTAAATGTGCTTGAAATAGATTGTCATTAAACTGCTATATACCGTAATGCATTGAAATTGTTTTGAATGCTACTGTAGAAGAGCTATAAAGGATACAGACACTGTTTTCGACAGAGAGCTACATTTTTTAATCCTTAATAAAGTATATCAATTTGGTTTCGTTTGAAATAGCCTAATACCTCAAAAAATTGCTTTAAAGAATGACTATCCAGACCGCATAATGCATTGGAATTCTTTTCGATGCACCTGTAGAAGAACTTTACATGCTGCATACACTGTTTTCGATGGTGATTTTTATTTTGTAATCCTTGATAACCTACGTCAATTTTGTTGTGTTTGAAACAGCCCAATACCTTTAAAATGTGCTTTAAAAATGACTGCTCGCAGAGTAACTGCACGTAAAGTATTGGAAATATTTCGAGTGCTCCTGTAAAAGAGCTATATCAGCTACAAGCGCCTTTTTTAATAGAGTACATGGTACAGTGCATAGGAATAAAATATACAAATTTCCTAGTAATCTATGCATATTTACAGCAGTTAGAGTACGGACGGACGGACAGACAGAAAAAACCGAAATCGAAAACATTTTTCAACCTTGTTAGAACGTAAAATTGAAAGGAAGGAATTCAAAAGTGAAAATATTGTTATCTGATTCTTGAAACTTCATTTTACAAACGTATTCGCCACAGAAAATTACAGCGACAAAATAAATAAATAAATAGCGCATGTCATGTGATCATAAAAAACATTAGTACTCAAAATCAATCGATTTCCAGCAGTCACAGTTATGGGCTTACCTTATGAATCAAGAAAAACCCTTAAATGAATTCCAAATAGCTTTTGCTGAAACCAGAAAACAGCAGATGGATGGATATACTGGAGGCATTTTTAAAATCATTTATTTTCTACTCTATTATTTTCACGTCTCTTTCTATATTTCTTTATGGCGCTGCTTCTTTTTCTTTTTTTTTTTTTTTACAATCTGTTTTTGCAGATATTGCAGTTGTTGGAATTCCGCAATTACTAGTGGCCGTAATGTTCGTTTGGAATTTATGAATCTTTCATAGTCTCAAAATTGCCTGTTTTTGTTCTGTTTTTTGGGTTCCAAGCTGTATATGTGTATTTAACGAGCCCGAGGTTTAGGGTAAAATGAAGAAATTATTTCACAGGGAGAAGAGTTTTGTAAGCTGGATGCGTTTTTCCTACTTGCTGGATATGTGGTCGTTATGTTTATGCTTTGCCTGCAACTCTGGAGAAAACGCTTAGGGAGTATGTTTTCTTTAAACGAAAGTTTTCGGATTTCATTTATCTTTATTTTTACCCTTACGAGGAGCTAGCAAATGGTTTGGATTGGATGCTCTCTGTATGTACAGGAATATTTTGTTAGGGTGTAATTATTAAAGAATTGTGGCTTATTTTTTTATTCTTTTCAAACCTCTTGCTAAAAAAAACGATGATAAAAGGAATGAAAAGAAATATTTCTGTCGTTCAATGCCATATTTATAACTAAAGTGATTTTTTTTTCAAATGTCTGTCTTTCTACTTTTATTTGCTTGGGGTTCACTTATGAGACTTTAGTAGCTCGTAAAACAGGTGTAAGGTTATTACTTCATAAAAGTAAAAATTAATAAGTATATTTATTTATTTCATAATAAGTTGTTACTATTTTTTTTTTACAAAAAAGCGTAATAACGAAATTCTACGTGTTAGATTCTGCAGTATACTAATACGTACTGCTGCCATCTGGGGAAAAAGTCTGTAATTAATTTAGTGCGCTGTATCACGTTTAAGGTGACATTAGGGTTAACAAGATTCAACCTTAACATTTTTTAAATTTTAATTTTTTTTCCAGTGTGATTTTCAGTCTGAAATCTGAATAGAATATTGTTGAGAAGTTATTGTTGCATTGTCTAAATGATGATTTTAAACCTTTTTATATAACACTAGAAATTTGTAAGAGATTGTTTGAGACTCTTTTTGGCTTCGCCGGAGATAATATGGTAATAGTCTTCCAGAAGGTCATTCACGAAAAAGTATTCCCTATTTGCATATTGCCTGTAAGGCAACCTTTAAAACTTAAATTTGTCGGTCCGGTAAACAATGCGAGCTTATTCGTTTACACTGGTGTAAGAAATTAAGAGAATTTCCAGACTTGGTCGATTATCTCTAGAACTACAGGACCAATTTTAATGAAATTTTATATGTACATACATTGATACAACACAAAACAAATAACCATTCAATAATTGTAATACACAGGCATGATCGTGCATAACACACGTTAGAGTCGGAAGGTATGAAACAGCGGTTACAGAATAAAAAAAAAGGTTAATATATGGGTTAATAGGGAATATGGTCCCCTCTTACAGATATACAGGTCTCGCAGCGTGATTTCATACTTGAAATAAGGCAGTTTATCATTCCTGTGGTAATCGTTCCCACTCGTTCAGCAACGCTGTTTCCATTCCCTGGATGGTCTTAGGAGAGGGGTTACGAGTTGCAATTGCCCTCCCCTGAGCATCCCAGACATGCTCTATTGGGTTACGGTCTGGAGATCTGGCTGGCCAATCCATCCGGCGAATATCCTCACTCTAGAAATTCGTCGACCAGAAGAGCTCTATGTGGCTTATCGTCCATTAAAATGAACTCAGGGCCAACTGCACCCCTGAAAAGGCGAACATAGGGCTCCAAAACCTCATCCCTATACCTCACACCAGTCACAATGCCTCTTTTAAAGATATGGATAAGTGGGCGGCCATCCAACATGATGCCTGCCCAGTGCCCAGACCATTAAACCTCCTGAGCCATAATGGTCGATATCGCGGACATTGGAGGGTAGGTAGCGGGTCCCCGGCTTTCTCCATCTGAACGTACGGCGAAAATCGGTGTTTAGGCTGAACTGGGACACAGGAGAATCCGTTTAGCATGGTGCAGAGAGCATAGTGATTGAAATATGGATCAATGGGCGACCGTTCTCTTCACTGATAAGAGAACGGTCGCCCTTATCACTATGCTCTCTGCACCATGCTAAACGGATTCTCCTGTGCGTAGAAGTGAGCGGGACGCAAACAGCAGGTCTTCTAAACAACCCTCTTTCATGAAGTCTTTAGGAAACAGTTACCTTTGATTCACGGGTTTTTTTGGATGCATACAAATCACGAGAGAGCTGAGAAGCTGTAGTACTCTTGTTACGCCTCTCTATAATGGACAAATGGCCGTCTTCTCTGGCCTTTGTGGCTCTTGGACGACCTTTTCTAGGCTTTTTCTCGATGGATCCGGTATCCTGGAACTGTTTCCTTAAGTTACACACGACGCTGGGCGTTAAATGAACTCTCTACAAATCTGGACTTGAGAATGGCCTGCTTCTAGCCTCCCCACAATTCGCCACCTCATTCCATCATCCAAAGTTAGTGGTTACTCATTTTTACTATTACAATTTGATACAACCGATTGCTGCAAAATAACAGCAAGAAATTCGCCGAGGTGTGCTAGCGAACGAAATGCGTCTTAACTTGCGCGCGCTTATAAAGCCTGTTTCTCTACTGTCTCCGCACACACACACATGTACGCTGACGTATTGGACGTACGAGATTTACAGTTTTGTCTAGAAGCAATGGTTTTACATTCAGTTCAGTCCTTTTCATGAAATTCGATAAAATATGCAAATTCTCTTAATTTATTTCACCAGAGTATATTGACACCCTCTAAGCCTTTAAAGCCTTTTCATAAAGACTATGAATAGAGAAAACACCTAAAGAGGCTTAGTACTTATATCATTGCTTGAAAAATGTGCACTGCACTCTGTACTAGAGACGTGAATCGAGAGTAGATTAAAGCTATATCACGCGACAGAAGTATACAAAATGCACAAGAGTAACTGTGCACTGCAGTTTTGGCTGGAAGTCAGGCAAAAGCAGTCATGTGCTTAGCCTTCTTCTTGAAACCAGGATTATCCCAACCCAGCTGGAAAATGTTGGGTATGCAGAGCAAATCAGACAATCAGAGTCCCATGCGATATCCCCGTCTTCTATCAAGATCTTAGGTTTGTTTGTTTTTTGTTTTTTAAGTATGAAACCAAAAGCAAATTCACCAATGAAATGGCTCTGAAGCATCTTCTTTAAAGCATTCAAAACCCAAATTACTGTGTAAAAAATTTCATATGAAGAAGCCACTCAGCTTTTGAAGGCTAGGTGACGTGATTGTACTGTCGGACACACTATGGCCAAGTGGATTAGACATTGAACTTGGTAGATAGCCGAAGTGTGAAGATTCCGGATAAGAGACTATCGCGCGTCTGTCAATCTAACAGTCTGGAATTTTGGGTGTTTTTCGCCAGATATAATGTGTATACATGCTAGTTTCCTTTCAAAAGTGATTCGCTCAAGGTATCCCCTTAGGCAGATGCGCTTTGTGTAAGCTTGCCATAAAACACAAACAAACACGTGATCGTATCGTCAAACTTTCATTCCGTCAAAAAATCAGAGTGACGCATGCTATCTAACTGGTAACTTGCGGACTAGAAAATAACGACTCTGTTCGCACCAAACCTTTTTCAGTGTCATGAAACCACCTACCAATGTGGTTTCATGACACTGGAAAAGGTTTGGTGCGAACAGAGAGTTACGGCCCCAAATCAGTTTCGTTCCGCCACAGGAGGACTATTTGGTACTAATTTGGTACAATGCAAAAGAGCTGAATATGCATTTTGTTACGCTGAACCTGGTCATCTGATAAGGGCTTCACTGATATACTTTTGCATTTGCGAAGTGTTTGAATCAACTTTCTTTACTTTCTGCGATTTCACTAAACTAAACGGCTGGTAGTTGAAATACTTTTCCGTTGTACAGTCAAGCTGGCTTAATAAAACAGCCATGTTGACAAGAAAAATTATTCTAATAAACGGAATATTCCATTACGCAGGACCAAGCTGAGAATTGACTGTTAATATAAATTGAATCCCGTTAAGTGTAATAACTGTTTGGTAAATCGAACAGTGATTACATTAAACGGGATAGTCTTTTAACAGATATTCCATTGAACGGGCTCGACTGTAATTCTTAGTCTTGAAAACAGTAAATTGGATGAGTAAACTTTTGCCGAAACAAATACTGTTCTTTGCCTACATGCACGAATAAACACAAATCTATTTCAAAAATCGGTACATTGTTTGTTATTCTTCAAACAGAATTTTGTCACGCACGCATAACGGAAAATTCGTAATTTCAGTGAAATACAAGTAAAAGTTTAAAGAAATTAGGGTTGCTTTTGTTTTTCTCCCTAACTGTGGTATAATCGATGCAGTTAGTGCACATAAGCGTCTTTCAAATCTGGCTCGATGTAAGAAGTAATCAATTTTGAGTTTCCCGCTTCCAGTTCCATCTTCCTGTAATGACTTTATAAACGTTATCCAATGGATGTCGCCCGGATTTTCACATTAGCTGCATTTTCTTAGATGGTGCATTTTATGAATTCGCTTAGAGTCAAAAATACTTATCGGCTGAATTTTTTTTTATTTTTAACACTTTGAAGCGCAACCATTTCCCAATGTCGAGAAAGTGCAGCCGTTGCAATCGCACGATTTAACTACCAGCAAGATGGCGGTCGATCGAATCGCCCAGTGCGTGCCACTTAGCTGAAGAACATTTTTGGCACAGCCGGCTGTGGCAGCCTAAAACGTTGTAGTTATAAGAAGATATATCCCGACATGAACCACTTTTCGATAGCTCTCAAAGGGGGGAAAATGCATCAGGTGATCGCGTTCCATCGGTCGCACATATATTACGAACAAAAACAACTTTTTGCACTCTACTAACAAACGTTTACATTGAAACTCGTATAGCCCCACACCATCTTTGTTTTATAGATATCGCTGAGACGTTCTATGATGAAATCTGAAGTTTTTCACAACACTTCGTTAGCGTATTGGGCACGTTTTAGAAATTCGGAACTTTTTGTACAGGTGTAGTATAAAACTTTCAAAAATGTCATTTTTTTTTCAAATTAACGAGAGGAATTTTTTCTTAACGTAGTCTTTTCTCCTATTGTATTTTGAACAGATTTTCAAATTATGTTGCCCACTTACCTCTAATAAATAAAGAATCGAAGCTTGTTACCATCTTTTAGGGACACTCTGTATATGCTACACCGCGAATCCAACTGAAAATGACGTATGCGTGCAATTCCACAATATTTTGTGCTTTTGGAGATAGATTGGGGGTTGCATTGCCAAAAAATGGGTATCCGGAATCCCATGAGATTCTGCAAGCGCCATGAAATTTCATTCACACAGCTTGCATGCAACCTTTGCAATCACGTTTGTCCTAACCTAGTCGCAATAATGATACGATTCCACAAATTCTCGGAATCCGATTTGCTAGCTATGCCTCCCTAGTCTTTGAATTATCCCCAATTGCAAATGGTGGTTATTTTGAAAGCATTGGTTTTTATAGAATACTAGCCACCTCCGACGACCAGTTCGTTCGTCATATTCATAAATCTCGTTCGGAGAGTATCCTGTTTCTCACCGGCTTCCTTGGCACTGAAATCTCTCAGATTCTGGATGGAATTTAAAATTAAGATGGTTACGAACAGGCGTGGCCCTAGGGTGCCCTCTTTTATGCTCGACTTCGTTTTTAAGTTTGAAATGACGACCCTTGGAAGTCTGTGCCCCGATGCGATGCTTACCTTGCTTACCGTGTCGGGCCGCCCCTGGTTACAGAAATTAGATGGTTTAATGATAAAAACCTACAAAAAGGTATAAATTATTTTCGTCATATATTAATTTTGAAGAACTTCCGGGTATATTGGCCGTTATCAAAACACGGAAAGGAAAAAAAAGTAGAAAATCTGAAACACTTTCAGATTTTAAATACGTACTAAAGCGCTATATATTAAAAGCGCATCATAAACCATGCTTCTTCCCTATATCATTATTCATCAGTGTGATTTAAAAAATTAAAATTGATATTTCTAACATCCTTTTTCTGGATGTAATGCAATAGAAATAGAATGGGAAAAAGCTGCGCAAAAAAATGCACAATTCGAACTGAATGAAAGTTTCAAAAACATATTTAGGTGTATTCTTTATCCAAGTGAGGCGTGACAGACGATAAAATGACATTTAGTCATTTTGTTAGCATCATTTAGCGATATTCTATAAGTTTGCACCATCTGTCGAGGACTCTGTAAAATATTATAGGGACAGTTCTTTTTTCCCGCGCGATAAAAAGTAGCCTATATGTTAACCCAGGACTTTAACTGAATTCCAAATCCGCCAAGCCATTTCAGCGTGAAAGAGTAATAAACGAACATACAAATATTGACATTTATATATTAGTAGGATCTATATTATTTTGTATTTGTTTTACTATCACATTCGGGAGCACCATCAGTAAGTGAACTTTTAAAATCTAGAGCATAAAATTCCAGTAATTTTCCAAGCAGAATGCAGAAAATGTCATATCTCAACTGCCTCTCTTGTTTTTCTTTAATTTTCAAATTATTTTCTAAAACATTTCTGGCATTTTTTAGGACACACTGTAAAAAAGGTGTTCATGAATTCTAATTGAAGAATATAGTCTACAGAAAAACTCCCTTAAACATAGCGTGTTATATTAAATACATCAATTTACTGAGGCTATGCGATGAATCTGAGATACTGAGATGCTGTAAAATTATCTAAAAATAGACCAACGTGAAGTGTGGTAATAATTCATGTACCAAATTCATTTTTTTAAATGTTTGCGAAACTTACAATGCAGGTAATTTCCGCCGTTTTCTTCAAAGTGATATATTATTTTCCCATTTTTGATATCGTGAAGTCAGATTTCCTTAAAGTAACTTGTTTGCGCATTATACAGAAACCGAACAGACAATAAAACTCAGAAATGGTCTTTGTGACATTTATTACCTCTCTTTTTTTTGTGAATTGGTTACCATAGAAATGTCTTAAAACAACTCTATTTTGGGAAGAATTTCTCGAGCGTGTACATAAATTTTTAGTCCAGGACATGCGATTTTTTAAAAAACTGATCTCGTTCTTGATAATTCATATATATAACATGACCTAGTATTTTTTTTTTTACTTACACTGATGTTTTTAAAAGAAAAATATCGTTTTTATTACTTTTGTTCTCGTAAAACTTGTCTGAATAATAATAAAAAATGGGATAAATTTGTTAGAGAAGGCCATAGTTTTTTTTAAGTGAAACAAAATAAAACCATACTAGTTATGTACTTAAACCTTTATTCTTATTATAAGTATCCAAAATGAGTCTTCTGAAAAACAACAATAGATAGTCTTTTATGTGAGAAAGAAACTATAAAACGCATAAAAAAATTAAACAAAACAAACGATTGCCTATCTTATTGTACATTAGGGTAAGTTGGCCATAGCAGTACGATAAATATGACCAGTGCTAGATTTGCCTTTTACCATTATTATTACTTGCTTTAAGTTATTTTTCCATGTATGCATTGTTACGAATTTTCGGGGCAACCCGCTGTTCTGGGGCTTAAAATAGTTTAAAATTCGTATTCTACGCTTCAAATAGATAAATTTTGCTTTTTGCTGCATCAAAATCGGCGAATTACAACCGGAGATACGGAGGTTCCGGTTTTCCCCTTGTTTTTCTATGGGTTTCTAGAAATCTCGAGAAATCTTGGTCCTAGAGCTTCGATCTCTTCACTTTTGGGGACTTATTTTTGCCGCAAAATTTGGTGATATTTCACCAAAAGTCGCCAAGCTTGGCGATACTTTGGTCATTTGGCGCGATTTTCCCTATGGGGCCTGTAAAGCTGCTTTTGCTGCATTAAAATATATAATAACCTAACATTTCTCTTCTATGACGTAATCGAAATTCCCGCTTTATGTGGAATTCTCGAGAAATCGACTTTTCTGGAAGCTTCTTGTACCTTCTGCGTCGGCTATATATAGGAGCGCTTCAGAAGCCCCAGTACAGTGTGAGGGCGCACCCGTATTGTGAATAGAGCTCTCTGAGTGAAAACGCTTGCTTTGTGAATTGAAGCTGTGTTTTGGCTTGCATTTCGAAGCTGTTTTTAAAGTGATGTGTGCAAATTCTTCATAGCTGTGTCATAAGGGATTGTGTACGATATCCCTTGAATATTTTCACTGAATTTTTGTCTTGAAAGTGTTTTATTCTGTGTAGGAAATACAGCATTTGCGAGAATGTCTGATCTAAGCGAACTGTTGAAGGCACATTACTGATTGATTGTGCTTGTGAATTTTGTACAGCTGATTGTTCCACGAAGTTCTAGAAGCAATAAAGTTGTGTTGCATCCTGACCAGTGGACTTTTTACTAGAACTTTCTACACCAACTGGACTTTAGAACGACGAACCCCGGAAACAAGCAGAGTAGTTCTGCAACAGTATATTATTGCATATTGAGAACGCAATTAGCTTTATTTAATAAATCCTCTTTGTATGAAACTTTTTGTCAAAACATTTTTGAGTAAACCGAAGCCAATTTGACTGCTTTAGACTTCCTTGAAACAATATCAGAGTTTCTCTGTGAAAAAAAAAAGCATGTCATGCCTATGTAATAAAGATTGAACAATGTTTTTCAAAGCTGATGCACCGTTTTTATTTTTTTTTTAAACAGAATCTTAGAAGTGTATGAAACTCCTCGGATCGCATTTGTTCTATATGTTCATTAGCTTACACTTCGGACGCAACTAGGGCAGGCTCAGGTTTGGAAAAAAAATGAGCAAGAATTCTATTTATTGGACACCCAGTTCAATAGAATAGCTCAACAAACAGTGAACTTACCAATAGCACATTTAAATAACACACAATTTCTGTTTATGAAAAATAAGATCCGCCACGCACGAATGTCAAGGCTCATTAATTCTATAAGCTCGATGTCAAGGTTTGGGAAGGGTGAAAAGAGAGATTATAAAAAAGATAGAGACTAAATTAGACCATCGGAAACCCAAAAGAAAATGAATGAATGCCTCATTAGAGCTCCATCGGAGCGCTCCTGAAGTTCTTAGCTTCGTCATCAACAAGGGGGCTTATATCTCCTTTTCAGCTTACTCTGTTTTGTTGCTTAATAATTAGGGAGTGTTTCCTCGCCATTCAAGTGCAGTCTCAAGTTAATAGAATCTCATAAATTCCTGTCTTGTTAAGGGGAAAAGTCCACAAAGATTCTTGTTTGTGGATTTATGCGTTTGTTGATTACGCTTCTTTTAATCTCGCAAAGAAGAATTTTTAAGAATTTTCTGGCGAAACCAGTGAAAGTGCTTTATAAGTACTAAGAATTTATAATAATTTAGCATGACACAGTCAGAAATGTAAGATGTATTTTACATCATGAAGATTGTGTAAGATATTTCAGACTGAGTTGAATTTAGTGTCTGGCGATCGTAAGTCTCTGTTAATTTTGAAAGCGACTTGATTTAATTATTGCGAAATGTTGAAATATTGTAAGAATTTCCACTTTCATTAACCCGCAAGAAGTGGACAGCTATTTTTCTTTTAAATATATTTGAATTATAACAATTTGTCACGATAGCATCTTTATTCTTCTTTTAAAAATTAATTATTTACATGCTACTCAATAATGGGTTGTCCAGAAGAGCAGTCAAGACCAGTTCTGAGAAGCAACTTAGAAAGACCCCAACGCGGAGGGCACTCACCCATAGGCTTAAATCCTTCATGTATGTAGATAATTGGCCTTAATCCCGCAACACTCTAAAAAGCAATACTGGACGCAGAAAGTGCATGTTCACTTTCATCAATTTTCACCCTTTCAAAGGTGAGAGCGTAAAAGTTAAATTTGGATGCAAAATTTTGAATGGAAGCCAATTATAGAATCAGGAGAAAATCACCTCCGAACACTTGTTTGATGTTTCTAATTGAGGTGTAGTTTATAGTGGTGCGAAATTTTAGATCGAATGCCACTTGTTGTGGGTTCTGCTGCCCCGCATTGCAGACTTGGAATGAGCGAGGAGTAGAATAGTGACACTGGCGCCATCTGCCGTTGACGATTCGCTTTGCCTATATCTTAAAATGTAATAAACGATACATAAAACAAACACTTAACAGTAACAGGATAAAATCACGAGCGAGTACTGAGCAATGAGCTTGTGAATTAATTATTATCATCTAATTCAAAACAATTACACCATATTTTCTCTCTTATTTTTCATCTATAATTTAAGTACTTACTTTTATTTTAATTGCTTTCAATCGTATCTAAGTAAATCAAGGAAATAATACAATTTAGAAACTTCAATAAAGATAGATAAATCAGTAACTGTGCCACTAGAAAGTACATGAGTTGTTCGCTTTACCATTCTGTCTTGATTTCGAATCTTTATAAGTAACATCTATAAATGTGGAAGTATAATACTCAGAAACTCGTGTTCATTAAATCTGAGCTTAGTAAGCTGTGAGTTTTCTTTCTTAGCTGTCCCAGTGGATCTGAACGGAGGCTGGAAAGTAGCTTAAAGTATTGAATATTTAGCTAATTATTGAATACCTTATTAGGTTTAGATAATAAATCTTATTTGTATAAAACTTTTTACCGAAGTAAGTATTCTTGAGTAAGCTGAAGCCAATTACTCAAAAAGTGTAAAGAATATCTGAAATTTTCACCATGAGCGGTTGGGTATGTTGCTAAAAAAATACATTAACGGACAAAAAATCTACATACCCGAAAAAAAACCTCTAAAGTATACATAAGCACACATACACACACACACACCCATAAATCAATTTTATAAAAGGCAGAAATATATAGGAAAAGTAAAATGCGCTAATCAATGAATAAAAGAAACCATCAGGATACTAGTAATTGAAGAAGAAAACATTCCTCAAGAACTAAACGTTCACGATCATTTTCATAATTTAATTTCTATTCATGACTTTAGTTCTCTTTTTCATTTCCACACAGACCCTACATCCACAACTGAGGACACGAAAATTACCTTTATTATTGTACAGAATGAATATTCTAATTTCTGTGCATAAAGGAAAAACAATTTTTCTCGAAATTTTAACGATCAATATTTTTGATTTTATTTTCTTAATTACAAATTCAATCTCTACTATCAAAAGGAAAGTTATTTAATTCAAAGAGAAATTATTTATTTGGGTCTGAAAAGGTTCATCATTTTTGCGGTCAAAACACTAACTGATGGCGAGATTAAAAATGAGGATGCATTAAATAAATATATGGCTACCTAATACAATGAAATAGGGTTTATTAACATTAGTAGCCGAGACTTGAGTAATTTGTTAACGTTACTGGAGCTAAATTACACAGATTGAACAGGAAAATATTCTGAAATTAATCGATAGTATAATATGTAAGTAGTGAAAATATGTAGACGTATTGCTGTGAAAATTTGTGCTCAGCATACGAATTTTACTTCTCAGCTGCTCAGAGGGCTAAGATTTTAAGAATTTAGGAAACTCTTTTTTAATCTCTCTTCGGTATTTCATATAGTAGTAGTAAATGCAGTCGAACCCACTTAATGTAATATCGGTTAAAAGAATAACCCGCTTATTGAAACCAATTTTCAATATACCAAGTCGCAATAATTAGTAAATTGGATCCCGGATAATGGAATATCCCGCTTATTCGAATAATTTCCGTGGAAAATTGGCTATTCCATTCAGGTTCGATTGTAGATAACTAATTCCTGAAATCGCTCAGTTGTCTCAATTAAAATCTGTCCGATTTCGTGTACTGGTAGTTAAAATTTCGATAAAATTTTTATTACCTTACCTAAGCTTCACTGACTTATGAAATAAAACCATGCCAAAATCTTTTAAAGGACATAAAAATGTCAATGTTTGCTGCGAATTGAATTTTCTTTTTTAACGCAATGAAATATAATATTTACTTGGGTCTCGTTGGGAAGAAATATATTTTTCATTAAGTCAAAAAATAAATTTCTTTTTTGAACTAATATTGCGTCGTTCTAATTCTCATAATTCAGTTTCAGTGGAAAAGTATTTCTCTTATTGGTTAGTTCAAGCATTAGCTCTGACAACAAAAAATTGAATATTTCTTTAGGTACAATCCACTTCTGCGAAAAGTGGTTGCCATAAAAATGTTCGAAAAATCTTTTATTTATTTTTGTGCCCCCTTGTTCTTTCACAATTTCATGTTACCTCCGAAGTTTCTACGGCAACACCACTTTCATTAATCTTTTGTCGACCAAAAAAGAAAATAAAAGGTCTTTTTTTGTACCCCATAAAAACCCAACAATTTCTATTTAAGAAGAAATAAATGCACGGGTTTTTATCTAATAAATCAGTCCTTTTCAAAAGACCTTCAGTATCCTATTTCTACTATGTACATAAAGGTTTCTGATGTGCTTAAGTATTTTTCGGAAAAAGCATAGTAGAATTTTTCGGTTAGATCATCGAATATTTGCCCATTAATCTTTTCCAGCATTCACAAAACTTCCGAGAAAAGTTTTTAATAAAAATGAAATGTTGGTGTTATTGATTTATCTCTGAATAATTTATTTCGGGAGGAAAATAGTACAGCATTTAAAGCGTTGAATAGTCTGTGTTTGTGAATAATTCATTAGATATGTGCATCAGATATTACAGAAATCCCATATACAGTGATTTATATTGAACCTGATTATATATATTTGCTTTTTCTTTAAACTGAAATGTGAGTACGGTGGTACTTGAGAATGGAGTACTCCATTTCAATTTTCTACTCCATCTCCACTTCATTGCTTGGGTTCGTAAAGTTAGGCTTAAGCCCACGTGATATCACCTGGCTTGTTTTCCCGCTTCTCTTTAGCTTTAATAGCTCTGTTATTTACAATATTTATAGCCTCTGGATTATCAATTATTATTTCAAGTTTTCAGTATTTTTTTGTTATTATGTGCTATAACTTATTGTTTTACTTGGGATTCCATATTATGTAAGTTTAGCTATTTTATATTATATATATATATATATATATATATATATATATATATATATATATATATATATATACATATACAATCTCACACATAGTAAAATAACATTTTACACGCTTTAATTCTTAATTTTCAAAAAGTTACACTTTTTAAATTTGTATACGACCCCCGTACGAAAAATTTCCCAATTAGTAAAACTTGCCCCATACAACTAAAGAGATTATATACAGCTTTTCATCTCTTAACACTTACGTCAATGACCAAACACATCCCGTATTTTTTAAATACCTGGAATCCACGGTTCCCGCATCGAATATTTGCCCTGTCCGTTAGTTTCATTACCTGCTACCTATTTTATAATCAAGTAATAACTTACTGCACGACTAGAAAATAAATAATAATAATAATAAATAATCAAAAGAAAAATAAACAATTCATAATAATAATAATTATTATTATTATGCTTGTTTATATTTGTTATAGTAATCATTTACAATCTGTATGTACAAGAGAGACAATAATGAGCACCTTGTAACTGAATTTTGAGTAATTATATAGGAAAGTATAACACAAAAACTCAGCAATAATTTTTCCCAAAAGGGATTAAAATGATATCCTAAGTTCAGATTAATGTAAATAATGAGCATTAAAAGCGATTTCACTTAGGTTTAATTAGAAATTATTAAATTACCATGCCCCCCCCCAAACAGTACCCGGGTACCCGGTCATTGACGCAAGAGTTAAACGTCTTAGAGATATCTTTAGTCAAATGTGATCGGGAGCTACACGTCCACTATATTAGCTCTCGCCAAAATAATTTGTTTTAAAAATGTAACTTTTTTTAGTTTCAAAGACTGAATACAGTCACTCTTCCAAAAGACGTGTGTTTTGGATTCCACTTAAATCATTTAGTTTTGAGTGTTTGGAAACTAAACAATACCAATAGTGATAGATTTGGACCGAACCCAGCAAACACACACAGGTTCTCTGAACGTCTATTAACGTTCAGAGAACCTGTGTGTGTTTGCTGGGAAGCTTTTCTTCACTGTCTCAGTGACCTTTTGTTTAAAACGGGGACCATAGCATTATACATCAGAAGAACTATACACATAATTTTAAGTTTTCTTTCAAGTTCTTGATATTTTCTGCATAAAATATTAACTAAGCGGGTGAGCTCTTCAATTTAAATAAGAATTACACCTCTATGATACTGAAATCTATTTTTACAACGATGCAGATTACTTTCTGATACTAGAGTTTCTTCCTAGGATTTCTCCTTGAATGCTCCGCTGAAACCCAGCCTTGTCAACGGTGCAAGATTGTTTTAATCGTTGAATCTCACTTGTTTCTGAGCATGCTATTGAATTTATGCAGATTTAATAATAACACAAGAAATACCTTCACATTAATAGTAAATTTATTTAAGAGGAAATCATCTCCTAACGCTAAACTAAATGTAATTTTAAATTAGTTCTAAATATGAAACTAAAATACTGAATTCTAACTTTAAATTTGCAGAAAATTAAGATTCTATATATTAAAAGATGTTATCATAACTATTCTCAAAACTGGTGTTACCGAAAAAATATTCACATCTCAACTTCTCAGGAAGTTAAAAGAAGTTCTTAGCAAAATATTCAGTACATCAAAGGATGCAGCTTTACAATGCGTATACACTAAATGATCTGTGTACGCTGTCGATACCACACTCATTTATTTGAAAACAACATTTTGAAACTACATTCGACATTGAGTTCTTGTTAAAATTTTTGTCAGTAATTAGAGTGGGTTTGTTTCTATTAACTATAGTTAGAGAATAGAAATTATATATTCTAGAAATATGGTGCCAGGTTCGTATATATTTTTCTCTTTCTCATGATTTACTCAGTTTAATTTACCTCTTGTCTCTCAAAGGCCTAGTCACTAAACTCCGTTCCCGTAAGAACATAGAAAGTGAAGCAGCGCTTGCTTGGCCGGGGCTTGGGAGGGTGAACTCCTCTCTCGGCTGGACTGCTGTGGTACCGTGTTACATTAATGGGAGCTGGTGCATGTGAAATCAGCCGTGGCTTCAATGTTTTCCATGTTCAAATGATACCTCTGCGAGTGCCAATTTCAGGTGTCAGGTCTCTCATCTGGAATTGGATCAAAACTGGGAGAACCCGAGGAAAATCGGACCCTCCTACTGGAACTCATTTAAACGGAATCCGCTCTCTTCCGCCCATCGCCGTCCTATATGGAGGATCTTGTGCCGCTCCGCGGGTTAGTAACAATATCAACAACAACAATTTGTCTCTTAAGTTTTGAATAAATACATAATAAAAGCTAATTGTCATGTGTTTAGAAATTGCAATGATAATCACAGCCAACCTGGGATTTATTTCAAACATATACGTCAATCAATAAATATTGATTTATTAAGTACCACTTCCGAAAAGAATGTTATAATAAACAATAAACAAACACTAGACATTCAATTAACTTTAAAAATCAACATTTAATTGATATTTTGTTCCGCATTAAAGAAACGATAATTAAATCACTTTTTTTCCCCCATACATAATTAGAATTATTGTATTTTTCCTTAGATAAAAATGTCCTTTGAAAAAATGAGAAGTCGAATTGAAAAAAGTATGCATTAATTAGCATGCTAAACATTTTTATTGCGTTTTGTTTTTATATTTATCGTCATAAAAATTATAAAAAGGAATAAACGTACAGCGATTTTTTTTCTGAATGAAAGAAACACACTTCACTATTTAAAGTTAAATTTTTCATTAATTTTTAAAAGTAAATTTTCCTGATTGCTGTTTTTCAGTTCGATTTTTATATCCATTCTATTCGAAAAATATACAGTCACTACATGGCAGATTTATACTTAAGATTTTTTTTTTTTTTTTTACGAATGTTCAGTGCACTTAATATTTTTTTGACATATACATTAGATTGTAAATTTGAGCATCTGTCATATTCTGTCATAGTCCACAGAGAATTACGGGAATATTTTTGTTAATGTAAAAGTCAGGGAGTCATTTTTATACATAAGCAAGTGAGCAAAACTTCATAAAGAGAAATTTCAATCGCTGTAAATAAAAAAGGTGAAATTTAGTTACGTATTTGCCGATAATTTTTTAACCAACTGAAGAAACAGCAATAATTAAACAGCTGTCTACATCAACTAATTAACTGCTTTTGAAAAAAGCTTTGTAGACCTATGTTTACAGCTTAATGATGTCAGTCTATTTACATAAATTTCAAAGTTTGGAATGTGCTCAATGCATATTAATTTATTTTTTATTTCACTTTCCATTATAAACCATTCTTTGTTTTCTTTTCCCTAAGTCGCTTTTTTGAGTTTTGTTTACTCTAAGACGTAGTTTCTCAAACTGTGCTCCGTGCAAATATAGCAAGTGCACCGCAGAAAAATCTATCGCACTTCTGCTTGTTTAGCCTTCAATACAAACTCCAATTTATACGATTCTCCATAAAACTGTACAAGGTGCTCCGACAAAATTCAAACATCCTCAAAGTGCTCCATCACAGAAAAAAAAATTGAGAAACTCAGTGCTAGAGTAAAACTTCTTAGAATGTTTCGACAGACATAAGGATTCCCTTTTGTACATCATTAGTGAACGTACGAAAATCCTCAAGAAGAGGACAGAACCTCCGAGGGAATCTTTTAAGGGCTCCCTCCTTTATGAATCCCCAAGAAGACAGGAAAAGTAAATACTTTTTCATTATTTATTGTGCTGAAAGTAAATAATTTTTCCTTTGTACATTAAGATGTGATTTGATGTGATTTAATTTGATTTTGTAGTCAAGTCAAAGCTACATGAGGGCTATCTGCCTAAAGGAGCCTTGGGGGTCTGCCTTGGCCGGCAGACCTTTTTAAAAGGTTCTAATGCCTTGTTCGATTTCCTCCAGATGTTATGCCTGAAGACAACCACCCAACCGTAAACTCCAGACCGTTAAACCGACAACCACACGATAGACCAGAACACTCGACTGTCACACTTTGGGTCTTTACCATGTCCACTGTCTTATAAATTCGGCCATTATCGGCCCTATGCATTAAGATGAAAGTAAATATTACTCGTAATTGTAAAAATTGCAATACCCTGAAGACTCATCCGTATTAAATGAAATTTAATGTACAAAACGATCTGTGTTGACACAAATGAACGATAAAAATTACAGACCAAAAAGAAGTATTATAATTTGAAAATCCACATCTAATGAAACCAGCACGCGCTGCAATAACTACTGTTGTACAACGTCAAACAAAGTTTGAATCTTTGCCTGAGGAAATATTTTTATGCGGATCTTAAGTTCATAGATAGGAGTTTCGAGACGGGGACCCGAAAGAAAAAGGCCAAGTCTCACACATGTCCAGTTGCTGCTATATATCAGATTTATTGCCAAGCCAAGGGAAAAATATGTTAGTGTTGTGCTTAAAATAAGTCTTAAAGTTTTTCGCAATACGCGAGTGGGCATTGTTCCGTTGAAATACAACTCCAGGAATAGGAAGCTGCTTCGGGTTCTAGAACTCCCCTGATGTACCGGTTGCTGTTAAGATTACACACACTAGCAGCTAATAATACTCGAAGTAGTCTATGATTCGCAAAAGCTCCCCGGACCATAACGTTGGGGTTCGTTCAATCGGTCACTATAGTAAGTTCTTCGGAAAGTGCTCTCAGCGGTGCAGTATCTAATACGTACAGCTTCAGGAATGCCTTGAAGGAAGGGAACGACTTTGGGTTCCAGAACTGCCCTGATGTTACCGATTACTGTTAAGGCTACCCACAATTCGTAGCAGATAATAACATCAGCAGTTTTACATGATTCGCAAATGCACCCTAAACCATAACGTTAGGGCTTCGTCCAAGATGACACAATAGAAAACTCTCCGGAGAGTGGCGTCCAGCGGTATAGTATCTAATACTTATGAGGCTATCGCTGCATTTTAAATTAAAATTAGACTCATTAGAAAAAAAAAAAAAAAAAAAAACGTGTAGTGTCAATTTGCAAGCTAAAAGCAGTCTTAATGTCCATAAGCCCGATGTAGCCGCAGACGCCGATGGTTTTGCGGAATGGATATGAATAAAGGGATAACGGTTTTCCCGGTAACCTTATATGATCAGTAATTATCGGTTATGAGCATATGTAAATTGCCAAATAATGGTAAGTCGCCATTGGTGGCAAGCTATCCTAGCTGTTCTATAGTTTTTATCAAAGAAAACATATGAAGTACTGATTTCTTAGAGCTATTTATTAACTATACATATACGTAAGTCACCAAATTATAAAAAATCGTCATAAGTGGCAAATACGCAAGGTGTTGAATAGGTTTTACATAATTAAAAATAGTGTGAAGTTGTTATGTTCCAAGGAACATGCAAGAATTAAGCAATATGTAGCACGGTAACATTCTATCTGATCCAATCTTTGGGTTTTGTCTGTTGAAATTATGCCTTTTTTGCGAATAAGTCTCATTAGGACCGAATACCTCATGCGAAAAGCGAGAGCAGCGAATCTAGGGACCTTGGCCCCTAGAATTTCTATAAAGAAGAAAATTATTATTTATGTAATGAAATAAAGATACGTACATTTCTTTGATGAGATGAGTTTTTCACGTAAAAAAAGAAAGGAATTTCCCAATAAAAATTAAGATCCTTGCTTTTATGAGGATCTTAAGTTCATACGTACGAGTTTCGAGAAGGGGACTTGAACGAAAAGCCGAAGTCTTGTTCATTTTAAGTAACAAATGAAAGAAATAATCAAGTAAAATAAAAATATAACTTTCTGACGACATTTTAGTTTCTTTCAGTTTGAAAATAATTTTCTTATTAAACTTAAATTATTGTCTTGAAATAGTTATATTTCTTAAAAATTCAAATTAAAAATAAATTAAACACAAAAAAGTATACCTTACTTTGAATTTTTTTAGGAAACATACATATACTTTTAAAATCTTAGTTATCTCTTTTTCACGGACCAAATAATTTCTCATTTCATGCAGCTGTTATCGCACTAGAAAATAACTTTAAAAACTATAAATAAAATTTTTGTACAAATGCAGGTAAAGGAGAAGAAATGTAAAACCAAAAATAATATTCTCACTGCTATTGTAATTAACTACCTTGATCAGAGATCTGAATTAAAAAAATTCTTTTATTTCGCAGGGAGGGGGGGTGAATTCTTGTAAGTTCTCTTTTTTTTAATTTCTTTGCGACAAAGTATAATGTTGTTTTCTCAAAATTGCTACTGTTTTACAAAACACTCTTATAAAGATGAGGGTAACGTTATAATTTATAGTTAGAATATTTATATTTTTCATAAATCTAGAACATAATTTTAAAATCATGCATTTTATTCTTATACAATTTATTCGATATATATATTTCCATATGATATGCTTTACATTTAAAATGCCACAAAAAAATTCTTTTTTCAAACATTAATTACTTTCTTACACTCAAACTAATAAACAGTAATTGATCGTGAAATAAAATCTTTTTAAATAACTTTCTTATATTTATGAGTCTTGCAAAAGCACGTATGATAAATGTTTTAAAACCTAATAATGCTTATTCTGCAAGCATACATTTACTCGTATACTTTAAAATAAATTTCATTTACGAAACTTCAGCTATTTACGTGCAAAATAAAACTATTGACGCTGTAGGCACATTTCTCAAACTCATAATTCGGTTTGCTTGAAGCGAAATACCTTTTAAACTTCCAAAACCTAATTTAATATAAATCTTCCACTCTCAAAACTCGCATCTGCATCGTCATATACGTACACAAATTTTATTATATGTGTTATTATGATGAAGCATACTTTTGAAACAGAAAATTCAATGACGTTTTCTCGAGTTTGACTTCAAAAAATACTTCTTCGATAGTCACATATCTTTTTAGATCCTACAACTTTTTCGTGTTGTAGCATTTTCTCTTTTAATGTTATGTGACTGTGTTAAGATATGTTTCAAGTAGCTAAAAAATCACCCGAGATGTTTGGAGCTCGTGTCTAATTCAAGTATAGTTAACGAAATGTAACCTAATGTCTTCAGACAATAGCAACGATGTGATCTATATAAAAACAGGAGATTTCCCGATTTTCATCAACAACTTGAATGTAGTACCATACAGAGAGCTGGGAAAGGCAATTTAAGAGAAAGAATTACAGAAATAATAATTGCCGCTTCAATTTTTTTAACCATCTTAGACGGTTCAGTGAGTTTACATTTAAAACCGTGAAAGAAAATTGCAATTGTATCTGCTATTATGCTACTGTAGAAGTTGACATCACTACCCTACTAGCAATTTTGGTCGGGCCATCATCGGCTGGCTACGTGGCCGGTGGTAATCAGAGCAAAATTGCTAGTAGGGTATGCAAAAGTTTTTAGATAATCTGTTCAGCAAGATTCTTTGATAAAATTTTACAAGGAATCAAATAATGCATGAACTGTGAATTTCCATGCACGGGATCATCACGTTTGCTGGAATCATTGTCGGCTATTTCAGTTTTCGGGGATCATCTAAAATGTTCGGTTCACAAAGGAAACATTCATAACTAATTAACTTAAAGCAACCTGAAGCGATGCAAATCTCAGAAACCTAAGTCAAAATGCATTGTTTTGATATGAACACAAACAAATAATTATCCGTAAATTCCCTTGCATGAAACCGTCACATTCTCTAGAAATCACTTAAGGCTGTTCCTGATTTCAAGGATCATCTAAAATACGTAATTTGCAAAGGGGGCACTGATAAACTTGTTGACTTGAAGCAATGTGGGGAAGACGACAATCAGCGTCGAACTACGTCGTTCTGCCGTTTACGAAGTTAGTATGTATATGTTACCGTGAATGTCCGAAATCTGGAGACTGGAGACTTACACCGGTGAATGTCAACATTCACGCAGATGCTTGGTGTATGGCCGAAATAACTGATAAATATCCCTATTTCTTCCTTACACCGCCCAATGTTGATATTCACCATGCATTAATAGTGAAGTGATGCCTAAACATTTGACGGATCAAATATTTTATTACGATCGGTTTCTTTTACAGTAATTTTGTGCATAAGTTTGTAAATGTATATGCGTATTGTGTATTTGGATCGACGAGGCTTTCCTCAGTCATCCTCTTTCTACGTTCCTGTCTTTTTTCTTTTTTTTTTTTTTTTTTTTTTGAGGAAACATCCCATGCAACTTTTGAACAGCTTTTTTTAAAAAAATCCCATTGAGATAGAGACTAGTAAAATTTGAGAAAGTCTTTTGAAAAGCTGCACTTTGAACTGACATTGGGAATGAACGTATAAAAGTAACGAAATTGTCAGGAAAAAATGCTGAACACACGGAAATTCGCGATGCTTCCAAAAATGGGTCAATCCTCTGCTCATATTTGACGAACATTTTTGTGCTTTTGAATTTTTTCTGAAAATGGCGTACAGCTTGACTGTTGGTGTCAGTCCATAGTCCACTATCGAGTGAAGAAATATCATTATTTTTTTTTTTCGAGTGACTAACGGTTTGCTTTAAAAGCTGTTCAAAAGTCCCATGACGACGATCGCTCTTCAGTTAGAACGCCCTTAAAGAAGAGCTGCAACCTGATGACTTCATGTCGTAGCAGGGGACTTCTTCTGGGGATGGAGACTCGTCACTTTGCGCAACACTTCTGGGGCAACGTAAGTCTACAGTCTACCGCAGCATCATCTGCGGAGCATTGTGCCTCTCTCCAGCCACTCCAGACACGAATTAAGACCTCTTTTTTCTTCTTTTCGTGGATTTTGTGATCGCTACTTCTTCATATCATCGCAGGGTCTGTGTGGATGTCTTCATGCTTTTCATAGTCTGACCGAGCAATTCGTTCAATGAAGCCCATTTTGGGGGAGAACGTGTCGGCAGTCTTCAGACCACGCTGCTTGTTCCGGTCTTCTATCCTCTACCGTTCCTGATGGAGTCGTTTTCGTCTCGTCTATCGTTTCGGATGGTGTCGTTCTACATACTGACATGACCTTCATGGTATTATCCATACACTTCTACAACACGCTGGACATAAGCGCTTCGCGTATGGTGTTCCGTTACCCCCTCCCACTTTCAGTCAGTCAGTTTGCATTTCTAAGCGATTTGAAAGAAATCTACATCTTAAAAGCACTGGGTATTTTTAAAGGCTAATTTTCACTGCATTTCATTAAATGATTGCATAAAATGACAAAAACTTTTCTAATTTTTATGTGTATTGTATGCCTATCTATTTGTTCGTGCTCTGTCGGTAAATATCTAGAAATTTTCAAGAAATTCAAGCATTTCATTTTCAATTTTTTCTTTTTTTGAGACTGAAGCATGTAGTGTAACTTTTATGGGGAAATTAATTGTAGTTAAAAAAAAAAGATTACGCTTTAAAAGAAATAATAAAATTAAATCCTCCAATAAAAATTTAAATTTTCTTCGATTATTCAACAATTAGTAATATCTACATTTTTATGGAAATGTACCTTATAATCTATGCCTGTCATATATTTTATATTTATAAATTAAGTGCATTACACTCAGCATCGAACAAGCTTATGTTGGAGTTGGCCCGTTGACATTTTTCTTTTATATGCGGGGATTACTTTTTATGACAATGATTTTCATGTACGTGGTGACAGAAACAGCTGCTGTGTTAATGACATGGCTCGACAGTGTATAAGCTAACAGATGTGTATTAGTATATGTAAAGTTTTTTTTTCTTTCTTTTTCTTTTTTTGCTTGACAGGACAGAAGTTTTGTAGTAGTTTGTTTCTGAAACAGCATTTTTGTTTTAATAACATGCCATAATGTATCAGTCAATGAAATGGACTGCCACAGCTTTCATCTGAAATCTGAAAATTGAAATCATTATAGATTTGAATCTTCTATAAAGATTACTTTCAAATTTAATGCTAGCATTCTTCAGATGTTTTTCTTTTAAAGGAACGGTGAACTTATAAAATCATTTCCCTTGGCTAATGTTATTTCTTAACAAAAATCGGTAATAAGTGCAATTAATTTAAATTAAATATTTGTAAAAAAAATCAGTCTATATGTTATAAACAATATAATTTTGTAAAATTATTAATTGGTTTTGATACTCTTATTATTGCACCGATTTTTTAAAAAATTTTTTTTGTTTTTCCATGCTATCCTTTAAAACCACGTTTTTAAAAAAGAAATGAACATTCATTTTTTGTTACGAAAATATAAAACACTAAACAAACGTATCCATCGTTAAAATTGGTTTTAACTCAAAAATTTGAACGAAAATTTTCTTTGAAAGTCAGCACATAAAATGCACTTCAATGCCGTCCAATTTTCACTGCAATAGCCATACACATCTTTTGCTGATTATCATTATTTAATTATTTTGTTATTTATCATAACTGAGATTTTAACTATGTAAAAGTTTTAAAACATTGTTCAGAACCGATTTCATCTAAGACAATCGATGCTTAAAATTATCTTCTAAAATTTTTCTTTTTTTTCAAAATTCAGCAGAATTCGCAGAAACTTTCCACATCGCAGGACATCATCCTTTTGCTCCCCCCCCCCTTTAAAAATAAACCAAGATTAAACTCCCTATCATTATTTCTTCGAAGACCCATGCAAGCTTAACGCTGGCTGCCAGACGAGATGAGTTGGGGCTGAATTTTTAAAGCCCGCGACCGAGGAATTTTAATTCGAGCTCGCCCAAGCCCAGGCGATATTATTTAAGTCGGAACCCGAGCATGTATTTTCAGCTTATAGATAAATAAAAGTCAATTACTTCATTGATAGAAGTATCATAATTTGTTGCCGTTTGTGCAAATTAAAGACGAATATAAGAGCAAACTCTTAATGCACTATCTAATCCTTTATAGTCAAGTTTATCAAATAATATAATAATTGCTTTATTTCTCCCATTAATCAAATAATATGTTTACTAGGAGTATATTCAATACAGGAGAAATTTCTCGCGAGTCCGAAAACAATCGCGAATTGAGTCCGAGCCCGGTTCGGGTCCGAGCTCGGAATGAGTCCGTCTCGTCCCTAACAAATACCCATGCAGCAAAATCATGCTGAGTACAGAAGGGAATCACTCTTTAGAGATTTTGCAACGTTGAGAGAGGTTAAGCCAGGGCTGAATGAGGAGTTTTTGATGACGCCGTCTTGTTACGTGCGCAGATATTAAAACTGAATGAAAACAGCATCATGTATTTCCTTTTTTTGAAAGACGCTCAGTGGTTTAATTAACTTCAATGCGAAGCTAAGGAGTTTAATGAATCGAAAATGCAAAACATGTACAACAAATCCATATTGTCGTTTAGAAATTGTGATAATTTTGGACGAAAACTAATATAAAGCACCGATCACATATAAGTGCATGTAAATTTCAAAACGGTTGAAAATATATTTTAACTGCATCATGATGTACATTTTTTCTTCATTATTCGCTCATCAGGAATAATACATTAAATTTCAATTTTTTTTTAAATAATAAAAACGTACTTTTAGTAAAGCTGTTCTCATTCCAAATACTACTATTTACGTTGTTAGAAGCTTCATCATTTCATAATTAATCTAGCGTTATTTAAATTCCAAGTTTCTAAATTGAGTTGGAAACTTATGGAAGATGCATAAAATGATATGAAATGATTACGGAAATAAATTTTGGAAGCAAACTTATGATGCCAAAATTAAAAATAGAAGTTAGCGTAAATATATGTATATTCCAAATATCTTTGACAATAAGGCAAGAATCGTGTTTGCTTCAGAATAAATTAAAAGAATTCTATTCTTTATAAATTCTAATCAGGTGTCTCTGCTAAAACATATATATTTTTCAGTTACGTAGACTCGCAGAAATAACAAATTAAAGAAAAAGAATTAATTTCCGAAGATGCCTTCTGCAGTACCTTGTGAAACAGACGAAATAGCATGACAGGAAGAAAATACATTCAAATTTGCAATCTCGGTTCAGAACTAGAAATTCAGTTTTAAAAATTAATATTTCTCTTGCTCATATATTTCATTTTCGATTGCGTTATTTATGTTTTTTATATCTTTCAGGAATCGCGTGTATATTAATAAGATACATCTTCTGGAGCATCTAATTTAATACTGAGAAGTATTCATTGTAAATTTTCGATAAATCAGAGAGCTTGAAATGTTTAATAATATTTTTCGTAACTGTGGATTGTATTTGCCGTGAATCTGAAAAATATGAATTTTATATTTCATGCTGCGAATTTCATTAATCATCGTTGCTGTTATTTTTGGCCTTAGATTTTCGTGGAATTAATTTAGTTTTACTGAGCAGAGATATGATAAACTGGAATTAATTAATACTAGTTTCCTCCAGTATGCTTTTTTATTTCCAATTTCATATTTTGATGCAGGCGATAGTTAATATATTTTAAAGAACAGTTTAAAGCAATATATTTTCTAATTTGAATATTTTACTTCAAACTAATAATTACTTACGTAGTGTTTCTATAATTAATATAGAAATGGGAAGATATAATCTTTCAACAAAAGAAAAATGGCTTTTGAATTTTATGTTTAATTATAGAGTAGTGAAAATGTGATAGCTTATTCTCTGAGTACTGAGGCGTAAAATTGTATTCACTGACTTCTGCATTTCATTCTTTATATAAGTTCTATTGTTGTTTCTCATGCCCTGTGGCAACCACGAAGCGATGCTATATCCTCCATAAGGTCGGCGATGGGCGAAAGGAGGCGGCTTCCATTTTAATGGAGCCCCATTGGGAGGAAGTCCGATTTTGCTTGGGGTTTCCTAATTTTGAGTGAATTTCAGATGAGAGACCTAGCATCTGAAATCGTCACCACCACAGCTATCGTTTGAACATGGAGGGCATTGGAACCACGCACAGATTTTACGTGTATCAGCTCCTATTAGGTTCCACAGCAGCCCAGCCGAGAGAGGTTTCCACCCTCACACGCACTTGCCAAGCCGGTGCTGCTTCACTTTCCGTGCTCTTATGGGAATGGAGTTTAGTGACTAGGCTACTGTGGTACTCACACCAGTTCCTGTTGGTAACTAATGAGAGAGCCCGACTGAGCCAATATGAATCCTGTTGCAGAGATCTCTCATGGGCTCCCTTTCATACTGATGTAAGTATATATTCATGCATACATGAAATGTACAATATTTTTTGAGTACACACTCATGCCACTGGGAGATGCCAGGAACTAACGGATGGCTTGGCCACATCACCGTCATCGGGATACGACAGTGGACGTCGATTATTGGGCAGCTATACTCGAGGCAAACCTAACCTGATAGTGGAATTAAAGCTATGAACCGTGCGATTCCGCCGCTTTCAAATAGTTCTTTCCGTTTGCCCTGTTTTTTACAAAACTAAGACATTTATCAACTATTAAGTGCTAAAATAAAGTGTATGTTATAAAATAATTGCATATTTGTCTTATTTCAATTCAATAGTTAAAAGGATTACGAAATTAAGTCAGAAATTAGATGTAACGCCTTCCCAGACACTTGACCAATGATAGACCTCTTTTGTGCTGGCGGGAATCAGAAATGCAGATTCGCCTTGCGATTGGGTTGCTTTGTGATACTGACAGCCAAATAATTGGAAAGAGAAACGAGTGTCAGAGTGATACATTCGGAGAGTAGTGAAAAGGCTCCTCTAGCCTTTTCCTCCGTTATCAGGTAAGGTTTGCCCCGAGTATAGACATAAAGGCGGATGCAAAGCAGGGTGTCCATTAAATAAGACCGTGGCTTCAAAGCTAAAAATCACAATATCAATAAAAGAATGCATCAAACAGGATGTTTATTATATAAGCTTTAAGAATTTTTATACCGAAGTTTCGAAATTGTAGTTGCAAAAGCCACTAACAGATGCGGCTGTAATCGCGGTCTCCATAACGGACTCCATATTCTCCTGATCTGACTCCTTGGATCTGTTTTTTTTTTGGGGGGGGGCGCAATAAAGACACTATATAAGAGAATCCGTACCCAGACGAGCTTTTGTCGATTTGTGTGGCAGGGAAATCCACTTCCATAGGACATTATATGATGTCAAATTTCATTATTCGTTTGCCCCACCTCTGTAGGTCGATAGGTGAACATTTTGAGATGACTGTGTTGTGACTGCTTGCAGAGAATGAATTAAAACTTATAAAAATTAAAAGAGTTTAACCTTACAAGAGTTATGTTTAAACTTATAAGAGTTTAAACATAATGGTCACGATTGATTTCGACTTGCAGCGCCATCTGTTAGCAGCTATTGTAACTACTATTTCACACCTTCTGTATGAAATGCTTACAGTTTACATAATAAACATGGCGTCTCCTGCATTCCTCCATTGAGCTTTATTTTTTAGATATCTGATTTTCAAATCAGGGTGTTATTTTCTAGGCATACTTTTGGATAGCGTGTTCATTGAAAGAAAGAATGAAAATAAGTGCAAATTCGCTGTGATGCTTTGCGTGTTTTGTACGTTTCGTAACTGCGTTCTTATTTTATTTTATTTTACTTTTTTTTCGCATATTATTACGGCCATGAAACTTCTCATGTTTCAGGCGCAATAATATTTCGCCTGCATTTTAGTACTACTTAGATCATTAAATTTTACTGCTTTGCATTCTGGTACAATCCCGATCCCGTTATTCGGGACGTATAAAATGAAAAACTACTTTTCTTAAATAGTTCTCTGTGTCAGATATTGACTTGGGTGGGCTGAACACTGGTATGGGCACGCTTCAGGACGAATCGTAAAAAGCGTTCATTTCTGTGCGTTATAGCTAGTTTGGGTTTTTACTTTTATTGCCATGGTTTAGTAGAGGCATTGGGGCTCTAATTTTAAGATAAGTGCGCTCTGCCTGGAGGAAGGAAAACTGGTGATTCTTCATATTTATTCAACCATGCTTTTCATTCTTTTTTCCTTTTTTTTCTTGTACTGTATTTTGCATTTATTAACTTCGTGTTTAGTAGCGTAAAACGACGTTTTATTTTTGTATCGATTAGTTATGCTTTTATATGGCACGTTTGTGTATGTTCTTAAGTGGTTTGAATTTTGGAAGATATAATCTTTGAAGATATCTCGTTCGCTACGAAATGTTTCATCGAAAATGTGTGTCGATAATAAAATGGAAGCCCGGTGGGAAAATAAGGGGGTTTCACGACATCTTAATAATTTGACGTCCTTAATATTTTTGTCAGGAAAAACTTAGATGTATTTACAGGGTTCGTGTAAGGCATAGGTTCCCAACCTTTTTTGAACGGGCGCCCCCTTTTCTAGTGAATATTTCAATACCGCCCCCCTCCCACTCCAGAGAAATAAGAGCGTACATATGCATGGCGAAAACAAGAATTCAATAAAAAAAATTACTAATAGATAGAATATTGTTGGAATTGAAATTCTACTGAATTTCTTCTTCATTTAAAAAAGAAGAATAAAAGTTTTAGAGAGGTATCTCTTTCTCTCAACAGCGAAGTCTCATATCAAAATATGTAAATTTTCGCACACGTGATAGAAATGATTTATCAGAGCGATTTTTAAGTCTTTTTTAGAGTATATTTGGTTAATCTTCCCACGCCCCTCCGTGCCATATCAACGCCTCCTAATTTTCTCTGGGTCTTTTACCGCCCACGTGAAAGCCTCAAACGCCCACAGGGGTGCGTTATCGCCCACGTTGGGAACCTATGGTGTAGGGGAAGGTGGCCCAAAATGATCCTGGCGGGAAAAACGATCCACATATGCTTTCTTCCAGACAGACAGCGCTACCTACTAGGTAACACATAAACTAGTTGTGCCAAGTCAAAAAGAAACAATGGCGATATTTAAGCGATCGATGTATTACGTGTCAGTAGAATTCTTCAAGAAACTTGGTTTTGTCATATCTCTTACAAAGTAAGCATTAACTTCCCTATTTATTTAGAAATACAGTCTTTAACGTACAGAAATATGACTTGGTTTACTAAATAGTTTTTTTTTAAAGATGTGAAATACACTTATTTATTTTGTCATGTCTCTCGGTGTGTTCCAGTAATATGACCTAAAGTGGGCAGCCATACTGCCGGGTAAAATTATCCCTCGACTGAAGAAACCCCAGTACCGGATCCTAGTCATCATGGCAGCCCTTCAGACGTTCTCAAAATGTGGCTCCCCATTACATTATTTAATTTATTTCAGGCTATAATTTCTTGAATTATAATTTTGAAATATTCCATTTTATTGCTTGTGACACTTTTTTATTTTAAAATTTTCATAAAATAAATTATTTGTGCTATTTTATTGTAAAACTTATTTTAATTCATTGTGTATAATCATAATTACTTTTACATCTCTTATTTTGTCGATAAAAAACAATTTAAAATTATTTTCAAATGAAGCATCATTTTGCCCTTGGATGAGGCTATACTGGAGGTGCCAGTGCCGGTGCTAGCTATTTTTTTAATTGGTACAAAATACGAAAATGCGCCTTCTCCCTCTCTCTCTCACACACACACATATGCAGTTTGAAAAGTTTTCAAAGGGCTTAAAACGAAAATTTCAACAATATATGGACACTCAAATATACATATTATAAAGTAAGGTGTTTTGGCTCCTGGTGTGGTTGCACCTTTCGCTCCACACTTGAATTGGCTCTGCTGGGAACTACTTTTCAAAATTCTATTTTTTTTTTTTCGTTACTAAGTTTGGGTTTAAAATATTATTAAAATATGTTTATGATGCAAAATATAGTGTAAAATATTGTGGCAAAGTGACAGAGTTTTATTTAACACTAGCTGAAGTACCCGTTTTTCGCACGGGAATGAATGGACTTTTTGATATTACGATTTGTGGTGATTACTATTCATTGTAATAAACAGATATACCAAAATGGATATCGCGTTATATTGCGTCCAATAATTATGCATACCGAATTTCAAGGCAATCATTTCTACGGTGCAGAAGTCTATGCGGCGTAGCGCAATCTAGTGGCAAATTTTAGCAAAACGGATACGGCGAAAATATTCTTCGCATTCAGATATCGATGTATACGAATTTTCATGACGATCGGCTGGACAGTCCTGAAGTTCATGTGTTGACGCGACATCTAGTGGCAAGTTATAGGAAAATGGATAGCGCCAAACTCTTCCCCGTGTTCAAATATCTATGTATACCTATTTTCATAGCGATCATTTGCACAGTCAAGAAGTGATACACTGCAGGGCCATCTAGTGGTTAATAAAAGTAATGATTTGCTACAGCGCCGTCAAGTGGCGAGTTATAGCAAAATGGATAACGCCAAAATATTCTCATTGTTCAAATAGCTATGTAACTGATTTTCATAGCGACCGTTTGAAGGGTCAAGAATTTGGCCTGCTGCAGCGTCATCTAGTGGCGAGTTAAAATAATAATGCATTGCAGTGTCATCTAGTGGTGAGTAACATCAAATGGAACGCAGTTAGAATATATTCTTCGAGCTCAAATGTGTAAGTATAAAAAATTTTATGCCGGTCGGTCGAACGGTATAGAAGTTGATGCGTTTCAGCGCCATTTAGCGGCAAGTTACAGCAAAATCGATAGTGAAAAACATTCTCCGTGTTCTAATATTCACGTGTACCAAATTTCATCGAAATCGGTTGGACGATATTCGCATAGCAAACGGCTAAATGGAATAGAATTCGACGTTGTGCTAAGGCACCAAGTGGCAAGTTAGAGGATAACGGATAGCATAAAAACCTTCTCCATGATAAAAGACTTAGGTGAACCAAATTTCATGGTGATTGATCAAACGGTGCTGGAGTTTTTCAACCTCATACACACGTACCAACATTCATTTTTATCTATAACCAGTGTCATTATATATACTAGTCTCAAATAAAATCCAGTTTCAAATCTAAGCCTCGCCAAAGTGCCAACATACGCCATTTTGCAAGAGTTTTTTCAGGGAATCATTCGAAGCATTCACTTAGCAGCAATCAATATGGGAAATTGTTCAACCGCTAAAAAGTAAAGCATGCATTTATTTGAAAAGTGGAATCCCTTAATACAGCCGAATTTTTTAAAATTATCAACTATAACGTGTTTCATTCATCGTTACTCCGATGTACTAAATGAGAAGATTTCAATTTTCTGAAATTTGGCGGAATTCCCCCAACTTAAATCAATGTACGCAATTGGCGAGAATTCTGAAGATAGATCGCTTGAAATCCCTTAATAACTGCATTATTTCTTCACGGATCATTAAAATTTAACGCTGCATTCTAATAAAACCTTTGCACTTGTTTACAAAAATCTATTTCCTTAAGCTCTCAATAAATTGCGCCAAGCCGAAAACTGTGCAAACCGCTAGAACTCACTTTCTGGGCATTTGAGCCATTTTATTTTTTCGCCAAACTAAAAAAAATTACATATTAGCCTCGGAAATCTTCAATTCTTATTGTTTTGCGTATAAAAAATTTCATTCCTGCTCTGATTTCCCATGCACACGATATTATAATAAAAAATAATAATCTTACAAATATAAACTAACAAAAAAAATCATTATTATTCTTTTATTTTTACTTTGAGAATTTAAAACATTTTATTCGGCAAAATCGCCACACATGGCAACCCCGATGCTTATTTCAGACTTTTTTGACTTCAGGGGTTACAATTACGGAAAGCTTTTTGCGTGGAGAACATAAAAAATCTCTTAAATTCCGGGAACGGGTGGACTTTCAAAGTTTTAAAGTGGACTACGATTTATTCTATATTATTTTACATATCTGTGCAAAATTTCAGGCTGATAGGTCCATTTTTGTGGATTTGTATACGAATCAAATCAACAAACAAACAAACAGAATTTCATTTTTATTTATAAGGATTTATGTTATTTTATCCCCTTATATGTCACTCCCTATGCAGGTTTCAAGTTTTCCCCTTGTGGGGATCATTTTGGGCCCCCTTCCCCTGTATTAAAGATTCTTATATTCATAATTTTTCCAAAACCTTCTTTCCTTCTTTCCAAAACCTTAACCTTTTCCAAAAACGCTCCCTATAGCTGACTAGCTTAATTAATGAATTCCCAGCATAATGCTTAAAAGTATTTCTCCATCAGATCCCTTTTCCGTTCTCAAATATTATAATGAGTGATTTTAGGCATATCGTCACGTTCCCGTGATGCTCCCCAACTTCCATTCAGCTTTTTCATAATTACCGATGAATGTTTGGGAATATGCGAATTACTCAAAGATCAAAGGCGTTCTTGAAGCAGGTGTTTCCTCGCCGGATTCACCTTTCCCCCCTCCGAATTCAAGGGTAAGTAAGCGAAATCAAAACGTGAAGGTCCCATAGCGAAAGAGACGTGATCCTATCTACGTAATTGTTTCTGAATAGGGAATACTTCACTCCCTGTGCGCTTTTCCTACCTGCGGGTTTGAAGTTTTATAGAGCTACTGCCTCGGTATGATTACCATACACGTTCTGATTTGGGTGGGGCATCTTGTAGTAGTAGAAACTTCGTGAAGGAGATAAGAACGTTTGCTTAGTGATGGCCATGAATTAATGAAAGCTATTCGAATTAATCGATTATTAAATGCATTGGCGATAATCGATTTTGAAAAATGAATTCGAACGCTCAGTACATAGCATTCGAATAGCACATGGCATTCGAAATCTCGAACACTATTCGAATAATGAAATCGCGATTACTATTCTACTAGTGAAACCGCGAATACTGTTCGAATAGAAATCGCCAGTGCTACTTGAATATTGAAAATCCCGAATATTCACTATTCGATTATTGATTCTATTTGAACAGTAGTAATCGATTATAGAAATCATTCGAACGGCATATCACTACGTTTGCTCGACTATTTTTGCATGTTTGAGCCTTATTAGATTACTAATTCTATGAAAGGTGTTAAATTCTGTTCCCTCGACTTCAGTTTTCACGGCAGTACGCCTATATTTTTGTTAACTCAAGCACGATAGCATACATCATAGAATGTTTTCCAATTTTAAAGCTTCAGGAAAAAGTATTTAAACCGGATTCTAATAAAACATAATTCTATTTTATGAAAATTCTGTTTAGCTAAACTTCAAAAGCTATTTGAACACCATAGTGCACTTAGATTTTTTGTTCACTCTAAACATGCGTTCTGTTAAACCAGTGGTTCTCAACTGGTAGTCCACGAATCACTGGTGGTTCACAAACAAGTTCTAAGTGGTCCGCAATGCGAGTGAGTGTTTAAAAAATAATTGTGTTTTCACAATTTCGTGAATTGAAGAAGCAAATAGCGTTATTGTTTACCATCTTTTTTAGAAAATTAAAAAAAAAATTCAATAACTCTTGCAAAATAGGGAAAATACAGGCAGGCACAATATTAAGTGCAATTCGATAAAATATTGTAGCATCTCAGCCAAGCTTTTGTCTTCGGCTACTGCAAGTATTCGTAAACAAGGTTGAATAACTATTATTATCATCATTGAATGAGTGCATATAACATTTTCTGCGCTTTTTAAAATTTTCCTAATCATTTAAATTACATTTTGTGCAAAAAAATTTTTTTAAGATTTTTGTCCCCCCCCCCTTTCCGTAAAAAATTCTTTTAAGTGGTCCGTGGGTAAATTGGAAGTGGAAAGGTGGGCCGCACGTTAAGTTGAATTGGGAACCACTATTTAAACACTTTCGAACAGAATTAAAAATTCGTATTATGATTTTTCTTTGTTTGTCAGTCTGTCCGCCCATGCCTTATCGCTGTAAATATGCATCGATTACTACACAATTTATTAATGTACCCTATGTAGTGTAGCATGAACCCTATTGAAAATTATGCGTGATACATGCTTGATAATCTGATAAATATGGGATCAGACAACAGCTGGATTATCGAAAAATTCTAGAGAAGTTTATGATGAAAGAGTGAAGGAAGCTGAAGAGCGGCCATGCTTGTTTACATCCATTCGACATCACAGTAGTCGACTGATCGGTAACTATATAACATGTTTCCCCAGAGCTGTATTATTGAAGGTTCCGGACTAATTAGCCGCCGGATTATCAAAAGTGTACTGCTGATAGTATTTATAGCTCTTTTACAGGAGCACACATACACACACAAAAAAATCCGTTAAAGTTTGCCTCATTCATCATGGGACACCCTGTATATATAGATGTCGTAATATTGATAATTTTTTCTCTCTTTTCAGGAGTGATTTTGACTTGTCATCAGTAATATATGTGGATATTTTAAGTTAGTAAGTTTTAATCTCATTATTTTTTAATTACTCATTTATTTGTGCGTTGATGCATATGCATTAGCAGATTAATTCATCTTAGATGATATTTATTCATCGATGGTTGTTACAAATACGGATATAATCGAAGGAATTTATAGAGTTGCGTAAAAAATAAATATCATGTTATACATAGAGAGTGTAGTTATTATTAAAAAGGTTTTGGTAACTCCATTAAGAAACTTTTTTTATATTTTAAGAAAACAAAACTTCTATCATTGACAATTGATTAAATATATAATTATTTTTCAAAGTTTTTCTGAAAAAAAATATTGCTCCCAAAATGTTTTATTGCTGAAATCCGATGATAGCGCACTGCTATCTGAACATAACTGCTTATTTAATTTGATGTGTTTAGCTTTTATTAGATTAGATGAAATATCTATTTGATTTCAACGTGTACTTCTACCTTCTGCTACTGGAGTGACAGGACTGTACCCAGAAAAGATATTCCAAGGGGGTCCAAACGGTGGAAAAGGCAGAATTTTTCGCAAAAAGGACTTCATCAGTATCATTTTGTTAACAAAAATCAAAATTTTGAGAAGTTTCCGAACACCCTGGACGGCCCTCGGTACGGCCTTGTAGAGTTCACATTCTTATACTTATTAAGTATAAATAAATACAGCTAAACAAAACATACATCATTTTGCAATACTCGGAACTTTTACACATTCGACTGTATATCCTTTGCAAAATAATGAACTATTCCTGATGGGTCCTTGAATGAAGAATCCAATTTTCAATCATAAAAAACACTCCTGGGCATTAAATTGCCAAGAATGATACCAAGTGCGGTGTTATACTATGTGAATTCATGCTTTAAATCTGTTCCTTTAGACGTTTTTACTACCTGCAAATTTATTCGAAAGATGAATTTTTTATGTAAATACCAATCTGAAATATTAATATTTTCCTAAGTGTATCGTTTCAGACATTTAACCCCATCTACCAGGGAATTCTCCTGTTCCCTCTGAAAATGATCTTGCTATTTTTCTCTCACCTAAATAACATCCACTAGATTGGTGGCTTTTCCTGAATGATTTATAGTTCATCTTCCGGACGAAGGCAAATGCTGCATCGGAAAGCCACCTCAATGTCTTTGTCGCTGGGTTTCTCAAACTGTGCTCCTAGCGAAGGTACCAAATATCATGCTGCTTTAGCCTTCATTTGACTAGTAAAATTGACACAATGGAGCTCTATTCTGCCACGTTCGTTTAAGCGAATCTTTGTGACATCAAATTGGCATCATTAGCAACCTGCTAACGTTACCTACGTGCAAGGTACGGTGGACCTTTAGGTGCAAATTCTCCCTCCCGAATGTTTATATTCTAGAATACGTTTCGAATTACGTCACAAACTGAATGTTCGCTTAAACGAACGTGACAGATTAGAACCCAAAATGCCCTTCCAAATATCAGATTCTCTGTTCCACCAGAGTAAAAGTTTGAGAAATTGAGTTAGGCATTGCTTTATCGGATAACTGGCCTGTAGTCAGGCAGTTTGACTAGTGGGGGGGAGGCAATGCCCCCCAGGACGAGTATGCATTTTAAATTGTTTTCTCCTCTTCTTCCCTTACTACCCCAAGAAAAAGGTCCTTTAAGTATTATTACAATATTTATGGCCATTTCATCTGCTTAATTGTTCTTATTAATTTAATTGTTTGTTTTAATTTAATTATATTTATGTTTTAATTAATAAAGAGAGAGAGAGAGATTTAATTTTATAAGCCATTTAATTTTGTTAACACAATATCGCTGCGGAAAAAAATAATGTGGGATAATGCTGAAAATTATTTTTCTCATTTTTATTTCTTTATGCATAATGTTATTTAAAAAAAAATCCTGGAAATACTCTCACTGTTCTAAACCTAAGTTTGATGAATCACGAATGAAAATGCATTGAACACGAATACTTAATTTATATCAATTCTATATTTTTTAACAGTAGGAATAATACAAATAACATGTACAACACAAACAATGCAGAGCTTTATGAAATGCCACGGTGTACTCTTTTCGGAGTGAATACTTACATAAAATGCTGATATGTACTTTAGAAGTGGTAATGCAGGATTTGAAAACTTAAAAGTGTCTAAATTTTTTAACGATTTTTTAATTCAACTTTTCCACTTCACTATGCTATCTATTCTAAAAATTTGGAGTAGGGGAAAATTTTCTATGGGGGGGGGAGCACTGCTTCCTAATGCAACCACCTGGCTATAGGCCTGTCGGGTATGGAAATTTTGGTTTGATTATTAAAAAAGTGAGCTTTAAAACTATCATGTATGTTATTATTTAGGAAGGGAATAACATGACGAGGCATTGTAAAAGTATGACAACATTTAATCAGACATAACTACACACTACGAAAACACACTTACAACTGCGTAGAACATATTCTTTTAACTGTAAAAGTGGTAACAACAAGTACGTCATTATACAATTTTTATGCACGGTAAGTGGTTAAGAGTTGCTACCTAGTAAGGAACAATTAAATGATAATATACCACAGAAACAAACTGTTAAATAGGTGCAAAGGATACAGTCCGCTGTGTGGTAATTCAAAATGCATTAAAACAGATTTGATATGAGCTGTTGAAAGCTGGAATTACTCATTTAAAAAGTACTGCATCAGGCAAAAATAAGTTCTTGATTAGATTTCATGTACATTTTTCTTTACAAAACTAATCCCTGAAATACAAATAATAAAAAAAAGAAAAGAAAAGAAACTTCTTTATTGTGGCAAGAAAGATAAATCATCTCAGATAGATTGATTTATAAAACGCTTACGAGCACAATTTTATTGGTTTTTAACAAGCACCTATATAATCAATATTTAATAGAAGCAAAATAAAATCACTGAAATATCTTAATGAATAATTCCAGCTATTAACAGCATAAATCAAAAACCTCTTAATGCCATCCCGAATTCCTGCATACTGGACTGCATTATTTAACAAGCTGCTTCAAAGGTCACCTTTTCATATCCCATCCAACATTTCCTCCCGATAAACTGTCCCTGGATAATAAATATAACTATAGCTGGACAACCAGGCTGTTAAATTCTGGGCATTAAACTTCCGAGAATTATACTGGTCGCACAGTGTACTTTATCTACATACACGCTTGAATCTTTTACAGCGGTCGTTTTTCCTTCCCGCAAAAGCCATTGCGCCGTGCGGAGGTGGTTTTACGTTAAGTACCGACCTGGAAGATTAATGTTTTGCAAAAGTTTATCGTTCCAGACATTTGCCCCCGCTGCCAGAATGTCCGGGCTCCATCCGAGTTAAATGATGCGGCACTGCTTTTATCACCTGGATCCATCCACTATTTCGGTGGCTTTCTTGCTGTGCGGATTGTTTGGAATCGGATTTTATCGCCGAATTGAGTGATCTTCTGTTCCATATCTGTCCGAACAGAGGTTGATGCTTCATCGGAAAGCCATCTCAGTTGTTTATCGGATAGGTTTAATGGGTTGTAGGACAAGATAAAAGATATCGTTGCATTAAGTTATGTCGCCCAGACTCTGCAATCGAATTTAGCTACGTCTTTGTTTTCACCAGCTCTCTACTGCTTTAATTTCTGACCCCACCAGGGATAAAAATACAAAAATGTGTATGATAATAGCAAGAAGAAAAAAGAAACCATCAGGAAGTCTCTTTTGTTCAAACTAATGTAGATGCACGATAGTACTGATAAAATAAGATTATGTATCGTTGCTTATCTCTCTATTTATTTATTTTACAACAACCTCTGCAATCTACCTCTTCAAAATCGTTAAACTTGGCAAACTAATCAGCGTTATTTGTACAATTATGAGGGAATAGGGATCAGAAGCAGTTCAGAAACTTGGAAGAAAGTGCCGATTTGGATCAGTTTGTTGGTTTTACTATCGGCAAACATTATCGCACGGATCAGATCTGCGCTTAAAGATTCGATGATCGGGAGACGATGAACATGCGAAAGTTTAAGGATGATCAGTAATGATGTGACAATGACTATCCGAGGCACCGATGATAGGCCGGGTAAAGCCCGATTAATGATTGCTACTAGGATTTTCTTTCGCAAAACTTTATATTAAATATATTTTGTGGTAAAAAATTCTTATTCTCTTACCTAAAACAATTACTTCCCGTTCTGTTTTCGCATGGAGACAATATTTTTATTAAAAATAATGGTTCAAGATTTTTCAATTATTATAATGAATAGCATTTTCGTCCAGTGCTTAGATCCAAGGACATATATGTTTTATGCGACCGAAAATCACCAGTCATGGTAACCAGGATGCTTCTTTTCAGTGTCTTGTTTTTATCTTAAAAATAGTTTGAATTTCAAAATTTAAATCAGCTGTCCGACATGCCTGAATTTTTGACGTTCTTTTTAATACATATCATGTGCTTTAACGTGCCTGGTTCCTGAATAAATGCGAAAACAATGTTGCAATTTTTTTTTTCTTTGCATGGGACTGTTATGGAGGAACGTACTCCTACGCGTTTGAAGGGAAAAAAATGCCAGAAACACTTTCATAGTTTAAATACGTACTAAAGTTCTATATATTAAACGCGTATCATAATCCATGCGACTTCCCAATTTTTCTACCATATTCCATTAAGCTGTGTATCATGATTTATGAATGTGCCGTATACATGCAGCCTTCATTGTTGACGTACAAAACGCGAGTAAAACTTGCAAAACAATTAGAAGTGGTTCAGCAAAAAAAATTTATTAATTTTTTTTTTCTCTTTAAGTTTCCTTCTTCTCATTCAAAAAAATGTCTCAAGCAAACCAGTACACCTATGTATGTATAAGGGTAGTTCTTATCAGCTTTTCAACCGTAGAAATTTCAATGAAATATCTGCTTGTAATGTTCTATTGCAAACAACTTTTAAAGAAATTTTGAGATACCAAACAAGTATTGAAAAAAAGAGAATGAAATTTTTTCCATCAAAAAAGAATTTTTTTATACTTTCTGCAAATAATTTAAATGTTTCGCCATGTGTGTTTTAGATACATAAAAAAAGAGCTGGAATTGCACTCACAAAGACTCAAAAATCATAGGAGGGAAAAAAAAAGCTGTTTCTAAGTCTTGAGCATAAGATAGTGAGGATTCTCAGTGATTTTTTTTTTTTTTTTCGTTTTTAATAAAATCAATTAGGTTTTTTTGTGGACATAATTTGTGGACGATTCCGTCGTATTTTTGAATTTCTTTCTTTCTTTCTTCCTTTTTAAAAATTGAATGTGGTTACTTTTTACTAATTAATAAGGAGCCATTAATTAATTACGGGTGCGGGGAATCAAATGTGGAAGGTCGTCAAGGTTTGCAATTTTAGATGATTTATCGCCACGTTTGGCACCAAAAAAATAAAAATTCAACACGAAACTAAACTTGGCGATGTCTTCCAAATTTGTCCAGCAACTGTCAAACGCAGCAGTTTATTTCAAAGAATAAGTATAGTTAGAATATGCCTGATGAAGATTGTAAAATAGTTTTAGTAGGCGATTTTAATATAGACTTAAGTTGCAAAGAAGTGTTTTATGGAACATTGAAGGCAAATACGGTACGCTCATGGATTATGATACACTTGCCCAACAGTATTTATGAAGGTGAAGCACAGTTAGAATATGCCTGTCGAAGATTGTTAAACAGTTTCGGTAGGCAATTTTAATATGTATTTCAATTTTGAACTATTGTCTTATGGAACAAGAAAGACAAACACGACACACTCATGGATTATGATGCATATCCCAAACAGTATTTATAATTGTTAAATATAGTTAAAATATTCTTGGCGAAGATTGTAAAACAGTTTTAGTGGGTGATTTTATATTAAAATCACATCACCTACTAAAGATTTCGATACCAAAAAAGTGTTTTATGGAACAAGGAAGAAAAGTACGGCACACATTAATAATCATACACTTTCCAACTTAATGGTATAAGAAAGAAAAATAGAGACGACGCATGGGTTATAATACACTTTTAATATATAGCACTTTAGTGCGTGTTTAAAATATGAAAGTATTTCAGATTTTCTTTCTTTTTCTTTTTAATTGTTATTCCAGTTCCCAACAGCAGGAGAAAGTGAAAAAAAATTTTTAAAGCTTGATGCTTCAGAATTAAATCTTCATGTTTAAAAATGATTTTTTAAAAACGAATAAAGACCTTTTCAAGACAATTCAGTTTGAGTGGATAATTTGGGTTTATAATTTGTAATTGATAATAAAAAATAAGTATGAGGTATAAATACTCTTATTTAGATTTACTTACATTTTGAATTTGAAATATTAAGTGACGGAAAAAAAAAGTAAAAAGGAAATTCATACGTAAAAAAAAAGAGGATTTTTAGTTTTTCATTTACCCACAAATGAAAAATACAAATTTATCTAAAGTATTTATTTATCACATTGGTTGCTTACAATTATTTGGGTTGAAATCCTATGCATGTCATTCTCTCTGCACTGGTTCCTTCTACACTCTTTATAATTGTTTTCATGCTCATTGTACGGAAATAATAAATTATTTGTTCCTGACTTATTTTTTATTAATCACACCGAAATTTCACAAACAACTGTTTTTGAAAGCTTCTCTTTCACGGTAAACACAGGAAAATCGCTAGTTACTCTCCTTGCTGAATCCACGAATGCATACACTCGAAATAACTCATATTGGACGATAAGTGGATTCATGTCGGACAAGGCTTTCCCAAGAGATGGACAATTGATCGGTCACCGAACTCGCTGTCCAGAGCACTTCCCCCCTTGTCAGCTTGAAAGCTAGAAAAGCAGATGCGGTGCAATTTCCGACAAGAAGATGGTGTTGCAGCATGTTGCTGGACAAGATGAGATTAAGTGGCGGAGTGTATGAAAGAGCTTCATTCTGACGCCGACATTTTGTACAAATGTACTGAAAGGAGTCGGTATTTATTTATTTTTTTGCTGTTTTAAGGGGACTGCATGTACTTATCGTCAAGAGTGGTTAGCAATTGAGAAAGAACATAAATTATTTCGGTGCTTATGTTTTTGTGTTTTCATAGTGCATTGTGTTTTCATAGAGACATTAGTTTTAACCCTTTAACTCTCGATGTTTGTGAGGTGAAACCATCTTATTTCAGCGCTTTCACAGCTAGTCGCAAAAAATGGCTAAATGGTCCCAACGGTGAAAAAGCGCAGCCGTTGCCATCGATCCGCTTAACTACCAACAAAATGGCAGTTGATAGAATCGTCCATCTTGCGACATAAGAATTTTTCTGACCACAGGATCTACATGGCTCATACGCTCCTTAAAAACTCCTTAAAATTCATTTTACAAAATTTAGGGACCAAACCCCCCCCCTTCCGAGAAAAAAGAAATTAATGTAAAAGATCCTATTTTACTTCCATAAAATGGATGCATATGTCAATCTTCTAACTAACCACCCTCACCGAAAAACTTGCAATAATCCGCCACTGGCCGTACCTTTTCCCAAGAGGTGGACAGTTGCGCCGCCGGTCACCGAACTTTCACGGCTTAGTGTTTGCTCACGTGTCAGCCTGAAAGCTGGAAAATCAGATGCGGCGCCATTTCCGACAAGAAAATTGTGTTCACAGCACGTGTTTTTTGGACAAAATAAGCTGGTGTGGAGGAAGGTGGTGAAATATTTTTATTCTGACAGCTGACATTTTGTCGTGATGTAAATGGAATAGCCGGTAGTTATTTTCACTACTGCGAAAAGTCTGAAAGTCTCTACGTACTTATGTGCTTAATTTGATTGCTTGGAATGGGATTTTTTTGTGCGGTAGAACTATGCAAATAAAAACCGAGAGAACTTTCATAGCATACTTTAATTATCGTAGTGCATTTAAATTTATCTATTTCATGAACAATACTCACTATTAATTGTAAGCAGTACAAAATTCTTCAAATGGGAATAAACTGGTGGTATGTGCATAGAGTTTTAAACTGATTTGAATTATAAATTTTCAAAAAGCATACATTACAACTTTGAGACTAAATCTTGGTTAATTTATCAATATCCTAATGTAGAGAACTATGTCAGGTACTTTTTTGTAAAGAATGTACGTAGCGTGATTTCTTTTTTTTCTACAGGGGCACTCACAAAATTTCAATATAAGGCGCTTTACAGGCAGTCACCATTTAAAATGTAATATAAGGATGTTCATCGATTCCAGTTAAAAAAAAAAAAAAAAGAAATATGCTAAAGATATTTCTGAAGTTAGCTAACGAACCATTCTATCTCACCTGGGGTCCAGGTTCAAATCCCGGGATAGGTTTGGGTGTTAGCTTGTCTGCCTCTTTATAGGGGTAACGTTAACCGCCTACTAGATGTATCGATAGTAAAATGGTTAATACTTCGGTCGTTGCAGTGGCAAATGCTTGATAGACATGTGCCTTTAGAAAAAAAATGAATTTAAAAATAATGCTTTCCATTCAAAATAAAATATTTTTCAGTGCTAAAATTTTAATTCAAAAGTTTAATTTAGAAATATTTTTGTGACTTATTTTCTTTATTTTATTCGCTTCCAGCGTTCAGTGCCTGGCAGGGCAAACGGGGCAACTTCCCAGTGCCCACAGATTTTAGGGACCAAAAATCTTATGTTTTACAATTTTATAATTTCACAATAAGATAACAAAAGAAAAAAGCGTCAAAAGTTCTATTGATTTTCAATTATAAAATATGAACAATGAAAATTCAAACTTGCATCTGAATCAGTTAATTTAAATTTCTTTTCAATTCGTCAAAAGGCCCTACAGTCGATATAGCATAACTGCCAACATTTGTGGAATCTGATTAACTACCTTTTTATAAACAGTATTTTTGAAGTTTGAAAGTAGCAAAATTTTTGTAATTAAATATGTTGGTTAGCTGTTATTTTTTTAAAATATTTTTTTTAATGTGGTTTATTATATCCCGTACATTTTGGCTACTATGATACAGCAGTTATCTGTTATATCATGTTATCTGTTTGATTGATATATATATTCGTTTATTTCAGTTTATTTAAAATAAAATTTCGTGTTTGGAGGGAGGGGAAAGATATTTAAAACTTTTAAGAATAAACCAATCGTAATTGGTTTTTTAGAAGGGGAAAAGTTATCGCGTGAGGCCCAATATTTTTCTTTTGCCCAGGGCCCACAGTTGCCTTGATCGGACTCTGCCAGCGTTGCAAAAGACGCTACTGTCAGATTTGCCAGCTGTTCGGATTGCGATGATATTGGCCCGTGTCCCGACGCCCTATCTAGTTTGTCTCGATTTTCCATAATGTTAACCAATAACCGCACAATTCACTCAGACTTAAACCATTGAATCAACAACCCCTCAGACAACTCTTTCACAATGCCGAAAAAAGGGCAGTCGTTGCCATCGCTCGACTTAACTACCAGCAAGATGGCGGACGATCGAAACGTTCATCGCGTGCCACAGATTTCTAGAGACAGCTTTTTGACGCAGCTGGCTGTGCTGCGTCAAAAAGGGTCTCTAGGTCTGTGGCATGCGATGAATGTTTCGATCGTCCGCCATCTTGCTGGTAATTAAGTCGAGCGATGGCAACGGCTGCCCTTTTTCAGCATTGGGCAATCTATCCAGCTGTTCTCGTATTCTTCCATTTTCCAGCAGATGTCAGTGCTGTTAAAAATAATCGTGAAAATTTTTTACGGGAAATGAAGTGCTAAGAAGTAAAGGATTCTCGTGGAGTTATGTCACCCGCAACTATTTTTATAGAAATCCAATCTATTCTTCGTGAATGGCAACAGTCAAAAAGTCAGAGTTTGGTGTTCCCCGAGCGGGAACACTGCGCGTTAAAGCTCACAACCCAACATAATGGTCGTACACACCACACATACGGCTCTGGCAACCCGATGCACACTCAGCGCATGACTTGTTCAGAGTTTATAAAATAAATATAAAAATGATGCAGAAATAATGAAAGCAGCTCGTAGTAATAAAAAAAATATTCAGGGGAAGATAAATAAAATTAAATACAAATAAAACTTAATTTATTTTTAAATTTTTGCCAATCAGATTTTCCTTCAATACCGACCATCCTGATTCTTTCCGCAAAACGTGGCAACCCTGGCTACGGTAGAAGTGAGGCTAAAATCTCTGGGATTAGAATTCTACTAAGCGCAATCATTGTTTTCATTTCTAAATCCTGCATCAATTCCATCCCGTTTCATTGTCGTGATTTGTGATGAATGCGTGCCCACAAATATCGTTCGGTTTCAGAATAAATTAGATTCTGGACGGGCTGCTATCAAACTAGACATCTCCGACGGTAATTAAACATGGCTGCTAATATTCAGCCACCAGGAAGCTAGTCGCCGTTACGTCAACACACTGCATTCGATAAATTTGTATTTATTTCGCATATAGATAAAGCAGTTACAAATCCAGCTAGCTTAGGTATGCAATTACAGCAGGCAACTATTTGTGTCATTCATATTTGTGGCAGATATTATACACATTTTGGAATTACGTATCGTGGTCTCTTTGAAGGAAAATTCGATATGAGAGATCAAAGAAAATTCAAAATGAATTCTGCTCGTTTGTGTTCTATTTCACAGAACAACCATCGGTTTTTCTTTTACCCTTGAAAATGTTTAAGTGAAATGGTAAAATTTCCCTTTAAGAAATGTTTTAGATTTCAACTAATACGTTAATGATTTTCATACATTAATTTTTGTAAATTAATGAATGTAAGAGCTGCAGTATTTTAATGTGCCGTTTTCATGACAAACTGATTTCAAGACAAACTGATTTTTCAAGAAAAAGCGTATATAGTGTTTGTTATATATGCATGCAGTTAAAAACTGATGTGATTTTATCGGCAATTCCATTCGTAAAACTGAAAATTTGATTAAATCAATTCATTTTTTTAGTAAAATATATTTTCTTACCTTTTCAGCAATATTTGATGTTTATTGTTGATGTTCAACCAATTTATTCACTCGATACTGATTTTCTGAATTATGTCCTTCAGTACCTCTGGAAATGGTACTAGTTCAGTTCAATAAATCGTGGTAATAGTTTCAGCGTTTCTACCGAGTGCAATCATTGAATTCATTTTGAGAATTCCTGATTCACCTCCATCGCATTTCAATGTCGCGAATTCTGACAAATTTCTAACATATACCTTTCGGTTGGAGAATAAATCAGATTCTCAGAGGACAGCTATCGAACCAGACATCTCTGATGATAATTAAACTCGCTGCTAAGATTCCGCTGAGAGGAATCCCGTCATTTTGCCTGAATTTAACTGTCGGACTGCACTTGAATTAAAGCTTTTAAGTAGTATTCGTTTTACATTCAGGTAACGGCCGCACAGGTGGTGCTGTGGCTAACGATCCATTCTATGATACCTTGGGTTCGCGTTTGATTTCGAGCCCCACCAGTGGCTGAGAGCTTCTGCTCTCGAAGCTGGAAGGCAGAAGGTGCCAGGTTCAAACCCTAGTCGTGCCTGTCGACCTAGCCGTTCTCAGTTGTCCGTGGTTTTCTCGGAAACCTTGTGTGAATACGGGCTAGGATTCCTTAGGAAGTCCTTCACGGAGAGCATTCCCCCTATAGATGTAGGACCCTAGTGCAGTCAATCGGCTTTAATCCACAAACACAAACACAATGCGTTTGATTTCAGATTTAGTCTTGGGTGTTAACTAGACCGTCTCTCAATAGTAAGTTTAGCTCCTACTGGTACCGCCCCCCCCCCCACAAAAAAAAGGGGCAAAGTAACAACAGTTTTGTATTTGGAAATCCTTTTAGTCCAATTTTCTTAGATATATGTACTAGGCAAAACATAGTATCCGGAACTAAGCTATATTCTGAGTTCTAATTAGCACACACACACACACACAAAAAATGTTTAAACCTGAGTTTATGGTTTAATGTTTCTAACTTTCTACTTGTGTTGGGGCCCATCTGTATTCCTATTTTCATCTTAACTTTAAAATTTCTGGTACGAACCATTATTATTTTCTTGGCTGAATCCATTGTTTGAGACTTTACACAAAATATGAAATTTAATTGAGCTACGGTGAAAAAAGAGCAGGTTTTCAAATGAGAACTGAATAAATATTTCGCTCCGCTATTAAGAAAGGGTATTTCAGAATGCACAAAATAGTTGAACTCATCATACAGTTCCTTAAGGGTTGTTTGCAACTACAGTCAAGCCCGATTATTGGAACAGCCAGTTTGCCATGAAAAACTATTCTAATAAGCGGGATATTCGTGACCACATTGGCAAATTGCTACTACTTGGTACATTGAAAATTTATTACATTAAGCGGGATATTTATCCGATATCCCATTAATCCGAATCGACTGTCTATTAGCTGATATTTTAAAAATTATTAAACTCCTCATGACTATTTACGTGTTGCGTTGAATTCTTAAAGATGTCTTCTCTAGTGCAATAGTAGTAAAGAGCTTTACCGCTACCTTCAAAATTTATATCAATCTTCATGTGCTGTAGATACTAACTATTACATCCAATCTCACTGCCAATATTCTCCACAGCAGTGGAGTAGCTACGTTGGGGTTCAGGGGGGTTATAACTCCCCCCGCATGAGGAATTTTTTTGTCACACAAAATGTATTTTCTTCGCACACACACAACATATACATGCATGTATAAGAGTTGCAGTAGTAACCCCCCCCCATGAAAAATTTCTCGCACCGCCACTGCTTCACAGTATAATTATTGTTCCAAATAAAACGAAAATCTGTTTTCGGGGATCTTAAAGTATACTTATTCTGATGGAAATTTAAATATATTAGTTCGAAGTAATGATTTTTGTGTAAATACGATTTGATAATTTATAGCTAATATAAAAAATATCTATAAATCTAAACAAGGTCTTTAGGCTTTTTCAAAAAAAGTTTTGACATACAGAATGTTATGAAATGCATTCAATATTTGAATAATTATGGCTTCAGTTTTAAAATTTCCTTATAGTGTCAAAAATGCGCTTTCTCAGTGCTTTGTAACTCATACAGTATTCCTTCAAAATTAATGAAATTTTGGATTTTATTGACATACTGATTTCAAATATCAAGTGAAAAAGTAGGGTGCCTTTGAACTTTCTAAACTTTAGTTCCGTTTTGATATGCACCCCCCCCCCCCTCTCCAACCAATTAAAAAAAACAATATGTTCAATTGTTAATCTGCTTTGAACAGTTTTAGAAAATATCTCTAATCATAAAAATGACATAATCTAATATAATCTATGATATCTCTAATCATAAACATCTTTCGACGTTTTATTGTTCCCCATATCATGTTTTTCTTTTCTAAACGCAATCAGTTTGAATTTCTAAACTATCTTGTTTATGAGCACAAAAAATATAGTTAATGCCTCGAAGTCAATATAATTGTCTTAACCCTTTGAAGCGCAACCACCGGAACATTTTTTGACACAGCTAGCTGTGAGCGCGCACAGCCAACTGTGCCAAAAAATGGCCTCTAGATCTGTGCCACGAGATAAACGATTAGATAGACTGCCATCTTGATGGTAGTTAAATCGAGCGTCGGCAATGGCTGCCCTTTTTTTAGCTTTGAACAGTCTATCTAGTTGTTCTTCTTGTATCAATGTATTTACATCGTATTCTTCCAGTTTTCAGCAGATGTCGCTGCTGTTAAAAATAATCCTGACTATTTTACTAACAATCGGCAATTTTTACGAGAAATGATGTGCCAAAAGGTAAAGGAAAATCAAATTTATTCTCCGTGACTGCGACAGCAGTCAAAAGTCAGAGTTTTGTGTACTCACGACGAGGACACCGAGCGTTAGAGGGTTAACATTTCTAATAGTAGCCATTTTAAAGTTTAGGATCGATTCCCTCAAACTTCAGTGTCGAGATTTGTGATGGATATCCCACCAAATAGAGCACGGTTTGAGAATACGTTAGATTGCCCTCAGGCAGCTATCAAACTACTCATCTCTGGTGATAATTAAAACTTGCTGCCAATATTCAGCAACGGGATAATCGTCCTTGTGGCGTCTCTGCATTCTCCGGTTGAATTTCGATACAAGTTTGTCAATTCTTGTGCAACGTCTCCACATATAATATCTATTTTATATAGAAACAAAGTTGTCACCTATGCGGTTGGCAATTGTTGCAATTACATTGGTGTCCAAAGTTAACGTCACAAACATAAAATATCTGGAGTGATTCCACTCGGCTTTCCGAACACTTGGCCTACGAAGAGTTTAAATAAATTAGATTCAATTCAATCGTATGTAGTGGTCAGACGCTAGTGCACTTCAAATAATTTGAGTGTAAAGTCTGTAATGTATTAGAATACCTTTTTGTAGCCCTGTGAAAAACTGTAAGCCCTACACGTTAATATTCTATACAGTACGTAAATTAACTGTAATATGCGTACCTAATTTCAACTTACTCGAATGCATCGCATAGACGCTAGCAAAATTTTCTAGAATTTGGGTCTACAGGCCTTTACGTATAAGATTTTTTTTTTCTTTTTTTTAGCACTGTACAGAAAATATCAGCCCTCTACACACCAAAATCTCAACAGATTGTGTGGTGTAGACGTATAATGTACTGTAAAATCATTTATTTTCGCGAGCCTATTCTTAAAATACCTTGTCTTAGCATACCCGTCTTAAATCAAGTTGTCTTAAAATACGTTATGCAAAAGGAGTTCTATATTTAGATATTTTCGGGATATTTGAATTTTCGATTCTGTTCATTATTCGCGAAATTTTCATCTGGCAAAATGATCGATATCTTCATGTTCGCGAAAATAAGTGATTTTACAGTACATACGCAACTTATTCAAATTCATCATTTAAATGTAGACATTAGCACACTTTAAATGATTTGAATCTACTAGCTATAATTATTTTTTTCATTCCTGTGAACAAACTGCGAAGAGGTGTACAGAAATTAACAAAAGAAAATAATTTTTTGCATTCTACCATAACGACTTAAACGCTTAAATTCAAATTCTTGTACAGTCCTTGACCATCTTTGATTAAAGATATCTCGGATTATGGTGAAAGGCTAAAATTTTGTACATCACTTTTTTAGTGTATGAGGCACATGTTACTAACTGAGAATTTTTTTTTTACACGGATCGTGAAAAAATTTAGAAAGTATCATTTTTTGAAAATTAACCAGAGATATTTTTTTCTGTGACGTAGTCCTTTTTCCCACCTTTTCTTTCCCCTACCTTTTTTTTTAATAGTTTTTCAATTGTCCACTTACTTATTAGATAAAGAATTAAAGCATTTTACTATCTTTTCGGGACACCCTATATATTTGAATTTGTTAGAAAAAATTTCCTACTTTAGTTTCATTTGTTCAATTTCCTTTTTGTGAGCACTGTCGTCACAGATGTTCAAATTACAGAATATACGATTCAAATTTCTGCGCTTTCAAATATGAAAAATAGAATTTTTCTTCCTTACTGGTAATTTACTTTCAGAAATTTCCTATCGCAAAAATAAAATAGTTTTCTATTTATAAAGATCCGAAAGACTACACCGGTTTTTGAATATACCTGAATAAAAAAGAACAAGTTTCATTTTGCCAATAGTGCTTGTGGTGTTGTGTTTCGTTATAAATTGTACTCATCAAGTCGTATATGAACTATAAAATGATACGACTTACCAGGCCCGGACTGGCCAGGTCGGCTGATTGGGCGTTAACGTAGGGCCCCCGACCTAAGGGGGCTACAGCGTGGCCCTAAATAATGGATATACTACTTTATAATTAGAGTATTTTGATATATATGGTTATGGTATCAAAGTAATTTGATTATTTATTTCCCAGTAATCTTACGCCTTTACTCAATGGCGTAGCAATTGACCCCATAGACCCCGCGGTTCGAGAGCATCCCGAAGATTCAGGGGCCCCAAGAGCTTTAAAATAGTTAAATTTGGTTTTTAGGCACGGAAGCCTAATTTTCAAATATTGCATATCTTAATATTCTATTCCCTCTAAATTCCTCAATAAGGGCGCCCTTTCTATCTCCAGCCAAGGACCCCCAAAAAGCCAGTCAGGGCATGCGACTTATATTAAGTGTACTAAAATGTACTAAAAGTTCAGTGTACCGTTTAGTACAATAAATGAATATTGATGTGTATTTAAGGTATTTAGGTATGTAAAAAAAAAAAAAATATATATATATATACATAGTCTGAAAGTATCTACGTGCTATCTATCCTAAATATGATTTGAAGGAAATATATTTCGTGAAATTGAATATTTCTCTGAAAACAGCAGTAAACTTATGGTCGCGGTGCGAGAAGTAAAATTTTTGAAAGTGTGAAATATGTAAAAATTTGTTGATAACTGTGGCAACTTTATGGTAGTAGAGTGTTTACCAAATACCGATCTTCGAACTAATGATAATCTACTTAAATAAATGCGTTACTTTCCCCTTTTAAGTTTATTTAAACCTCTAAAATATTTTCTACAAATATGAACTGCATCTAGGTTAAAATTAGTTAAGATTAAAATCAATTACATTGTTCACATTCTAAATCGGAGTTTTGACATTAAATATAAGATATCACCACCGGCTGAGTTCAGATTCATGACTTCAAAAATAGAAATACTGAACAATTTCCTTTTGACTGTTAAAAGTTATATACTATTTTACATTTTTAAAAATGTAGTATTTGATTAATTTTTGTTAAGATATCCTCTGCTGATCGAAGATCTAGGACGTATTTGTTGGTTGCGCACAATAAATATTTCAGCTTAAAATTTCTCTAAAAAATCATTTCATACCTTTCACTTCATCTTTAAATAATGAGCTTGATTCTCCTTAAACAAAGAGCACCCATCTACCATCCGTTTAGTTATTTTCTTGCATTTTTAAGCACAATTTTACGACATTACGGAATTGTATATATGAATATACAACATAAATTTAATTTTTTCATTGCGATTCAGTGTAAGTTTTCTATGTTGGTTGAGTGTTTGTTTAATTTCAACTTTTGTCATATACGTCTAAGACTTCAAATAAATAAATAATTTTAGAAAATTGCTTTTTAGTTTTCGATATAAGCTTCCAACTTCTTTATTCTTTTATTTAGAGTATTTTCAGTTTACATTTGTGCAGACTTTATGCAAATTACTGATTTTTTATTTAAAAAATAAAAATGTAAGATGAAAAAGTGAAAAAGCATTTTTATGATCTTGGAACGTATTAATGAATGTTTGGCATATATAAGTTGAACATTGGGTATTTTTCAAAAATAAGGCTTCCTATATTTTCTATAAGCAAAAGTTTTGACTTTCCTCATAAAAATTTAGACAGCGTTCTTTTTGAAGAAAAAATATTAATATGTAACTTTGTCTATGTACACGAGCAATATTTCTGAACAAATATTCTGAAGCTAATATAAATCACATTGCGGTAGATGAACTTAATTTGAGTAAAATGCTTACTAAATGAAAAAATCTGGAGTGACTCCACTCGACTTTCCGATCACTTGCGATTAAGATCATTACCAAGCATTTAAATAAATTTTAATCGATGAATAATTCAAGCATATATACCAAATTGAAGCTCAATCGATGCGCCGTTTAAACGCTAGCGGACTTTCAAGAATTTCTCCCCGTATACCATAATGTAAAAGAAATTTTTGTCGCAGCCCTAGTGTATAGGACGCATAGAAAAACTATGAGTCCTATACACATCAAAAACAATACCGGTATTACGATGGTGGTTTATAACATATATACCCAATTTGAACTCAATCAAATGTACCGTTTAAACGCTAGCGCACTTTCAAGAATTTCCTCCCATAGGCCATAATGCAAAAGAAATCTTTGTCGTAGCCCTGTAGAAGAACTATAAGTCCTATACACACCAAAATCAATACCGATATTGCGATGGTGGTTTATAACATATATACCCAATTTGAGCTCAATCGAGTGCCCCGTTTAGGAGCTATCGTGTTCACTCACATACACACACACGCACACACATACATACATCTCGTAAAAATTGCATAAATTAATCCAGAAGACCTCAAAACGTGTAAATACACCAAAATCTCGAAGTCGAATTTTTTCATGATTGCAATACTTTCCTTACATGGTACATGTTCGGAAAGTAAAAAGAATCTTTCTGAAGGGTTTATTATGACTTTTTCCATCAACACTTTTCACATCGGCTTTGTTTTCTTTCACAGCAATTTCTAAAAGATAAAAATAAAAAAGAAGATTAGCATAAAGTAACAAAAAAGAACTGCAACCAATAATTAGCGAGAGTAATGTTCCCTCTCCCCCTAAACGTACTGCATGAAGTAGTTCATTTGCATATTTCTTCTTATCGTGTGGTGTTAACATAACCACAACACAACGTGCCTCGAACGCTGTGCAAACATTATTCAAGTTTGAACACGTTCCACCATATCGATTCGCATATGACAGCCTCTCGCTTTTACGAAAGGAAAAAATCTACGCTAATGACTTTTTTTTTTTTTTTTTTTTAAACAATATTTCGATTTTCTGGTGTCTCTAAATGTTGTCTTATTTTTTGCAATTTCCATCTGACGCGCTTGTTGGGAAAAATAATCTAAGTTCTGTCAGTTTTGCGTACAGCCCCCGTTTGCCGAGGGCAATGTAACTTTAATCAGATAGGGGAGTGTATTTTTCGTGATTGCTGACTTTCCATGACTTCCAACGTTTGTTTGCTTTTCGCTTTTATTATACTTTCGTGTCGAGGTATCAAAATTCCGCGATGTGAATGTTTATACTTTCTGACCAAACATCGTGACTGATGAATTCTTAAGCCAGTTCTGTGCTTTATGGGATATTTGTATTGGATGAAACATATTAAACCTAAGGCACATATTATCTTGAAAACATCGCTTAATAGCTATGGCGTTATGGAAGTTTATTTTTAAAAGTATATTTGTATTAAAGTTTTCCACCAATTTAAGAAGTATATATTTTTGTTATATGTCGGTCTGTTAACATATACAGGGTACCCATTTAAATCTTGTGTTACCCCATTTATTTCAACGCGTTGAGAGCTATGGTCATAAAAGTGGGGCGCGGGGTCCAAGTATAGAAAAGCAGCTATGAGCTACAAAATGAAACCGCTTACACCGCCACCTGACGTCTGAATTCAGAGTGAACGTTCTTATCGCAAAAACAGAACAAGTTACGGAAAAATGCCAGATACAAAGCTGTTCAGCAGTATCGATTTAGTACTAAAAGGGGCACCTTCGCCACATTAATGAGCCCATTAATACGCACGATAATGCTACGAATGGAAGGTATAAAACGCACTTTTTTTATGGTCAAGTTTTCCAAAACTGCACTTACCTGACATTAAGTTCATTTATCTTTCATGCTCAAGGTGTTTTCCGAAATAAAGCAAAATACACATCTGGACTCTGGTCTGCAAGTCTTGCTGCAGACTGCACAACATGTCAAGTGACAAGCTGATACATGCATCAGTAATACGTATTTATACTTGCATTTTGAGCCCTCTACTTTACCATTAATGAACGGAAGGTGTTTTGCTAAATCGATGATGCTGAACAACTTTGTAAGTGATTTTTCACCATAACGCATAACATTTTTCAATTAAGAACGCTAACTCCGAATTTAGCTTCCAGCGAATAGGCTACTTCAGTGTGGACGATGTTGTTGTGACGTAATTTTTCGACCAACACGCATGGGCGCGGGCAGAGTATTTCCCAGGGGGGGGGGCAAAGAGTACTTTAATGTATGGTTACTATGTTGGAAAGAGCAAAAAAGCAGAGGAAAAACCTGCATACAAAAATCCAGGGGGGCATTGCCCCCCTTGCCCTATGCGGCCGCCGCCCATGCCAACACGTGACCCTCAACCAATCAATTGCAATCGAAGAATCTGTTGACACCCAGTGCTTCAATCTGATTGATTCAAATCAAATTTTCCGCCGACACTTGACTGAAATAGCCTCGTATCGATATTGTCCATACCTAGACCCGACTATTATGGTAACGACTCCAGCAGTTCTGAAACTAATGGGTGTGACAAAGGACTTTAGTGGGTGTACTTTATTTTAGGTTAGTTGAGGTATATAGACTTGCATCATTTTCAATTTCTAATTAAAGATTTTAATGTAGAAAAAAAACTAACGCATGGACTAGAATTAGTTTGAATTTTTAATCTAAACATTCAAAAGTATGAAATAGATTTATGGCCTTTTAATATTTTCAGATTTGAACAATTTTAATAGATTAATGCTTAGTAACTCGTTTCATTTTCAATTTCTAGCATAAACTATAATACCAGCGCAAAAAGGAAACAAATGTTATTGAACTATACAAACAATTATTTTAAAAACTATTAACATGTTTAAAACATGTTACCTGTCAACAATAACATTTTTCAATATTTCCAATATTCTAACAAAAAATATTTCAAAAATTTTGTCCAAGAAAATGAAAAATTACAAACCTACTGTCTTTTTTATGAAAATAAATCAATCTTTAAAATTTGAATGAGTGAAAAAAGAATGAGTAAAATTATACTAAATTTTTTCTAGGGGAGTCTTAGCTATAATTATAAAAACGGTGTATTTTTATTCTGATTTATTTAGAACTAGCTGGAACGCGTCGAATTCGACGGTCACTTTATTGACTGTAATATTCAAAAATAAATGGGAACGATCAAGAATGTCACCAAGGTCTTGAACAAAACTAACAGGAAAAATCAAAGAGCGACGCGGACGGAACATGACTTGTGACAGAAAGTAAACAAAAGGTTTCACGCCAGTTCTTAGCAACTGTACAATGACGATGAAATGATTGAAATCTTTAAAATTTGTTTTTAACTATCTTTATTAAGTAAAAAAAGAAGAGTAGATATTAAATGACGAATGAGCAAATACAGTTACAAATTCTAATTGAGCATTTCGTTGAAGACGATATTTTGGGTAAAGTCATCGACCACGAAACGTCCAGGTGAATTCTCTTAAATGATCTTGACTGCCACAGCATTCTTTGATCTAACCATTGAAAGAGTGACATACAACATTCCATGAGAAAATACGGGCGCAGAAAGGTAAACGCCAAAAGTATGAAGCGAAAATAGTGAAAAATTTCGGAATTCTGCAAGAGACAAAAAAATCTAATCCGCCAAATGGCGATCGCGCGCTCCCTGCTTTATTTGCCTTTTCTCAAGCTACCCTCGATGGTAAAGATCCAGTATCAGACAGAAAACTGAAAAATTAAAGAAATAAAAGATAAATCGCTAACTAAAGAAGGAGTTTATAACTGCCGTCAATGTCGTTAACAAACCACAATGTATTTGTATGGAGAAAAGTTTGAAAAAAATCTGAAACACTTTCATATTTTAAATACTCACTAAAGTGCTGTATATTAAAAGCGTATCATAATCCATGCGCCGTCCCTATTTTTCTTCCTTGTTTCATTAAATTGAAAAGTGTATCATTATTCATGGCCGTGCCGTATTTTTCTTCCTTGTTCCACAAAACACTTCTTTGGAATCGAAATCTATAGCTGCTAAAACTGTTTTACAATCTTCGCCAAGCATATTCCAACTATACTTCACCATTTTAAATACTGTTCGGAATGAGCATCATAATCCATGAGTGTGCTATATTTGTCTTTCTCGTTGCATAAAACACATCTTTGGAATTAATATCTATATTAAATTTGCCTACTAAAGCTATTTTACAACCATCGCCAGGCATGGTTCGGTTTTTAAGTGTTTTTTTTTTTTTTTTTGCCGCAAACTTGGCGATCAATTATCAAAAATCGCAAACCTTGTCAGACTTATTCTCCCCCCCCCCTTCCGCGTTATGTGGCAAACACATTTAAAAAGATTTCCACCGTGACAGTTCATCTCTACAAAACCTGTCTACAAATCATATCGACAGAATCGAGTAGACAAAGTCTGGGCGTGAACGAAATAGCACCCTAGTGCTAATAAGCGATAAAGCGCTAAAATAAAGAAGGCTTTTTATGACAGCAAAATGTATTTAATAAACCACAATGTTATTTCTATGGCGAAAAATTGCACATTTGCCATTGCACCATGCTTGATCTGTTCGACTTTCTCTATTTTTCTCTTTTGATCACACATCTACAGGCTAAGGCCTTTTTTAGACACTTTAAAAATTCTCTTACACCTAGCCGTTCTCTAAATTAGTGGATACAGTAAAAACACGTTCCAGATTAACAGATAAGCGATAAAGCGTCAAAATAAAGAAGGCGTTTTTAGCTGCCAACAATGAGTTTTAATAAACCACAATGTTATTTCTATGGCGAAATATTACCAGTTTTGGCGAGTCATCGCCAACTTTGTCGTCAAAAAATAAGTCTCCAAAACTGAATTCAATTAAGCAATATCTGCTATACTTCGTGTGAATTTGGCCAAAGCCTTTTAATTTAGAATGCGATTAATTTTTCTTTATGGTGAAGTAATTCGAAGTCGGCTTTCATTTCTTTTTTTAAAATCATACTTGCTCTTATTCTAATCAGAATGCCTAATGCCTAATTTAGAACAACACATTTATTATTACTACACACTGTTGCCACATTTGCCACACAACATTTACAAACGGATGCAATTTCTAACAAATATTTTTCCAAATAAATCAAACCTTACGAGAGCTTACGCATATCAATCGTCTGACCAACAATGGGGTTAATAAACCACAATGTTATTTCTATGGCAAAAATTTGCACCTTTGCCGTTCCGCCACGCCTAAACCGTTCGACTTTTTCTGATTTTCTCTTTTGATGGCACATCTACGGGCCGGGACCTTTCTTCAGACACCTCAACCGAGTTTTTACACCCAGCCGTTCTCTCAATTCAGTTGTCGAAAGAAAAACATGTTTCAAAATAATATACAGATTAAAATCATACAAAAGTTCCTTAAGATACGTTTAATAACGTTCAACACAATTAGAAAAAGCAGACGATTTCCTTAGTTCATCATGTTTTTTTCTTGAGGTGTATGATGTGGCCCGCGAAACGCCGGCTTGTGCCTCTATTACTCTGGTAAAGGTGATGATTTCTTTTAGTGTTGCCATTCAAAAGATCTCAATTTGCACAATTTCTTTTAAAGTGTTCGAGGGAACCCGATCGCAATTTTTTCGCCGGGTTCTAGGGATCCTTGTTGTATGGACCCGTGCTATAGGTGGTCTCCTGTATACTCATTTATGTTAAACTAGCTGCGTGCCCGTTCTTCGCACGGTAGGAAACGAAAATTTTCCTTACATGTGTAATTCGAAATTATTCGTGATGTGGAATTAAAAAAAAAAGAGCAAAATTATTTGACTCTTAATGTAAAGTTTGTGTCATGAGTACTAACCTGATCATTGCAGTATAATGACTCAAAAAACTACGTCAGTGTCATTCACTATCAAAAAAAGTGGAAAGCTTAATGGTTTGCAGAGAACTCCTGGCTTTCAAAATGTCTTATTCAGGGGCGTAGCCAGAGGGGGGATATCGGGATATATCCCCCCCTGAAATTTTTGGATTAGTGATGAAATTCCGTCTATTTATGCATATAAGTTCATATACCCCTCGAAAAAATTTCCAGGCTCATATCCCCCCCCCCCCGAAAAAATTTCCTGGCTACGCACCTGGTCTTATTTCTACATCATACTGTTTTTTAGGCTCAAGTTGTAGCATTAAATACCTAAGACACTACATGAAATGGAGCACCATTTATCTCTTTCCGAACATGTACCATATAAGGAAAGTATTGTAATCGTGAAAAAATTCGACTTCGAGATTTTGGTGTATTGACAGGTTTTGAGGTCTTCTTAATTCATTTATGCTATTTTCAAGAGATGTTTTTAAAATAGCTGCGCACCCGCTCTTCATAGGGGAAGAAGGGAATATTTTACTACTAAAATCATATCTGCATGTGACAAAACAGAATTTCATTTTTAAAAAAGTTCAAGTAATCTCCTCTGTTGAAATTACTGCGGGATATATTAACCCAAATTAGAATTACTTTTCGTTTAGTTGGTTGTAAGACAACCGTTGAAACAGGACACTTTTAATTTCATGAAATATTTATTAACGTGGTACATTGCGATTTATTCATATTATCTTTAAAAATCTAATAATACTACCTATTACGTACATTAATACTATCTATATTCGCTTCTCCCTCTTCAAGGCTCCCTTTAAAGAAACAGCTTAGATTATTTGGCCTCAATGGGATCTTTTGATTCTGTGGCGATTCTTTGCAATTTACGCATTAGCATAAATAATAATCATTTCACATAATGGTTGCCATTAAGGAAACTCTCCATATATATTTAATTTATACATAGTTTTATAAGATGGGCGTATTTAGCGCCGCAAACCATTTCATCTTACTGTGGGGAGAAAATATCCAAGGGGTGCCATTTTAACTATCCATGTATCTAATATAGCGATATCTTTTATATCCTCCATAGTCCTGTCTCCTGAAAAACATCAAACTGTGTAATCTCGAGGAGCTACTTATTCCCACTTTAATTGTGACAGGGTGTTAGAGTTGCAGAGTTTACAAATTTCACGCATTTTTTTATTTATGACGTCACTGTTTGACTGCCGTAAAGGATACCCCGGTAGGTTGAGGGAGTTAATTTCGATATTTCGCATAATTGTTTTCAAACGGTATCATTAAAACTTTGCGTTATGTAACCTTTATGGAGGAACGTAATTCAACGTTAAATAAAATTATACTCGCAACCTGCATGCGTATGTTAGGCAACGCCTGCGCTAAATTAAATGCCAAAAATAAAAATAGTAAATAGAAAAAATTTAATATATCGCGCTTTGAAACGAACTTTGTAACTTTTAAAATGAACATTTTCAGCGCCGTGAAAACATTTCAATTTTTAAATAAGTACCGGATTAAAATACCACTTCTAATAATAATAATCGTGAATTTCTTAGTTTATTTCTACAGTAAATTTTAATCAAAATATCGTCTCCCTGTGTTGAAAATAGAGCTGGAATAAATGAGTTAAAATTATGGAAGAATTTTTACGTATCTTAAAGCATTTGACGTCATAGATCCTCACTTGCGAATTGAAATTCTGATATCCCATTTAAAAACTCGATTGGTTGAAAAAATCCTTTTTTCTAATCCTTTCTGTGGCAACAACCGAACATAAATTCTCGTGCCGTGATCGCAATGTAATGAATGGCGTAAGTTCGCGTTGATGCTATTAAATTCTAAACATTAGGCTGCATTAAAATTCGTAAAAAATCATCTAATTTACATAATTTTTTCGTTTTTATTTTAAAAGAGGGAGAAAAGAATGTTTCACGATTTGTCAAAATATCTAAAAGTTATGACGGATAGAATTCAAGATGCGACAGTTTTAAAATTATTTTACGAAAAACAATCGCGAAGCAGATGCTTAGTAAAAAAATTCCTAAAAATCGGTAAATCATGTTACGTATTCAGAACAAACTGTTTTTAAAAGAAAATTTCCTCCTCTATCCGATGATATAAATGCCGTTTTGCTGCGAGCGTAATTTCCGCCGTTATTACGAATTAGGTGAGAAAAAATGCCAAAAATCGCATAAAACATAAAATAAAAAAAATTCTAGGTCGAGTTTTGAAAAAATCGCTTCGAGGTGCACAACTACATATTTATATCTTCCCGAATACCAAATTTGGTGTTTCTAGGTATAGCCGTTTGTCCGTAACGCTGCCGACAGGCACACACACACACAGACACACAGACACCTTCTTTTATAATAAGTAGAGATAATAACCTAGTTAATAAGGATTTTCTCCTTGTAAACTGTGAAATGCGAAGAACAGCTCAAAATATTATCGTCATTTTTCATGAAACTTTGATACTTTTGCAAATAAACATAATTTATTTTATCTTTTAAGTGAAGAAAGGAATTTCATACATTGTATAATTTTCCCTCTATGAGTTTTTGTGAAAAAATTTTGAATATTTAATATCTTATAATTCTTCAGACAGCTGAAAATTCGAAAAACAACACAAACCTTAATTTAATGGAACCTCTCAACCGTTTTCCCATAACATAACCAGAGAGTATCTTTATGTTCATAAAATATTATAATTTTTTCTTTAATTTTAAAAACGTAAGAAATTAAAGAAACAATTTCCCGCATTCAACACTTTATTGTTCACGCTTATTTGATTTAATTAGAATTTTCTTTCAAAAGTAATAAAATCGAAAATAGCACTTAAAATCCATTGTATAGAGAACTTTAATGCGCTACGGCACCTTTTCGAAGCATTTTAATGCATTTTAATTTCGGAAAATTATTAAATTTTCTCCCATCTTTGAAATAAATTGCACCTGGCAGAAAATAACATGTTCGTAATTATTATCATTTCCAGAGGGTGCTTAAGAAAATTGCTTTCTTTCGGGAGAGAGTTGACCTACTTCCAAAATGAACTTGAGTTTGACAAAGATCGTGTACACTTGTGAGAAGGAAAAATAATTATAAAATTGCACGTTTAAAAAAATTAATAATTTCATCAAAATGCAGGAGAGAAAATCTAAGCGTTTAAAGGAATTATTCCTTTAGTTTTTGAAAGAAGTCTTTAAGTATTTAAAGTGTCTTGACAGGTTTTTCCGCAATAATTTTCATATTCGCCTAGTAATTATTCTTTAATTACTAGAAAGAATTTAATGAATTACCTTTTTTTTACTGTGCTTTCACAGGAATAATTAAAATTAACCTCCGGACCCGTTTTGGGAGGGGGGGGGAAGAATAGGATTGAAAAGTTGTCTACATTGTGCAATAAACTCACCCAATTTTAGTTACGTGAATGATAATTTTGGAGAGGGAAACCGATAGCTAGAAAACAGGCTCTAAATACTGATGATGGGGAGTTGCAGTGATAACATGCTTAGAGGGATAAAATGCTATAACAACAGTACAGTTTAATGACCAATATGGAGTTATTTTGAAGTAATAATTTAAATTTGCCGTAAGGTCTAATTAAATAGTATTGAAAAACGCTTAAATTAATTATTATTACTATTGTTTTCTTTGAGTCTTTTCGACCAATGCGAGAGATTTTAAACAATATTCTCTTTAATAACATTAAATCTGACATTACAGTTTCAGATAACAATGTCAATTCTGTATTGTACCTTCAACGATCATCCAGAAAGTAACTACCTTTTGGGTAGTAAAAAAATTTCCGTGAGTTTTTATTTGTATTACATTATAGAAAAATATACGTATCTTAAACTCATTTCGGCAAATTCACCAAGTACCAGGCTTTAGTTCCGACATACCCGCTTCCTAGAATTCGGCCGCCTTCAACCAGTTTTACACGTTCAGATTGTTCTGATCATCGTTTGTAAACTGCTGGCCGGCAAGACATAAACATTCATTTGTTTCTTTAAATAAAGAATTTCTAACAAGGGAAAAAAGGAAATAGGTAGTGAATACAATTTTTAAAATAAATATTTCATTTACAGTTGAACACTTTCTAACATGCAGAATTACGAATTAATTCCGAATTTTGTCAGGAATAAACTATTAAGTAACAGTTCAAAAAGTAATTACTATAATAATTAAAAAATAATTACAGTGTGATTATCGTTACAGTTTATCTACAGATCTTCAAAAAAGAAGGGAAAAGTGTAAAAATTCAGCCAAACTCAATATAAAATTCAATAATTATTTGATTATTATTATTATTATTATTATATCGATTGTTATACTTATATTCGATTTCATTAATGTGTTTTAACGAACGGGTTAATTTTCGCCCACCGAGAAAGAAATGTAAACCACAATGCAGTAAAGCTTACTGATAGTATGAATGTGAGAAAATGTCGCTAAAGTTGGTAGCAAAAGTTTCAGAAAGTAAAACATCCCAAGAAAACTAACACAGAATAAGGAGATAAGGAAAATGTATTTACCTTAGAATATTAGCGAAATAACTTGGAAGATAGAAAAAATACATGACTATTTAGAGAAAGTAAATAAGGTTTTTCTTTTCTCTGCATTCTACAAATACCGTGGATTTCAGAAGCAGAGACAGGATGAGGTCTTGGTAGTGGTACGAACAAAATATTTTCAATATATTTTGTCCTCTATAATCTTAAGTCATATCCTACCTCTGTGTCAGTCGATAAAGCCTGAACTATTATATGAATGGTATGACCATTGAAATGCATGTGGTTACTTAGAAAAAAATTATATATTGCTACCATGACGTGGAATTGATGGTAGTAAAAAACTGAAATTAAATTGCAAGAGTTAGTAAAATATGTTTCTCGAATATATTTATCTTCTTTTTTCTTTTCTGTTTTATCCCCCCCCCCCTCCTTTTTTCTCGTTCTGAGAATTCTAGTAGCATTCATCAGAAAAAATATACATGCATGCATATTTCCACTATATATTGTAAAACTTAACATAAAGGTATTTATTTTTCCTTTTTTAATTTTGCCATAAATCGCATTGTGATGATAATTGAAAGTGAACGTGTTGATTCAAAGTTACATAATTGCCTAACTTCTCAAAACAAAAACATTTTCCAATGAAAAACATTTTCCTTGCATAAAAGGATTAGGCAGATTTTACAAATTTGTTTTATATTTGATATATTGTATTCACATGTAAAAGGCATGACAAAAACAATTTTTATCAATCAGTAATATAAAGCAGTAATATTACATATCACCTCTTATCTTATGCCTATTTAGTACATTGCATAGTTTAAAAAAATGATTGCCAAGTCCTTTTTTCTCAAAAGTGAGTTTTTCTCTAAAGAAACTTTTGACATATTTGAAGGTGTCTGGTAATTTGATAGCTAAGCCTTGATCGTGAACTGACCAGTATGTGTACATATTTTCACCTCAGAGTTGAAAGAGCCAAACGAAAAACAAAATATAATTAATAATTTACTGTTAAAAATTATCTATTTATTTCTTTATATAGTTGTAACTTAATTAGTTTATGATAAATTGAAAATAATTTCATGTAATTAAATAAAAGTCTGAAGGTATTTACATGCTAAACATCTATCTAAACACATAAATATTTTTTATACGTACATATATGTCTTGCATTATTTGAAAGAAAGAAAAGTAAGCTCTACCTCGTTTTGTATTTTGATATTTTTTTTTTTATCTAAAAGGAAAAAAAAAAACTAGTCTTTTGAATCTTTCAAGTCGCATATTTCTCCACTGAGAATTCTATATCTACTCTTTCATCATACTGCCTTATTTGTAATACCATGCGGGGTATTTTTTCTACGTTTTGCTGTTTGACGAAAAAAAGAAATGCATTTTCATAAAGATCAAAGAATGATTTTTTGTTAACTTTCAGAACGTAATCTCAAAACAACATTATTTTGATAAAAAGATCCTGAAACTGAGGAGAAAAAATTGTGCGATTTTTTTTAGATTATGTGAGAAAAATCCCGTGCATTGGTAAAGTTAAATAAGAAAAGTATCAAAATAAAAATATTCCCGTCTTTATTTATAATTTTGCTGTCCTTTCAAATAACTTTTAAGTGCATTTTAAATGTGATGTTTGCTAAGTAAAATTACTGTTTTTCCGTGGATTTTCTTTCTGCGTCTTTTTTAGCCCTACAAGGCACCTGATTCCATACGTGGAACAACCACTTTAATTATTCCTCTACGCCTATAAAATACTAGTATAGACATCTGTCGGTTTTTTAGAGCATTAATACATAGATAGCAACATAATTCTGCCTGTTGCGTGTAGATGTACTTACTGTTTATATTGTTGACAAAGCTGATTAAAATTTAAACAGCACTCTATCGAATGTGGTTTTGTTTATTTTAGAAAATTAACTAAAAATTGTTAGCAAAGAGTTTTGACCCGGAAAAATTGACTGTGTGTTGGATTTCGTCCTATCAAGAAATGATTTGAACACTAAAATTTATAAATAAATATAAAAAAAACGTATAGCTAAGGCCCAGTGTACCGCATACAAAACTGAAATAAAAAGTGATTTTCTAGTAAAATATTAAGTTAATATTTTTAAAAGTATTTTCCCCAAATGATAATCACTAACATTATCACATATATTTATTTCAGACACAGAAGAAAAATTGAGCCTTGCAGGATTAAGATATGCAAATGCTTAGTTTGAAAATATGAACATATTTTTTAAATTTATAATGAAGAATAACATGTCTGTAGAGTAAAATCATAAATTTTATTTTATTTATTTTTTTTTTTTGATTGGAAGTAGATTGCGAATCTTGATAGTTTAAAAAGTACCATTCTGAACAAACAGTTCGAAACACGCCATATGTATACATTACGTGGATCAAGACTTTGAAGTGTTGGGTGTACTTATTTCATCTTCACGCATGCATTTGCTATTTTCTTTTCATCTCTCCTCAATGAAATAAATAAAAATATCTCCAACCAACCCTGTCGTAGATTATTCATGGGCTGTATTTTCAGAAAAAAAAAATTATTTATTCTGCGATATGAAAGAGGGAGTTATAAAATCTTCCTCCCCTCAAAGGCTTTATTTAAGCACATTTAATCTCTTCTATAGCTTCTTTGATATTTTGTGCGAACGAAGCTGCTTTTCACTTCTTTTCTTTATCTTATTTTTTATTTATGTACTGATTCTTTAACGTTCCATTTACAAGTATTCAATGAGAGGCGGCAAAAAACGTTTTCATCAAGAAAAGAAACTATCTTTTTTTATCTTTTTCTAATGAAAGTGCTTGGGTCTTTCAAAAGGAATTAGTAAAAACTCATAAAAGGTCTGCTCTTTTTATAAGCATTTTAATAGTATATTAAAGTTTCACTTTTTACAACGTGTATTTTTACTGAGGTTTTTTTAAGTGGAGTCTTGTCTTAAAAAAACCACAGAGATTACCACAGAGACGGATTTCAAGATTCCTAGCGTAAGTGAAAATTTCACGTAAGTGAAGATTTCGCGTATGCGACTTTTCGAGGCACGTACACGACTATTTTAGATACTTATAAACACCACTCTAACTGTTTTGAACTATTCCTTAACCATATATTACCATTCCTGACGAAAATTAATGGATAAATGAATGCTGGCGCTTCTTAGTTTTGGCCAAATATCTCGGGAAAAGTTTTGAGTAATATCTATTTGCGCAAGATAGATTGCATTGTAGTTCGAGTCCACTATATTGCATTACTTTTCCCTGGAGAATACAGAATTGCACTCTTACAATAAGTGCACGTTTTAGTCTACTCAAATATTTCCTGCTGATTAGTTAATATTTATTACCTATTATTGTGAAGATAATTACTAATCAAAAATAATATCATATGCGCAAGAAATCGAACTACGTCTACTCATTTTTCCAAGTACGGTCCCTGCACGACAATGAAACTCGCACGACAATTGACTCAAACCGACGATCATCAACGGGTCTCTTTTGACCGTCTTCACCGACGGGTCTCTTTTGAAAAAAGTCGCAAATTTGTTTAGTTTGATTGTGCCAAATGAAATATGCCCGAAAGGAATTTTAAGCCAAGTTGGTTCATATTGTCTACAGTTAATCGTGTCGTAAGATTCACGGCAATATCTTTCGCTTATTCTATTCTGCAGTAACAGCGACAGTATAGACATGAGTACGAAGTTTGGATCTGCTCGCTGTCCACAAGTGTGTACCTGGAAGATCTTGACTACTTGTAAAATCTTTATTTCGTAAAGCTCTTCCAAGCTCATCTATCTCCTCTAATTGGTTATAATGTGCACGTACGTGTACTCTTTGTTGGTGCATTTGACATAGTGCAATGCAGCAAATAACGTAACACGCAACGTTAAAACACTACGAATATCAACTAACAGCTTCCTGGACTGCATCTTTTGTAACTTGAGTAATCCGTTCGATCATATTCAAAGCATGTCCTGTATGAAGCTAAAAATTGTGCTGGAATGGCAATGCAGGGATCAAACACAGAATGGACCAACATGGGAATTGCATCATACGGGTTGTTTCATGTAAAAAATTACTAGGTACTATTACAGTATTTACAAGCACTGTGCTTCATAAAATCTTTTATAAAAAAGTAAATTACTCGCACTACAAAATCACTTCAGTCTGCATATTCTATTACTAAAAGCAATCCTTTTCAGACCAGTTCTACTTCGCTTAAATTGGTTGATCACATTCGCGTGAAAAGTGTAATATAGTAGCACTCAGACAATTAGATTTGTTGATATAGATGATATAACTATAAATATACAAGTATATAAATGGTTTAAGTTAAAAGTTTGGCTATTTATCTAGCACACTGTTTATCTTCGAAACTCTCGCCTGTGGATGGTGCTGTGATCAGGTAGTTGCTCCATAAAAACATTTTTAATGAACAACTTTCCTCAAAAATCCAGCCCTGTAACCTAGATCATCGATTCCCAACCAGTGGTTCGCGAACTCTAAAGAGCCCGCGAGGTGTATAAAAATGTTCGCAATAATAATATACTAGTGCAAATTGACTGCACTAAGGATTCGCCAGTTGATTTCGGATTTTCGGATGGGTTCGCAAGGAGAAAAAGTTGGGAATCACTGATCTAGATAAATCTATGTAGATTAAAAATCGTCTCTCTTTTCATGAAATTATCAGACTAAGAGTTTAACCTACAATTTGGTCTGTTTTCTGATACTGAAATAAGCAGTTAATATTTCTAAGATATTTAGCAATTTTGCGCATCTCATTAATCTTATATTTGTTTGTTATTAACCACAAGCGCTCTTAACCCTTTTTCATATTAAGTACACTGGGCAATAGTATCCGTATCCAAATCATTTACATCTAAATGTACTTCATAATTCACTAAAAAGCAATTTTAGGAAGCTTAATACTATGCTTTAGTGACAAATTAATGAATTTCTTTATTTTCCTTAGTTATAAATTTCACGATTTAAAAGTAGAACATTAACAACTAATATGTAACAATTACAGTATTAAAACAATGTTCGTTATAAATGAAAGATTCATACAGCAACATTTTATTTGGTTAAAAATTTATTTTTATTTTCAAAAGGCTTGTAGTTTTTAAATAATTGCATATAAAAAATTTTAAAACACGAGTTCAATACAGTCTCCTTTTAAACTAGGGCCATTAGTCCGAAACCTAGCAGTTTCTAGCTCAGATTTTTAAAGTTTCAATGAGTTCTTGTTTGATTCGTAGAAAAAAAAAACCTACAGTTCCAATTACATGATTCAGGCTAGATCCTTTTTAAGCTTTACAGTACAGATCGTTTCTGACTCCACATCTTAGCTCAAAGTTCGAAACATTTTGGATGCTTCAGCTTTGGTGTTATGGAAAGAGTTCATCAACGACTCACTAATGTCCAATACTGGTTTCTCCAAGATTAATAGGTAAGTTTAGTGCAGACACTTTCCAGCTATAAGTCCGAAACATTGCAGTTTCTAACTCAATTTATAGCGTACGCGAGTTCCTGTTTCAGACAATAGTCCAAGCTAGAGAGTTGCATGACTCAGGACAGATCCTCTTGAACTTTTATAAGAGTTCGTTTCTGACTCAAACTCTTAGCTAAAAGTTCGAAACATTCTAGACACGTTCGAAACATTCAGCTATGATGTTATGAAAACAGTTCATCAAAGATTCATAATGTCCTAGATAGGTTTCTCCAAATGTTAATAGGTAAGTTCAGTACAGACACTTTTCACACACAGCTTCAAGTCCGAAACATTGCAGTTTCTAGCTCAATTTATAGTGTCCGTGAGTTCTTGTTTAAACCTATTGTCTGTCTGAGTTGCATGGTTCAGGCTACAGATTCTCTTCAAGTTTAGTTACGGAGTTTGTTAATAACTCAACATCTTGGGTAAAAATTGGAAACACTTTATAGTTCAGCTCAGGTGTTATGTAGAAGACGAATTCATTAACGACTCGAAAGAAAATGTCCCGGATGTGTTAATACAAGGCAAATAAGTTCGAAACATTTTGTTTCTACCTTTTTTGTGACTAATCGGTATTCATGTCATACATTGATTAGGGCGGTGTCATTGTGTCATCTTTGGGAACACTTTAATTAATTCCTTGTTTTTCTGGTACAACCAAAGCAGAAGAATCTACGGAAGACTTTTATGATTCTCCTATTCTTTTTTCTCTTTATTTTTCTTTCCGGGAAAAATGCATCATTATTTGCATCAGCTACCATTTCGTCATTCATTGGAGAAAATGGTTCAGAGGGCATTTCAGTTTCAGTGTCATCAGAGTTAATTTCGTCAATACTGCTTAATTCTCCACCGCAAACATATTCGATGGCCGCGGGCACAAAATAGCTGACAGAATGACGAATGGAAATCTCTTCGTGTGGCTCTTCCGTTATAGACGTTGAACATACGACACCTGGCACATCACCTACGTCAGCTTCTTCGTTTAGTTTTTCGATTTCGATAATTTGTCTTCCTTGGAAGTTCTGTAGCATATACGGAAACCCACTGCCTTCGTAGAGGTAATAAGAGTTCGGATCAATGTAAAAACAGGCTTCGGGTGCATATTCCACGTAAAAGTCTGTGCTTCTAGAGTACTCTGTAAATAGATTGAGTTTGACGAATAACTTATACACGATATACGCAGTTACGGCAGCGAAGCCCCACAACATTAAATAATCTTGCAAATCCATAAGGATTTTTCTAAGGATCTTTAGCGACCTGAAAAATGCTAATATCAGTATTTTCAAAGCATGTATTTTCTTCAAAATGCCAAATAATATAGAGCATTGTTTAAAAATAATCAGTTCAATAAGAGCAATGGAAAATCATTGTTCAACATTCTTGGCCATTGTTTAAAAATATTCACTCTAGTAAAATATGGGAAGTCATTGTTGGCCCTACAGTTATAAAAATACTGTACTAGTACTATATTTATTAAAAAATGTGCGTGCATGACTGCAAAATTATATTAATATTCTGCAAATCTCTGCTCTCCATAGATCACGAAAAAAAAAGTCTTGCTTATATATGCATGAAAAATAAGCGATAACACTTCATACGTAAATTCAGTTTGTTTTACTTAAAATAATATTCTCTTTATAAAAATCAACGAAGGATTAAAAAATTACGGTCTTGACAGATAAAAAAATAAAGAATTTGAAAGCTTTTTATATTAATTTATCATTTATTCTTCTTTTCCTTGCATTAGTTGACCATTTAGATTTTCACTTTAATTTTGTGTTAGTATCAAAAAACCAAAATGAGCAAAAACAAAGAAACTAATAAGAAATAATTAATGAAGTATATAAATTAATAGAGTTTTTGAGAACAATTCTCATAAAAACTAATAAGAATTTAATTAAATTTCTTTCAGTTAATTTCTGAGAACGTAAATTGGCTTAAAACGTAGAATTATTCAAGCATATTTTAAACAATGTATATTGATTTTTTGGTTTTAGCATCGAATTTTTCATGCACTGTAAATCATAGCTAAAGAAAGTATTAGATTTTCCCTTTTTTTAATCTTGGTGCATTCATCTTTTTTATGTGTTGCAGTGTAAAATATTTATTTTAATAAGTCATTTGTTATTCTAAAAAGTCTTTTTTGAGGTGTTCTGCGTTTGACAGATAAAATGGGATTAAGCGATTCACAATGTTTTTGAAGCGATTTCTTGGTCCGGTAAATTGAATTTTGGATTTTTTGTTCATCTGCCTTTTTCTCTCACGTTGTACTGTTTTTTATTCCTGCCAATCACATTTCACGATTCTGTGTATGCCTTTTCCTTTTCGTATATGTTATATAAATAGATTTTGAAGGCGTTTCAGGCTGAAAAAGGGAATTCTAATGGTAACACGTACAGAGATGGTGCATCAAATGAAAATGCAATACACTTTTTTATATGAAGGATGATAATCAATATATTCGTATTAAATATAATAAAAATACAACAAAAATGCATATCACAAAAATATATTAAATATCAATTCTTGTATGTATTCAAAAATGAGTACATAATGTGCTCGAAATTTGAGTACACGTACACATGTTTGAGTTCTTGCATGAACTCATAAAAATGAGTACATGAGTTTCTTAAATTTGGGAACACATTACTCGGCGCTATTATGGGATCGGAATGCTCTCAAAAATAAGTACATTCAACTTATTTTTGAGTATCTTGTTTTTACAGTGTAGCCAATTTTGATATGAAACCGCCATTTTGGAGGCATTTTCAGGGTGATAAAGGTGATGAGAAGTGGATCACGAACTTGCGAAAAATGGAAAAAAGTGTATTTCGGTAAAAAAGGGAGATGGATTGAGCCGGTTTTCGAGCTGCACGAGTCATATACTTTACCGCTATAGCTAACGCAATCAGTCCTTTCAAAAACCATGTGCAATGCTTCATCCAATCTTCTCCCCACCCTTCTTTTTTCTTCTGTGTTGCGAAATTATCCTTTGAAAACCATTTCAGTCACTATACCTACACCCGTTTAAATGACGTAGTGTAATCCAGTATAAATAACCAATAAACAACAAAGGTTATGAAAGTAGACTGATGTTGAATAGAAATACCTCTTTTGACATTAAAAATGTACATGGAAAAATTAATGACTTCGATGTTTCTTATATGATATTTAACAGACCTACTGTAAACATAGGTGTTGAATCTTGGCTATCATCTTCTAAGAGAACACTTAAAACCATCATCATATTCTTCGATAAAAAGTGTACACGGTAGAATCGAAAACGAGTTTGTCGAGAAAACATGGGTAAGAAAAATTTTTCGTGCATTTTCCCATATCTTCGAATCTATAATCTTCCATGTAATATAATGTCTAGATGTAATTTTTATAGCAGTATCTGTGAGCACTAATGGCAGATCCCAAACTGAAGATAGTCAATGACACGTCCTTTGCATCTCTTAGCAGACACAAACGCCCAATCGCTAATCAAAACTCTAACGTGTAATGTAAACAATTGCCAAGTTCGAAATATTCACATTTCTACGATGCTGTAAGCGACATTAAATCGGCTTTAAAAGTAAGCTGAAACCATCAGCAATCTGATGTCTGTACATTAACGATAATTTCAATCATCCCTGGCAGCTGCATGTCTAGCACGGTCTTGAAAGAGTATCTTAGACATACGCTATAATATTGCACGCAATTACTGTGTGATCGTGACACTTGTGGGATGAATTTGCTAATGCATCTCCACTTTATCTCGTGATACACCACTTTTCATATGACCGGCAAATTGCATCTGAAACACCTGAATTTGACTTCCCTAAAATCTGCATACAAATGTGCTCTTACAACCAGCTGCGATTGTTTGCAAATAATAACATGAGATTTTTCTGCCCCGTTTTGAATCACTTGCTTTTTTTTTTTTTTTTTTTTTTTTTTTTTGAGTAGACGACCCACAGCTTTACCTTCTACTGCAACGTTTTCGAAATCTTTAACATACTTTACGACGTTATTTAAACTCATTTTGTAACTGAAATAGTGCATTTAGATTCAAGTGAGACTAATTTCGAAGATGTGTGCATGTTTTTTCTATTAGTTAGTTACCAGCAGAAAAAAAATAATTAAAATAAAATTTTCGAAGGAATTTTTTTCGAAAACTATAGTCTGTCATGCTCTCAAGAATTTAAAAAATATTTTTAATGTTTGTTGTGAGTATAGATGATTTTCTTACTTTATGATTGTCTGTTGATGATCATCTGAGTATGTCCACCATCTAATAATTCACGATTTCTATATATCTCTTATTCTTTCAAAACCATTGGTGACCTTTAAGGCGATTTATTCTCCTTTTACATTTTGATTACATTTTTATTCTCCATTTACATTTCTCAAAAGGCCTTGATCAGATTTAGTTGCGTAGTAGGGATCGACCGATACCACATTTTCGCCGATGACCGATACCGATACTTTACCTATAAATTCATTTTCAGAAATAGCCGATACCGATACTTTTAAGTTATGGTATCGGCCGATACCGATACTTAACCGATACCGATACTTTACATAATTTAACGTCATTTAAACCTACATCTGTTTTCTGGGCAGTTTTTGTAATGCGAGTGGAGTTCTCGTTAAAATGAGTAACAGCATGATGAAATTTTATCCCAGTAGAAAGCATTAAAAAGAAAAAGTAGTAGATACATTGAAGTGTGAATTTACAGTAGTTCTAGTCCTTCTTTTCTATTCAATCATGCCGAGGAATGGCTGAATTTATAAAAGCTGAGCACTGGGAAGCGTCTTAGTGTGCAGGTTCGGAATTCTTTCTCCTCGCGTGGCTGTCGGTCTAGTTTTGGGCGATTTTCTCCAGATGTTACGTGTATATGCGTTAGACGCCCTTAAAAAGTCCTCCGCCCAAGCCCCCCTATAGGTAGATGCCCCTCATTTACGCTTGACAGAACACAAACACGGGAAAGGAGTTAAAGGGATATATTAATAAGAGAATCCATTTCTAGTGCCGACTGGTGCAAGTATTTAAATCAATTTTTCTCAACCTCTATTTTGTCACCTAATTGTTGCTATGAGCCAGATAAAACGTTTCCATATTAGACCCAAAACAGCTTCCTGCTTGCTCTTACTATATGCGCCTTTCTTTTTGGTTCATGCCTCGATTTTGTGCTTACAAAAGTAAACACGTGAAATTTATTCAACTTCAAAGCTTGGAAGTTGTATTGAAGTTTTCTTTAATTATAATCCTTTCACATATGAAAATATTTTTTAGATTACTTAAATTGCATTAAATTGTGATAATGTATAAACTGTACAGTATTATGAGAGTACATATGTGTTTAGATATTGTTCATTAAATACTTATGTAAATTCTTCCCTTAAAATACATAATAAGTTCACATTAATTAATGGTTTTATTTATCTGCTCCAATTATTTAACCACTAAGTGAATTATTAAATGTTTTAGAAAGATTTCTTTTTAATATGAACTCATATGATCATTTTTATGAAAATCCAAATATTTTGGTTCTCCGGACAGGGTTAAGTCACAATTAATCCGGATGATCCATGCATTTGAACTTTTCCGCACTAAGAACAGGTACACACCGATTATTCCTGTGTTTCCCTTATATATAAACAAAATACCATTCACAAGAAATATGTTTTTTACCCCAAAATTTGAAATAAACTAAATAATAATTGGTATTACTAATTATACTAATACAGTTTCAACTTTTTAAATTAGCAAAATAAATAATTATTAGATATTGATAATTATTACACTTCTCAAAACAGAATGGTACACAAATCCTTACGTTCTCTCATTAATCTGATAGATAATAAAATCATTAAATGTTTGATAATTCGTACTTTTGATAGTGTGTAATGTTTTAAAAATGAATCATTCAACTTCTGGACCAATATAATTAAAGTTCACGGGAGTCGCCAGTTTCCAAGTCACTGCCAAAAAGTTAACTTCTTTGCGACACGAAAAAGGAATAAATTCTTTTACATATAGGTTTCGTTTATAATTTTAGTATCATTAATTTTGTCATTGAAACAGCTACAATATGAAGAAAAATATTTTTGCTCATTTTCAAGTTACACCTTGCAGGGTCTAAATAAAAGATGCTTAAAAATGGCGAGATTAAATGAAGGTTAAAGAAAAATCCAAAAATGATAAACTAAATTTAATTTTCAAGTCTTGAAAAAAAGTTGCTACTTAAAGTATCCATATTTAATGCAATTGATCTTCAGTGTGTTAACATGTTTTCTGTGATTGATTTGAAGAAATTTTATCTGCGACTTCGCTAAGATCCTTATGTTTGGCCCACAACTTTTCAAAGGTTGCCCGTACTTGCTTTAACACTTTAAAAGTCGCCGTCCCCTGAAATATCAAACGATGTCAAGGACCGTCTCCCCCCATCAATTTTGATATCTATATCATACCCAAGCCGAATCAGATGTCCTTGCGCCAATTTTTTTAAATAAAAATTTAAAGCATGTCTCTTAAGCGGGATATCTATATCAAGAGCTAGACTTTCTCCAACGATATCAAAAGCCTATATATACAGTAGAATCTTCCTATAACGAAGTCTCCTTACAACGAATTTCTCCCTATAAGGAAATTTTTCATGGAAATGTAACTTTAAGGCTTAAATAACACTATAAACATTCTCCATATAACGAAGAGCTTATCTTCCCATAGCGAATATTTCCGATTTACATTTGATGTTTTTGTTAGTTTTGAAGAAAATTTTAATTTTTGAGCAGACCAGTTAGTGGAAGAGTAACAGATGATAAAAATGGAGGCCAGGAAAGTGAAACTAATTCGATAATGAAGACACTTCACAAGGGCCCAATTATGACCAACAGGGGCACTGGGCATTGATAGATTTGAGGGGCCCAATCTATGAAATTTGCTATATTTTTCATAAAATTTTGATATAAAAAAGATGTTTCAGAAAAAACATTTAAATTTGGGGGCCCTTTCAAGTCGGGGGATCGGAGCAAAGTCCCGATTTGCCCATATAATAATAAGGCCCAAACCACAGCAAACTTTAATACTTCAACCTTTCAAATCCATTAAAAAGAGGTTTCCAAATGGAAGAAAATGTGCCTCACTCTATTTTCAGCGGACTTTTAAAATGTGAATATTTTTATGAAAATTTAAAATCACAGAATGCAAAACAATGTAAAATAACGGAATTTTGAAGTAAAAGGAACGTAAGTGCATTACATATTTTATTCTCTGAATTCGTGGATTGTCTTTACTTTTGAACATTTCATTTATACAATGAAAAGTAAGAAACCGTAAGTTTAATAAATTTATAATAAATACCAATTTATTTTTAATTGAAAATCATAATTTAATACTTTTAAACATCGAATTAACTAAAAAGTTTGTAATACTTGCTGAAATAACTGCAAAAATCTCTAATCTCTGTACTGTTTCTCTATAGCGAATTTTTTAACTGGAACCGAGCGAGTTCGTTATAGGGAGATTCAATTGTGTGTGTGTATATATATTGTTACGAATTTTCGGGGCAACCCGCTGCTCTGGGCTCAAAATGGTTTAGAATTCGTATTCTACGCTTCAAATAGATAAATTTTGCTTTTTGTTGCATCAAAATCGGCCAATTAGAACCGGAGATACGGAGGTTTCGGTTTCCCATTCAAATATATGGGATTTCTAGAAAACTCGAGAAATATTAGTCCTAGAGCTTAGATCTCTTCACTTTTGAGGACTTATTTTTGGCGCCAAATTTGGCGATATTTCGCCAAAAGTCGCCAAGCTTGGCGACTTTTTGGTCATTTGGCGCAATTTTCCCAATGGGGCCTGGAAGTTGTTTTTCCTGCATTAAAAACGCATAATAACCTAACATTTCTCTTCTATGACGTAATCAAAATTCACGCTTTATGTAGAACCCTCGAGAAATTGACTTTTCTGGAAACCTCTTGTACCTCCTGCGTCGGCTATTTATAGAAGCGTGCATCGCCCCGAGGAGTCAGTTGCGAGTTGAACATTCAATGTGTGAAGAGCTCTGAGTACGCTTGTTTTGTGTGAACTGATAGTGCTATAGAAGCTGTGTTTTAGCTTGCTTTGTGAAGCTGTTTTTAAAGTGCTGTGTGTAAATTCTTCATTGCTGTGTCTTAAGGGATAGTGTACTATATCCCTTGAATATTTCCACGGAATTTTTGTCTGTAAAAGTGACTTATTTTGTGTGAGAAATACAGCATTTGTGAGAGCTTCTGATCCAAGCGGATTGTTAAAAGCACGTTACTGCTAGATTGTGCTTGTGAATTGTGTGCAGCTGATTGTTCTACGAAGTTCTAGAAGAAATAAAGTTTGTGTTCCATCCTGACAAGTGACTTTTTTTTTTTTTACTTGAACTTTTTACACCAACTGGACTTTAGAACGACGAACCCCAGGAGTAGCAGAGTAATTCCGCAACAATATATATATATATGAATGAACACTTTTTCGAAGTGAGAAAATAAACGTTTATAAAACTGAAGTAAAATTATAGCCTACCTCTCGACATTTGTTTTTAGCAACCCTTGCAGATAGCGTATTTAGTGTTGGGTACCAATTAAAAACAATTTAGTAGAACAGACGATTGTCCTGTTAAACTGTCATCTAACGATTCTTCGTCCATAATTTATACCACACTTGGTGATACGACATACATTTAACGATGGTTAGAATTAAAAAAAAAAAAAAAAAAAAAAAAAAAAAAAAAAAAAACACAGTTTGAAAACACTCGCGCAAACAAATGTGCCAAAGACACGACGCCTCCTATCTCATTACCAAAATAAAGATTCTAGAATGGTGCTTATTGCGCCTGCGTGGTTTCTTCTGAAAAGCGAAGTATCGGTTGAAAAGTATCGGTGAAAATGGATGAAAGCAACAGAAACCGATACTTTCCCGATACTTTTAGAATCGAAAGAACCGATACCGATACCTAAAAAAATAGGAGGTATCGGCGCCGATACTATCGGTTGCCGATACTATCGGTCGATCCCTATTGCGTAGCAGCTTTGCAATGTTCCTATTGTAAATGTTATGCAACCAGCTGTTTGATGGAGATTTAAACACAATAATATTTGAATCGACAGGAACAATTGGATTTACCCTTTTACTCCTGTTAAATTCATAAGTTCAAATCGCATTTTCTAAACTGGTGCAATACGATTTTAGATACATCGAAAACAGCCAACGAATATCTGAAACTGACAGCCGGAAATGAATATGTGGAAAAAGCTCTGCCAGGCGACAAGACAAAGGAGGTTTCGTAAAAACGATTTTTAATTTCGAATCGATGGCAGGTTTTTTTTTTCTTTTTCTTCTTTTTTTTATTCAGAGAGAAGGTTGACTGCATAATAGATAGTGGCATTTAGGTGCCACAAGACAAATGGAGCAGATTTTATGGATAAAGTGTCAAGAATGGGGGAAAAGTTTTATGCAAAGCCGTGATCGATGAAAAATCTGCGGAGGAAATATTCTTAGAAGATAGATGACAGAAATGAATGTAGTTAATGCTCTGAACAAAAAGTTATGACATTTGATGAGTTGTACAGATTTAGGGGTTAAGAGATTTTTATCAGTAACAGAATCTAAAGAAGAAAGAAGTTTTATTTTAGTAAGTATTGCCTTTTAAAAAAAGAAATATGCAAAATACTTCAACTCAAACTGTCTATATTTTTTTTAAATTATTTTTGATAGAACTTTTAACTTTGCTTTACAGCGAATAAATTGTTTAGGTTTATGTGTTATAATGCAAGATATGTATTGGCTAAATATTTGAGAGAGATTTTTTTTTTTTTTTGTAATGCAGCTCTAATATTCTACTGTTGCTAGAAACGTACTAGTTTACTTAAATTTAAAACATTTTCAAAGCAAAGCAAATGCAGAGTTATTCATAATTCCGTCTAGGGTTTTGAATCACTATAGCAAAAAGAGAAATACAGCAGAAAAGAAAATCTGAAAGAATACAGAAACAATTCAAGTTTCATTTACATACCTTACAGGTGTTCTATGTGTGAATCCATGGTCACAGGGCATACATCAATGCAGTAGTCTAGTTCAGGCCAGATTCCATTGGTCTCCGAACTTAAAACCCTGTGACTTTTTCTTGTGGGACTATATAAATGTTTTCTTAACTCCTTTGTTCTGTCACTTAGCATAATTGCATGAAAGGATCACACATGCTGCCGTGTGTTGTGAATGTGTTGCGTGTGTTAAGGCAAACCTGCACGAGGGGTATCTGCCTACACACATGCTGTCAATACTGCTGATAGTACCATGTTGAACAGAGAGCCAGGAACTGAATTATTGCATTGATGTATGCCCTGTGACCAAGTGTCCACGTATTAAATACTCGTAAGATAAGCAAATAAAACTAATTCTTTCTGTAGTCTTTGAAATGTTCGTTTTTGCTTTATTTGTATATTTCTTTTCTTTTTCTTTTTTGTAGCGCTTCGAAATGTCGGACGAAATTATGAATAACCCTGTATTATTCCGATATTACAGAGGTATAGATTTTTTTGTCAAAATAAAACTTGCTAAACAAATAATAGCGGGAGATGTTGCATAATATTGTCCATCTGCTTGCTACAAAAAATACAACGACTGTCTTTTTTTTTTTCGCCTTAATTTTAGCGCTTACGTAAGATATTTTTGTACAAAAGTTCCACAAGATTTTATGTTACGTTTTATCAGCAAATATATAAAAATGCGTTTTCAGCTAAAGTTATTTTGATTTTTGCATGCCCACAACTTTCCTTATAAAATAAAAGAAACGCACTAGTTTTCTTTCATCCCCAGAAATGCTTAGCATTCAGGTGCAAATAAACCACATAAAAGAGGAACAAAAATTCAAGATTTCCTTTGCTTTGTCAGAGCACAGATTCCTTTAGTATACTTTGAATTATGCTATAGTAGAAATGCTCCTTTCACAATTCGAAAATAAGGCAGTAATAACATAGCTACGAATTTCAAAGTATTAATTAAAATTGCGCTGAAATTAAACTGAAGCATGAAAGTATTGTGCGACATAAATAAGGCTTTTAAGTCTAATTCAGCAGCACCATTCTGTGGGGAAAGGCTGAACTATTTCTATTACGTATTACATCACATTGAGCAAAAAATGTGTCCAAATTAATTAGTTTCTTGCATTAATCTGCAGTACAGGCCTAAAAACTTAAGAATTAATCTAAAGAAAATGTATTTTAGGTCGGATTGCTGCGTTTACTGACATTACGTTTATATCAGTATAATATAATCATTAATTAGCGTCTATTGAATGCAACAAAATCATTAATTATAGTGAAAAAGTTTAATTCCTATTTCGTTCCCTTCATTGATCTGCAGCAAACTATGAGAAATTGTTGTTAAATATAATATGGCCCGTTGGCGTGGCAATACAATGGTAGAACAAACAAGATGGCGCAGGATATCGGCCGAAAGGGTACCCCAGCCCGAGAAGCAGCAAGCACATAATCAGATTTATTATTGCAAAATTTAGCAAAATTTTAGCTTCGTATTCAATTTATGCAAGTTATATACTGAATTACAAACACTAATTAAGCAAAAAAATGTATCAATATTTGAAGATACTTGTGTGAGAAAAAAATATATATATATGGCCCATTTTTAGAACACTTAGTATTAACCCACTTATGCCGATGGTAGCAAATATGTTATCATCATTCAAACTTTTTTACAAAAAAGATGCTTTGAAATGTAATTTTGAAGTCATAAAAGCATTAACTGTACCTTTATTTAATAACAGTAATAGTTTGGATCCACAGAGGCAGTTTTAATGGACGAAATGTATTAAAATATTTTAGAAGCAACATGTTTAAACTCTTTTTTTCTACTTGCAACACGTTCCAATATCAAGTTTTTCTACTACTTTAATAATATTTACTATGAAGAAAAATAAATAATTGCCATTTATATGTAAGAAAATATATAGAAAATATATGCTTTTTCACTAGATACAAAATAATTTTTTAAAAAGTTTCATTTACAATATTTAGAAGAGTTTTCAAATTACAATGCCGCCATTGCAAAGCATATAATTTTTTTTATTATTATATTTACATTATTTGACTTAAAAGAACACCAGCGAAAAAATATTTTTTTGTTTAGAAATTTCTCAAAGTGGGAATAAGGGGTTAAAGGAGACCCCCATCCGATCCAGCTGACAATTGTCTAATATTTGGCATATCGTTTTCGACACTATCAATTGCAATGGACTACACCATTTTATGCGTTGTAAAAAGTGCGCAAAACCTTAATGAAGTTTTTTTTTTATATAAAGAGACCTCAAAGTCTTTCATTGAGGTCTGTGGGAAGTCCTTGATTAAACTGCATTTCACAGCTGTTCATTTGTAACGAAATTAACATGTAAAGTCGAACTCGCTTAATGGAATGGCCAATTTTTTTACGAAAATTTATTCAAATGAGCAGGATATTCCACTATCCGGGATCACATTCACTTAGAGTTGCGATCTGGTTAATTAAAAATTTATTACAATAAGTGGAATATAACCGATATTCGATCAAGTGGGTTTTTGACTGTAACTTGATGAAGTTTTTTTCAGATTGCTCCAAGTAAAAAAAAAAAAAAAAAAATAAAAAACCACTTATAGCTCTTTGACAAACAGGTAAACAAAAGAATTGTCATAGATTTTATCTCTAATTTCATGGATTAAAATAGCATTTTAAAAAAATATTTCCTTTGCCATTCTTGTCAAGGCTAAAACGCAGTAGCGTAATCGTAAACGATATAGTGGTCAAAAGTGTTTTATGACAAATGCTTGGGGTCTCGGTAGAGCAAAAGGCAGCGCGTCAATCTCATGATCTTCTCAAAGAAAAGAAAAAACAAAGACAAATGCCTTTGGCTTTATTTACCTTATGCCAAATTATCTTGCCATATTTTATCTTAATATATAAAAAATGTAAAGGCGCCGGCTACCTCTAACGTCAACCATACACTTTGAGACTGGTCTTTCAGACTGGTTCACTTTTATCAGGTGGGGAATAGAGATAGCCCAATATATCACTGACCTGTGGTTAAAAAGGGGCTATTCCCCACCCTCCCCTCCCCCTTTGAGTACTTGTTAGTATGAATTTTCATCTGAGTCTTCTTCCTAGCGATAAATCACTTTTTAACCGCAGGTCAGTGTGATTAATTGCGTTATCTTTACCCTCCCCCCACTTAATAAAAGTGGCACAGTCAAAAAATAAAGAACAGGCGCAAAGTGTTTTATGGCGTAACACTGTGGTTCCCAACCTTTTCTCCTCTAAACGCCTTCGAAAATTAAAAAGAAATCGGCGAACCCACGTGTAGTAATGTATATTATTTTCGCGAACCCCTTTATACACCTCGTGAGCCACCCGTTGGGAATCATTGTTCTAAAGAATTACTTTTTATTGTATCTATAAGAGGTTTATATCCACAATTTCATCACTTTAATGCACCCCCCCTCCATCGTATTTCTTTTCTATCTATACAAATCTGTACACTATACACTATTTATTACTACAAATGCCTACTGTTCCATCGAAAACTTTAAGCAATAAAAATACGTCTATCCTCCATTTCCACAAGAGCAACATCTGTAGCGTATTTGTTTTTTTTTTTCCAGTTTTTGGATCAATATTGCGTTTGAACTTTCTGTGCGCGTATGCGGCATTTCATCTCTTTTTAAGAAGAAAGGAAAAAGCACTCTAATATGTCTCTGATATTTGACCAATGTACATTCTTATATGTGTTATATATAGAAATCGTATTTAAAATCTTCCATGTAATTTTTTTCCATGTTTGTAAGAGGCTTTGTTGTGTAGGAAATATTACTTGTTTCAATCTCTTGTCTGAACTTAGCATTTATAGAATTTTATGACATTTAAAATACATTCATACTTATTCATTTCATTTATGCTTGCATTCATATTAAAGTAGCATGTCTGTACAAAGTGCTAAACTACGAAAAGGAATTTTAAGTATTTTTAGAGGTATTTCCCTATGTATTTACGGGGGCTGTAGATAAAGTACTGGCAACATTGATAAAGAAAAAAAGATGTTACACAATCTTTCAATGTAATTAACAGCAAAGCTTAGAGCTTTTCCATAGGGAAGCCGTCGGGTAAACAGATTGACCTGATATAACCGATTGAAATGTGTTGTTTATTGATGACAGGAACGGGGTGCCGTGCAATATAAGGTCACCAACTTATTGTCTTTGAATTTTTAAATAGTACCTACAATAGTTCAAAAATTAAAAATGCTAACCAAAATTAGAATTTCCAAGAAGGACGTTTATATATTTATTTATGTTTTTAAAAAATGAGTAAGTATTATATTATTAAGAGTAAACAATAAGAAGTAACAGATGGCAAAAGGAAATAAGTAAAAACTACTTTATTCAGGGTTGCACTTCTATAAAATCTTGCTGAGACGCTTCGATGCTTTTCTTGCTGTACTCACTTAAGTAGATTTGCCTGGCAATTTCATTAAGGTTTGTGAATACCATTTTTCCAACTAACCTTTGAAGTGACTAGCTCTGCTGAGTCAACCCACAGTTTTAAAGTTTAGTGAATACAGTCATTACAGAGGTCAAACATCAAGACTCCGCCAGTCAGGTAACCTGAATAGTCGGTTTGACTGTCATATGCAACAAGAAATTGTATTGGTCGGACGTAATAGTGACCCTCAAATTTGCCATCGTGAATACCATTTTCCCCTTAACCTTTAAAGTAACTCATTCTGCTTGAGTTAATTCATGGTTTTAATGTTTCGTAAATGTGGCCATTAATCGTCCTACACAGAAATAAATTCAAGCATTTCTTAAATTCCCGGATCATGCTCTGTAAAAAAGAGGTACCTAAAAATACACAAAATGTACTCATTTCTAATTACTTTGTCATCTTTTAATATATCTGAGTACTTTACTCTTAAATTTAAGCAATACATGCATTCATTTTTTTAAAAACTGTTTTTATATTTAAGCACGCCATGTACTCGTTTTTGACGCAAATGTACTAAAAAATTGCGAGTGCCTTATAGTATATATTTTTAATTAGATTTTTTAACCGTGTGCTTATCTTTTCTTTTTTTTCACCACATTATGTATTTAACGACGGTGCTACAGACATCCAAAATGACTTTAAACTTGAAACCAGCATACCCCATACGTAAACCTTATTGCTTTTTCTTCGAGAAAAACTAAATTTTCTCAAAATTTACGAATCCAGCTTCCCGACAAATTGTGAATAAAGTTCCGATAGTATACTAAATGGAAAAAAAGAAAGAAAATATATGTCGTATGTCATACGTCAAGTATTTTGATATTCACAAGAAAAACATAACAGTAACACTTTTTTTTTTTTTTTTTTTTTTTTTTTAACTGATAAACTGCATAAAATGCACGGCATGGCTTGAAGCACCGTAATATGTCTGAGATATAATTTTCTTAGCTCAACATCTATCAAAATTGGCCCCACGCTACCGTGGCTCATAGAATTCGAAAAGCCTGTAAAAAATGAGTAAGTAGATGTTTTGATTTAAAACTTCTTGTTCGAAGAGAAAAAGAGTAAAATCTCTCAGCTGTCACAGGAATGAAATATTGTATTTTCCAAAACGTCTTTTGAACTGGTAACAACAATCTTTTGACAAACGTTGAGGAAGTAATTGCATTTTAGGTGGCTTTGATATACCTTGTATACGAATCGAACGCCTTTTGTATGGAATGAGATAGAATTTCTTTTTTCTTTTCAAAATAAAAAGGCTAAAAGTGTTTTTTTTGTTTTTTTAAACTTTATATGTATCCCTAAATAAACACTTTAGAAGTGTTTAAGTAATAGTGAAGTTTCCGAACGGTTTTTCAGAAACTAACGCATCTTTTACTGATTGCACTTGATAAAAAAATCTTGAATCAGAAGTTGATGGGTTTTTTTTTTTTCATTACATTAATGTAACTGTCGGAGGAGAGCCCATTGTTTATGATACGTGGCTAAGAAATTAGGCACACACTTTAGCACTTCTTTCAAAGTGATTATTAACAGGTACATGAAGACGGCGTTTACGACCCCAAACTGATATGTGATTCTGAACCGTCTCGGGGTTACCCTAACCCTCCTAAAAGTTTGCCCCACTAATTTTGAAACACCCTGTATATATATATAAATATACAGTGTGCCTGCTAAAGTCCGTTCTCACCCCAATAATTTCTGAAAGGCAGAGCTATGGTCATTAAAGTAGGGTCTAAGTATAGTAAAGCTGCCATGCGCTATGCAAGAAACCGCTTATAACGCCCCCTGGCGCCTAAATTCGGAGTTAGCGTTCTTATCTTAAAAACGATCTGAGACAGAAGAGAAACAGTCAGTTAAAAAGTTGTTCAGCTTTAGTAAGAAAAAACTCCTTCATTTGCACATGATGTTCATTAATTCGCGCAATAATGTTGCGGATGGAAGGTATAAAACGCCCTTTTTTTTCAAAGTTGTTTGTTTGAATTTTTCAAACTGCACTTACCTGAGATTAAGCTCATTTGTCCTTCGTGCTAAAGTGTTTTCCGACAGCTGCAATACACATCTGCAGGCCTGACTGTTATTCCCGCTGGGAGTTGTACAATATGGCTGATGACACGCTGGCAAAATTATCAGCAATACGTGTTTGCGCCTTGCATTTTACGCCTTCAATTTTTAACATTAATGTGCTTAAGCTGTCTCTTCTTAATAAACCGGTGATGCTGAACAACTTTTTTATTCCCATTTTACCGTATTTCGTATGGTTTTTGAGGTAAAAACGCCAACTCCAAATTTTCCTTGCCTTTCAAAAATCTGAACGGTAAGAGCTATAGTCATAACTGTGGGGTGTAGCCATAATAAAGTTGCTACGCGCGAAACAAGAAAACCGCTTACAGCGTCACCTGGCGGCTAAGTTTGGAGTTAGTGTTCTTATCACAAAAACGGTGCGAAATACAGTAAAAAAAGTGAATATCAAAGTTGTTATTGAAATTTATTTGTGAAGTAAACCAGAAATTTGAGACGCACAATGTTACTTAATCCTGTGATGTTTTTATTTTTATAGAACATAATTTAATTCATTTTTTTTACATTATGATTCTATAATTAATTATTCCTCACCCCGTCAGATTTTGTAGGAGTATCTAAAAAAAATAGGGTTTTCCAGAGAAGTTCTGCAAAAATCGATGAATGAAGACAAACCATAACAAGAAATCTGGTCAATAACACCAAGAATGTTGCGAAGAGTGTCAAATATATATATATATATGTAGAATCCGAAGTTTCAATAAGAGCGCAGCTGCTGAAAGGGCTGAGAGATCTTCACCCCTTCCTTTGAGACCCCCCTGACGTGGGAGGTCACGTGGTGTTTTGTTTTTCGTTGGCTGGCGAATTCGGAAGAAGCGGGCCGTTAGTTAGAGTGAAGTTGACAGGGACGTTCGGAGATATTGAACGGAGATGGAACTTTTCGTGCATGCCTGGGTGGCGTATATTCTTGTTCTTTTTTAAGCAGTGAATCCTGTGTGGATGATGTTTTGTTTACGTACCTAAGTGGTACCAATTTCAAGCATACCTGTGTAAATAGAAGATTTATTAAATGTGTGTGTATCCAAACAACTTCGACTAGTCATTCCGCATATGTCCTGCTTTTAATTAGAAGCACATAATAGTAATTCATCAATTCATAGGGTCGGTATACGATCCTATATATATATGCACACACACAAGAAATTGCAATTTTATTCTTTGAAACTTCATAAAATAAATATAATCCGCTTAAACATTCTTTCAAAATACTTGTTTTTGTTTTTAGAGGGCGAAGAAAGAATCAAACATATTTCATGTGTTTCACTAGTAGATTCTGAAATTTATATCCTATGTTTCTTGTTTGCGTACAAAAAAGAAAAAGGTTTTAACTTATTTTTTTGTAAAAAGAGCTGCGTTTATGTTTTTGTAAAGATTTATTTTGAGTACGGTCAACAATATCTTTGAAATCGCCTTTAAATATTTATGAACTCGATCTGTCTTGGGCAAATGTTTACCTTATTTTATCGATATTTTATACAGCAAATAATTTTTTAAATGTGAAAGCATTTCCATAAGTAAGTGTTTGTTTTGGACTGAACTCTTCAACTTCAATTTAGAAACACGCCTAAATAAAAAAAACAAGAAAGATAAACCGTGCCAGACACACCGATTATAAAACGCTTTTCAACACAAAAATATATTTATGCGAAATTTTGCAATATAGTGTTCTCAAATCTATCGAGATTTTGGAGATATTCTTAAAAAAAACTTGTATATAACTGCAACACCCTGAAAAAGAACTTTAAAAGTTGTTTCCACAGTTTAAGTGAAAGGTAAACTGTTATAAGCATTTATATACTTACTAGCTGCGTGCCCGTTCTTCGCACGGTAGGAAACGAAAAATTTCCTCACATGTGTAATTCGAATTAATTCCAGTGATGTGGAATCTAGAAAAAGCAAAATTATTTCACTCTTGACTTTAAATTTGCGTCATATATGTAATAACCTGAGATCATTGCAATATAATGACACACACACACAAAAAAAAAAAAAAAAAAAAAACTATGCCAGCGTCATTCGGTATCAAAAAAGTGAAAATGGACCGTTTGTAGTGAACTTCTCACTTTCAAAATGTCTTATTTCCGCAGGCATCCTGTCTTTTAGGTTCACGTTTTAGCGTTAAATACCTCAGACACTACATGAAATAGACATCTTTTTTTAATTTTAAAAATACGTCACCCTCTCTTGCAATCCTTTACAAAAAGAAAAGAGATAAGACTGCGCTATTTATAAAGACTTTAAAATTGTTTTTCTGGATTATGCAGTTTAATTGTTCTTCTCACAAATAAATCCAGTATTTATAAAAAGAAATTGAGCCAAGCAAAGAAATCGTCTGCCTGGACATAGTCTGCTTGGACATAGAATAACTATGTACACAAAACGAAATCTTTGGAATGAGAAACTTTTTTCACGTTTTCAGAAGAGCGCTCGTTGTAATTGCTTCACAACGGGCTTTGACTTTTAGTTGTACAATAACAGTAGTATTTGGCGCATTAAGGCAATAAACAACAGATGTTTTAATTCGAATTTCGCAAAAAATCGCTTCGAGATATGGCGCGGGACCCGTTTTTATTTATTTTTTTCAACTGGCAATTTTAATCTTTGTTACTGTATCCATGACAACCAAACCGCAAGATATCAAACCGAAATTTATAAGCAGGTGCTACTGAAATGAAAATCCTTCTTTACTTAAAAATTCCTAAAAATTCTCCTAATTTATATTTTTCCTCCGTTCTTCTTTTAAAAGTGGGCGAATTGTGTGCTCCGTCTTTTGCCGAAATATAAAAAAAGTTATGACAGATAAAATTCAAGATGCAGCAGTTTTAAAAATATTTTACGAAAGTCAGCGTCAAACTTCCCAAAATCTGCAAATTATGTTACACAGTCCGATCAAACAGTTTTTAAAAGAAAATTTTCTCCTCTATACGATGATGTTACTATCGTTTTAATGCGAGTGCAATTACCGGTGTTATTATATATTACGCAAGAAAAATCGCTAAAAATCGGACAAAACATAAAATAAAACATTTTCTAATTCGAATTTCGAAAAAATCGCTTCGAGGTGTGTCGAGACCCGTCTTGGAGAATTTCCGTACAAAATTTGTTAGGTCTACGATCACCCGTTTCGGAACTACGCGAGACGCAGACAGACAGACAAACTAACGGATAGTTTGCACATTGCTTTATTTATATAGATTCTATTGAGTTGGAAATAGGATTCATGTCTTTAACTACCATAGACCGCCCTGTATTGGAATTTTTTTGAGTGCTCCTATAGAAGAACTAACTATAAATGTCACCGGTACTATTTTTACGGAGAGTATTTTTTGTGATCCTTAATAACATATATTAACCCATTCGTGCCTCGATATTTTTGCGACTTACTTCGATTTTTGCTAACACCAGCAGTAATTGATAAATTTCTGATGTCAACTTTTTGAACAAGGGATGATTTCATTTAAAATCATTACGTATAAAAATTGAAATGTCAACATCCTACTTGGCCATATTAAAATATTTTGTGGAATTGAGGTTCAATACTCGCGAATAAAGGCTAGGAAAAATAAATAACATTTTCGACTGATAGCGAAAATGCCGTCCCAAAAAAGGGACGCTAGGCATAAATGGGTTAATTTTGGTTTGTTTTAAATACAGAATATCTCTAAAATACGCATTGGAGGAGGATTACCAATTGAGCGTAACAGTACATTCGAATTCTTCAATGTGTTCCTGTAAAAGAACTGTAAATACTACATGAACTCTTTTGTATAGGATAAACAGTTCAGTACATTAGTAATAAGATACAGTTAAGTACCGTTTATATGTTTTTCATGGGACTAGGAGGGAAAACGTATAAACGAAGCTTTCAAAAGTACGTACATTTTTGTAATAACAAACAATGAAAAGCCATATTAAAATAAAATACTGCATCTTATATCACTGCATGAAAATAAAATGCGCAATAGGTATGCAATACTAAGTTTTATTCTGAATTTAATGTACAGCTAGTACTTGTATACATATTCACTCCGCATGTACAAAATATTTTGTTATTTTCGGCTGTATGACTGTGTGGGAATGCACAGAAAAAAGTTCATTGTACATAGTTAAAAGTGTCTGTTTAACATTATCATTTAAATCGCAGGATATTAAATAGTCTTGCATAAACTAAAATCTGTCAAAACTTGTTGAAAATTTTCATCACACATTTTCTCTTCTCTTCATTTCAAAAAAACAAAAACAAAAAAAAGACGTGTAAATGAAGTTTTCGATTTCAGAAAAACGTACACATGAAATTATTTAACATTAAAAACCTATGGATTTCGTCCGGACCATTCAGAAAAACGTATAAACGAGAAACGTGTAAACGGTGCTTCACTGTATATAAATTTCGTAGAAATCGATGCATGTTTACGACAGTTAGACCACGGACGGACAGACAGCCAAACCGAAATCCTAAACACTTTTCAACGTTGTTGAAAAGTGTAAAAAAATTGATTGAAATGTTAATAACTTTGTATAAAATATCAGAAGAGCTTAGTGCCTCAAGATTTAAATAATTCCGAATATTTAACCTCTTAGTTTTCAAGAGCTTTAGAGTCTTGGTATCAGAGAGCGAAAATCTTGAAAAAGCAGTTAGAAAATCGGAAACTTGCCTGCTGTATATGACTGATTGGTTACATAGTGAAAAATATTCTAATTCACCATACTTTGTTAACAGATTTATCTGTAGTTGATACATCTATTATTATTATCATTATTGTTATTATTATTATTATTATTGCTCCTATTATTATTGCTATTACCTTTAATCCTAAAATTTAACCAAGGGAAAAGAATAAAAATGGAATAGATAAACTAACTGAAAATTTGGCTGTGCTGTCTGCCAAGCTCTCAATGTAATAAAATGTAAAAAATCTGCATAATATGTAAAAAAACTTTTTGAATTTTTATATCATGGTCAAGTGCAACGATAGTAGTAGGGGGTTCAGGCCTCTTAAAGCTGTAAACCCAAAAGGGTCGACTGCCTAATCCTCGTGAAACTGAATTTGTTGATACACCTGTATACAGGCAGCATCAAAAATTGTATCGTAAAGTTTTCGTTTGTTTTGTTATAGGAGAGCACTCTAGAGCTGTCTACTAAAGGTTGGAATATTTTAGACGGAAGACATTTTAAGGGGTTCCACCGTGTACTTACGGTACATCTTGAGAAAATCGCCCGAAATTCGATCGAATCACCAATCCCGTGCCACAGAGCTAAAGAGCCTTTTTGAAACAGCTGTGTGTGTCACGTAATTGGCAATTCGATCGGCCGCCATGTTACTGGTAGTTAAATCGTGAAATGGAAACCGCTACCTTTTTTAGCGTTCGGGTCTTTTGACTATATATCTATATGTTTTTTTTCGACTATCAGTGAAAGAGCTGGAATAAGATGGTTTCACTGTGCGACCAACATGCGTTTAAAGGCAAACGCGATTTCTTTTTATTTTTATTAATATCTGATATCTGTAACTATTCCTTTCTGATTTTCATTCAAATTTTATACCTTTCCAACTAGTACTCTTGCATATAACGCATTACTAATATTCAGTATATTACTATGTATCACGATATAAATATGAAAAAAGTTACAGAAACGTTATTTAAAATAACCATCCTCTGACTTTCGTTTCTTGCCAACCGCTACAAATACTTACATCTGATGCAAAGCATGCTTCTAGCACATATTAACGCACTTAGAGCGTTCCATCTGGCGAAATTTTCGAACGCTTCAAGTGTATTCCAAAGATGACGTTCAATGAATTTAGCTCTTCCACCTATAATATGCACTCTAAACTATTTCCTTTTAAAACAGCTCTGCTGTTCCCAGTAGCGGGGATCTTTTATTCGATAGGTAATAGCTTGAATTTATCTGCCATGAATGAGATGCGTTAAGGCAAGAACATTTTATACAATTTCGTTGGTATACAACTGCCAAAACACCATTCCTCAGTTGGAAAATTTCCTTCGCTTAGCATAAAGAGTAAGTTTTAAGCTCAAAGTAGCTTCGAATATAAAGGCTTTCAAGTTGCTGCTTTTCTTTAGAGCAAAAGTAGGATTAAATTTCTTCAGGACGAATGTAAAGCATCATCTTTTTAAATTGCTTTTAAATATTTATGAACTGCTTTCGTATTCTGTGTATTCTGATCTTTTTGCTGGAGATTTTTTTTTCTTTTTTTTTCCATCTTCCATTTAGAACTGCATGTTTATGTTTTTTCTTCTTTCTTGTTGTTGTAGCTCAGTGCTACAAGACCAGCATTTAAATTCTGAAGGTAGTGTGTAATTGGGGAGACGAGAACGAGAACTTCCAAACTACCTATACGTGTATAATCAGACTAACGCAATTTACTGATGCATGAACTGATACATGATGCGTTCTTTATGAAAAGTTTCATGCCTAACGTAAAACTTTTTCAGAGAACATCTACACATATATTTTTTACATCGTAAAAATTCCGATGTAAGAAACATAATAATGAACATTTTTTTATCTAAGGAAATTATTTCTTGACCCTCTTTCTGTATTAACTCTTTGCAGTCTTATAAAATTTTTACAAGCGAAATCAAATTCCAACATTTGATAATTTACCATATATGGTTGAACCTGCAAACCAAATGTTGGAACGAGGTTTCATCATCTTATGGAGCCAAATTTTTAGTACCATATTTTGGTAAAGTGTTGCACAGAATTTTTAAGAGTATATGGATTTAGGGGATTTCGTTGATCGATAAGCCATGCAAAACAGTCACTGCCTAAGAAAATTCCAATAGACTACTGCTGCTGTTTCAGCGATTCTTCTCAATAAAATGTTAGATTATTTGAAAAGGAATAAATGGTGTTTTTAACTGGTTGTAACGAGTTTAGGCAACATTTTCTTGGCTTTAAGTACAGACGAGTAAGCACTCATAAAAGAAGACATATTATCTTTCTCGTACTGTTCTTAAGGCCTTATTCACCAAACACATGACACATGAATTAATTTAGACACGCGTGTTAAAGTCATAGGTAAGAAATCTTACCGATGAATTTAGCACACGTGTTTAGATTGATCCACGTGTAAAGTGTTTGGTGAATAAGGGGGTTACAAGTTAAATCCCTTACAACATTTTAATCGCATGGGACATTTCTGTATGCGTCTCTTTTTTTTTCCATTTGAAATATTTTTAGTTTCAGTTTAGATAGATTATATTTGTTGTTCAAATAATAAACTTCATGAGAAATAAAGTATAAAAGAGACTATATTTTCTAAAATTTCGTACTGCCCAAACGTCTTAGATAATTCTTGTCTTACTTTTATCTTCTTGGTAAAAAATATAAATTTGAATACTTATGAAGTGCTAATTGAAGAGGATTTTTCAGAATAAATTTCTGTCGTCTGATTAGTTTAAGTCATTTCAATATTCCTTTTCAAAAGCAAAAGCACATTTTTTATCTGATTTTTTTTAAGAAGAAGAATAAAATAATACTATTAAAATGTAAGCTTATAATTGCATTAAAGAATTATTAAGTTTATTTTTTGAATTCATTTACTCCTCTAGCATTAGTTAAATTACACACAGTAAAAAATTTAGTTTCATTTTTAAAGTCACTCGTTAATTATATTTTATTATAAATTCAACATTTACTTAAAAGTAAATGTTGGATTTCTTTTAGCCAAATAATTAGTAAAAATATATATTATTCAAAGTATGTAGGTGAATTGAGAAAGTTAACATTAAATTTACAACATTAGTCCTTCCTAGTAGCATTAAAACTATTATGTAACGCTGAAAATTTCATGCGAAACATTCTACTTTATATTATTATTATTATGTTTTTGAAAGATTTCTTACATTTCTGTGTCATTCATTTCAAAAAATACGATAATTCTATTTTTTAAAAGAGAAATATGTCAAAATCCCTAAAAGTTTATTTAATTAGGTGATTCGTTTAATAAAATTACTTATAGACCACAAAGCATTAGTATAATTAAATTAAAATTTAATTTTCAATTTAAGTTAATAAAAGTGATATTTTCAAAATAAGCAGTAATAAAATAGAAATTCATTTTACAAATTAATTTATTAAAAAAATAAAAAACATACAAATCTCAAGAGTCCAAGTATAATATAAATTAACAAGAGATGGTAAGAAGTAACTGCTAAAATAAAATTAGATGATTTTTCTTGAAGAACTCTGTATAAAAATTTGCAAAAACGCAAAAAGGGATGTATACGGATAAAGTATTGGTGGCATAAAACAAATATAAAAAAAGAAGCATAGGAAACAACCAATAACAACAGAAAAGATGTATTAACACATATTGAATGATTCACTGAGATAGACAGATGAAATGTTAAACTAACAGCAGGGCACGTTGAAAATTTGCAATGCCATTTTTTAGAAAATTCCCTCTGTGTTGTCATTGGTTCTTAATGCTCTTCTTTTCAAATGTTTTGAGCCGCCAATTTTAATTTTACATGCATCGTTTCAACCCCATTCATGGCTTGTCAATGCGATGATCACTTTACGCGGGGAAAGCCGAAATTGTTTTATTTTTTCTCCTGTAACCACGAGAGTTTTGTTGTTTTAAGTTATCTTACTATGTTGAACTCATACCCCTCCCCCCCAAATATCAATAGCTAAAATTTTCGTTTGGTTGGTTACGCGGATAGGCCACTCAGAGTCGATGCTAAGGAGTGCAAACGGGGCACTTTCCCCTGTGTCCTGGGGAGCCAAAATCATGTATGGTTCTAATCATAGGGGCAAAATCATGTAGTGCACTGAATCATGGGGGCACCCTAATTAAGGTTTTCCTCTGGGTGAAGGAAACTCTAGTAGAGTAATGGAGGCCATTATATGTTCCTATTTTTTTTTTTCTATTTAATCACGCCCATATGACTGTTTGTGGGGAGGGGTGATGCAGATCAGACATTTAATTGTCATTTATATTCTGTTTCTTAAATTTAATCTATTTTGTAAAAAAGAATTTTAACTTTTATTTCTAATCTCATTTTTCTTTACTTCGGCTTTCAAAAGTTGTATTTCACTTTTTTCTCACATACAGCTGCCTTATATTATTTATTTATTTCCGTCTAACCAACGCCATTTGCTCTAAAAATAGGTTTCTTTACATCAATTAATAATTTATAGCGGGTTTCTCATCCTCATATTTTACGCTTACTTTGGTTTACTTTATTTTGATGCCATGCACTAACTTTCAAAATTATCCAATCGCGGCTTGATTACTTTAATTCCATTGGTCTAAATTTATTGTAACTCTGCAATTGGCGTTGTTTATCTCGGCCAAGATTGTGACCCAGCAAATTTCAAGATCTTTGTGGCAGTCCTTTTTAAAGTCACTCCAACGCTTTTCTGTAGCAAAGTGAAGGCGTGATTTTATTACGCTGAGCCACCACCAGACTGCGATATTTAATCTGTTCATCTAATCTTGCTTCCCAATGAAAATGGTTTTTCTTTCAAGAACTTGATGTTTTCAACTTTTATTGCAACTAAGTGTGTTATCGAATCTGTGTATTATGCGACTACAATGAAATTTAGTCATAAATTTAAAAGATGTGAGTCATTCCTACAGTATAGAGGGGGGGGGAGGGATCAGAGGTCTTGTCCTAGAAAGATACTGTATTTTAGTATTGAGTTGAACCACATTTCTTAATACTAGTACGTTAAATTATTACGGTAATATATATATTTCCTGAGAGCTAGGGGGCAAATGGCCCTTCCCTGCCCATAAATATCGACTCCCATGCCCTTGTGCTTTTTCTCTCACAGTCCTGCGTTGTTTTAAAATGAAATTGGAAGTAAAATTAAAGTGCTTCACCATAAGATAAATTGTCTTCTAAAATAAAAGCTATTAATATTTCGTTTTTAACCTACATCTTCAAGTATATGTGAGAGACTAGCTTCCATTTTTCAGTGTTAACTTCATGCGAAACTTTTCCAGGTTTAAAAAATATGCAGAAGTAGGTGGAAAATGTTACATCTTAATCTTACCACTTCGTGTGTATTTAAACATATGGTGCATATGTTTAGTTTTTTTTATTTTCTCGTTTACGTAAGTAAGTTGCGAAAATTGTTTCCAAGATATTTTTATACTTTTAAGGCGACGGAATGAAAACTTTACAAGAAAAGATTTATTTAGAAAAACTGCTAGGAAATGCGTCCTTTATTTATATAATAGTTTATTTTTTATTCTTAAGCGTTTAATTCAAATTCTTTTACAATTTCATGGGATTTTATAGTATGGTAAAGAATTATAAAATAATCAAATATTAGAGAAATTGCATTTTTTGGCATCTTTACAGACACTCAAAATTGTTTCATCTGAAACACTGCCAGACTTAAATGTAATGTATTAATTCATTATAGTTTTGTTTTTGTGTTTCCAACGTCTTTGTCGATTGACCATCAGAAAACAATTCATATACATTTGTCTTACTAATTAAATAAAACAAAAGAGTCAGGGTTATAATTTTAGAGATTCAAGTGTGATTATATGATGGCAAAAATAAATTTAAGAATTAAAATCCTTCTTTTCTGAGACTATCGAGCAGCAACGTCTATAAAAACCCTGACTTTTCGAAAACATCTCAAAAATTTCCGTACAACTTTTTTTCTCTTTACGTTAACCTGAAATAAGTAGCCCAAGATATTTGAATAACCACTGTTGGCAGAAATCCACTGAATTAATGGAGACATTGCGCTAATTAATTACTCCCAAATCGGCAGTTAGCGTTGAGATCGCCTCAAAATGCGCTTTAGCCAGTATCTTAGTGCGTGTTTTATTTTATTATTCTTTTTTACCGTAGAGTGATAATAGGGTGATTGTTGTAGTGCCAACAGGCATTACTGCAAATAATGACAGAGGCGTGCTGCTTCGGCAATTTAACATTAAAAGTATTTTTTCAACCTTTATATTTTGAAAAAATACAAAAAAAGATAAAATAATGAAGAAACATATTCTCAAAACAGTAATACTAACAACTCAAATAATTGTTATAACATTTTTTTTACCTTTATCAATCCACACTTTTGACCTTGCTTTTTTTCTGTATTACCTATTTGTTCATCTATTTTTCTTATTTTGTTCTATACTTTCATCACCAATTTTCTATTCGATACTTTTACTTTTCCTCTGCTTCCTTTAACTGTTTGGTCCTTTTCTTTTAAGTCTGGTTAGTTTTATGTCTTTTATATGTGTGTGTGAGTATTACAAATTACTGTTCATTTTTTCTTTTAATATATTTTTTTCTTGGTTACATATGAGTTGGTCCTGTTGACAAAGAGAGTTTCTTAATTACTGTTATATGTGATTATTACAAACAACAACAACAAAAAATTATTATAATCACAGTAGTAGTTAAAAACAGCTGTTTGAAAGGATTAAAAGATTTAGATGAGACTGTATGGTTTACTAAAATCTACCAGCAAATAATTATGCAAGATTATGATAATGATTGGGTGAAATGAAACAACCATTATTTAATTTCAATGAAACATAAATATTTTTGATACTGAATAGGTTACAAATATATTTGTTTGTTATTTAGAGACTGATTTCTCCTTCTAATATTTCTATTCTTATTTTAGTATATTCTATTACCCTTTAAAACTTCGCAGAGAGACACTTAAAATGTATTCTATCCCTTCCACCTCCCACAAATTTCTTGAATTTCTCGAACGAAAAACTTTTCTATTCTCTCTCTCTTGTTTGCTTGTATCTGCATCAAAAAGTTCAAGCTGTTAAAAAAATCATGGGGAAAGTGAAATGGCCTTCACGTAATCCGATAGAGAATTTTCCTATTTTGGTTGCGTGCCGTGGGGGAATCTGGTTAAGTGTGCATTCTAAATTGAAAGCTCCTGAAAAAAAAGAAAGTTATAAGGAAATTTAGGAACTTTTACGCATAGTGCTGTCATAGCCACGAAGCGTGTGAATATCCTTTTTTATTTTATTCAGCTTTAGTTCCTATTGATGTAAGAAAAAGATGGTAGATGGTTTACACTTATACACTTACGTGTGGAATGAGCGATTCGTAGTGATCTGTTTGGTGATTATTCATCTTTTTTTCTCAGGGTGTCCACTGGCGACTAAAGACGCCTTTTGTTACTAATTTAAAGATCAGGCAACTTGAGTGACATTTTTTAATAAAAAATGTCATTTTCATACTATTACCAAGTTTGGAGCTTACTTATAACTTTCGTTAAACGACTAACTTGAAAATCAGATTTCGGTTTTTGTCTCTTCCCTTTTCTTTTCTAAATTGCAATTGGTAGTTCATTAAACATTCTAATCTGCTTTTTTAAATCTTAATATAAATGTACTACATGGTCTTTTATATAACGTATGAAGCTTTAAAATTTATCGTTCCTTTTTAAATGAAGCTAAATGACGCATGTTTACTTTTTAACTACATTCACCTATGAAGTAGCTCCTTCATGACTTTTGGCCCACCTTAATATTTATTCTTTTAATTTTACTAATACATAATTATTTGGCAGAGAAATTCAGTAAATTTATGCATGCCTCTTTATGTTTATTCCTGGATAATGATCTGTAAAATTATCTATGACAAACAGTTTTCCTACGAAGCTGTGAATATTTGATTTTGATTTTAGTTAGACCTACATAAAAATTGCTTTCAGTCATAAGGACAGGATTGAAAAAAATACTTTAGTGTATAATTTAACTTGTTCAATTCTGCAGTTTGAATAAAGTGTAATTTTAAAAATTTAATGTATATTAGTTAAGACCAAACACATTTTAATGTCCTACAGTTTCGCGAAACATTCTAAACTTTTATATTAATCAAACAACTGACTTCTCTCGTTCAGTAATTAATTTGACAAATGGTTCTTCGTCTTCTTCCATTGTTAGCTTTGAAGTTTTAAAATTTTGCACGAGCCGTTTTGTTTTAAAATGGTGTAAGTCTATTTTTGACAAAAAGTTAGTGAATGATAATAATGAATGCAATCTGCTGTCATCATAGAGAAATATTACGTGGAGAGAGCAGTTGTAACCTTAAGCTGAAACAAGCATATAAGTCACATGACTTATGGAAATAGTGCTGAAAAAACTATTTCGTTATTATATCGTCTCCCGTTTTGCGTTCTAGCAAAACGCGAATTCTTAATTAATTTAATTTTTGAAGAAAATTCTTTATTTTGCGAAGCAGATGACGAAAACCTGCTAAATCCATTAATGTTCTTTCCTTGTTATCTTAGCTTCAACTTTCCCCGAAAAATACAATAGAACGCTCTCTCCACCTCTTTCTTCTCTATGGCTGTGAGCGTTTTCAACAGCTTTCGAAAAGAAAGATGTTATCAATTCATCTGAATCTTTTTTTTTCTTTTATCTGTATGTAAGTTCAGCAATAATTTTTCATCAAGTGGATCGATTCAATAATTCTCTTTGAATTCGAAAGAGAGTACTTCAGGACTGATCCCATAAAAATTTCATTAAGTTCTGATGATGTTATTCAGAGAAGCAGGAAAAAAAACATATTTTTAAGCCATTGCCTAAAGGGTTGTCAATAGAGGCAGTGGTAGAGTACTATGCCAAAAGTTACTAGAGTTGACAATTTTGTCAATTCATCGTCAAATTTGGTGACAAAGTCCACAAAACTAAACACTGGGTCGTCATATCTTCTACATTTGCCGAGAAATTCCCAAACCCTACTGCAATTCAATGGTAATCAAGTATTAATTACTGTGCGTTTTAGCCAGCTCTTTTATGCGTCTTTTGTGATAACTTTTTACCTCGTGGACGGTTTTCATTTATTTTGTTGTAATTGGAAAGGGGGTACCATTGAGGTTCCCCATATTAATTTGGACCAGTTCTCATGTTATTGTCATTGACAAAATAAAAGAACTCTTCAATTCTTATCACATAAACGATACTGTAAATCTCTTGAATTAGAGAATCGAGATATATAAGTAAGTTACCGAGTTGTCATTACGGTGAAGTAATTAAATATAAATATATATACGTGTATCTATAAACAGCTCCCAGAAAAGTCCTTCAGCTCACAACTTTCAGAGTATTTATTAACATTTAGGAGAAGATGACCCAAAATTATCCCCTTAAGGGGAAAACTTGGATAAAATAACATAAATGCCAAATTAAATTTTGGCCTTTTTCCACAATATTTTACTCTATATTTAACATCATAAACATATTTCAATAATATTTTATACCCAAATTGAGTAACAACAACAACAATAAAAAAGAATTTTGAAAAAAAAAAAAAAAATCCGAAGGATCATTCTACCCGCACCCAAGAAATTATGGCATACAATAAAAACAAAAATAAAATTAAATAATGTAATGAGGAGTCACGCATTTTGGAACGTCTGAAGGACTGCCATGGTGACTAGGACCCGGAACTGGAGTTTCTTCTGCCAGTGGGTTATTTTACCCGGCAGTATGGCTTCCCACTTTAGGTGATATTACTGGAACACGCCGAGAAACATAACAAACTAAACAAGTGCAATTCGCATCTTAACTTATACTCTATTCAGTAAACCAAGTCACATTTCTGTCTTTAAAGACTGTATTTCTAAATAAATACGTTAGTGCCTTATAAGATATATGATAAAACCCAAATTTTTAAGATTTCTACTCAGACACGAAATACACCGATCGCTTAAATATCGCCATTGCTTCTTTTGACTTGGCGCAACTAGTTTATGTTCTATCTGGCAGATAGCGCTACCTGTATCTAAGAAAACATATGTGGATAGTTTTGCCCGCTAGGATCATTTTGGGCTAACTTCCCCTACCAGTATTTTTCAAGCCATTCAAACACAAATCCTTAACTATCGCTATGTAATGTGAAATGGACTTGCACCACTTTCACAGATAACGACTTATACGCCTCATAAGGGAAAACTTATGAAACTTCGATTTTTTATGTACTTATTTAATTTTGCTTTGTTCAAAGGAGATTTCTTTCAAAACTTCGAGTAAAAAATAAAAATCTTCTTTTTTTTTTTAAACTTCCATCCGTTGCCTCACGTTTCTCAAATTTCAAGAAACTTTTCAGGCGAAAACCTTCTCTCCTTCCCTCTTTACTTATTTATTTCCTTTTGAAAACTTCCAGCTTTCAAATAAAAGTAAAAAAGAAATAAAAAAATCAGAGTAGAGTGAAATGGACCAGCGTAATCCGACAAAGAAATTTTTCAATTCTGTTACTTGCGATGGCGAAAGTCCTATGGCTTATATTTTAAATTGAGGCTTTGTTAGACGAAGTATAACAAAATTCAATAATTTTTGTGTATTAGAATTTTTTTAGCAAATTCCAACAAGGAGAAATGTGTTGGGGCATTTGTTTGCTTATCCGTTTGGCCTAGTTGCCGTCAATATGAATCAGTTGCCAAGTAATTTATATAACTTTTTCTTTTATGTATTAATTACCAAAAACATTATATAATTTGTTTATTTTATGCCTAAGTTGCCACAAAATTTATATAACTTGTTCATACCAGGGGCGTAGCCAGGGGGGGAGGATATCGAGATATATCCCCCCCCCCGAAATTTTTGGATTAGTGATGAAATTCAGTCTATTTATACGCATATAAGTTCATATCCCCCCCCCGAAAAATTTTCCTGGCTACGCGCCTGGTTCATACAATGGTGGCCTCTAAAATCCTTTGTCACCCCACTGAAACGTTGTCAATAATTTCTGAACAGCAAAAGCTACAGTTATAAAAGTGAGGTCTAAGGTGTAGTAAAGTTGCCAAGCGCTACGCAAAGAAACCACTTGCACGCCATCTGGAAGCTAAATTTGGAGTTGGCGTTCTCATCTCAAAAACGGTACGAGATACGCAAAAGAAAAGTCAATTACAAAGCTGATCAGCATCATCGATTTATTAAGAGAAAACACCTTGTGTACAGTAATCTTAAAAATAGAAAACGTAAATTCCAAGCGCCAAAAGAGTATTACTTATAATGGCTCTAGCTTGCCACCAGACACGTTGTGCATTGGTCACCGAAAATCGCAGATATGAGTCTAGATGTGGATTTTGCTTTATTTCGGAAAATACTTTGAGAATGAAATATAAATAAGCCTAATGCCAGGTAAGAGCAGGTTTGGAAAACTTGACCATAAAGATGTGCGTTTTGTGCCTTCCATTCGTAGCATTATAGTGCCTATTATTGTGCAGACTGATGTGCACAAAGTAACTTTTCTTAGTAAATGGATAGTTGACTTTTTCCTAGTGTCTCGTACTGTTTTTGAGATAAGAAAGCTAACTGCAAATTTAGCCACCAAGTGACGCTGTAAGCGTTTTTATCGTGTAGCACATGGCTACTTTACTGTACCTAAACCCGTTTTTCATGACTATAGCTTTTGCCGTTCAAAAATTATTAGGGTGGCAACGAACTTCAGCGGGACACTGTGTAATATATCAGGTGCCACGTTATATATTTATTTTCTTGAAATTCATATAGTGTGTTATTGTTTGCATGCATTGAATGATGTAACTTATTGAAAATGGGGCATATATATCACGAGTTCTTTTTTCACACGATCACACAAGATTTCCAATATTTCTAATGATCAGTTTTTTTTTTAATGCATTTTGTAGACATCTCTCCATTTCAAACATTGTAAATTAATATGCATATCTATGCAACTGGTGTTTATAAAAGAATGTTTCCCTTCGAAAATGGTGCATATAATATTCATAGATCTTTTACAGAGGCATTCAAGCCTTAGAATACTTCAACATATTAATAGATGTAACTGTATATCATCTAGCGAAGCATTGCCTCAATGGATTGTCAAAGGCTGCAGCAAATGTATATAGCCAATGTTATGGATAACAGATATGTATGTTTGCATCTGCAGAGTAATATAGGATAGAACATCCAACCGTAATAACAGAATAATAGGTTGCAGTGTTCAACTGCTCATACAAACATGTTAGTACAATAATATTGAGAGATGGCTGCGTCACATGGTACAAACTGCGCATGTTTTGGAAAATGGCAAATAATTTTTGGATTTTTTTTCCTTTTTGGCACAGGCAGTTTCACATATGTTCGTATAGAGTTTGCTAAGTTTTTAATGCATGAATCTTAAACATGTTCGCTGGCGATGACGCAGTAGCCACGAGTGTAAGCTAAATTTCCTTTTGCGAATAACTAATTAATTTTTCGAAAAACCCGCAGTTTGAAAGAAATATGTGAAATTTTTATTATTTACGAAATGAATCATTTATTGTTAAAAACAATATTTTATATGTGAGATTTGTGTGTAAGGGTAAATATACCTCTGAACAAAAATATAATTTGTGCGCTGCGTATTTTTAATGACAGAAGTGGAAAAGGTCAACTAAGTTTTCAAATTCATTGAAAGGTGTGACTTTTTCCTCTAAAAAATCTGCGCTCACCCGATTCAGACATTTTTTACAATATTTTGATAAAAGCAGTCTACTTTTTGTTGCAAATCCTTCATTTATATTGTATTGGTAAAATTATGCAAAAGCTATGTCATCGCCTATGCTAAATGAATACTGTGCTGGGTACAGCTGGAAATTTTCGGTCATACAAAGTGCCCTAGTTCCTATATCTAGCTGCCTTGATCTAATTTTGTTACACACACAAGTGTCAGTTAGAATTTTTTATTGATTAAAAATTTTGAATTAAAAAGATCTTTTTGATAGACCAAAACTTCCCATTTTTAACTTTTCCGCATGCAGTTTGAAATATTGATATCCAATTTCATGTAATTTGCAATGCAGAATGGATATGAAATACCAGTCATCAATGTGCATATTACAAAACTGATGAGTTCATTCATTTCATTTAATCAAAGACAGACAGATAATTATTTTCTAAAGCTTCCTAATATTCAGTCTTTCGACTTTTTAAATTACTGCGCCTATCCCGATGTCATTCCATTAAAATTTTTGATAGATATCAAGATTGGATATAAATAGGTATTACTAACGGTCGTTTCATTTTCAAAAATAATATTTAACTCTTACTTCGGCATTTTCCTTAAAAAGAACTGTAATCTCTTGAGATCATCATTTCAGAAATGACATTTTTCAAAGTTTTAATGTATACTTTTCATTTGATTTATGCGCTTTTTCTTATCCATCTTGACACTTCGTAGTTTTTTCATTAGAAAATTCTTCATTAAATTTCATTCGCTTAAAAACTTTATACTTGGAAATTTCTTCAAGAGTGTTTTCTTTATTACGGGAGTTCCTTAATTTTTTACGTGGCGTTTTGATTTTTCGAATTAATATTATTTTTCTTCAACAAAAATTCAAAATGTAATAAAAGAATGGAACTTTTCAGCAACTTATTGCGTATACTGCGCAAATTAGTTATTGATAACTAAAAATGTTGGTATGTTTTTTTTTATGTTAGAGATTAATATATTGGAGATTAATATGTTACATGACGCGTCGTTGATTATCATCTATAAAAGTGGCTAATTTTTCTAATCGATGAAAGATTGGAAGCACATATTAACCAGAAAATGGTAAAATATTATACCATGAAGAAAAACTGGAAGAACATGGTTTGAATATTAATTAACGTAGACTAAAAAATAACTGGAAGGTTTCCGTAAAATTTTAAGGTGAATTCTAGCACAATATGCTGAAGAAAAATTTAGTCAATGTTAGTGGACATTCTGATATCAGTATCGTTTGTCAGTCTAACAGAGAGCAATAACTGCTAGTCAAAATCTTCTTGGTATTGTTCTCATTGAGATTTTTTTTAATGCAATTCATTTAAATAGCATTCAATATTCAGTATTACTAAATTAATTTATGCATAATATCGTTCACGTATTTTACATTTTCTTGATAATTACTACGTGAAATATTTAGTCAGTTTTGAAGATGATATTTTTATTGATTGATCATTCCTCGCGGTAAATTTTACTATCGCCTCCCCAATCCAATATAGAAAAACTAAATACTACCTGACCATACTTTGATAAAAGTCACATTTATAACCCGTTATAAATGATACTTCATAACGTCCACTCCCCACATCACTGAAGCTGATCCTTCTCATAACTATATCCATCTGCATATGGATACAGGAGCTCCTTACATCTTTGGTTTTGGGAACTTTCTGAAATTAAATATTCATATGCAAGAAATGGACTTTCTTGAGAGTTAGGAGCATATGGAGCAAGTTCTGTGAATAAATTATTGATCTGCTGTTTGGTTTAAGGCTCGGTTATGGAAGATTGATGAACGCACACTTCTGCAAGAGTGTAAGGATTTCTTGTGCGGAGGTAAAATTTACTGAATAATTTAGGAAACTAACCAAGCCAGAAATGTCTCCTTGTGGATCATAGGGAATTCGGGATAATTTCTATCTCCTCTTATTTCTTTGCAAAAACTTTGTAACAAAATTCAGAAGTGTTTAGGCATTTCGCTTTTTCTGTATTGTAAATGTAATAAATATTCATCGACTACCTAGAAATATGTATGCATTTGTATGTATGTATAAGAAGTGAGCGTATCATTTTCTACATGTAATACTTTAACGAAAAACTTTGAAGTAATATCTACTTTTCCAACAAGTTACAGTTTGAAATCATAATATAATTAAACAGAGCTAAATAGAACACGGCTATAACGCCTTTGAAGAAACCAACGCCATAACCAGGCTTATAACACCATAACCTATTGATTTTTTGAACTATAATCAGGTTATATTATAAACAAATTGTTGTTCAGTGGCCAATTGATGGAACATCTCCGATTATTTTAACGGTATTAAATAGCTGCCGCTCTGACGATGTTCATCTGTTTATTGGTAATGTTTTACACCCTTACATCAAGAAATTTTTATTCAGCTATATATTTTATTTAAATGTTTTATTCGATTTTGGGAAAATTGAATTATTCACCAACCAGTTTTGCGAAAAAAATTAATCGTGATTAACTCTAAAAACTAACGATTAATATTTAATCGCAATCAACGATCGACGATTGAAAGTTTTAAACTAATATAAATAACTAGACGGAAATCACATCTAAATATATAGTTAATCATGGTTACGGCCTTTAAAATGTGTTGATCGTCATCGTTAATCGCGATTAAACATCAGAAGTTAGTTTGCAATTATTAATTTCTAACGAGTGACGATTGAAAATTTTTATTTACCAATCACGACAAAAAAGATTCTGTTAATAGTGAATTGCTGAATTTAATTTTTTTAATCGTCACCGTTACACGTGATTAAACATTATTCATTAGTTTTCAATTATTAATTACTAACGAGTGACGATTGAAAATTTTTATTCAGTAATCACGACAAAAAGGTTCTGTTAATAGAGAGTTGCTGAATTTAATTTTTTTAAGCGTCTTTGTTACACGTGAGTAAATATTACGCATTGGTTTTACATTATTAATTGTGATTATTTTTTTTCTCAAATCTGTTTCCAACCCTTCACTTGCTGTCTTCTTTTCAAGTTCTTCCGGAAAACTTCGGCAACTTTTCGCCTTAAAGAAAAACTAAATACCGCCTGTCCATTCCGAGATATAAGTCACATTCATAACCCGTTATAAATGATACTTCATAACCTCCAACACACCCTCTCCCACATATCTCTGAAGAGGATCCTTCTTTTTATAAATATATCCACCTGCTTATGGATACACGAGCTCCTTATATCTTTGGGTTTTGGGGACGTAGTGGAATTAAATATTCATACGGAAGAAATGGACTTTCTTGAGAGTTAGAAGCATATGGAAGCGAGTTCTGTGAATAAATTATTGATCTCCTATTTGGCTTAAGGCCTGGTGTTGGAAGATTGATGAACGCACTTGTCTACAAGAGTATAAAGATTTCTTGTAGGATAGTAAAAGTTCGTGAATAATTTAGGAAACCAATCAAGACAAAAATGTCTCCTTGTAGGTCTCAGTGAGAATACCGCTGGCATGACAGCCAACGCACAAAAATATTTCAGGGAGTTTTATAAGTTTCTTTTTTGATTGTTTGTTTAAGTGAATTTTTTTTATTTTAATGGCGGGTACTTGCCATTTACAGGGGTTGGTCACTACCGCGGACTTGGATATAAGACGGGGAGTTCTGTGAATAAATTATTGATCTCCTATTTGGCTTAAGGTCTGGTTGTAGAAGATTGATGAACGCACTTGTCTACAAGAATATAAAGATTTCTTGTAGGATAGTAAAAGTTCGTGAATAATTTAGGAAACCAATCAAGACAGAAATGTCTCCTTGTAGGTCTCAGTGAGAATACCGTTGGCATGACAAAAATTTTTCAGGGAGTTTCATAAGTTTCTTTTTTTATTGTTTGTTTAAGTGAATTTTTTTATTTTAATGGCGGGTACTTGCCATTTACTGGGGTTGGTCACTACCGCGGACTTGGATATAAGACGATCATCGACATATCCGGAAAGAGCTAAGCGAAATTTGCCTGTAAGATGGCGCTGGGTGTCATAATCATTAAGTTTATATTGTGCGCAGGCGTGCGTTTGTAGTAGTTTGCATCATGATTTGTGGCTATATGTCGCTAGAGAGAGTTTATGTAGTCAATCGTTAAAAGGTAGTCAAGGAAATAGCAAAAATCCTTTATTCACCAATAAGGGAGATTCTCCCGTGAAAAACAGGTTGACATTGCCTGTGAAATTCAGATTTTTATTACTGTGTGCATATATTTATTATAATCAGTATTTGAAAAAAAAGTACCTTTAAAAATTATGATTGCTGTACAAGAATGTTTTTTAATTAAAAATTTAGTACAGTAATTTATAAATATATGTGTGTGTTGCGTACCACTGAATCAAACTACTTTTAATATAATTTATAATTCTTTTTTATTTATTTATTTATTAAAGTTCTTTGTCAGTCTACAACACACATGGGCAACCGTTCGGCCCGCGGGACAGATGTGCTCCGCCACGGCACGTGGAACATATCAAAACCCTGTTTAAAATCAATAAAAAACCATGTAAGGTCCCATATAAATCCCAATTATACGGCCCGCGACTTCGGTAACATCCTAAGTTTGGCCCGCAACATTTCAAAAGTTTGTCTACTTGGTCTAAACAAACATGTTTAATCTTATAATTCAAATGGAGTACTAATTTATTGAGAAATTCTAAAGATATGTTTTCATCGATAATGTTTTAAAATATATATTTAAACTTCTTTAGGTATTATGGCTTATTTATTGGTAAAGTATGTAACTGATCCTGTAAATTGTTTTGACTTTAATATTTTTACATTTTCAGGTAAATGCCGATCCGTTCATTAACCTGTAAACTATTGTGTGCGAAAAAACAGTGAGTATTTCTCTCATTTCATAGAATCAATTTTTCATATTAATTATTTTATCATTTGATTACTTTTGAGCTACATATTAGGGAAAAGCTTGAATATTTGTCACACAAGGTAACTTTTTAATTCTCTGGCAATTTATGCATACGCATAATCCAGCAATACCCATAATAATACTGTATTGACAAAAAATGTTTATATATTTTCGATTTTTCGTAAATCTATATTTTCTCGCTATTTGTTTAATAGAACATGCAAAGTATGCCATCTTTGAAGCGAAATGTCGGTAATCATATCAATTAATCCTTCTTTGATATTAAACATAATGTAGCGTATAAAACTCTTGCTGTGTATTAAATATAAAATTGTCATGCATTTTATTTTGGCTTTTTTTGTTATAAGGTTAATAATTCTGAAGTCCCATTTTTCATTTGATTTTAAAACAGTAAAAGGATACCATGCTCAAGCAATAATCTCTATCTGAAAAGGGAATCTTCAAAAATAAATAAATAAATAAAAGATTTGGAATTTTACTTGTGCCGAAAAGCTTGTTGAAATCGTTTAACACTTAAAAATTTTCATAGTTTTGGAATTTCAAGGTAAGATAGAAGTGTAAATAATTATGATGATTTAATAAGAAAGCAATCCAAGCAACAATTTAAAATTATTTATTAATTTTACAACAAACATTGTTTTTCCAAGTTATTAAAAATGTGTAATTAATATTATCGAAATATTGTTAATATAAAAATATTGTTATGATTTATTAAATTATAAAAGATGTGAGTGTTTGTGGTTGTGTTGGTTAAGGCAGAACTACATGAAGGCTATCTACCTAAGAGGATGTTTTCAACGGAAGTCTTTTCATGATTAACGCGTACTCACGTTACATCTAGAGAAAACTGCCTAAAAATCCAAACCTTTAGATTGACACCCGAGCGGTAGGCCAGAACCCTGGACCTTCACAACTCGGCCTACGTTCAGTATCTTATCCACTCAGCCAGTCTTAAGTGCATTTCCTGATACTAAATAAATATACAGAATAATCTTGATCCTTACGAAAAGAAATAAATTACACCAATACTATAATTTCATCAATATCTCGTAAACATCACTTACATTCCAGAAAATAAATTTCTACTCAAAAGGCTTAGAGAAAACAAACTAGAAAAACTTTCTAAAATTGCTGACGTTATAAAATGTATTAAATAAACATCGTACTTATTATTTTATTTATTTATTTATTTATTTATTTATTTATTTATTTTTTGACATATTGCTCTCGAAAAATAACCTTTCTACCAAAGGAAAAAAAAATCTATTCTAAATATTCCCATGGGGCAAAGCTGAAAATATATCCGCAGATGTGTACGTTGCTTGAATTTAAACATGTTATTGAATTTTACCTCATAAGCAGAATATAAAACAATTTGATGGAACTCCAAATCCCCATGAGACCATTGATTAATGAACAGAAAAGCCTTAATGCCTTTCTTGTATTATGAGCCCTAATATCATTACCTCAAATAAAATAACGTTACATTTGGGGGGGAGCTAGTACAAATTAAAGTGTATCTATTGAGTTCCCAAGGGAAAGATTAAAAATTGCCTCCTGCGTTTGTGTATAACTAAATATGTATAATGACTGCAGAGGATACTGAAATAGTGAAAACTGATGTGTCTAAAAATTTAAATTTTACACGTGTACTTTTTACACGTTTTTATTACTTTTTACTCACACAAGATGGTTTTAAATATCCTTTGTGAAATAGCTTAATCTGTTAGACCTATCTTAAACTGTCTCGTTTTGCAGGGTTGCCATGCTTTTGGAATGGCGCTCGCCAAATTCTGATAGTCCTGCTTTGGCGATATGCATTTGACCGTTTATTTCAAATATTTTGTATGTGTTACTCCTATATGTGTTACGCCTCAAATATTTTATATGTGTTACTTAAGGTCGCGGGGGCAATAGTTTATGAGTGGCTCATCTTCTGCTCGCCAGGCTGTGAAAAGCTGGCCTGTTTGTATAAAGTTTTAATATACTTATACGTTTGTCTGCTCACAGTGAGATTGACTTTGTTTTATGAATCTCTGGCATTCCGCGTGGCTATGCAATGCAATTAGAATTAATTACCTGGTGTTAGTTAACAAGCCTTTTAAACGCAATATAAATATTTTAATTATGTTTGAAACTGTTTTTAAGTCTTGTATCTTCAATAAAGAAATGTATAGCCTGAAAAGCGCCTCTTTTCATGGAGTTGAGCTTTCTCTTGTGGATTTAGTACAACTGTACGATGTCGAATCGGCCCAAGTTCTATTTCTACCACCAACGACGTCTTTGCTAACTGAAAAATGAAAGTCCTGAGTTCTGGACTACCAAGGGGAGTCCATCTAACGGTCTGAAGTTTTGCGCGGTTTTATCCAGATGTAACGTAAAAACGCGCTAGAAACCCCATAAAAATCCCCTCCCCGAAGCATCCCATCTTAGGCAAATAACAATCGTGTAGCTTAATCAGTAACCAGTGAAATCTACTAAATTCGAAATACTCAGAAATATTATTTAAAATAAATAAATAAATAAATGTTTGATCACTATAGGAAATACTCAGAAATATTATTTAAAATAAATAAATAAATGTTTGATCACTGTATTATGTTTATTATACAGAAAATACTACTTGCTATTTGGAAATTATTTCATATTGAATTGCGTAAAATATTCAATGATGACATGAAAAGTTCCTAATATGCATATTCTAATTCGTTAGAGACAAATTCGTTATTAAGGCTGCAATTCATGAAAAACATAAGCTGAAATTAACTTTCTTGAAATGAAATCTCAATTAATCAGTTTCTAAATGTCACATTTTTTAACCACATTTTTACATTTGATTATAATATCTGTGCTTTCATTTGCTTTTGAAAAATTTACGATTTCATTATATTTTCTAAGTACAAGGATGCTGTGAAGAGTTAAGAATTTCAGGAATTTCATTTCTTTTGTTTTAAAATACTGATTTTTCATTTTATACTTAAACATTTACGAACTTTCCTTAATGAGTATTGATTTGCATTTCTAGAATGAAGTTGAAATGTTTCGTATTTGATTTTCCAACAATAAATTCTTTTGTTGCTTGATGAGTAAGATATTGGTACATTTATTTTCTCTTTACAATTAAGTTTACAAATTATTTCATCAAAGTTAAGACAATTATATTGACTAAATATGGAATTTTATCTATTTTTTTAGCTTTTATTTCTGTATAAATTGGATTTTACTGAAAATGTTAGTGCGCTAATTAATCAGCATTTCCCCCCTTTAAATATGGATATTACTGGAAATGATAGGGTAAGGTGGCCCAAAATGATGCCCTTACGGTTAAAACTTTATAAAATAACATAAATGCTGAAATAAAACTTTGGTCCTTTGCTGTTATATTTTACACTAAAATTTGCGTTATAAACATATATATTTTAATAATATTTTAAAAGCAATGACTAATCAAAAAAATAGAATTTTTAGAAATTGTCAAAAAGATCATTTTACTCTCAACCCAAGGGCAAAATGATCTTTCATTTGAAAATAATTTTAAATTGTTTTTATGGGTAATATAAAAGATATGAAAGTAATTGTAATTATACACAATGAAATAAAATAAATTTTACATCATATAGTATGCATAATTTATTTTATGAAAATTTTAAAATAAAAAAGTGCCACAAACAATAAAATGGACTATTTTAAAATTAAATTTAATAATGATGACCTACAATAAACGCAGAAATAAATTAAATAATAAAATGGGGAATCACGCAATTTGAGAATGGATAGAGGGCTGCCATGACGGTTAGGATCTGGTACTGGTTTTCTTCACTCGAGGGATTATTTTACCCGGCACTATGGCTTACCACTTCAGATCATATTACTGAAACATGCTGGAAAAAACTTAGCAACTGCAATTCACATCTGAAAACATACTTTGTTCAGTACACCAAGTCATATTTCTGCACATTAAAGACTGTACTTCTAAATAAATAGGAAAGTTTGTGCTTACCGTGTAAGAAATATGATAAAACCCAATTTTTTTGAAGAATTGCATTCAGACACGTAATGCGCTGATCGCTTAAATACCGCCATTGCTTCTTCTTGACTTGGCACAACTATAGTATATGTGTTAACTGGTAGATGGCATTGTTTTTTGGTAGAGAAAGTATGTGTATCATTTTGGGCCACCTTCCCCTGCTATTTTTACATCTACTATTTTACACATACATTGCTATTTTAGAATTTAGGTTGTTATTCTTTTTATCGCTCACTAACAATTGTGTATTATTAAATCTAGAATTTTGCCTCTTTTATTGACAATCCTTTCTGTAAAAAATAAATTTATTTTAAATGATACAAGACAATCAACGGTCAATTATATATTTGTTAAATCTTACTTAGACAATTTCATGTACCATATCTACAATTTTTTTTCCCCATTTGGTTGGATTTCATCTGCAAAGAAAAAAAAACCGTTTTACTGGAATCGTTAGTACTCATCAACGTTAGTACTCAGTTAGTACTATCAACTGTTATTCGTTTTAACTCTAAAACAATTACATAAACTTAATCTAGAAATTTGTCCAGTTGATTAAGTCCCCCCCCCCCCGCAAAAATATATTTTTTAATTTTTACATTCGGTTGTTATTGTTTTAAAGCCTTACTATGTATATCCCAATTCCGTAAAATTGAAACCCCCTTCCCATTTAAAGAACGAAAAGACGTACGGAGTTCAGGCTTTAAAAATTAGTATTTTTACATTTAAAGATAATGAAAGTACTTAAACAACGCAAACGCAAACTTGCAACTCAAAAGTATACAATTACACTGTCGCGAGATTTGCATAATCACGAGTACTTATCCCCATGTCTTCTCATAATGGCGCCTTCGTTAATTCATGAAGAACGAGTTCATTTTCAGAAAATCTCTCTTTTCTCGTATCAACAAGGTTTGTTTAACGAAAGAATTACATCTCTTGAGGGGATTTTCTACGAGAGTAATTCTCTGAGACGGGACAGGCGACATCTTAACCGCCCCTGATTTACATTTGTTGCGCTTCTGCAATCTCCGGGGCTGCGCTAATGAGTGGTACACTTGAATCCCTGTTATTCCTTCAACTGCAAGTGAGTTCTAGAGGATAATTTCTGCTGAAATATCTGTATAAACCTTGTCAGGAGATTGCTTGAAACACATTTTTTTAACGCTTTGTGACACTAAGTGTGTATGATTTCGGTTTGCCCATCCGTGTTCTAAGTGCCGTAAAATTTATATATGTACTAGCGGGGTTACCCCCGCTAGTACATATCTCTAATATAGCTAGTACATATCCCCGCTAGTACATATCTCTCGCGGGGTAACCCCTCTTGCTAGCGGGGTTACCCCCGCTAGCAAGAGGGGATATGCAACCAGTGTCCTATCGAAGCATTGACTTAACAGCAATCAAAAATGGGAACTATCTGTCACTTATATGGTTCGATCACCAAAAAGAAAACCAGTCATTTATTTGAAAAGTAGCAGCATTTTAAATTATCAACTGTAACGTGTTTCATTCATCGTTAACTTCAATGCACTGAATGTAAAGATTTCAATTTTCTGAAATTTGGTAGGATTCCCCTAAATTAAATTGGTACTTGTGTATTATACCGTCCACTAGAACTCACTTTCTCAAAATTCGCATATCAGCCATTTTATTTTTCGCCAAACTAAAAAAATATACATATTAGTTTCGGAAATCCTCAATCCTTATTATTTTGCGTATAAAGCATTTCATTCCTGCTCTGATTTTCCATGTGCACACGATATTATCCTAACTAATATTATAAATGCGACTGTGTGAGTTTGTTTGTTTGTTTGTTTGTTTATGACGCTTTCACGCCTAAACCGCTGAATCGATTAGGATGGATTTTGGTTTAGATATATATGTACTAGCCTGGAGAAGGTTATAGGCTACTTAGAATTTTAGATTTTTTATTACATTTTTAATTATTAATTAAAAACCGTTTTTACATTGCCATTCTTGGCGAGTTTCGCCCGTATCAATTGATTCATGTTTGGAGCTAACAGGAATGCTATTACTTCAATAAAGAAACGCGTGCATCTGAAAAACATTAAATACCACGGAAATTATTCCAGTTTTATGCCAAATCTTATAAATAAAAATGAAATTCTGTTTGTTTGTGGATTTGATTAGTATACAAATCCACAAAAATGGACCTATCAGCCTGAAATTTTGCACAGATATGTAAAATAATATAGAATAAATGATAGTCCACTTTAAAACTTTGAAAGTCCACCCGTTACCGGAATTTGAGAGATTTTTTATGTTCTCCACGCAGAAAGCTTTCCGTAATTGTAACCCCTATAGTGAAAAAAGTGTGAAATAAACATCGTGGTTGCCATGTGTGGCGATTTTGCCGAATAAAATGTTTTAAATTCTCAAAGTGAAAATAAAAGAATAATAATGTTTTTTTTTTGTTAGTTTATATTCGTAAGGTTATTTTTTTTAATTATAATATCGTGTGCATGGGAAATCAGAGCAGGAATGAAATGTTTTATACGCAAAACAATAAGAATTGAAGATTTTCGAGGCTAATATGTAAAATTTTTTAGTTTGGCGAAAATAAAATTACTGAAATGCCGATTTTGAAAAAGTGAGTTCTAGCGTTTTGCACAGTTTTCGGCTTTGCGCAATTTACTGAGAGCTTAAGGAAATAGATTTTTGAAAACAAGTGCATAGGTTTTATTAGAATACAGCGTTAAACTTTAATAGTCCGTGCAGAAATAGTGCAGTTATTAAGGGATTTCAAGTGATTTTTCTTCAGAATTCTCCCCAGTTGAGTACATTGATTTAAGTTGGGGGAATTCCGACAAATTTCAGAAAATTGAAATCTTCGCATTTAGTACATCGGAGTAACAATGAATAAAACACGTTATAGTTGATAATTTAAAAAATGCGGCTGTATTAAGGGATTCCACTTTTCGAATAAATGCCTGCTTTACTTTTCGGCGGTCGAACCATTTCCCATTTTGATTGCTGCTAAGTCAATGCTTCGAATGATTCCCTGAGAAAACGCTTGCAAAATGGCGTATGTTGGCACTTTGGAGAGGCTTAGATTTGAAACTTGATTTTATTTGAGACTGGTATATATAATAACACTGGTTTTAGATAAAAATGAATGTTGGTATGTGTGTATGAGGTTGAAAAACTCCACCACTGTTTGACCGATCACCATGAAGTTTGGTTCACCTAAGTCTTTTATCATATGGAGAAGGTTTTTATGTTACCCGTTTTCTTCTAACTTGCCACTAGGTGGCGCAGCAGAACGTCGAATTCTATTCCGTTTAGCCGTTTCCTATGCGAATATCGTCCAACAGATTTCGATGAAATTTGGTACACGCGGATATTAGAACACGGAGAATATTTTTCACTATCCATTTTGCTGTAACTTGCCACTAAAAGGCGCTGCGCAATGTATCAACTTCTGTACCGTTCAACCAATCGGCATACAATTTTTTATACTTACGCATTTGAGCGAGAAGAATATATTCTAACTATGGTTCTTTTCATGTTACTCACCACTAGATGGCACTGCAATGCATTATTATTTTAACTCGCCACTAGATTACGCTGCAGCAGACCAAATTCTTGACCATTGGTCGCTATGAAAATCAGTAGACATAGCTATTTGAACAATAAGAATGTTTTGGCGTTATCCATTTCGCTATAATTCGCCACTTGACGGCGCTGTAACAAATCATTACTTTAATTAACCACTAGATGGCGCTGCAGTGCATCACTTCTTGACTGTGCAACTGATCGCTATGAAAATAGGTATACATAGGTATTTTAACACGGGGAAGAGTTTGGCGCTATCCATTTTCCTATGACTTGCCACTAGATGTCGCGTCAACACATGAACTTCAAGACTATCCAGCCGATCGTCATGAAAATTCGTATGCATCGATATCTGAATGCGAAGTATATTTTCGCCGTATCCGTTTTGCTAAAACTCGCCACTACCCAGATAACACACTTGTCCATTTTATGTATATTTCTGATCCAACTCATCCATAATACATCCATGTCTACACATGGACATCCATAAGACATCTATTCATGGACATAATCTGGAAAATCCAGAATATGTCCATGAATAGACCAAAACTAGACTTACAATATCCAGAATAAGTCCCTTAATGGACGTATTCCAGATGATCCACACTATGTCAGTGATACGACATAAAATGGATGTGTGTATAAGTCCAGAAATGGACAAATATGGAAAAATCACTTTTTGTCATTGATTTTCATTTTACCCAATACTGTACTTACGACTCATGAATTTATTATACTTTATGTTTTAATTGATATTACATTTTACCCCCAAAAAAAGTTTAAAAACATTTTAAATTCTATAGAGTGTTCTTTTTTCGGAGAACTTTTGAAATTTAAAATACTTTTTATGTATTATCATTTCCTATAAAAGCGGTATTGTGTAAAAAGAAACTCATATCCACATGCAAAAAAAAAGAAAATTCTCTAGCGACTCAACATCCAAAAACGAATAGCTGCATATTTTTTTCTGAGTTCCCAGTCCGAAACTAAAAAATCTTTACTTCAGCATTTTGACACATCAGAGTAAGTGTCGCTGCATATAGTAGCTAACACACTCTTCTGTGAAGACCATGATTAAGGGTTCGAATCTGAAGCGGGACAAGTACTTAAAGGTTGGTTTTAAAAAAAATTAGGTACGAATATTTTTACAAAATTCGTTATTAAGATGTAACGATAAATTTAAATTAATCATTACATAAAATTAGCTAAAAATTATTAAATGGTTTTTGTTGGTGTCCAGGATTCGACCGCAAAAGGTCTATAAATAGACAAACACGTCCATTATTACGACCATATGCATGTCTATAAGACGTCATATGGGCGTCCTATAGTGCCATATTGACGTAAAATGGACAAGAATTGGACGAATCCTGGATGTTTAACGGACATGTCAGCTTGTCTATACGATGTCTTCTAGACGTGTTCTGGACAAGTTTGTGCTATCTGGGTAGATTGTGCTATGCCGCATCGCCTTCTGCACCGTACAAACGATTGCCTTAAAATTCAATAAGCATGATTATTGAACACAATATAACGCGATATCCATTTTGCTATATCTCTTTATTACAATAATAGTTATCACAACAAATCGTAATATTAAAAAGTCCATTCATTCCCGTGCGAAGAACGGGTACTTCAGCCAGTAGTAAATAAAATAACCTTACAAATATGAACTAACAAAAAAAAATCATTATTATTATTTTATTTTTACTTAAGAATTTAAAACATTTTATTCGGTAAAACCGCCACACATGTGAACCACGATGCTCATTTCACTACAGAGATTACAGTTACGGAATTACGGAGAGCAAAAATTAGCCTTTTTTTTTAAGCATGTGCAATGAGAGTCCACACTTAGAATAAATATAATTAAGATAAAGGAAAGTGAATTGCTGGAACTTATAGTAGCAAAGAAGAGAAATAAGCTTAAATTTGCTACATGCCAAATAAAAAAACTGCATGTTTAGAGTAATCATCAGAGGCAGTTCAGTGAACAAGCTTTTCTTAGTTTGTTACTATTACAAGTCCGAATTTTTAACCATTTAGCACCCAGAACCCTGACATCTCAATTCAAATTACAGTACACTCTTTGTAATCCGGCCGTTGGTTTGTCTAGCGCGTTCAATAATCCGGCTTATTTATGGAACACGTGTCATACTGTCTTCTGATCCGCCGACCACAGCTGAATGTAAACAAACATGGCCAATCTTTTACTTCCCTCCTTCTTTCGTCATTGTTTTCTAGTTAACCTAATGTATTTTGCAGTGTTTGTATCTGGTGTACTACAATGCTGGCCAAACGAAAGCACATGACTTTAAGTTTGTGTCAAAAACAAGACGTCTTGATAATTTTTCGATAATCCGGCGGCTATCTGGTAGAATATATCTCGAATCATCAAAATTATACTGTATATTGAAGCATCTTAACAATGCTATAAATTCCTAAATGATTTTTATAACACCATGTTTAAGCAAAATATTTCAGCAACATGCAGCCAGAAATCTTAATCTGCGATCAATATTAAATTTCACAAATGGAGACATTTTGTTTCATCACTGTTTAATATCGACCACAAAGATGGCCTCCGATTTTCATACCTCTATCCTTCCGTGATCTCCGATCATTGTTACGTTATTTTATTGTTTGACTTAATAGCTATCGCTTCTCACATACAAAACGATCTTTTTCCGTAAAAGTTACCAGAAGGCATTGATTAATTGGCCTTCTTGCGTTCAACCCATCTGGACTCAAGCCAAGCGCTATTTTTCCCTATCCACCTACCTATGAAGGTTCATTATTAATCCTTGAATAAAGCTTTCCGTATGAAATATATTCTCTCTCGAAACTCAGGATTTATTTAGGAAAACGTATGTTTCCCTTAGAACACGATATGAGAGTATGCTTAATGTTTTCAAAATATAATGATATAACCATTACTTTCGCATGACAGAGTAAAACCGTGGAACGTTTTATTTTGGTGAATAAAAAGAAGGAAATTATTTAATTCAAAGATAGTGTATGCTGAAGAAAAATAATTAACTAAATTAAAGGGCTGGATATCCAGGTTTTCCTGGATTTTATCAAAGTTCCTTTTAATGCTTAAAGCGTTGTTCTTGTTACGCATATATGGTTTAGGAGCCATTTATCATTCCGTATCTCCTAAACTCCAGTACTGTGTTGCGCCGCTTAGTTTTTCTTCTAGAGGAGCTAAGTAATGGTTGAAAAGTATTGGTAAAAACGGACGGACGCATCGGGAACAGGTACTTTGCCGATACTTTTAAAATGTGAAAGTACCCATACCGGGACCTTAAAAATGAGATATTCTCGCCGATACTATCTGCCGATCCCTATTGGTTGGTTCACTTTTGGAAAGGGTGAGGGAGCCAGAAATGTTTACACAGGTACGTACCGAAATGACCAGCAGCTATTTGCTCAGTAGTATTTTTCTTATTTAATCTGTACTTACTAATATAGGTATAAAGCTGAAGAGTTTGTTCTTGTGTAGGTTTGAATGCGCTAATCTAATACGGAAACTACCACGCCGATTTGAATAATTTTATTTATCTAACAAGATAGCCCGTTTATTCAAGAAGGCTACAGGCTACATAACATCCCACTACAACCTATGCAACGTGTAATAAGTTAAAGTGTTGAGGCGATCCACAAGACAAATTATTAAACAGACTCGTTTGTCTCGGATCACCGGTTACTCCGCTCATTCTTTCGAGCAACCGTGATCCGAATCAACTCAGATTCGAATAACATTTACCAACAACTTTCTCGGCACTGTGGTTAAGTCACAGACAAAAACCACACTTTTGTCTCGGGTTCAAACTATGAACAAGCCTGCAGACTTTGTTTATTCGGATTTGGACTGCTTCAAAGAAAATCTCAGCTTTCTCGCCAGACTCCTACAGGAAAGCGACTGAGACTTTTTGCGTAGCGATGAAACCGAAGATAAAAGCATGAATAGGTTAGTAAGTCAACTAATAACTATCGCTGCAGCTTATCATGTAGAATTTACTCATCACGTCTGTGAAACACGCACGCATGATTCAAATTTAACGAGGGTGAAACCTCGGAGCACGGGTGATTTGCTCTTAATTTTAGCAGTGATTTCCTAATTTAATTCTCACAAAACACATGAGTCGCGTAATGCTAATTTTAAGGCTTTCGTGTGGTTAAGAGTTTTGCAATCGTAATTTAAAGCCGCACAAAAAATAAATACAGCAAAACCTGCCTAATGTGACAACTACCCATGTATTGTAAGATAAGAGCAGAAAATACTACTGAGACGATTCACGAGAGTCAGATCGTCCAACACACTCGTCTGTCTCGGATCGCTTTCTTACTCGGCTCGTAAAACAAAACCCAGGAAAAAACAAAACTTGTCACTTAGTGCAGGTGGTCACTTTACAAAGATAACAAAGTTTGGGAGGTTGTAAATTGAAATTTTACAAAACTGATAACTATCAATAGGCGGTCTCATTATCAATTTGATCTCTTAAGCAGGTTTCACTGTAAATAAATAAATGAATAATAATTGCTATGTCTCACCTATAAGCGCACTATTCATCAAATTCAGAGGAAATGCATAAGCATACTTTTCTATTCAGTAGCTTGTTGGGCATAAAAAGAAAATCTGGAGTGATTCCACTCGACTTTCCAAATACTTACGATTAAGATCATTACCAAGCATTTAAATAAATTTTAATCAATGAATAATTCAAACATATATATACTAAACTGAAGCTCAACCGAATCCGACGTTTAAACGCTAACGCACTTTCAAGAATTTCCCCCCATAGACCATAATGTAAAAGAAATCTTTGTCGTAGCCCTGCAGAAAAACTATAAGTCTTATACACATCAAAATCAATGCCGGTCTTACGATGGTTGTTTATAACATGTATACCCAATTTGAGCTCAATCGAATGTACCGTTTAAACGCTAGCGAACTTTCAAGAATTTCCCCCCATAGGCCGTAATGTAAAAGAAATCTTTGTCGTAGCCCTGTAGAAAAGTATAAGTCCTATACGCACCAAAATCATTACCGGTCTTGCGACGGTGGTTTATAACATATATACAGAATTTGAGCTCAATCGAATGCTCCGTTTAGGAGCTATCGTGTTCACTCACACACACACACACACATACATACATCTAGCGAAAATAGCATAAATGAATTCAGCAGACCTCAAAACATGTCAATACACCAAAATAAAGAAGTCGAATTTTTTCATGATTACAATACTTTCCTTACATGGTACATTTTCGGAAAGTAAAAAAAGACAAAGAGTACTGTTAATGTATAAAACGATTAAGCTAAAGTCATCTTATGAACGGGTATGAACAAATAGTAGCCTCATTAAATGGTGCATTCGTGATAAAATCACTGACATAAGCATAAATTAATATTTTTTAATCACCATTTGCTGAGGCTGCAAAAAAGAGTTGATAAAAAACGTCTTGCGAAACATAGCATTGAGAAAAGTCCCTTTTGTTTGATAAGCTCCCTCAAAGACAGCTTAGGTATGGATAAATACATGAGAGCATGAGATTAAATATGCTTTTCCCGAACTACTCGAAAATTACTTTATTATTCATAAAAAAAAAAAGTCACTGGTGCTTTTTAGATAATAAAGAGACTTAATGCTTACTATGATAATTGTGATTGAAAAGGTCATTATTAAGTGTTTCTATTTTTCTGTTTATAAATTTCCAAGTTAAAATAATGACAGATAATGCTTAATTTTTGTTTAAAAAAAATAGTATATTCTTTAATCTTAATATAACACGAAAAATAATTCACACAAGTCAAATTATACGTATTTTGCAAAAATCCGGACTTTTTTCAAAATCGCTCAATTGATTTTAAAAAATTTCTTGTTACATGAGTATTTTATAATTATCTAAAAATAAATGTGTATATTGGAAATCTATAAATGTATATATTGGAATTAAAAATGAAGCTGTGTTTTGCACCTATAGACGCGAATTTATGCGAAAATTTCTTATTTTTGCACCTCTTAACAAAAATAAAACATTTTCGTTTAAGTTTTCATCTATTCACAAATTGCTTATATTTCGCATCTATTCGCAACTAAAAATTTTCGCGTAAACTTGCACTTACTTCATGTATCTCGGATAACGAGATTTTAGCTATATGAGATATGTTCGGTCACGCCCACCTCTGATATTTGGGGTTCAACTGCCTGGTTATTACAAAGTTTTTTAATTAATTCGAAAACTAAACATCACACTTTTCATTGTTTTACTAAAGAAAATATTGGTAATTACCAAATATTGATCCAAAATAAATGGAACAGAAAATTCACGAAGTACGTATAAGAAAGTTTGATCAATATAAGTTTATCAGCCATAATTTAATCAACCGGTCATTGCTTCTAAATTTACAATATTTACGTGTGTATCCTACTAACTCAGACATTTTTAAGTATTCTTCTTTCTTATTTAAAAAAAAAATGTCTGCCGCTGCAATTAAATTACCCGAAAGATTCAAAACCAGAATATCTAATGTGTTCTTTTACTGCTCTTAAATTATTCATACAGAAAACGTTGCCACCAGAAACACAAATAAATAAAATTCTAATATGAAATACGACCCACACCTCGGATTTAGCTCGCATAAGCTGCTCTTCACAGAGGAGTGCGCATAAAGCTATAAAGCAAACTGAATTTTTAGCATTTGCGCAAACAACAGTATATTGGATTTCCTTCATAATTAAATATAACTAAACATCGAAAGCAACGTCATTTCTTCAGAGAACTTTATGTATATGCTTAAAAATTTACATAATCTGGTAAGTGCGTGTACCAGTTATTCATAAGGGAATGAAGCTTTAATGTGATAAAACAGCTTGGCGAGAAAACGTTTGTTATCACCACAGCAGCTTTGTTGAAAAAATAAGCTGTTTTTGGCATGAATAATGAAATATGTATATTTGGATACTTAGCATTAGAATTAGAAACATGGAAGTATTAACCTAAAATATTTCAATTTCTTTCTGTAAAATGCGACTTTCGCTATTCAAATTTCGTTTACACGAGCACTATATGTCATTTAAACTTCACTGTAAATAAAATCATTTCAAGAATTGTTCTATTTCTTATTATACCTAGTTGTTTTCAACTTATTGTTGAGAGAGAATTAGCAGAAGTATATATTTAATGTTGAGAGAAAATACTGAGAGAATGCTTGGCTAAACGAAATTCATATTAAATTTTTAAAATCTTATGCTAATAATAAAATTCAGATCGCATGTCTCAAAAACTTTTCTTAGTCATATTTTTTGCCGACATTTGTGCCATCGCCCCCCTTAGTGCACCTGCACGATGGAATGTGCGAACGGCGACGGAGTGTCTAGAAGGACAATGACAGCGCTAGACATCGGACTCTTAGCTGAATAGTGCGATTTTAAGCTCCTTGCTTTCAAAAGGACCGACGAGGCGTGGGAAAGGCACCTGCTCTAGTGAATCTGACCGGAAGGAGCCGCCATGACGTACGGGCAGGCTAAGCCAATAAGCTTGTCAGGGGGCAGGTTGACCCCCAGATGATGCAAGAAGTCCGAGCAAGGGGCCAGATACCTTTGAACGGAGTAGAGAGATGTCTCTAGACTGTCGTCCGAAGTGTACGATTTTCTTTGCTGCGAGAGAAAAGTTCAGCGATCAATGAACTTCCAGCCGGTCTGAGATGAGACCGCATACCCTGTACTGGATTGTACTTGTACCAGTAATTGTTATGTTTAAAATTAAATTATGTTAAGTTTAACGAGTGATTTTATTACACGCTACCACACAGATGATAGTGTTTGCATACAGAATTAAATCTAGCTGTGACGAGATTATTAGAGCCGCTCCTATTAATCTGAGACGACGTCACACTTTCTCCTCAGAGCTTTCTCCACACACAGAATTCGTTTCAACTTCGCACGAACTTGGATGTAGGACGATCATCAACTAGTGACGGACGGGCGAAATAGCGTCAGTCTCTCTAAGGAAAATATTCGATCCCCTTTTAATGCTTAGCTACATAAGCGCCCTCTAGCGATGCTCAGCGACGTATCATGATGCACTAATGCACGCATGCGCACAACATAAACTTAATGATTGAGACTCGCAACGCCATCTTACAGACAAATTTCGTTTAGCTTTTTTAGAATACATCGATGATCGTTCTATATCCAAGTCCGTGTAACTTCTGAAACAAGTCTAGAATGGTATTTTTAACAGCATGTACTGTTCACGCGAATGTTACTGCATGACATACACGATGCTGCGGCCAATGCATGAGCAATTGCTTTTTAATACGTCACGCACAGCCTACAAAATTAATTTTCCTAGTCTTTAAAAATTTTTGCTGCTTCAAAACCACAAAAGATAAACATACATACAGGGTGGCCCAGCAGGTAATGTTTGAAACAAATGATAAAAAAAAAACAAATAAGAGACATAAGAAGAATTTAATGACGTTTATTGAATGGACATATTGGGCAATTAATGATCAAGAGGTTCGAAGTGCCCGCCATCTTTAACAAGAACAGCAGTTAGGCGGTTCTGGAATCCAACCATTACTCGTGAGCAGGCCTCACTGTCAATCATGTCGACAGCAGTTGTTTTCAGTTCTTTCAGTTGGTTTTCAGTACTGGAAGGTTCGTAGGACTTGTCTGCCACACTTTGCTCTTCAAATAACCCCATAGGTAGTAATCTCAGGGGTTCAGATCTGCTGAATATGGGGGCCATTCGATACCACCTTGGAAGTGCGATGGCTAATCTAACCCAATGATTCGATCGCTAAAATGCTCATTGAGCACCTCGAAAACATCCGCCGTACGATGTGGTCTTGCTCCGTCCTGCATAAACCAATGGCCTTGGACCTAGTCATGACCATGAAGAAAAGGGATGAACTCCTCGCCCAGGAACATTCTGTATTTCGCCGCGCTTAGAGTTCCATCGATGAAAATAGGGCCAAACACACCATGCAAGGATATTGCACACCACACAAGAAATTTTTTCGAGTGGAGGCTTCGGACAACAGTGATCTCCGGCCTTTCTCTGCCGCAGTAGCGATAATTCTGTTTGTTCAGATGGCCATCCAAACTGAAGTAGGCCTGATCTGAAAACCAAATTTTCTTAACATCGATTTCACCTGTTTGAAGTTTTTCAAGCATAAGCTGTGCAAACTCAGATCGTCTTTGTGTATGGTCTTCGCTGAGAGGTTGGGTTACTTGAATTTTGTAAGGCGACAATTGGAGCTCTTTCATTATTCGCTGAAGTGATATACGCTTTATTCCCAACATTTCTGCTGCTCTCCTTACAGATCGGTAGCGAAAAAGTCGTCGACGACCTGTTTTCCACCGTCTGTGACCACAGTAGCAGTGGCTGTAGCCATAGCTTTTTTATCGTCTTCCACCGATCCAGTAGTTTGAACTTGGCATACAGTCTATAGGGAAGAGCATTGAAACACATTTTTCAGAACAAACATGGAAGGAAAAAGGAAAACATTTGTACCGTAAAACGCACAAAATGACTCACCTTTCCATAGTCCTTTTGCTTGGCCAATTCTTGTTTTGGAACTTCGCCTGCCATGCTCGTTGAACTGCCTTCACATTTTCACCACATCTGGCCATTTGTAGCACAATAAAGACGCGAACATCCGTCGAATATTTGTTCATTTTTACTAACGAGAATCACACGCTAAAGCGCATCGCAGACTGAAGGAACATCACATTTACAATTGCGCACTCACCGGAGTATGCATATCAAGTTTGGCTTCACACATGTGCACCTAACGCCATCTATTGGACTTTGTTTCAAATATTACCTGCTGGGCCACCCAGTATATGTATCTTTTTTGAAGCATGAGTCCAAAGCCTAATATTTTGACCCTGCCATATCTTAGATCTTGTAAGGTATTTGATATGTCGTAAAATCTTATTTTATTTTCTTTATTCCTTTGAAGTCAAACTGACATCAAATGCGAAGGACATCAAATTTAAAACAGATTTAATGGCATCAAAATCAGGGTGTTTTAAGAGGTTCGTGTTTTATTTGAAGCACATCCATGTGTATTTATTTTCCGAGGTTTATAAATTTTTTCGGTTTTAATTTGATTGTAGCATTTAACGAATTAAGTGAGAAAATTGGATACTGATTCTATGATAACTAAATGGCAATGTTAAAAACAGAAAATGAAATTTATTGCTCTATGACGTCATTTTTAGATCATGCGTTTAAAATGCATTATTAAGAGCAAGCTTTGGCATATGTGTATGAAAAAAGCACCACAGTCAAGATTGTTTGAGCATGAAATATGGATCCAAATATTTCAGATAATTATTTATAATTTATGAGACTAAAATTTTGTTGAGATAAGCAGATAAATAATGAAGTACATCTAGTATTTATTTATATTCCATTTGTATTTGTTGGTTTAATAATTTCCATTCCTTGAGAAGAACGGGTACTTCATCTAGTCTAATTGTAATTTATCTTAAATCTAATTCCTTTTATAGTGTGCGGTGTGATATAAATTTCGACATTTAATGAAATTTCACATCTTAAAAACCGATATTTTCTCTCAAAAAGTTTGTCAGTGTTTGTTGTTTGTTCCTATTCAATTAAATTTATATGCATATTTTTAGTCCGTCATATGATAACACAAAATATTTTTTCACTGACCCATACACTGAATAACGCTGGTCTAAAGAATTCTTCAAACCCTTCCTGTGAACTCGCAGTGTTGTCTTATGTACCGTTTTCGGTTTCCATTTTTTATAAAACAGAAAACGTTAGGCTTAGTGAATTCCTTCTACCCCCAAGAATTCAAGTTCGGATTCATTAAAAGTCAAAAACATCCTTTCAAATGTTGAAACTGCGCATAATGTTGATTTACGATAAGGAACACTTCCCATTATTATTCCGGAATGATCATTAATCTTGTTTGCTTTAATCCGATTTGAGTAATTTCGTTCAAATAGCTAGCTCTCAAGTGCAATCCGTTGCGATGTTCCGAAGAGTGAATATGATTTCTCTCGTTGATTAATCATCGACTATTACTGCTGCTGTTAATGTTATTTGAGATTTTAGTTACCAAATCATGACCTTTTAACCATCCTACTAATGAAGGAGTCACTGTATTCATCGATTTATTACTCCAGTTATAGTGGGGTCTTGACTTACACGAGGGGGTCTTTAAACGTATCCCTCGCGCAAGTGAAAATTTCGCTTTGTGGAATAGTGTATATATACAACGTTTTGAATCACACACATAGTTACTTTAGACAGTTAAAAACACCCTTCAAAACGTTTTAAACCATTCTATGAATATATATTAACATTTCCTACTTAAAGGAATAATTAAAGCCAGGTTTATACCGGGAGTTTTTGAGTGCTTCCGCTTACAGTGATGCTACGACGGATGAAATACCGTTTGCTGATTCGTTCTCTTCTTCAGTAGCAGATCGCAAAGATAATACTTACCTCTAAAATAGATCATGTTTTAGCGTTACTCCACTGTATAAAAGTCGTATTGATTCTCTATCTTATGGTAAGCGGAAGTAAGCGTTTAACAACGATGTTGAAACTGTTACGCACTGTAAACTTGCAATTATTGGAGAATTCTAGTTTATAGTAAAAATATAGCACTGCAAAGTGTTATTACAAACTCCACTCTTATCACGTTGATGAAATATAATCCCGTTGTTTACTCTGTATTAAGCTTAAAGTCAGTTCTTGCGTTATATTTGCAATAGTGATGTAGTCAAGGGTGATTTGGAGGAACGGAGTTTCCTAATTTCTTTATTTGAACTTATGAGTTATCCAACATTTTATTTACAAAATGGAGGGGGGCACTCAAATTTCTTTTTAATGTGTTAAAATTTTCATTTCCTAATTATGCGTTTAAAAGGCAACCAAAAGGAGCTTCCTGGACCACCTTTGTAAATACTAAATAATGTAAACATATCCTAAGAAATGGAATATACGTGAGATCTGGTCAAACTCACTTTTGGTCAATGAGTGACTTCCCAGTTGTTGAAATAGGGAAGGGGAAATGAGCTCTATTAACAAAGGATTTAGTACAAATTATTAAAAGAAAAAGAAAAAAAAAGAAATCCCAATCGTTTTGACATTAGGATTCTTGACGGCATAGTAGATAGAAAAACTGTGTTTTTCTTGACCCTTTGAGGCGCAACCCTTTCCCAATGCTAAAAAAAAGGCAGCCGTTGCCATCGCTCGACTTAACTACCAGCAAGATGGCGGACGATCGAAACGTTCATCGCGTGCCACAGATCTAGAGACCCTTTTTTGACGACAGCCGGCTGTGCGGGCGATGGCAACGGCTGCCCTTTTTTCAGCATTGGGTAATCTATTCAGCTGTTCTCGCATTCTTCCATTTTTCACCAGATGTCAGTGCTGTTAAAAATAATCGTGACCATTTTTTTACGGGAAATGACGTGCTAAAAAGTAAAGGATTCTCGTGGAGCTATGTCACCCGCAACTATTTTTATAGAAATCAAATCTATCATTCGTGACTGGCAACAGTCAAAACGACAGAGTTTGGTGTTCCCAGAGCGGGAACACTGCACGTTAAAGGGTTAACAACGATCTGTTTTAACTGCTAGTATCTCAAAATTATCTAGAAGGAAGAAGAGGTTCTTCATTATTTTTAAAAGATAGTTGTGTCAGTGTTATTTCGAACTCCGCCCTTATCATGTCGAATATATGTCGAATATATATCATGTCGTTTTTATAGAAATCCAATCTGTTCTTCGTGACTGGCAACAGTCAACACGTCAGAGTTTGGTATTCCCAGAGCGGGAACACTGCGCGTTAAAGGGTTAAAGCACTGCTGATGAGTAATATTGTTTTTTTCAACCAAACCTCAATTAATTACAGGGTAATAATAATCAATAAATAAATAATTAAAAGTAATAAATAAGATATTTTATCAATCGGTTTTTACCATAATTGCATTTAACTAATTATACATACTATTTACGCGTTAATTTCTTCAAAAAAAAAAAAAAAAAAAAGCGTCTCTCACAAAAATAAAAGCGTTGTTGTTGCTGTTTTTAGGAATACATCACTACTCTGCAAGCAAAATTTGTTGCCTCATTGTTTTAGACAGTGGAACAATACCGTAGGAAATCTGAAATTAGAACAGAAGTAAATCATTAAACGTTATTGCTTTGTGTGTTCATTATACTCTAAATTTATTGGATTCTGCTAATCTTTTGGTCTCCCATTTTATTTGTTTAGAGGTTGCGTGTTCTCGGTTGATGGATGCAACGAATTGTTTATACTTTTATAACAAAGAAACTCTTTTTCAAATCCATTCAGCAAATATTTTGTTTTCTGAAACATTAGAACGAATCGTTCATTTTCCAAACAAAACAATTAGAAATGTGTTGTTTGTTTGTTTCTTTTTTTTTCTTTTTGAGTGTGTATTTGCTGATGTTCAGCAAAATTATTTTTCTAAGTCTGAACTGTGTAATTATTATTAAAGGAAGTTTCATGGCTTTTTTATTCGAAATTTCGATTAAAAAATTCCACAAAGTTTGCTCTATGCTTTTGTAGATCACTCCGATCTACATTCCTTTAGTTCAAGTTTGGCCAACCTTATGCTTATTTATGTGCATAATTATGTGTGTTTTACACTCATGTCCATAAATTAAGGATAATTCAGAATCACACAGAAATTGATCTCTAAAATAAAAATTTCACCTGTGGAATGATCACACACATCTTGAAGAAGAATATGCAAATTACAGGAAACCACCAGATGGCGTGGATGGTACGTCACAATGACGAGAGTGTAAGAGAGGGGTATATAAGGAATGGTGGCAAAGAAGTAAAATTGTTCACAAAGCGCTGTGAAAGCCTTTCAGTGCAAAAACCGCATAGTTATGGCACAAAGGAGGCATTTGGATGATATTTTACGTGGCAGAATTATCGGGACGACTGGAATATGGACGTACCCAGCTGGAAGTATCCGAGGAACTTGGAATCGCCCAGAGTGTCATCTCCAGGCTTTGGCAACGATTCCAAGATGATGGTAATGTGAGTAGACGTTACAGCACAGGTCGCCCCCGAGTTACAACGCCGAATGAGGACCGCTATTTGGCAGTTACTGCCAAAAGAAACAGACGGAGTACAGCATCAGACCTGTCTCGTCAGCTCTCTTCAGCTACCGGTACGACAGTTTCAAGGCACAGTACAGACGCTTAGGGCACATTGGTCTATATGCTCGTAGGCCTGTCAGATGTGTTCCACTTACCGCAACTCACTGTCGCCTGCGATTAACCTGGAGTAGAGAGCATGCATTGTGGACACCCGCAACAGTGGTCTTGTGTGATGTTTTCCGACGAGTCCAGGTTTAGTTTGGAGTCTGATTCTCGCCGGACATTCATCTGGAGAGCGCCAGGTACCCGTTACCACCAAGAGAACACCATTGAAAGACACCGTTACGGTGGTGCAGGATGGCTCGTTTGGGAGGAATTATTCTTGGTTCCAGAACTGACCTGCATGTTCAGAGTGTAACGATGACAGGCCACATCTATCGTGATGTCATTCTGGAACAACATGTACGTTTGTTTCGGGGCGCCATGGGTGCTGAATTTGTGTTTATGGATGACAACGCCCGTCCTCACCGTGCAAAACATTGTAGACGAATGCCTTCAATCGGAGGATATCACCCGTATGCATTGGCCAGCATACTCACCGGACTTGAATCCAATAGAGCATGTGTGGGATATGCTTGGCTGACGAATTGCAGCCCGTCAACCCCCTCCCACCTGTCTACGGAACTTTGGAGTGCATTGCTTGATGAGTGGTGTAATATTCCCCAAGATCAGATTGATCATTTGATACTCAGCATGCCTAGGCGTAGTCAGGCCTGTATTGCATCGTCCGGGAGACATACTCCGTATTAACCATCCTACTAACCATGTTATACTGTTTTTTGTAAATAGGTTCTTTTTTAAATTTGGTCAAGGGAGTAAAACTTGCAATTTTTATTAATTATGTCAAACATATAGCATCTTTTTCGCTCTTTACTTTTTGTTTAGTAAATAGACTTTACAAATAAGTCAAATTTGTTTTGCTTCTTTCTCTTTTTTTGCCTGAACTTCATTATCCTTAATTTATGGACATGAGTGTAAATTTTTTTCATAGATGAGTACAGATGCTCCACGCACCTCAATCACCTTTTTATTTCCTTACAGTTCACGGGTAGAGTTGGAAAATATGAATACGGGTAGGCTTAAGGGAGGAAAAATAACAACGCGTGAGCATGAAATTGAAATTGTTGTCCTGAAGAAAAGAATTCTAGGATTAATATTTCGAAAATATTAACTATAGGAGATCAGGTAGTTCGATTTTTTATGAAAGATTATTTTGGAATGTACGTTTTTTTACTTTTGACGAAGCGTCATAAATTATGGGATATAAAATATTTTCGGGGCTGAAATTATTTCGAAAGTCTTCAATCTGCCTCTAAAAAAATAAGTAGGCACAAGGATGAGATGCACGACTTGAAATCATCCAATGCGCCAAGTTTGGGCGCATCGCGCCACGATTTGGCTACCGCTGTTTTGATACACTTTTATAATTGTTCAACCATTACTGTACTTCTGTTTGACTACATTTTCATTCTCTAACCATTATTTATTTTAACAAGGCGGCATTTTAATTCTATAATTTTCATTTCTACTTGAACTTCATATTACAATAGATTTAAAATTTTTGTCTTTGGAAGCTCTTAGCAACCTAAACATGCATATCGTTCCCAAAATCTAATTTATTCAGTAAAATAAATGGGAAAATATATATTCATTTTTACTATTTTTCAAACATTAAACATGTTTAAAATTTTTGTCTGTAGAATAAAGAAGTAGAATTGAAAATGGTAACACAATCAGGGATCGTACGTTCTAGATTTGCTGAAATTCTGAGCTTTTGATAAGAAATATTGTCTGAAATATTGTCCACAAATGGTCCGATATTTTAAAAGAGATTCTCTTTTTCATAAAATACGGAGACGTTCTCTCGAGTATCTCAAATATTAAGAAATTTTATGGCAATTTTTCACATTCTTGGAATTTTAGCAAATTAAGGATTCCTACGAGCCCTAATAATACATACAGGAAGTTTTGGAAGGCGGTATTTTGAAGAAAGAATTTTTTCTTATTTTATCTAAAGATAGCTTATGTTGAATGGAATTTGAATTACGTTGAGCTTCAACTTTCATTCTGAATAGGCGGTATATTCAGCACGTTAATATGTACCTCAAGAAATTATGCATTAACTAGACGTCAAAGCCCGTTGTAGAGGCAATTATAAAGGGCGCTAGAAAAAGCATTTGGCGAAAATACGTCTACACTCAGTTATTTCACTGTCGAGAGGTACTTCAAAAATAAAAATTAAACTATTTTATCTGTAAAAACTGTTTAAAACAAATTGGAATCGCAAAGTTCCCTTCAAAGACTGATGACCACGACTTCAATGTGACGTTATCTCGATTACAACAATTTTGTCACGCAACGATTAACTTTTTTTACTCTCGGAAATAAAATGGAACTGAAAATAGCAAAAAATCGCTTTTAAAATGTGGAAACGGGTGGATTTTGAGATTTTAAAGTAGCACAGATTGTTTTCTGTATTTTTATACATAATTATGAAAATTTTCAAGCGGAGTTTACAAATGGTGTAGATGTTACTAGGCTCTTTGTGCTTAATGTTTTTATATTTTTGGAGTAATGCCGGTAAAAGTTGAATCTTCAAGTGGTTGCCCGGAATTTTTATAGTGAATAAGTGAGTCAGTGATCAGCGCAACTATGTAGTAGGATATTAATGAAAGTGCGCAACTCTAGATGCTTATACTTCATTTCTTGTATTTAAAGCGAAAAATAAAATTAACATTTGCTTTTGAGCTCTAAAATAACAGCCCCTTACATGTTATATGCTCCCCATCTCGGCGACGGTCCTGCCATGCGTGCAAGATATGTACCGCACGCAGGCGACCAAAGAGGGTTGAAAAATTAACTCGTTGTTTTTATTCAGTCTACTAAGTAGTAATTCCTTTTCACTCTATCACTGAAGCATTACTTCAGTTACTTATTTATTATTCAGTTAATTATTTATTATTTAGTTATTTATTATGTTTATGTTAATGCATGATTATATTCCCCTATTATTGATATGCATGACCTGATTATTAAATATGAGCACAATAAAGTACGCCAAACATACTTCATATAAAATAACATGATGATTTTTTATGTTTACTTAAAATTATGTTTATTTTTATGTTTATTTATTTATGTTTACCATTGTTGTCTCATAAGAAAAATATTATTTTCATACTTGATGGCTATACAGAGTACCCGAAAAAGGTAAGTAGTAAGACGTTTTAATTCTATATGTATTAGAGGTAAGTGAGCTATATAGATAGAAAAAATGCCCATAGTGTGATAGGAAAAAAAGTCAATGTTTAGAAAAAATATTCTTCTCGTTAATTTTCAAAAAGTTACACTTTTTAAATTTGTATACAATCCCCGTACAAAAAAAAATCCCAATTAGTAAAATGTGCCCCATGCACTAATGAGGTTACATGCAAAATTTCAGCTTTTCATCGTAAAACATCTCAGAAATATCTAAAAACAAATGTGTTCGGGACATACATGATTTTGAAGGTAAAAATTGATAGCTAAGTGCTGAAAAAAATGTTTTCTTTCGTAATTTCTGTAAGACCTCTGAAATGCCATAATCCGACGTGATTTTTTTTTCCCTTCGAGAGGCATTGAAAAGTGGTTCAAGTCATCATATATTTATCTTCATTCCTCTGATACTTTTTAGGATATAATTCTCAAACTGTGTACATCATCTCATTAGTGTATGGGAAACATTTTACTAACATTTTATTTTTCGTACGAGGTTCGTATACAAATTTAAAAAGTTTAACTTTTTGAAAACTTACAAGAGGAATTTTTCTTATCGTAGCCTTTTTTTTTCCACCTTACTTGAACAATTTTACAATTTACACTGCCTACTTAGCTTTAATAGATAAAGGATTAAAGCCATTTTTGGGATACCCTGTATATTTTTGTTTACTGGAAATGTCGGCCCAGTAATAAATGTACAAAGCAGGCCAAAGTGTAACTGCACACAGGCGACAGAACTTATAGAATCGACCCTGCCCCCTTCCCTATCATGTCGACGAAATTGCCATATCGTAGTATTTACCTCCCACCCACAATCATGAAATGTTCAATTCGTATAATTGCAGATGAAAGTTGTTACCGTATTGTTTCTACAACTGAATTAAGAACGACGGTCAATTATCGGACTTTTATCGTTCTGTTTGCTCTGTACTCTGAACTAATTCGATCCTGCTTGTCTTCCGGTCTCTTATTGAGTTTATATTTGTTTAAGGCTGTGTGGTTCCTCCAGGGATGAATCTATTGAAATTTTTTGTCGCGATGTAATGGGGAAAAAAATGCAGCTAAAGGTCGTTGCGGAAAATACTTTGTTTTCTCAAACATTAGATTGGGCTTTCCATTTTATAAGACAAAGAATTAGAAATACACAGTTTTTAAAAAGAGAGTTTATATGTATTTGATGAGGTAAAGTATATTAATGTCTCGTGACAGATTTTTTATTCTTATTCATTGAGTTTATAAATAAGAAATTTTAACTGCGCAGCTTCAATAAATGAAATATAGTTAAATAAAAGAATCCCTGAAATTGTCAGTGTTTCAAAAGTGTCAAATTTACAGAAAAAAAAAACTGTCAGCCAGGACGCCAGTTTATTTCTGTTTTTTTTACAGGAGTCTTCCGTAAATTTTACAAATTTTCAGTTTATTGTACAGAAATCTTCGATATACGGAAAAAAAATACGGTAGACTTCTGTAAAATATACGGAAATAAACTGGTGTCCTGGCTGACAGTTTTTTCTGTCAGTTTAACAGATTTTTTTTTTTTTTTTTTGCAAGGTATACGCTACAGTTTATTCTCCATTTATTTTTCCATTAGGTTGGAATTTGCATCATAATACAGGCATGGGCCGTATTTCTCATTCTTTTTTCATTGTGTTTGAAAGTGCATCGTAATAAGCACATATCCCCGCTTATTTTGTTGATGTTGTATTAGAAACGTATATCGTAATCCATGCAAGTCCTTATTTCTGTTTTATGCTTTAAACTGGAAAAGTGATTCAATTCAAAATCCCGACGTGAAAACTAATAGCACACACATGCTAAAAGTATTGGTTCAAATTTGTATTTATTGCTTCGTTTTTCCAATACATATCATTCAATTAAGTTTTCGGTATAAGCAGATTTTCATTTCAGACTTTTTTAACAAAATCCTCACAGCAGCACAGTTGTTCAAATGTTCCCAAATCACAGGCTGATGGGAATCAAATAAAATACAGTTTAGAGAATCCACCACATTCCAATCCTGTAGAGTTGGTCCCGTAAACATTCATGTCTAATTAGTTACACGTCTGAATTGGGCCACACTGTCTCTTTGGAAAACCTGAGTACAGTCATTAAGACTGATTCATTTTTTTAACATTTATGCCTAAAGTATGACCGGTTAAAAGTAAAAATAAATAAATAAGTAACTAAAGATGAGAAATCCTTCCATTATTGTTACAAACTATAATGATTATTAATTTTTTTAACTCTGATTTTAGCAATTTTTTTCAAGTAGCTGTAAAGTATCCCGTCAAAAAAAAATTACAATGTCTCGTACGACAAGCATGATTTTTTCGTGATCATCTGTCCAGTGTTGGGATATTATTGCTACTTAAAATTTGAGATTTTAGTTCTGAAATCTCACAAACCTACTAGTCAAATTATTGTGTTCCTTGATTAATCTATGCAAGCTGTCAGAGTGTTTTTACACTTAAAGTTTGGTCTGGAAAAAATGATTGACAACAATCTTTATATGTTCAGTTCAAATAAAAATTAAAGGGTTGGCTGCAAAAGGAACACGTTCCTACCTTACGGAAGTTTGGACTTACATGTACTATATTGTAGTTTAAAAAACATCTCTTTCGTTCAGTACCAAAAAGAAGTAGGTCTGATTGCCAGTTCTTGTGCTGGTGAAGCTTCCGTTAGTTGGTGTTTAATTCCCAAACGTTTTTTACTGTTTTCCGCAAACTTGAAAGGTTGGAGCTGTGTTCTTTTTGCATCGAAACCCCTTTGAATGATTTTTTATTTTTTCTGAATAGAAAATAGAAAAATTAGTAAGAAATCAGAAATTAGAAATGCAGTAATTGATAGGATTTAACTATTCTGTTTATACACTACTCTTAAGTGTTTAGATTTTAGAGCCTGTATATCGTGACGTCCACCCCTCCCCCCCCCCACTGTGCTATCTATTGGTTTTATAGCTCTTTTTTACTTTCCGAACATGTACCATGTAAGGAAAGTATTGTAATCATGAAAAAATTCGGCTTCGAGATTTTGGTCTATTTACACGTTTGAGGTGTTCTGAATCCCTTTATGCTAGTTTTACGAGATGTATGTATATGTGTGTGTGTGTACACGATAGCTCCTAAACGGGACATTCGATTGAGCTCAAATTGGGTACATATGTCATAAACCACCGTCGCATGACCGGTATTGATTTTGGTGTGTATCGGACTTATAGTTTTTCTACAGGGCTACAACAAAGATTTTTTTTACATTATGGCCTATGGGGGGGAATTTCTTGAAAGTGCGCTAGCGTTTAAACGGTATATTAGATTGAGCTCAAATTGGGTGTATATGTTATAAATAACCATCTTAAGACCGGTATTAATCTCGGTGTGTAGGACTTATAGTTTTTCTACAGGGCCATGTCAAAAATTTCTATTATATTATGGCATAATGGCATATGGGGAATTCTTGAAAGTGCGCAAGCGTTTAAACAGTGCATTCGATTGAGTTTCAATTCGGTATATATGTTTGAATTATTCATCAATTAAAATATATTTAAATGCTTGGTAATGATCTTAATCGTAAGTGTTCGGAAAGTCGAGTGGAGTCACTCCAGATTTTTATTACAGAAAAACATTTAATTTATACATAACTTATAATATTACTTTAATATGCTTTTGTATTAATGTCTTGTTTATTTTCTACAAAAATAATCAAAGAACAACAGAAGGCTAAAGTTTAGCCCTGCTCCAGCTTTATGATTTGTGCATTGTTTAATCCCTTCTACCGCTAAAAGTTCGGATTCCTTGAAAATTTTAAAATTTTTCTCAGTTTTGTTTAATTAAAATTTATCTCCCCTCAAATGCTGAAGTTTTCAATACTGTAGACTTATGATCATGAATCATATCTGTACTAAGTTAAACCATTATTATTATAAATTAAACCATCAAATGCCACAGTAATCAATCAATCGTTTAGAATTCTGTGTGCAGTGAACGGAATTTTGCTTACTAATAATTTGCTGACTATTAATACGTTTTGTAATGTTATTTATTAATTCATTAATTGTAAGCAGTCTATTATGTTAAGAGATATCTGTTCATTGATTAATTATTGAAATTTTTACCGTTGTTTTTATTTGTACTTTTTTTGTACTTGACGTATAAAAATATTTAACGATTTCTTTTGTTTCTCTAAACATGTAGTTATTGTCGGACAGTGAACTTCTTAAAAAGATAGTTGTGTCAGTGTGGTTTCAGTCTCCGCCCTTATCGTGTCGAAAAATTCGCCCCCTCCTTTTTTTTACCCCTTCCCCCCTTCTACTTCACTTCTATGCTTTGCAGAGTTCATATATTGGAATGGATGTTGTTACAATTTTGTTTTAGAAAGGTAAATCGTTAACACAGGAAAATCTGAAATTAGATGTACAGTAAATATATTTTCTTATGTTGCTTTATTTCACTAAATTAGCTTTTTTATTATTAGTTGCATTACACTAGAAATACAGTAATTCGTTGTACTTTTCTGCCTTCATTGCTTTAGAATAATCTATTGTCTTTCGCAGCTTTTTTTTTTCTTTTTTGTAAATTACTCTGAATTGTTCATAGTGTGTTTATGTTTGGTCTCTTGTTATGTTTTTATCTGTTCAAGCTTGCGTGTTATTGGATTATTGCTTTTTTGAAATATATATCCTTTTATGTAATCAGGAATTTCCTATTAAATCGATGCAGCAAAATATTTTGTTTTCTGCAGAATGTTAATTGACTATATCCATTTTCTAACGATAAGAATTAATCAATTTGTTAAATATTTTGTTATTCATTGAATTTTTTTTTACGATAAGGCTCATTGCATTTCTATACATTTTTCCGATTAATGAAGGTGCAGGTATTAGTGTGCGACATGTTTATTCTGTTAATAAAAGAAGTTAACATTTCACGATAAAATGGAGCTAAATTAGCTGCGACCTCTCCATGGAGAAAACTTGAACCATGATTTTGTGATTAGGATGGTCAGTGAAACCAAATTATGGTTCAACTTTTCTCCGTAGAAAGGTTGCAGCTAATTTAATTCCATTGCATGACGAAATGTTGAACTACTTTTATTAACGTCGATGTTACATTTCCCAGTTTCATTTTGTTTCGTTCCTCCTGTAATAAATAGCACTTGGATTAAAATATGGATTCCACTTTATGATTATCTAATTTCTTTTACCTCAAAAATTTAAGGATTGGTTAAATCAAAACCACTCTCTGCCAAAGCTGAAAATCTGCATGCTAGCGATAGACGTATGATAGCGATTTCTTCCCAATATAATTTTACAACAATCATCAATCTTGCTTGTTTAAATCCAATTTGAGGAACATTTTCAAGTTTCATCAGTTGTAATGCTCCTTGCAGTTATCATAATTTTGGTTATTGATTATTTGTCCACCATCTACTGCGCCTGCTAATGACATTTGAATGCTTACTTCACGGATCATTAATTTTAACTTTCTTAATCACCTTAAAAATGGCAGAACTCTATTCATTGATGTATTATATTGAATTATCGGCATTCTTTTCTTTTCGCTCTAGCAGCTGATCAGAAGAAAAATGTTTATAACGACTTCTAAGCACAAGCTTGTTAATTATCGAAGATCGATGAAGTTTTTTATTTTTAAAAGACAATTGTGTCAGTGTTATTCCAAATCCCGCCCGTATCATGTTTTTAGAAATCCCCCCCCCTCTAATCTAATCCTCCTTTCATGCCTTCATCAGTTCCTACAATTCACAAACCATAGTTTGATTCCGTATTGTTTCAAAGAAATGCAGACAGGAACACGCAAAATCTGAAATTAGAATTTCAGTAATTTATTGGATTTTATTGAGTTGCGTTAGGGCATCATACTGAATAAGTTCGATCCTGTTTATCTTTTTGGGCTTTGATTGTGTTTTGTTTGTTTGAGGTTGCCTATTTTTGGTGTTGCCAGTTTCGCAAAGGCTAAAATACCACAAATAAAAGATGAAAAAGGATGTTACCCTGAAGTAGATAGCTTTGTTGAAATACTATTTCAAGCCCACTGTCTTTTGCAAATTTCGTTAATTTTTTATTTCTGTCCTTTTATTTTAACTCCTCAGTCCTGTTGACCTGACGCATGCGTAAATGCGCGAAGGTAGGTTCTCGTAAACAAAAACGGATAGCAGATGGATGAATTGAAATTTTATTATCGCCTCGTTTGTATAACAAAGGAAATAGTTTAAAACTGATACAACTTTTCTTTTCCGGGGAAATTAAAAGAAATCATCCATTTTAAAAACATATTAATTAGAATTCTGCTAATAGTTGTTTAGAGTTCTTAATATTTTGCATGATAATTCTTAATTGGGTGTCAAACTTTTTTCCGGTTTTGGCATATTTCCATCTTTATGATAAATGAATGGTGTAAATAATTTTACACCATAACTGAACGTGAATTTTTCTCCCATTATCATGGTAATACTAGTCCAATGCTATAATTGTCAATTCATTCTATGCCGAAGAAAGATCTGAATGGTTAAACGTCAGATACATTCTCTAACTGTTTCATGTTCTGTAGACGTCAAACATTTACCATTATAATTTAGGAACAGTGATCAATCTTGTTCGTTTAAATCAGGATAGAGAAATTCTATTTTAGTAACACTGTATGAGTCATCAATTACAAACCTCTGAGTAATTAATTAATTTCGCGTATTAATCAATTGAGAATTATTTTTCCGTTTATTAGTGTTACTCGTAATGTTTGACGAATTTTAACCACCGTGCAATACCGAAGTGCTTGATTTATTGACTAAATAATAAAGTACACTCAACAGTGCCTTAGATTTCGTACTTTAGTTCTTCATAACCCTTTGAAGCGCAAACACTTTCACATCAATATAGAAGACCAACTGGATAGACTGCCCAAAGCTAGAAAAGTGCAGTCGTTGCCATTGATCCATTTAACTACCAACAACATGGCGATCGATCGAGTAGCCCATGCCACAGAGCTAAAGAAGTTTTCTGACACAGTTGGCTCCGTGTAGCTAGCTGTTTCATTTCTTTAGCTCCGGAGCCAGCTGTGCCAGCTTCCTCAGCTCGGTGTCGCCAGATGGGCTATTCGATCGATCGTCATATTGTTGGTAGTTAAGTGGATCAATGGCAACGGTTGCATTTTTCCAGCGTTGCGACCATTTAACCATGTTTTATTGCTACTAGCAGTGAAAGCGCTGAAATAAGATGGTTAAGAAATTACTTAACCCTTTGAGGCGCAACCCTTTCCCAATGCTGAAAAAAGGGCAGCCGTTGACATCGCTCGACTTAACTACCAGCAAGATGGCGGACGATCGCAACGTCCATCGCGTGCCACAGATCTAGAGACCCTTTTTTGAGGCACAGACAAAAAAAGGGGTCTCTAGATCTGCGGCACGCGATGAACGTTTCGATCGTCCACCATCTTGCTGGTAGTTAAGTCGAGCGATGGCAACGGCTGCCCTTTTCAGCATTAAGCAATCTATCCAGCTGTTCTCGCATTCTTCCATTTTTCAGCAGATGTCAGTGCTGTTAAAAATAATCGTGACAATTTTTTTTACGGGAAATGACATGCTAAAAAATAAAGGATTCTCGTGGAGCTATGTCACCCGCAACTATTTTTATAGAAATCAAATCTATCATTCGTGACTGGCAACAGTCAAAACGACAGAGTTTGGTGTTCCCAGAGCGGGAACACTGCACGTTAAAGGGTTAACAACGATCTGTTTTAACTGCTAGTATCTCAAAATTATCTAGAAGGAAGAAGAGGTTCTTCATTATTTTTAAAAGATAGTTGTGTCAGTGTTATTTCGAACTCCGCCCTTATCATGTCGAAGTTATCTCTCCCTGTTATTTACTCCCTATCCACTCTTTAGTGTTTTATAGGGTTCTCTATGCTTGCAAATGAAAGTTGTTAGTTACCTTATTGTTACAAAGTGTAACTGCATCGTAAAGAAAATCTGAAAATAGAACTGAGGTTATATATTGGACTTGGTTGTTTTGTTTGTTCATGATGTACTTTGGATTGATTGGATTGTATTTATCTTTTAGTCTGTTGTTTGTTTAAAGGTTGCGTGTTCTCTCTCCGCTGTCGGGTGCATTGAAATATTTTTCATTGTAAAGCAAGGGAACTCTTACAATATCGATACCGCAAATATTTTGTTTTCTGAAACATTAGAACGGACAGTTCCTTTTCCAAACAAAAGTTTTGTATATTTTATTTTCGAGTAAAGAGAGGAGACGAAAGTGTTCAAATCGGTTTTAGAATCCAAAATCTATTTCTTAATTTCAGAAACGTATTAAAAATCGATAAAAAGTTCTTTCAAAGTATATATTCCCGTTTTAAATATTACAGCATGCAGGAGGATTCTAAAATCTCGGAGGGGGGGGGGGTAGAAAAAACCACCAAGTCGATGCGGAATCACATAGCAATACAGCGTCGTCCTTCACGTACCCGTTCATTTATTTTTTACAGAGTTCAAAAAAGGAGAAGTTATTATGTTTAACACAAATGTATATAAATGTGTGCATGTACAGCGATATTTTTTTACCACGTGGAAAATTCTTTTTATTTTTTTTTGGGGGGGGCGGGGGAGGTGATAGCTCTGGTGCTGTGCCATATTAATTGGGCCACGTTCTGATGATATTGTCATTCTACAAATCAGAAAAAGCCTTGTTTTTAAACCATTTCTTAAAGGGTTGCCTGTAAAGGCGCTGGCCTAAATGTCAAAAATCGCGAAGTTGGCCATTTTGGCGATTTATCACCAAATTTGGCGTAAAAAAATAAGTTTCCAAAACTGGACTTATCTTGGCGATAGCTTCTATTTCATTTTCGATCTGTGCGCTGATGTTCCTCATAACTATGAGTCAAAGCTGTAGGTATTACTAAAGGAAGTGTCATTGCGCTTTACGAAATTGTGATAAGAAATTCGATAGTTTATTTAAAGTTTACTTATAATTATTCTATTTATATATATATATATATATATATATATATATATATATACATATAAATTTTTTACTAAATATAAATATTTCGTAAAAAAATTCCATTATATTACAAACTTTTAAACTGCTTTGCTTTATAATAAATTTCGTTATTACTCATAAAAATATATAATTTACAAAATTAATATTTTTTTTAAATTGATATAAAATGTATATTAAATTTAAAAATATTTTCACCGTATACTGTTTTGAGGCACGGATACAGAAGGTGGATATGCAGTCAAAATTAGCGCTTATGCTGTAGACTACGGGAGATGTCCAGACCACCTAAAGACTCACATACCTTAAATGTGCCTATGGGTTGGTTGGTGCAAAAGTAAAACATTTCATATTCCAGTGATAAATAAATCCTTTCCAGCTTGAAAAAGATTTATTTATCACTGGAATAGAAGTCCATTTTGAAAACAACTAATTCTACTTTTATTTTAAAGGATAAAATTTTATATCACTATGTTATTTTGAAAAGCTTTATTTTTTCGTCCTTTCTTTATTTCGATATAGAGTTTTTGTCCTCATAAGAAAAAGGGCTGATTGAATAATTTTGACGATTTTGTCTAAATTTAACAATTTCGACAGATATACCTTCTATGCTAATGGGCCTTAATGTATACATAACAGTTGGAATTTGTCAATTAGATAAACTAATTCGAAGACTTTGATAATTTTAAATTATCTCAGTCTTTTATAAATTGTCGATTCAATGCTCCATCAAACTGCGAGTTTAATTTCAATTCTTTTATTTATTTATTCATTTTTTTTTTTTTCAAATAATTCGAGGTCGTATCAGACGTAGTTTTCGAAAATGAATCGATTTGAGCCACTTTCACAGTATGTTTTCGACCTTTTACATTTTTTTTTTTTTTTTTTTACTTTTGGCCTGTAGTTCCCTGATAACTTTATGACCGAGCTACAAAGGAAGCAAGCTGCACGCCCCCCCAACCCGAGAACAGGAAAAGAGTAAATCAAAAAAACTGATTAACGTCGGGAGTGTTGTCACTTTTGTCGCTTAATTAATGGCTGCTATTAGGTATTCAAACATCGATTTTTCCTTTAACACTTTAGGTACTTCGATTACTTTTATGAAACGTTTTCCCCTTAAAGACCGTTTTCCATGTTTGAACTGAATTAATTTTCTTTGTTTTAAAACGTGGGGTAGACAGAAAATTATACTTGCTATTGTGGAAATATGAAAAAACCCACTGAGATGTGTACACGTGTTATTATAACACTGGAGTGCAAACATACTATTTTATTTTACATTTTCTCTTTTCATATTTATTATACTGTGAAATCATTCTACTTTTTAGTAACTATTTTCTTAGCTGTCTTTTATGCCATTGTTAGTTGTTGATGCATCCTTGTCTTAATAAATAAAATTTCCTAAACTGAAAACATGCTTTTATTCAAAACAACCCGATTGCAATAACTCGGTACATACAGCTTATTTTCCTGTGGCAATTGTTAATTATTTTTATGCATGTTGTTTGGTAGTGCTAAATTTTATATCAAGTAGCGCTATCGCTTACAATATTACTTTAATATGACTTCATACTTCAGTGGCGTAACCAAAACAAAACAAAAAAAACGGATATTAAGTGTTTTAACATTTTAACTAACTACAGCGCTAAATTTTGTGGAACCCTGAATTTTATGACTGCAAATTTAATTCAGAATCTCGAAATGTTTAACAAACAATAAACTTAAACTAATTTAAAATAGTTACAAAATTTCTTCTGTTACAGAAGCTTGAAATTAGCCCAAACCAAACAAAGTCGCAAAAGCCCTACAGAAATACACCGCAGCAAATAAAATGGAAGTAATTTAATGTTTCTTTGGTGGTTCGGTACCATTTCATCCACAGACCGGTACCGGCCCGAGGCCGGGGCTTTGGGATCACTGCTGTAGACAATGCACTATAAGCTTTACACCTTCTAACTTCCATCATACTGTTGACAGAAATCAATGAACACTTCATGCTTAATCCCCAGCTACACATTAATATCTTTCGTGACTTATAATTAAATTATTATTTCATTCCTATTAATATATATAAATGTATATTGTATTGATCGGATGTGACCTCCGAGTCTGAAGTATTCCATTTCCTGCTTGTAAATTGGATTCGAGTTGAGCTCTACGCTGACTTTGCTCATTAGCAATTTACCATGTTCTGCATTGTCAAAGGGATTGAAGATGAAAGCCCGTTCAAATATTCCAATTTCGTGAAAGTCGGAATTTATATGGATGGATCCTGAAGGTTAATTTCGATTAGTCCCTGTTTCCGAAAAGCTTCAATGAAATTTTGAAAGTTTATTTTGAATATAAATTATTTTTATTCAGTAAGTAGTTAATGCTTTTAACCGAATTTTTAAAAAAATGTTTAATAATGGGTCTCAGTGGAAGGGTGACAACCAGCAACTAATAAGTAGTAAACCAGCAACTAATAATTTAGTAGCAACTTTTGCTACTAAATTAAAGATAAGACAAAGGGGGATACATTTTTGGTTAAAAAAGGTAATTTTTATATTGTTTTCAAATGCTTGGTGAGTTTTCTTGTTTTCTATGCAAATAATCTGATGATTGGAAAAACACAAGTTTTGTTCTTTCTTATTTCTTTTGCAATCTTATATCGGAGTGACTCTTAAAAGACTTCTCTGGATTGCTTGCTTGCATGTGAAAGCTATCCGAGGGAAACAAACAGTGATTCGATCATCATGATGCAATTTTTTTTTTATTCATAAAAAATACTACACTCGTGTAACCATGAATAATAGAATAACCAACTTTTTTTTCAATTTGATTGCCTTGCAGCTGGCTGTGCCGCACACGATGAACGTTTCGATCGTCCGCCATCTTGCTGCTAGTTAGGTCGAGCGATGGCAACGGCTGCCCTTTTTTCAGCATTGGACAATCTATCCAGCTGTTCTCGCATTCTTCCATTTTTCAGCAGATGTCAGTGCTGTTAAAAATAATCGTGACAATTTGAATTGGGAAATGACGTGCTAAAAAGTAAAGGATTCTCGTGGAGCTATGTCATCCTCAACTACTTTTATAGAAGTCAAATCTATTCTTCGTGACTGACAACAGTCAAAACGTCAGATTTTGGTGTTCCCACAGCGGGTACACTGCGCGTTAAAAGGTTAAGCATCGGTAATGCACAAAAGATACACTCCTTATTCGAATCATTTATAAACCCCTCGCTGAACGTCATATACATTCATAACTATAAATAAATAAAATAAACTATCCGTAAAATCTTTTTGAAATTTTCATAGTTACTTACACGTGAATACATTTTTTGTGCTTCTAATAAGATTACATTTTTCAAGTATATATCCAAACATTTAAAGAATTTTCATTAATCTAATCATGCTTCCAGATATTCTAGTCCTTCAAAACTTTTTTACAACTGATGCAATTTTAAGCGGAAAAAGACATATTTTCCAGAAAAATACTTCAACGCTTACAAAAATATTTTAACGACGTTTTTGGTATTTTCCCCTCTCGCAAAATTTCGATGAAAGCATTTTAGACATACTTTACCTTGTCAAAACTCGTTACAGTGTTCGAAAATATTCTCCACTATTAATCCATCTCGTCTTATTTTTATACCTTCAATAAAACATTCTTCGCATTTTTTTTAAGCTAAAAATAAAAGTCTGAGCATAAGAGTACTTTTCTAAGAATGTTTCCTTAAAAAATTTTCGTCTTCATTTTCTCTTGTGATTCAGAAAGCCAGAGACGGTGGAATTTTTACAATAGTTTATATAAATTTATCTTTTGTATTAGGTTATATAAAGCTTTTCTGTAGCTCTTTTTTATTTCTTTTTTGAAAAGCTTTACAGTTTAATATGTTGGACAGATTTAAAATAAAAGCCAGATTAAAACAAAGTAGTGTCGTAAAATTTATTTGAAAATACTTCTTTGTTTGTTAGGAAATATAAATGAGTTTTTCTTACAGCAAATTCAAAATCGTTTACGAAACTTGCTCGATCTGTCCGTTTTTTTGTGATCTAACTGACATAAATATGCACCCATTGCTAAGAAAACTCATATACGTGAGACGTTCCCAAAGTTTCATCTTTTAATTTAATTTTTTTTCACATGGAAACTTTTTTGCACCTTGAACTATTTTTCACGTAGTCGCCACCGACATTGAGACATTTGCCGTAACGTGCGTGCAATGAGTTTGAAGAAACCACTCCGGTGAAAACCGTTGCCCTTCGATTCAAGTAATTGTCTCAAGACCTACTTCACTTCAGCATTGTTTTGACTCTCGATAGAGCGACTTTCAGTGAAGGAAACAGGTGAATGTCGCATGGGGCAAGATCAGGACTTTAGGCCGGGTAATCCAATCTCTCCCATCCGAAGCGACGAATCCGATCTTCTGTCAGCCATAATGTGTGTGGTTTTGCGTTGTCGTCTAATGATCATATTCTTACAGGGTAACAGCACGCTCTTTCATTGGCTACCACATGTAAAATGGTAGCCAATGAAATCGTGTCAATGAAAGCGTGTTCAAATAAAAATGGGCACGCAGATTTTCTACTACTCTCTCTTCTTCGGCGCTCTGCGCATGCGTCATCCCTCCTCTGTAGTAAAATATTACATAAAAAACTTAAATGATATATGCTTCATTCTCGATATCCTTCAAACATATTTACGCACTGACAAAACAGTCTCTCTCTCTTCAATTCAACCGATTCAGAATCAGAAAAAAAAATTCTTTAAATGTGAGCTACACTCTTAGTTCCACTAAATATTTCTGTCTGCACCAAAAAATGTGACGTCGATGAAAATTCATCGTCATGTCTGAGAAGTGTCTATTTCAATAAAAGTCACGAAAGAAAGTTCGCAAGTGGACGTAGTATTTAAGGAAAAATCATGAAAGTGTTCGTGATGTGCGAGCCATGTTCAAGGCGACTGGTCATGATGGACTGATTATTTTCCAGCTGGCCATAAATATTTCTCGAGATTTACACGCTCTTTTTTTTTTAAAAGACATTGATTGCATTGTTGAACTCGGCGTTTCGAAATCCAGGAAGAAGCGAAAATGACAGATCACGTGCATGTTTATTCTCTTCTTGTAGCGGTAAACTTCTATGAAAGGCATTTGCTAAATCTTGACCGATTGTAAAACGCTTCTAACATTAACCCTTTAACCCTTTGAGGCGCAACCCTTTCCCAATGCTGAAAAAAGGGCAGCCGTTGCCATCGCTCGAATTAACTACCAGCAAGATGGCGGACGATCGAAACGTTCATCGCGTGCCACAGATCTAGAGACCCTTTTTTGACGACAGCTGGCTGCGCGAGCAGAGACAGCTGCGTCAAAAAAGGGTCTCTAGATCTGTGGCACGCGATGAACGTTTCGATCGTTCGCCATCTTGCTGGTAGTTAAGTCGAGCGATGGCGCGGCTGCCCTTTTTTCAGCATTGGGCAATCTCTCCGGCTGTTCTCGCATTCTTCCATTTTTCAGCAGATGTCAGTGCTGTTAAAAAGAATCGTGACAAATTTTTTTACGGGAAATAACGTGCTAAAAAGTAAAGGATTCTCGTGGAGCTATGTCACCCGCAACTATTTTTATAGAAATCAAATCTATTCTTCGTGACTGGCAACAGTCGAAACGCCAAAGCTTGGTGCTCCCAGAGCGGGAACACTGCGCGTTAAAGGGTTAACGCGCGGTGGTCGCTCCTTGGAGCCACCTAATTCCAGCACCTTCTCTGGTAGTCGCGAAAAATAAATCTTTAAATGGCCCCTAACGCTGAAGGAGTGCAGATGTTGCCATCGCTCGATTTAACTACCCGCAATATATAGCGAATCGCCACGAATATGTTCGAATCGCCAATCGCATGCAACACAGCTAAAGAGCTATTTTGACACCTGCACAGCCAGCTATGCTGGACATACATTTAGCCTCGTATCAGACTAAAAAATAAAAGTATAAAAAGTTGAAATTTAAAAAAAAGAAATTTACAATAAGATTGATTTACATTAAAATTGATTTGCAATAGCATTTAATATGAACCAAATGGAAGCCTTTTTTTCTCTTTTTTTTTAGTTGCGAAAGGATTATCTAAATTTAAAATGTATTTCTTTTCAACATCCTTTTCAAAGCAATGAATAAGAGAATCGATCTCAAATGCCCAATACGCTTACAAGAGATTTTTGATCAACGCAAAATCCATACGTTGATGTCAACCAGAATCTGCCCCAACTCCCTACTGCTTCATTCCGAACTGAAACCAGGGTTTTCCCCCGCCATTTTGGTCTATTATTCGGCATTGAAAATTAGTTCTGCCATGTCGTTTACCTCAAAATGTCTCTCAAACTTTTAACTTTTCTGCGATAGGCACACCATTAATCAATGATTCCACGATAAATTCCAGAAACTTTTCAACAAATGGTTATCTATCATGCGGTTCAACAAACAGAATTAATGTGCTGGATATGACGTTATCGGTCCGAAAATTTTCGAACACCGTTATCCGCCATTTTATTTTGAATCGATCTTACCTAGGCAATTTCATACGTCATTAAAGTAACTAATATCTTTGCTATTTTTAAAAGACTAATGCTTGTAGATGGAATGTTTTAGTGTGGGCTTTTTTTTTATAATTTTACATTCTAAACTAAAGCATTTTGAATGCAAAATCTATACAAAAAAGCTATTACTTGATTGTTTTACTTTTTTTAAAAAGGCTTGACACATCCAGAGCTAAATGAAAAATTATATTGAGAATGATCTAGTACAATTGTAACAATTTATTAGGATATTCACTCCGATAGTATTGAAATGAAAGTCGATAATTATTATTATGTATTAATGTGTGTATTATTGTGTATTAAGGCAAACGTGCACGAGGGGTATCTGCTACGATGGGGATGGGAGAGCGCGTTGGGCGAAGGACTTTTTAAAGGGTTCTAACGCGAATTCACGTTAAATATGAACAAAAGTGCCCATACTCCAGACCGTTAGATCGACAGACCCGAACCCGGGACCTTCACACATCAACCGGCTACCATGTTCAGGGTCCACTCCGCCATGATGGTGACTGAAATGAAAGTCGAACTTTCTAACTTGGTTTTAATTATTTACTTATAAATCCATTTTTGCTTTTCAGCTAAGAAAAGTATTAAAGAGAAGTGGTTTACATTGTAAAAAAAAAAAAGAAAGAAGGAAAACGTGTCTATAGAAGAAGTTATCTGAATGAGATCAAAGTCGGTAGACGTGATGCATATGTACAGAGAAACAAATGAGTGAAATTCCAGAAAAATTTGATGATTTATTCAAAAGAAAGAGCTCCACAAAGGGAGCAACTCAGTTACGCTCTGATCTACATCTTATGCATGAAGTTGGTTGGTTTGGCATTGATTGATCGAGCTGGCAGATATTGTCCTGATGGATATCGTGCCAAATTCTGTCCAACTAGCTCCGTCCTTGAATCGTCAAAATCCCTTGCAAGCTCTGCCAAAAGGCTCCTAACATTCTTAAAAGGGAAGGGACGATCCAGTGGCCTTGCTGCCCAAGGTTGTGTTAAGTAAGCACGAAGACAAGAAGTAGAATTATCTCCATGATCGGGCGGGCATTATCTTTCTGAATTGTAATCCCGGTATGCCGTGATATAAATGGCAACACAACGGGGCGCAGAATTCCGTCGACGTACCGCTGTACTGTAAAGGTGACTCGGATGACAACCGAAGGGCCTGTCATGAAATGAAGTTGCAGTCCAGACCATCACTCCTGGTTGTCGAGCCATTTGTTGGGTGACAATCAAGTTGATATCCCACCGCTGTATAAAGCATACTCAGAGACGTCTCTCTGGCTATCGGGGCTCAATTCGTAAGCGGGGCTCATCACTGAAGACAATTCTACTCCAGTCAATGACATTCTAAGTCGAATGTACGCGATACCACTGCAAGCAGTCTTATTGGTGTACAGTGGTCCACACAAAGAGGCGCTTCGAGCTCAGATTCCATTGTCCGAGCCGTCTATTAATGGTCCTTGCTGCCACTGATCCTGTGACCTTCACTAGCAAGGTCACAGGATAGCCCCTCCCCCACTGAGAACGTTCGAAGCATTATGGGCACAGCCCTCCAAAAGGATATGGATTTTTGGCGATCCAAGCGCTAGTTGGATGGACTAGTTGCATGTTGGATCAACGATAATGATGAATCTTGATATCTGAGTCCACTCTCACGATGGATCGGTTCTCACGTTCTGTCGTCTTTCTACGTCGACTTTGTCACTGTATACGGCCACAGTTCGCCCATTGCTGGCAACATAGTCAAATAATGGCATCGGTCCTATCCAAACGTCGAACGATTCGCAGATTACACCAACCAGCTTCTTTGAGCCCAACTACACGTCCTTTCTCAAATGCTGACATCTGTGCATATTGCTCGCGCCTATAGGTGAGACAAAGTTGCTGTCTATCTGTGAATAAACGTGATGCAATTCCAGGTAAAAAGAGTTTGTCACCTGGAATTGAAATTTCTCCTCTATTTAACATCCCACCAGTTACGTAGCTAAGATGCGATGCAGCGTTACATGTCCATTCATTGGCCACCATTTAAAATTTTGCATTTTTGGAACTTATATGCATATCAATTTGTGTCCAATTTATGTTACTCTATCTTGGAGCGCCTTTCTTTTTTTGTCTCAGTGGAGGAAAAAAAGAAAAGAATTTAAAAATGCATAGTCATTCTAAGGGCACTGCCCCCCTCCCCCAGTCGCATCGCCTGGCTACGGGCCTATTTAATTGGTTACTTGAGTCAGTTCATCTGGTTATTCCCCGCAGTTTATTTTCATAAGGAGTAATATTGAAACTTACGACCACGTCGAACTTTTTTTCTTTCTTTATATAGGAGCATAATGGAGGAGCGTAATCCTACGTTGATAAAAAAAAGAAACACAAGAGCGTTAAAAAAGAGGAAATCAGAGACACTAGTTTCAAGATCATAACACATTATTTCCCTCTTCTTCCCATCCGACTGCGTCCTTGACCAGCTGGACGTTCCATTTATTGAGTTGGGCACTTGCCCGAGTTTTTCTAGCTTCCGGGAACCCAAGCGTGCCTCCCGGATGCGCGGGCTAAAAGATCATCATTCCAAAAATAGCGGCACGTTTCCATCATTATCTGTCTAGCCACTGAGAGCAGAATTAACCTTCTTCCACAACCTCAGGGTTGAATGTGTTTGCAGCAGAAAGTAAAGCCTGGAAAAGAGGGTGTCGGCGTATGTAATTATGAGATACTTATTGACGCTTGTTAGAATGTCGTCTTGCAGCGATTAATTCCATTTCATGCATGGCGATTTTTTTTTCTCTTCAGCGTTATTCGTGGTGTGTTCGCAGTGTTTCATTGGATCATATCATGAAAAAATGCAGTTGCAAAAGAACGGTGTTAACCCTTTAACGCGCAGTGTTCCCGCTCTGGGAACACCAAACTCTGACATTTTGACTGTTGCCAGTCACGAAGAATAGATTTGATTTCTATAAAAATAGTTGCGGGTGACATAGCTCCACGAGAATCCTTTACTTTTTAGCACGTCATTTCCCGTAAAAAAATTGTCACGATTATTTTTAACAGCACTGACATCTGCTGAAAAATGCAAGAACGCGAGATCAGCTGGATTGATTCCCCAATGCTGAAAAAAAGGACAGCCGTTGCCATCGCTCGACTTAACTACCAGCAAGATGGCGGACGATCGGAACGTTCATCGCGTGCCACAGATCTAGAGACCCTTTTTTGATTCAGCTGGCTGTGCCGCACAGCCAGCTGCAAAGCAATCAAATTGAAAAGCAAAAGCGTCTCTAGATCTGTGGCACGCGATGAACGTTTCGATCGTCCGCCATCTTGCTGGTAGTTAAGTTGAGCGATGGCAACGGCTGCCCTTTTTTCAGCATTGGGAAGGGGTTGCGCCTCAAAGGGTTAACTGTGATTTATAAAACAAAAATAAATTGTTCTAAGCGCATGGACTATAGAGTACTTTTAGGCTCTTCATTGCGACTGCTGAGAAGCGAACTTTGCTGATCAACGTACCCGATAATCATAGTTGCAAAGACAAGATGGCAATGATTTCCCCTTCAGTGAACAGAGGTTGCTTCTCGGCTTAAATCTTAAAAGGCCCATACTGGACTGCGCTCTGCGAAAATGTAACCCCAGTGTTTTCCCTTCTTTATCCAGATTTCCAACACAGATGTTGCTGTCGCATGATAATTTTTAGAGAGTGTGAATAATGTAGTATTAAAGTTCAACGTGTTACACTATCAGATACTACAATCTTGCTGTTGCTACAACTTTTTTTTCTTTAAATTTTTTTAAACAAATTTTAACCGTATAGTTATGCTTGTTTTGTCCCGCAGTGGTCTGGGCGCTAAACTCCGTTCCCGTTAGGACACGCCTAGTGAAGCAGCATCCAGCTTGGCCAGTGCTTGGGAGGGTCGTCTCGTGTGGGACCGTGTACGCTAATGGGAGGTGGTGCACGTAAAATTCGTCGTGGCTCCAATGTCTTCCGAGTTGTTAAACGATACTTCTGGGGGTGCCGATTTCAGGGGCTTGGTCCCTCCTCTGGAATTAGTTCAAGATTAGGGACCAAAGAAGAAGTCCAACCCCTTCGGGGCAATGGCACTCATCTTCCGGGATAGCGCAATCTTCTGTCCCTGGACACGACAGCAACAACTTGTTATACGCGTGGAAAAACGTATTTTAGGTCTGCATGGAAAATTGAAAAATGAACGGTAAAAGAAACAGAGAAAAAAAAAAATGCAAAACTTCTGGAATAAAATGTGTTTATGGTAAACTCTTTCATTAATGTTTAATGTGTGTTTAAAAATGGAAGCTTATTAAGATTGGTAACTTCACCATCTACATTGACATGCCATATTTGTTTTTCTCCGCCGCTATCCTCCTATGTTGGCCGAAAATCTTCGTCTAAGGCAGGTGTGGGCAACCTTTGAAAAGTTGTAGGCCAAACTTTAGGATGTTACCGAAGTCGCGTGCCGTATAATTGGTATTTATAGGGAATTTTTAATCGTTTATATAGGTTTTATACAGGATTTTGATAGGTTTCTGGGGCCGGATCAAAAGAGGTTGCGGGCCGTTGGTTGCCCATACGTAGTCCAAGGCTGGGTGAGTTCATCGTGATAGTTCTGACGTTTTCTTCCAACGTATGAACTTTCAACGGTATAACCTCAACTGATATTACTGGAATTAAATCCTCGTGGACCTGGTACTCCTTGCATCTGACTTATTTTGACATGACATGATTCCACGAACAGCATCAAATAGTCAATTGCGTAGGCCTATACCGAATCTGGTCTTATTAAGAGACTTCAGAAATACCAATCTAATGCATGTCGCGAGAAGTTCTTTCAAAATTTACATAATTGTCAACCTCTACTTCCATAGCCACCGAAACCAACCTTTGCTGTCCTTTGTCTCCCGATACCTTCATTTCCTTGACACAATGCGACTCCTTGTAAACATTACTTAAAATACGAAAACCCAAACTATTTCCTGCCTCATTACGGAAAGAAATGAGTAAGCTGTATCTCTAAGTTACGTAGAATTCCACTCACCTATTTTGCAAAACTTACATTATTAGCTAAAAGTAGTGAATGAACTGAACTGCTTTGTTGGTCGGACGAAGGCATTTGAAATCTCCATATGCTGAGCTTATTGCGCTCTCGTGTCCTTATGGATTTTTAATTAGTTGGAACTCCGCATTCCTTCGCTTTCGTTAATGCTGAGCCCGAAATTTCAGCTTCTCTCTCCCGATTGTTTTGGGTGATTGATTCCTTTGTTTAAAAATGTTTTCGGCCAAGATTAGTTCTCGATACGGCGTTGTGGAGTTGAGAATTAGATGAGCTCGTAGCTAATAGGAGTTAATTAGGCGACTGGAATTCCTTTTTTAATGATCTCCCGTTTTCTCAAAGGTAACATGAATTCTTGCGCAGAATGAATGCATTCAAAAAGGTTTATTTACGTAATAGGTTATATTAGCCATAAGTTACATATGATTGCTTCGTAGGTTACTTTAATTATGAAATTCAGAGAGGTTAAAAGCATACAAAGCCAGAGAGTATTTTAGAAGCAAAAGAAAAAAGCACGATATGTAGGAAGGAAATTCATTTGTACTTCAGTTTCGTGCAAATCTACGAAATTTATAGAATAAAATTTGCGTGAAAAAGCTTACTACATTTCCAACAAACTTGGAAATTCCACAAAATGTAACTTATGATCGTATTCGTCTATTTTTACGGTGATTATGATACATACATTTTTTTAATTGACAAATTAGTAGCAATGAATGAATACTATGCCCTTAGATTTGTCTTACGCGCATCGTATTAAAATTAACTACAAATAGAAGTCAACTATCTGCTGGACTTATTTAATTTAAAAATACTTTTTCTTTCAGGTTATTTATTGAAGTGAGTACTTAAAATTTACAGTCAACCTATCTGCTTCATACTTGTAAAAGGTTTTGGTACTTAGGTATTAACGATTTTCGTGAAAAAAAAAAAATTCTCCCAAATAGTACGACTTAGCACCAAAAAAAGGCCTACTATAACTCAGTTACTGGTAAACTCTCTTAAGTTTCAAACAAGAAAAGAACTTGGCCGATAAAATAATTGAACCTATTTGTCGTGTCGATCGCGGTCGATGGGATAATACGTATCATTTTCGCCCCGACTGGAAGTAAACTAACCAGTAGACTTTGCACAGACAATATTTACCTGACGGTATATCATTTAATACAAAGTGATAGTATTGAAGGAAGAAAGTAAACGTGTGTTAGGTATCCAGCTTTTCACCAAGAATTCGAGTATGTGATCTCGAAATCACTAATTAATCTGTAATAAATCAATACCGTTTCCAGTACAAGTATTATCGTTCATAAATAAGATTACTTCATTGACTTTATTCGTCTTCTTCGCCCAAAACAGTCACATTATCAACGAACAGACGTTGACGAGTATATCTCTTATAATCTGCCATCATGTAAAAATATCCCAAATGCAACCTCTAAGTATGCGAATTCATAAGAAGTGAACTATACACTGTTGATATTGTCTTTCGTTGTCGTTATTAATCTCATCACCACATGAAAAATACCAATTGTGTAGTTGGGGGCATCAAAATTTTATTTTAAGACATTCGCATTGTGTATGCTAATCCCAAAGGAGAAATTCTGGAGCAACCCGTCGGAGGACGTATTTAAAAAATAAAACTGAAATTCTCCGTTAGTTATAAAATTTACTTAACGGACACTGCATTCTTTAATTCGCCAAACGATACTAAATTTAGTGGGATCATATTTTGCTTTTGTAGTCTACCAGCAATTGTCATTTCTATTAGTGTACCTGCCATGCATACCTCTCACTTAGCATCGAGAAAAAGTTTTCCACACAAGAAAATTTTCGCTGCATTCATTTCTGAATAATGCTTCGTGATGATGCCATCTATTAAAGGAAGAAATTTTGATTGCTTTCCAACAAAATTTGTCGTTGTAAAATGTACTTTCGCAGTGTCTTTATTAATATTTTGGTTTACCGCACCAATGCGGCAGTTATGGACACAAATGTAAAATGAACTAAAAAAAAAAAAAAGATGTCAAAGGTAAAACTTTGTAAATAACACATAAAAGGGTACTTAATCAATATTTATAAATTTCGTATTGATAAATATATTTTTTATGTATCTTATTAACAAATTTTTAGTTAATTTTGAAAATGTAAATCATTCATGTGCGTTGCTTCTCAATGCTGTATGAAAACAATATAGTTGGCATTAATTGCGATCTATTTTTCTATGTGTACAAAACAGAAAAATAGTCAAAGTCGCGCAAAGATAAGACAAATATTAATTTGCATACATTTCCCACCAATCCTTATTCCTAGAGTGAGTAATTACAACATATAGCGGTACTATTAGAATAATAGTACAAAAGTTTCAGTGATAAATCATAATTCTAAGTACTATTAACTATGTTCATTTGTAGAGATTCAGAATGAACCTAATAAGGATCACGGACGCCCATAGCAATGGGCAGGGAGGAGCCATATCTATAGCAGCCCTAGTTCTCCAGAAAAATGTGCATTACCGTAATAATATACGTATTACTATCTGGCTCAACACTAAAATATTGTACCTTTCTGAGGCAGGACCCCTGTCTTGCCTCCTTTATTACAAACAGTCATCTAACGCCAAATGAAAAGGATACATGTAATTTCTCCAGTACATCCTGTTTTAGTTTACTGAAAGATAAACAAAATTTATTTTTACAAATGTATCTTTTAATAGTTTCCAACAAGGTTGAAAAGTTTACCATAATATATATCCAACTTCCATAAATATTTGGACCCCTTAAAGACCATGTGGTGTAACTCGCATTTTCCTAATTTAGAAAATTTCAATTATTTATTATGGTTATCATATTAAATTCAGAATTACACAACAACAAGTGCTGCTATCTACAAGGTTTCTAAGGCAGTTACAATTTGCAATATTTGCGCTCTTAAGAGAATGGCCATTGTTGAACACTATGACACCACATGGGTTTTAATGGGCTCATCGATTGCTATAAAATTTATATTTGCTATGGACTATGCCGAGTATTCTTTTGAAAATGTTGTTCGTACCACGACTATATTTTTTAACAGGAAAATCCCGAAGAGTTCCAATATATAATGTTCTATTGGCAGTCACCATTTAAAATGTATTTTACAGACTTTTATTTGCTTCAATAAAATCAAAATTATTATATGTTTCTGAAGTTTATAAATGAGTACACACTTTCGGAAAAAGTATATGTAATATGTATGGCTTTTTAGGGATCAAGCAAAAGAACTCTCATAAATTTAAAACAAAACAGCGGTAAAAAACAATTCATTACAATTCATGTAAGTCGTATTTAAGATATACCAAGCAACTAAGAATATTTTCTTATCTTCCCGAAAATAAATTTTGCATTAAGTACAGAAAAACTTCACTTTATAAAACTCAGCAAAATTTCATTTCAGCAAATCTTAATTCTCTTAGGAGTCATTTATATTGCTTACTCAGAAAGAGAAAAACTTCTTTCCGATTTTCAAAACACTTGAAGCTGGGCGGCAAATTTCTATCTCTTTTCTTTTTTTTTTTTTCTTGTTTGCAGAAAAAAAGTAACTTATGAACTGCATCTGAAGAATTTGCGAAAGTTGCGAAATATTTATTTTAAAAAAGCTGGAGAAAAACAGGTGCTGTGAAATCTTCCACCAATGATAACATTTCTGATATGTTCGTTATCTCTTGGGATAACGCTAATGTTCTTTTTTTTAAATGGTGCATGTGAGCGTGCATACATGTGAAACCTTTCTCGAATAATGAAAAAAAAATAAGCCTATTGAAGTATATTTAATATTTAGCGCATTTAATATTATCGAATATGTATTACCTTTCAATAATTAAATTCACCATTGTTCAAATAGTTTTGCGTATTTTGAGTAGTAGTATTATGCAGATTCTCGCTGGCATTCCTTCTAGCGTTACTTAGGAAAGAGCTATCTCATCTAGTTTACAAGACGGCTATCTCGGCTATCTCCTAGTTCAAAATATTTTTAAAACTTTCTTTGACCATTATTAAATCTGGAAATGATTTTATGAAAGATACCGACTTGTCAAATTTACAGAAAAAAAAAACTGTCAGCCAGGATGCCAGTTTATTTCCGTTTTTTTTTTATTTACAGAAGTCTTCCGTAAATTTTACAGATTCCCAGTTTATTTTACAGAAATCTTCCGTATGCGGAAAAAAATACGGAAGATTTCTGTAAAATATACGGAAATAAACCGGCGTCCTGGCTGACAGTTTTTTTCTGTCAGCTTAACAGACTTTTGCAGTGTAGGATTCGGCAGTAAGCTTCTGCAAAGATCAGCAGAAATTGCCGTACCTGGGATATAAGTAACAAAAGAAAAATGGTTCGATTGCTACATAAGTTTTGCATCGAACTTACGCTGATGTTAACTTTAAAAAACACGACTCGAAAGTTATCTTTTTTAACCCCCCTCCCTTCAAGGTTAATGGTAAACCTTGTACCGTTTAGTTCCATGAACTGAGCGTCCCACCATATGCGAGTGGATAAAGACACTGGCTACGGTTGATGGCTGAATTGTGAAGGTCCCAGGTTCGGAGCTATCACGGCCCTAGGTCTAATCTGGAATTTTGTAAGGTTCTCTACAGATGTAACACGAATACGTCTTAGACCATTTAAAGAGTCCTACGCCTAAGGCACCCTTCGTTAGATACATAGCCGTCGAGTAGCTCTGCTTATATTCATTATGCTCATCAGGGATGAGATTCTTCAGTTTTTAGGCTGATTTCAGCTTTTTTGTGAATTATGAGGAACTCACTTTTCTGTCTTTTTTCTCTGAAAATTCCACTTTCCTTCTGTAGATTTCTAATAGTAGTTATTGACTGTGTAATATTTTTTCTTGTAGCATGTTCTGATGTTTTACTTCTTAAAACTTTTTTCACATATATTATATGCAAATATGTTGTGTACAAATTTATTGCTCTCGTATGATTTCAGTTTTTTTTTTTTTTTTTTTTCTGTTAATCTCATTCCTGACTCATGAACCGAGCTCTTTGATAGACGCCGGTTTCTTCTGAAGAAAATAAAACGTTTTGGTATTCTTGAATTCCTAAACTTTCCCATCACCGCATTTTTAAATATCATGGGTACCGCCCTTAATAAGCATTGGTACGCAAGAGGACCTTTAAATAACTATTTATTTGATAGGTTAGGGCAGCGGTTCTCAACCTCTTAACGTCGCCCCCCCCCTCCAACAAAGGCTAACTTACGGTGGCGCGCCCCCCTCACATATTTCCGCATACTTTCAGTTTTTTAATCTTTAACAATGAACATTTAGTCGAATTTTCTACAAAATAATGTTATCAGTAAAGTTTGAATAAACATTTTAAGCGAAAAAGGATACATTTTTGAGTAAAAATGAGAATAAATGAGATGATTTTTTTTTTAAACATGCATCACTACTTGCTCTTTGGTTTTTCTCGCGCCCCTCCTGCAAACGCTCTGCGCTCCACTTGGGGTTCGCGCCCCACAGGTTGAGAAACGCTGGGTTAGAGTAAAATGCACGTAAATTTCTTCTTAGTGATGCTTTAGCACATGATGTAAAAATTTCGATTCATTTTTTTGTTCTAGTTAAGTAGTTAACTCTATAGCGGTAGAAACTATATGGCATAAAGACAGTTTAGTAATATTCTCTTCTTTCCTTTTCTATTATCAACTGTGAAACACGACATAAAAATTACGATTACGACTTTAAACGAGTTTTATCTTGACCCTATATTCTTCCTCCCTAAGAGATTCAAGAATTACTTTTCCAAAAACATATTACTTTCGTATCAAATTCCATTCACTTTACCATGCCCCTAGTGCGATTCACTAACCATTTCCATTCATATTCCAGATTGAATAGCATCTTTTTTTAGTTTTTTTTTTTTTTTTTTTTTTTTTTTTTTTCTTCTAGCCACCCTCCCCAAAAGAGCCGTTTGTATTACTTCCGCGATAAGAAATATATATATAATCTTTTCGATGTCGGTTTTTTTTTTCTTATTCGAACAGCCAGTCAAATTCTATAAAGGAATACGCTTTTGCCCCTTTCGCCGGGTGTAGATTTTTCTCTCAAGCAGTAACGTATTCACTCTGCCTTCTGTACAAAAAAGAGAAGAAGGAAGACAGTGAAAAAAGAAGGAAGAAATAAACGAAATCCGAACTAACTTTCATCGATTCCAAAATCTCAAATCATTTGTAATCTCCGAAGAGATTACTTTTTTTTTTTCAAAAGAAATGACATTCCATGAAAATGCGGACGTTTAACCCCAGCAGATAGCGTATCTTTCTAATCAATGATTGAGAACTTATTTTTTGAGAGAGAAAAAAAACATAACTAAATACCCGTGGAAAAAAAGAAAAAAAAATGTCATCGAAACGAAAATAAATTTTTTGCGTGCTATTGAATTTTTTCATTTTTCTTTCCCTTTTTTTAAACGCCTGGGTTCATCTTATTTTCCAAGAGAAGTTCTGATGTTTGCGAATGGGATAGTTTAGTTATCCGTGCGAACTCTGTGTGCGGTCGACTGGAAGATGAGAATGACGGCTTCTATTGTTCGTGTATGCACTGACCAGTGGCATATCGGTAAATTTCGGAATCTGATTTTGCTGTCATTTGTGACCGTAATATGGTCATGACCGGTGGCGTGTGAAGTTTAATCTCATGTTTAGGGATGGATGCGAGACGAGGATGTTTCACAGTTGCGAGGCGAGACAAGCCTATTTCTCATTACTGTATACCGGGTGTCCCGGAACTTCGTGTACAAACTTGGAGGGAAGGTAGACAGCATTGTTAGGAACCGTAAGTACGCTGGAAAGCATGTGCGGAAATCGGTAGGTGGCGCTATACGCGAGCTCTCAAGGTCAGTGCGTTTGGCTTCTTCCTCATTGTCATAGCTGACAATTTTAACGCTTTTTTCAGGAGATTATCTACCACTAGTTTTTAAAGTAATTTGGTGATTAAATAAACCCAGTTTTTAATGTAAAATTTTGAAAATTGTGGTAGATAATCTTTCGAAAAAGAAAAAAAGTAAAAGTTGGCAGGTATGACAGTGAGGAAGAGACATCGTGCTGCCCTTGAGAGCTCACGTCAGCGCCACCTATCAGTTTCCACCGATGCTTCCCTGTGTAATTATGATTTCTAACGATGTTGTCTACCTCCCCTGCAAGTTTGTACATGGAGTTCCTTGAACACAGGTACAGGGATATAGGGATCCCGTGCACAAAACAGGAAGAAAGAATTGTAAGGGCTTAAAAGTTAGAAAAGTTAGAATTTGCCACAAAAAATCTTGATTATCCAATTAGCAAATATCCAAATATCGGGTGGGGGAGTAGGCAGATTGCTGTCACCCCCTGCTGCCTATGTTCCTGAAGGATAGGTATCCGTAGGGATTTTGTGAGACGACACGTTAGGATTTTGCAGCTGTTTTGCGAAAAGGTACAGCTCTACTTTTAGTCTTGCATCCATGCTTAATTTATTTGTTTAATAAAGAGTTATTTGCTGAGAACTATTAGAATGAAGAAAAAATGGGAATATTTTGCTATTTGTGTAACAGCAGAATAAAAGTTGGGCACGTTGACGGAATCATGACGCTAAATAAACGAGAAGGATAAATAATACAACGTTGCTGTATTTTTTAATACAGCAGGGTTCTTGTAAAACAACCATGAATACTGCATACACTGTTTCAAATAGAGAACATTATTTTGAGGTTCCCCAATGTTGTCTTGCTTTAAATAGGTAAATATCTCTGAAACCGAACAATGGCAGCCCTTGAAGTATAATGGAGTTCTTTTGTGTGCTTTTATATATATAAATAATAATAATAATAATAAAAAAACTATAAATGTTACATCCACAATTTTCGATGGGTTCATGATACACTAGATATAGGAATAGCGTAGATATACATTGTACTAATCAATGCATATATACTGCAGTTAAAGCACGGATGGACAAACGGACAGATGAAGAACAGGCAGACAAACCAGGCAGTAATTTCTTTCTAATGACCAGGTCAGCGTCCTACTGGAGACTTGACCATTATGAAGGCCTCAAATGCTGGTCATTTCGTTATTGGAGAGTTTATTAGGCAGAGCAACGTTGCTCCCATGAGTGAGCTCCTAAACCGATTTCTGATGAGAGACCTAGCACCTGAAGTCGATACCCCCAGAGGTTTGAACATGGAGGACATTTTAGCCATGAACTGAACCAAGCCGAGATAGGTTTTCACCCTTTTTTAAGCACTGCACAAGCCGTAGCACTAGGCAAGTTGTATCTGGATACTGGGTGCTGCTTCACTTTCCGTGTCCTTACGGGAACGGAGACAAACCAAAATCGGTACGAAATTTGTACGGTATTAATCATTTCTATTTTGAGAAAACCCTGTATGGCTGCTTTTAAAACGTTCAGATTACACTTGAACTTTTTTTTGTAAATACAAATGTTATTAAAATCGGTGGGGGAAATGCATAAATAGGAAACAAATAGAGCATAGACTTGAACTGGGATTTAAAAATACTTGGATTTTAAAACTATTGTGTATTTTATTTCCTTCGTATGTTTGGCAACATTTTCAGCAGAGGCAGCGACATCTCATTGTCGGGAAAACCATTTTGACAGATTTAGAACCAGTAGACACGGACTTATATAAAGATGTTTTCAGGGTCTCTGAATCCCTTAGTCTACGCAAAAATGATAATTTTAATGGAATAACCACCTATCAGTGATATAAAATAACCGGGTATTTATTTTCAAGGGAAAATACCCAGGGTAAATACCTGGGTATATACCCAAAATGGGTATTTACCTTTGAATTTATTTTTGAATTAACACTATTGCTTAAAAAAAGCTTGTATTGGTGGGTAAGGATATTCACACACACACACACACACACACACATACACACACATATATATATTAAATATAAAGTAAAAAAAAAAGAAAAAGAAAAACGAGAAACTTAGGAGCCCTTTACAACATTTTAATTTCATAAAACTTCAAAAAATATAATTATGAAAAGAAGCTATGTGATACATGTTGAATAAAATACTTGATTAAATATAGCCTATAAATATAACTGTTGGAATAAAATTGTAAATAGGAATAATAACAAGGAGCAGTATATTTGACAACTTGAAAAAAGGGAGAGAAATCCGACTATACTAAATATTTACAGACAGTAAAATCTGAATTACGAATCTGAATCTCAGGAGACCGAAAATCAAATTTGTAATTCTGAAAAATTCGTTAAACGGAAATTTTATTATAAAAAAAATTGGTATTAATGATTTTTTAATAGGAATATTTTGTTCATCAATCTGAAATATTCATAAAAGTTTAAATTTACCGTAAAAAATATGTTTTTAAACCTATTACTTATAACTAAAAGTTTTGTAACTATTTGCATGTAATTTTTATTTTAGTGATCATTAACTCAATCATAAGATCATATAATGCCCTCTCCCCTTCAATAACAAACCATAATAAACTATCACAGTTTAAAAAATAATAAACATAAAATAAGCTCTGGGATATAATAGTAAACTTAAAATAAGCTATGAGATATATTCATCAATGTAACACATTAAAAATATTACCAAAGCTGTCACTTGCACAAAACAATTTAAGGACTACCATAAAACATCCTTCATTATTAAAGTTAGTGAAAAAAATGCGGTATGACTGATAAAGTAGTGTATGACAAATAATCAAACGCTTAATAAACACTACAAAAATACTCATAATGGAGTCAAATTAAAATTAAAAACTTTGTATTAAAAAAAAGGAACAATAATAGAAATCTAATTGTTATTAATCATAAATGTTGTTAAGAACAGTAATTCCATTCTAAGTTGAAAATACCCAGTTTTTGGGTATTTACCCAGGCCTTGGGTAAATACCCTAAAAATATTTACCTACCCAGTGGGTATTTACCCTCCCCATATCACTGCCTATAAACTCTATTTCAATGGTCAATAAAATAATTACTGGAAAGATTAAAAATTTGTAATGTAACTGAAATTTTTTATAGTAAAGTTATTTATAGTAAAATTTACCGTCAATTTAATTTATAGTAAGAATGGACCCCTCCCCCAACAGCTTGTGCCCTCCCATGTAAAATCTATAACTGCGTCCGTGCTTGTAGATGATACCTATCCTTAAATATTTATTCATTTGTAAAGGCATTTTCACGGTTTTCTTAATGCTTGGAAAATTGGGGCTACTTGGAAGTTGTAAAATGCTAATTTAAAAAGAAATAAATAAATAAAATCACATTTACTAAATCTCTAAATTAAATCTTCTCATCGTTCCCCTGCAGAAAGTTCTTAAAAATTGCATCGGAGTAACTTCATAAATATTGTTTAATTCTTAATTATTGCTTCGACTACAAATCTTGTTCTGTAAAAAGAAAAGAAAGAAAGCAGCATAATTTCATTTAAAACTATATCTCCATCTTCAAAAGCTTCTCACGTGTCATTTCTCAAATAGAATAACTCTCTTTGCAGATCATACATGCGAATGAATTTTAGTTTAGGTCCAGTGCTCCCAAAAGCAGACATATGGCTGCTAAAAAAAAATATGGCTGTCTGGTTGGAAATGAGTTAACTAAGTTGTTAATCCTTTCCTCAAAATTATAGCATGCACATTAAGACATCAAAGAACATCTTTTTCCACGGTTGTCTGTCATCTGAAATAACGATTGAGATATCAATTTTGTGGAACAACTTGCTACAGTTGGGTAATTAAAGAATTTTAGCGGCACAAATGCAGAAAAGAGTTCAAGTGAAATGGTTCTGTTGCTTGAAAGATTATTGTATGCATATCACTTGTCGAGCAAAAATTCAAAATTAGCAGAAACGTGCTGGGAAAGTGTTCGTCGAAGCGTTTGATGTATGTACTGTTTTCTCGTGATGGATTTAAATGTCATTCGTTATTTAGAGTAAGCAATACTGATGTAACTGCTGTTTAAATTTTTTGTGCGGCATTTTGAGTTGCTTCTATCAACGGTCATGGGTCAACTTAGTTTTTGAAAAATAATTTATAGGGATATTCATATTTTGTTTCTTTAAAACTTGATTTTGAAGAAACAAAATATGAATGTGCACTTTTTGTTCAAAAGCAATATTACATTAGGCATTTCATATTTTTGTGACAGAGGCGTAGCTAATGTTTTCAGCCGCTGGGGACAACTGCTGATTTCGCACCTCCTCCTATTTGCCAAAATGCGATGGGAAGGTTTTATACACAATTTGTGGCCTCTTGGGTACTGCGCCTGGGGACAGATGACCTTCCTTGCCCACACCTAGCTATACGCCAGTGTTTTTGGTTTGTCAAAATTAAATGTTGAGGTGGGGATTGAGACACCCTCCTGGGAAACAAATATAAATAAATCGGAAGATAGATAGTTTTGTCAATTTTAAAACAATTGAAACACAATAACTTTTTTAATTAACTTGATTGGGAGAAGTCATTCAATTTGCACTAAAATTGGGCATGGTATGTCTGTGTTTTGGGTGACACAAAAAAGTAGATGTATTGTATAGAAAATGAAGCTCAGTGAACGTAATTTTGTGTATCAGTCACTGAAAGGGTTAATTTTACAAAAGCATACATTTTAAAAAATATTTTTATCCTGTTTTCAAAAATTACTATTATTAGATTAAATATACTTAATGTGTTTTCTTTTTCTCTTTTTGTTTAGGTGACTAACACTACATCGAAATTTTCTCTACACAGGTAAGTAATAAGAGCTTGCATTTTAAGCCTCCCAGCATTTCTGAATGAATAAGAAACAGAGCTTTGAACAAATCATAGTACATGACTAAAAACACATGAAATTTCTGTTTTATTTGAATGCAGTTTCCAAAAAATACTGACCTATTCTTTTATTCCTCCAATATTGATCATAAATATGTACAATAAATTACAAAGTTGCGTCAAAAAGATACATAACTTTATGATATCGATTTAAATTTTCAGGAGATGGAGACTAAATAAATACAAAATGTAAATTTTTATATGGCTCCCGTACAAAAATACCCACCTGGTAAAATTTACTCCATTCATAAATTATGCAATGTATAAAAATTTCAGCTTTTTATCATAAAAAGATTCAATGAAATGTTTAAACAAAGATGGCAAGGGCCTATATACAATACCAATAATGACAAAAATATTTTATATACGGGGTGATTCGATATTAGTTTAACGAACTTTTAGGGAGGTTAGGACACACCAAGACGGTTCAAAATCACATAGCAATGTGGGGTCGTAAACGTCGTCTTCGTGTACCTGTTAATAATCAGTTTAGAAGAAGTGTTCAAATAATAGTAAACTTTCCTACCATGGTTTTTCAAAAACTAATCCATCTTTCACCAATTCCTCTTGATAAAATTTGTTGATTCAGATTTTTTTCTTTTATTACATTGATGAAATTGTGTGATTATTAACAGGTACATGAAAACGGCGTTTCCGACCCCGCATTGCTATGTGATTCTGAACCGTCTTGGTGTATCCTAAATCTCCTGTAAGTTTGTAAAAGTAATTTCGAATCACCCCCTATATGCGATCATTGCGTAATTTGTATACAGCTCCGGAAACGTGACTTTCCGATGTGATTTTTATCTTCAAAAGCCATTAAAAAGTGGTTTAAGCCAACATATATTTATTTTTATGTACCTGAAGTTGCACAATTGCCTTTGAAAAATCTGTATTAACAAGTATGATTTTACTAGAAAAGGAAAACTAACTGCAAATTAATTCACCATGACGGAAAGTTATCATCATTGTAAAACAGTAAGATTTCTCAAATTCTTTCAAAAGTGTGGAAAATATCGCCAAGCTGTGTCCAGTTTCGGGAACTTACATTTTGATACCAAACTTGGCGATGAACCGACAAAAATGGTCACTCTTGGCGAGTATTGGCACATCACAACTAACACAGCTAACAGCAACCCTTTAGGCAATGGCCGAAAAACAGTTTTTTTTTTTCCAATTTCCTGAATGATAATATTATTAGAACATGAACAAATTAATATGGGACTATCTTTAACTCCACAAACTTTCTATTGAAGTGGACTGGTCACCGTTTGATCATTTCCCCGCGGCCCACTGAGGTGGGAGAATGCTGATTGTTTAGATTTTACATTGTTTTGATTTTTTAATTTTAATTTAATTGTATCTAAACATGCCTCAAAATAAAAAACAGTTCCACAAAAAATGAGTATAAAGTGATTTAACATTTTAACAGAATAGAACGCTAAATCATTGAGAACCCTGAGCGTGTTTCTTTACAGCGAGTCGGTTCCATCTGGGGGTAATAAGAGACAATGACACCCGAAGTGTGTTGCTTATGTCTAGTTTATTCCGTCGTTTTGCTTTGTTCGCAGTCACTACAGAAAACCAAGCTTCACACAGATAGGCTGCCGGGAATGACAATAGGGATTAAAGTCACTACAATTTTAATTCGTAATCTTGAAATGTTTAATCTTCTGTATAGTGACGCTAATCCCTGACTCACCAACCGGGAAACCACTTCAATATAAATGTTTTACCACCATTACTCCAAGAAGATTTAAAAGTTCAAAAAGTTGAAAAATCAGGAAAAGCTACTCCGTTTATACCATCCGCTATAAATTTTTCATAATTATGTATAAAAATATATAAAAAAAAACAATGTGTGCTACTTTAAAAATCTAAAAATCCACCGGTTCTCTAATTTTTAAGCGCTTTTTTGCTATTTTCAGCTCCCTTTTATTTCAGAGAGTTAAAAAAAAAACGGAATCATTTGCTCGACAAAATGAGCTATTGTAATCGATATGATGTCCTATTCACCACGGTCATCAGGCTTTGAAAGGAAAGTGTGGTGCCAATTCCTTTAAAATAAGTTTTTTTTTAGATTACATAGTTTACTTTTTTTCCCCACAAATAAATCGTCTGCATGAACATAAGAATGGCTGCGTACACAAAACAAAATCTTTCGAATGCCAAAAGTTTCCGCGCGTTTCCAGAAGAGCATGAAATTCGATTTGGGTACATAATAAAAACTTAATATGAACTTATTTATTTTAGATGGACGAAGATGAACTATATTGAGTGTATAGACATATTTTCGTCAGATGATTTTCTAACGCCGGTTGCAATCGAATCCAGAAAGGACTTGACTTCTAGTTGACGATAAGCTAATTTAAAATAGTCACAAGATTTCTTCTGTTACAAAAATATAAATTAGTACAAATCCGAAAGTCGAAACCCAAGAGAAGTAAACCACAGTTAATAAAATGAAAATAATTCAATGTTCCTTGGATTCCCTAAGGTACACCCTTTCCAAAAAAAAAAAAAAAATTACGCAATAAAAAAATTATCGCTGAACATACATACAAAATAAAAATAATAAAACTCGGCTGTTCGAGCCTCGTCAGGGGGAGACCCCCCTGAACCCCCCTAATTTTTTAGTTTCATGATTGCCATATTAAAACGATATTAATTGACTATTTCATTTTATCTCTCATCTTTCGTGTATTTCGCCTGGTAACCCTATGTTGAAATTTTTATGATTGTAACCTATTTACAGCAAAATACATGTGATGCGTATTCTACAGATTACGAAATATTGTAACAATAGATTAAAGCTGTTGTGAACTAACAGCATTTAAATATATGTAAAAAAATACATGTGATGCATATTCTACAGCTTACGAAATATTGTAACAATAGATTAAAACTGTCGTGAACTAATAGTATTTAAATATATGTAAAATTATCTCGCTTTTTTGGGGACAATTTTCAATAAAGGGGGTGAGAGATAAAATGGCATAATCATTAATAATTAATCGATTCCGATGAATTCATAACCTCCCACTTTTTGAAATCGGTTAAAAACATGAATTCTACAAAAAAACATCAACAAATGCCAGATAAATTGCGCCGGAAATTTGCCTAACGCATAAACACCGATTCCTAACTCAGTCAACAACTATGAGAATAGATCTGCTTTGTTCTGGAGATTTTTACCCATTCCGGGCACGCACATTTTTAAATTTAATGTTCCGTGTCGGGCGAAAGAACCCGAAGACATTTCACACCCCCAGATTAGCATTTGCGCGTAAAAATTCGTCAGTCGGGTAATTTTCTCTTTCAGAGGCTCTCATCACCGTGTTAAACGATGGGTAAAATACCATCGAGCTGAGTTCATTATGTAAGCCTTACCCCCTCATCACCCCAAACGCCTTGTTATGATGAAACAATTTTATATATACTTTGTTTCCAGGAGAGCTGGGTGTTATTATTTTCTTGCAACGCTATATTAAAAGGTAGCACTTTCCCCATTATCGTGATGGTAAATATTTGTTGTATCCGTGTCAGTAAAGCGTTCAAAATGAATAAGTTGTCGACACTTGTGAAATGCATGAAGGTAAAATTTCGGAAGTTAGCATATTTCTTCTGGAGCAATGCGCTTCATATTTTAAACATCGCAGAATAATATAAAATGTTGTAAGTGTAAAGAATGAGCGTAAATTTTGCGTGCGCAAAGGGTCAGTGTATCCGTGTCAGTAAAGCGTTCAAAATGAATAAGTTGTCGCCAGTGGTGAATGCATGAAGGTAAAATTTCGGAAGTTTGCATATTTCTTCTGAAGCAATGCACTTTGTGTTAAAAAATCACAGAAAAATGTAAGTGTAAAGGATAAGCGTAAATTTTGCGCGTGCAAAAGGTGAAGTTTTCTTTTTTTCTTTCTTTTCCAACCTACTTCTAAGACGACCACCTCATCAGTGGTTGAGAGGTTCTGCTTCCGAGACTGCTAGGGGGGGAGGTGCCAGGTTCAAATCCCGGTCGCGCCTGTCGACCTAGCCGCTCGGAGTTTTCCGTGGTTTTTCTCCAAAACCTCACGGAAATACGGCATAGGATCTCTTAGAAAGTCCCCCAACGGAGGGCATTCCCCCTATAGGCCTAGGACCCTAGTGCAGTCAGTTGGCCTTAATTCACAAACAAACTACAAGATGACCACTGGCTGAGTGAATAAGATACTAGATTTGATGGATGGCTGAAGTGTGAATGCTCAGGGTTATGGCCATGGACGCCGGCAGCATAGGGCAAGGGGAGGGGCGATCCTCCACCCCTGGATTTTTGTTTTCCCGTGCTTTTTTGCTCTTTCCAACTTGGTAACCATACATTGAAGTAGTCTATGCCCCCCCTGGATTAGTCTTTGCCCCCCTGGAGTAGTCTTTGCACCCCCGGGAAATATTCTGCCGGCTCCCATGGTTATGGCCTACCGTTCGGCAGTTGATTTAACGGTGCTTGATATGCCTCATTAGCAAATGCGCGCCCTTGGGTATTGATAAAAGGAAAAATGATTAAAAGAAATACCGAAAAATTGTCGATCAATATTATCGGGCCAATATCTTCGGGCTTGGGTGTTCACTCGTCCGTTACATCATAGTTTTGAACATTGGCCGCCTATCGGGTGCTTCCATAATAAAAGGGCCAACACTTGTGCCTTAGCAGTGGCGAATGTCTGATATGCAAGGGCCCGCCTTTGAGTATGGAAAAAAAAGAAAAATGTTAAAAGACCAACAAAAAAATTGTATTGCCTATCAAAGACACACAAAAATAAATAATAATACTATGATGATAAGCTTGATTTTAAGGCAGGCCTCACCATGGCCGAGTGGATAAGACACTTAACATGGTGGATGGCTGAAGTCTGAAGGTCCAAGATTCTGACCTATCCGGTAGCTGTCGAACGGAAGGAGTTTAGGGCAGTTTTCACCAAATGTAACGTGAATATGTGTTAGAATCCCTTGAAAATGTCTTCCGCCCAAGGCTCCCGCCTAGGCCTATTTTAATTCCATAATCCTATATTTTACTTCCATAGATCCTATTTTACTTCCATAAAATGGAAGTATATGTCAATCTTCTAACTAACAGCCACCCCCGACAAACTTGCATTAATCCGCCACTGTTAGTTAGTTAGATCGTTAATTGCATTTAAGTATTAATTGTTAGTTTTCAACCTTTAATTGCGATTAAATTGATTTTCTCAATGCTGAACCATTACTTGTCACTTACGAAAGGGCCAGATTGATCGATCCAGTCGGTCGATATATGGTGATAAGTTTACAAGGGAATAGAAATTAGCTCTCTCTAAAATGGATAGCGTTTCTTCCCCAAGTGTACTCTCTAAAGCTTTCAAACTAACCTAAATCTCTCTTATTCAAAACAATTGTGTTTACAGAAACTGCAAAGATCTTCCAAGTTGAAAACATCTAATATTAACGACATCTTGTCAAAAAAGCTTCTACTATTTAAATAAATAAAATAAAATAAAATGGAAGTGCAGTGAACCACTGACTTTTAGCATTTTTTTTCCGTACGAACGTCCGAAGTTCTATTTAAATGCTCATTATTTTCGGGCTTGTTCAGCCAGTCGCTTCCCCGCTTTTGTTTATTCGAATAAATGGACTAAATGAGCTTTTTCTTACCCTTTTTTAATCATGGTTGCATTAGCCTTGTTCCATGTACAAATCGTCGAACACGTTTTTAATCCTTTCAAGTCATTGCTGGTATTTTCGTTCAATTAAGTGCATCTGTTGTGCACGCAATTATTTTCTGCTACCATTTTTTTTTTTCTCTCTGCAGAACTGTGTACTCTTTTGATATAACAAGCCTCGCTTGCAAGGGGGGGGGGATAATTTTTCCTATTATTATGTGGAATAAATTTCTCCCTTGCCTCCCCGTATCTCCGCTCGTTTTCTTTACCATACCATCTTGTTTTTCTATTTTGTTTTTCGCTTCCAGAGAACGGAAGCAGCTATTGTCTCCCGATTCTGCAGCGTTTTTCGCTGGAAATCGCCTAAGAACCAGACAGAGTATTATGGGAAGTCACTTGTTTTGTGTCAATACAGGGTACCCTATAGCTATTGGTACACAATTTAACCCTTTAACGAGCAATGTTCCCGCTCTGGGAACACCAAACTCTAACGTTTTGACTGTTGCCAGTCACGAAGAATAGATTTGATTTCTATAAAAATAGTTGCGGGTGACATAGCCCCACGAGAATCCTTTACTTTTTAGCACGTCATTTCGCGCAAAAAAAAATTGTCACGATTATTTTTAACAGCACTGACATCTGCTGAAAAATGGAAGAATGCGAGAACAGCTGGATAGATTGCCCAATGCTGAAAAAGGGCAGCCGTTGCCATCGCTCGACTTAACTACCAGCAAGATGGCGGACGATCGAAACGTTAATCGCGTGACACAGATCGAGAGACCCTTTTTTGACGACAGCTGACTGCGCGACACAGCCATCTGCGTCAAAAAAGGGTCTCTAGATCTGTGGCACGCGATGAACGTTTCGATCGTCCGCCATCATGCTGGTAGTTAAGTCGAGCGATTGCAACGGCTGCCCTTTTTTCAACATTGGGAAAGGGTTGCGCCTGAAAGGGTTAAGAATAGGTAAGCAGGGGCAGCCTTAGGGTACGTGGCGCCCACAGCAAACGCAAAAAAGGCCCCTCCTTTTATGCTCCAGGTCAAATTTTACTCAGTTTTTGAGTTCGAAATGGCGCTCCGATGCAATGCTTACCTTGCTTACCGTGCCGGGCTGCCCTTGTTAGTAGGGAGCATAAGAATCACATAGCAATGCGATGTCGGAAATGTCGTCCTCATGTAGCTGTTAATAATCACATTCAACAAGTCCTGAAATAATAGTGAACTTGACGACTATTATTCGCCAAAAACTAATATATCTTCCACAGAAAACACGTGATAATTATATCAAATACACAATGATAATTATATCAAATATTTACCTTTGAAATCCATCACACAAAATAGTATACGGAAAAAATTATTTAAAGTTTATAAAATTTTTGAAAACGTTATAATAAAATTTTAAAACATCATACTAATTTTGTAACTTTTATAATTCAGTGCGTAAAACACACAATATACAATAAAGAATTTAAAAATTGTTAGTCCAATTGAAAATTTTGCCAGTAAGAACCTGAATGAGTCACTAGAGTAGAGAAGGGATCTTTTACCCCCGCGAAACAAGCTGAATGATAATGAATGCATAGTTTAAAGCAAGAGAAAACTATTAATTTAAAGCAAGAGAAAACTACTAAATTTATACTAATTTAGTAGTTTTGATACTAATTTGGTCTAATTTAGTCTATTGATACTAATAATATACTAATAATACTAATAATACTATAAATAGTCTATAATTGATAATTATAATAATATACTAATGATACTAATAATACTATAAATAGTCTATAATTGATACTAATTTAGTCTATTTCATTTGATGAATAAAATGTTTGGAAACCCAGTGATTATGAAACTTGGTAAAGGAATTAGACGAACACTGCAACACTTCCCAAAGAGTTTATTAACAGGTAAGTGAAAACACAGCGTTTTTGATACAACATTGCTATGTCATTCTAATTCCTTATTATGTGCCGTATCTCTCCTTAAATTTTATATCAATAAATAGGGATACGATCATTGTCCTTTTTAACATTTCCCAACAAAGTTGGGAAGTGTTTATGATTTCGGGATGTCTGATCGTCCGTCTTTTAAACTTGTGTCATACTAGGCATCGATTGCTACTGCATTTATATTTGCTCGTTAACTGTATTCAATGAAATCCCGATAACTCGAATAGTCTTCTAAGTCGAGTAATCGTTTATCCCGAAGTTTTCATGAAATACCAAAACATTTTAATTTTTTAACAGAAAATCATCCCTAAATCTCGAGGTCTTCTCCTTTAAGTCGAAGTTATCGTAAAAATTGTTTACTTTTTTTTTCTCTTGCTTTAAACTATGCATTCATTATCATTCAGCTTGTTTCGCGGGGGTAAAAGATCCCTTCTCTACTCTAGTGACTTATTCAGGTTCTTACATTCTTAGTATAAAATTTGATTGGCAGTAAATTTTATGATAAATATCTGGCAAAATTTTCAATTGGCCTAACAATTTTTAAATTCTTTATTGTATATTGTGTGTTTTACGCACTGAATTATAAAAGTTACAAATTTAGTATGATGTTTTAAAATTTTATTATAACGTTTTCAAAAATTTTATAAAATTTAAATAATTTTTTCCGTATACTATTTTGTGTGATGGATTTCAAAGGTAAATATTTGATATACACTCATGTCCATAAATTAAGGATAATTCAGAATCACACAAAAATTGATCTCTAAAATAAAAATTTCACCTATGGAATGATCACACACATCTTGAAGAAGAATATGCAAATTACAGGAAACCACCAGATGGCGTGGATGGTACGTCACAATGACGAGAGTGTAAGAGAGGGGTATATAAGGAATGGTGGCAAAGAAGTAAAATTGTTCACAAGCGCTGTGAAAGCCTTTCAGTGCAAAAACCGCATAGTTATGGCACAAAGGAGACATTTGAATGATGTTTTACGTGGCAGAATTATCGGACGACTGGAATGTGGACGTACCCCGCTGGAAGTATCCGAGGAACTTGGAATCGCCCAGAGTGTCATCTCCAGGCTTTGGCAACGATTCCAAGATGATGGTAATGTGAGTAGACGTTACAGCACAGGTCGCCCCCGAGTTACAACGCCGAATGAGGACCGCTATTTGGCAGTTACTGCCAAAAGAAACAGACGGAGTACAGCATCAGACCTGTCTCGTCAGCTCTCTTCAGCTACCGGTACGACAGTTTCAAGGCAGACCGTGTACAGACGCTTAGGGCACATTGGTCTATATGCTCGTAGGCCTGTCAGATGTGTTCCACTTCCCGCAACTCACTGTCGCCTGCGATTAACCTGGAGTAGAGAGCATGCATTGTGGACACCGCAACAGTGGTCTTGTGTGATGTTTTCCGACGAGTCCAGGTTTAGTTTGGAGTCTGATTCTCGCCGGACATTCATCTGGAGAGCGCCAGGTACCCGTTACCACCAAGAGAACACCATTGAAAGACACCGTTACGGTGGTGCAGGATGGCTCGTTTGGGGAGGAATTATTCTTGGTTCCAGAACTGACCTGCATGTTCAGAGTGTAACGATGACAGGCCACATCTATCGGGATGTCATTCTGGAACAACATGTACGTTTGTTTCGGGGCGCCATGGGTGCTGAATTTGTGTTTATGGATGACAACGCCCGTCCTCACCGTGCAAACATTGTAGACGAATGCCTTCAATCGGAGGATATCACCCGTATGCATTGGCCAGCATACTCACCGGACTTGAATCCAATAGAGCATGTGTGGGATATGCTTGGCCGACGAATTGCAGCCCGTCAACCCCCTCCCACCTGTCTACCGGAACTTCGGAGTGCATTGCTTGATGAGTGGTGTAATATTCCCCAAGATCAGATTGATCATTTGATACTCAGCATGCCTAGGCGTTGTCAGGCCTGTATTGCATCGTCCGGGAGACATACTCCGTATTAACCATCCTACTAACCATGTTATACTGTTTTTTGTAAATAGGTTCTTTTTTGAAATTTGGTCAAGGAAGTAAAACTTGCAATTTTTATTAATTATGTCAAACATATAGCACCTTTTTTGCTCTTTACTTTTTATTTAATAAATAGACTTTACAAATAAGTCAAATTTGTTTTGCTTCTTTCTCTTTCTTTGCCTGAACTTCATTATCCTTAATTTATGGACATGAGTGTAATTATCATTGTTGCGTAGACTAACAGGTTTGATGCGTAGAATAGTTCAGGGTATCTCCCTAAACCGCTACCTTATATACGTCCGTGGTGTGGTTAAGAGACTTATTTACGTTAACCTGCTCACTCATATAGTTGCATAAACGATTTCCCATCTGTGCTTATCGTGGCTTCCGAACTTGCAGTTTTTGGATGTCTGGCGGAACCCAACGTGTATCGTCACGGACATTCAAAGAACTAGGCGCATCTGCTGTCCATGCAACTACCTTCCTTGTCTTGTGTGTCGACAATTTTTTAATAAAGCCTTTCTTACTAAAATAAAGAAATCTCCGTTATTATGTTGGGCATAAACTTATCCTCTGTCTCCGCGAATCTCCGGTTGTTGTCTTACCATCTGTTTTCGATATTCTTTTTCTCTTCCAGAAAAACATCAGCAGTTTGTCTGGCGATTCTGCAGCGTTTCGCTTGGTATTGATTCAGGACGGGAGTTTATGGGAGTCTTTTGTTTTGTTTATGGATGTCTCATATATTAGTGACTATGTCATTTTATCTCTCACCCCTTTTATTGAAAATTGTCCCAAAAAAGCGACATAATTTTACATATATTTAAATACTATTAGTTCACAACAGCTTTAATCTATTGTTACAATATTTCGTAAGCTGTAGAGTATGCATCTCATGTATTTTTTACATATATTTAAATACTATTAGTTCACAACAGCTTTAATCTATTGTTACAATATTTCGTAATTTGTAGAATACGCATCACATGTATTTTGCTGTAAATAGGTTACAATCATGAAAATTTCAACGTAGGGTTACCAGGCGAAACACACGAAAGATGAGAGATAAAATGACATAGTCAATTAATATCGTTTTAATATGGCAATAATTAAACTAAAAAGTTAGGGGGATTCAGAGGGTCTCCCCCTGACGAGGCTCGAACAGCCAAGTTTTATATACAGGGTGGTTATTAATAAACGTGAGGTGTTCAGAGCCCTCTAGCGAGTAAAGTATTGGACGAAACCTAACCAAATTTGATGAGCATGCGTAGAAGACCATGGGATTTTGATTTAAAAAAAAAAAAAATAGTTCCAAAATTTGCCACTGGGGCAATTTTGGCGCTGCAAAAGTGTATTAGCGTAATTATTGAATGGTTAATTGACAAACAATACAGAAAAAACCAATTTTACTTACATATTTGGTTCAGTATGCGCACCATTGGTAAATTCCAAGATCTGCATACGATGCACGATATTTTCTACTGCCGCTCGCAGCATATCAGAGTTGATTTGCCTCACGTGTAACGTTATTCGATCCTTTAACGTTGCGATATCGGAGACATGTCCTTGATAAACAACACCTTTAAGAAATCCCCACAACCAAAAATCGCAAGGATTGAGATCGGGGGACCTCTGGGGCACTTTTGCAGCGCCAAAATTGCCCCAGTGGCAAATTTTGGAACTACCTTTTTTTTTTTTTTTTTGAAATCCAAATCCCATGGTCTACTATGCATGCTCATCAAATTTGGTTAGGTTTCGTCCAATACTTTACTCGCTAGAGGGCTCTGAACACCTCACGTTAATTAATAACCACCCTGTGTATTATATTCTCAGTTTTTCTTGTTTGTAAGGGAATGCTCATTAAGGTGGTGGTGATGCTACTGTTTCTCTTGAGTATTTGCTTGTCATTCAAGTATTTTGCGCTTTATTGATTCTCTTAAAGTCAAGAATAAGGAATCGGCACTTTTAATCCCTAACTATTAATAGCCAAGAGATTATATTGATTCTATAAAAAAAGAGATCTGTAGAGTATGCATCTCATGTATTTTTTACATATATTTAAATACTATTAGTTCACAACAGCTTTAATCTATTGTTACAATATTTCGTATGTAACAAATAATCGTAATTTTTATAAATATATTCATTTCTTAAAAATATCAAGAAATGAATATATTTATAGCGTTTTTAGGTTTTAAATGTTGATGTTTAAAGAATTCTTTAATTACTGCAGTCCTATCCGAAGCTTCCCTCGATATGTGCCAGGCATACTCCACACATTAGGCGTCCAAAATCTACTCACTCTTTTTATTCTATTCACTAAGTTCTTATTTTGTACTGCTTTATTGAAAATTGAAATACTATTTATTAAGATTTGTAATTGTTTTCATTTTATCTCACTTATTCAGTTTTTTAAAAACACAAGTTATTGCTATTTTAATGCATAAGTAGATTTTTTTTTTTAATTGACACGAATGACCTAATAGTTTAATTTGTGTAGACTATTCAACTATCCACGTCAAATCATATTCAAAAACCTCGTTAAATTTACTTCTTGTAAATCACACATTTTTCTCTACGTATATTTACTATTTTTATGACAAAATAAAATTATATTTTTGTACCCCCATTGATGGCTATAGGACCTTTTTAATATTCAATGGAATGCTCCAATAAATAATAGTAACACACAGAAATAGTAATTGCACATGGGCGGCTAAATATATAGAAATGGCCCTCATCAAATTACCTATATTTATTACCAAATTTACCTGCAATAATTATATTTTGCTCAGAATTCTTCATGCATTTTTATTTATTAGATGATTTAAGCGTTATGAATGTAGCATTCATAGTGAATTCGCAGAACGTGGTTTAAATTCTTAAGTTATGTTTCTTTGCGTTTTCCCTCAATGCAGTTTCTCTACATGCTTGTAATAACCTTCTAAGAGCGATCGCCATCACAGAACTTTTGAACAGCCTTAAAAACAAACCAATGTTGTTAAACTCTCGAAAAAATTAATAATGATTCTTCACCCAATGTACTATGGACAAAAACTTACAGTAAAGCTGTATGTCAGGTAACTTTCAGAAAAAATTCATTAGAACAAAAATTGCCTTCAAAAATGGGCCGAAGAGTTGCCTGTTAACCCTTTGAGGCGCAACCCTTTCCCAATGCTGAAAAAAGGGCAGCCGTTGCCATCGCTCGACTTAACTACCAGCAAGATGGCAAACGATCGAAACGTTCATCGCGTGCCACAGATCTAGAGAGCCTTTTTTGACGCAGCTGGCTGTGCCGGCACAGCCAGCTGTGTGGCACGCGATGAACGTTTCGATCGTTCGCCATCTTGCTGGTAGTTAAGTCGAGCGATGGCAACGGCTCCCTTTTTTCAGCATTGGGCAATCTATCCAGCCGTTCTCGCATTCTTCCATTTTTCAGCAGATGTCAGGGCTGTTAAAAATAATCGTGACAATTTTTTTACGGGAAATGACGTGCTAAAAAGTAAAGGATTCTCGTGGAATTATGTCACCCGCAACTATTTTTATAGAAATCAAATCTATTCTTCGTGACTGGCAACGGTCAAAACGTCAGAGTTTGGTGTTCCCAGAGAGGGAACACTGCGCGTTAAAGTGTTAACGGAAGTATTGCAATCCGAACATTTTTCACTGCGTGTTCGTTAACTCCTATAGGTTCGTTTGTTTGTAACACTACAGTTTGTAAGTTTTTCCAAGTCTCTAGCACAATCATATTTTTTAATGATATTCAAAAGTTGCATGATTTTCAAAAAGAACAACCTTAACTTGATTCGCGTGGAAAAACGATAATAAATTTCTCTTTGCGCCCAAACTTTTCCCTCTGTCTTCGCTTATCCCCGGTAGCTATCTTACCATCTGTTTCCGATTTTCTTATTCCCTTCCAGGAAAACGGCACCACCTGATTCAGCTGCGTTTCGTTTGATATTGACTCTGGACCCCGTTTTAATGGGAGCCATTTGTTCTGTTTATAGTCGTCCCTTAATTTGGTTTTTTCTTCTCCTTTTTTATACAGATTGGATTGTTTATGAGGGTGTTGGTGATTCTATTGTTTCTGGTGCCCCTTGTCTATATCTTAGTCATGCTGTGCAATCAGTTTGCTCTTTACTACTACTATTTCCAGATCGTTAAGAACAAAGAATCGGTGATGTTAACCTTACAATAGATTTATTTCTTTCGTTCTGAAGTTTTATGGGGTAAATCGAACTCATTCTACGCACGAAAAAAATATTTTATATCGGACGACTAAAAGACAATTTTGCAGTTTGTTGTAGATTGTCTCCTAAAGAAATAATCACAAAGCGTTTTCTTCTTCCATTGCACTGCAGTATATGTTATAGGCCAAGGCAGTCTCTCCAAGTTTTGTCCACATGACCCGATTTTGCACAATGCACGTCCATCTGTTTATTCCTGTTAAGTCTTTTAAGCAGGCGCGTATCCAAAGGGAGTGCTGCGGGGGGGGGGGGGGGGGTACAAACCAACTATGCCCAAAATTATTAAAGTAGCTTAATTTCTATTCTTCAAAAAAAAATTAAGCATATAAAACAGTAATGACAGTAAATAAAGAGAAGCACTTTTTTACAGCACATACGGCCGTGCAAAAATGTTTGTTGACACAGTATTCAGAAATAGAACAAACGCCAAGTTAACGTCAAACGTTGTTCAACGTGATGTCACTTGAACCGTAATTTCTGCAAAATCAAAAACCTATATACTTCTAGTAAAAAAAGTTTTGGACAAATAGGGGTATGAACACCAAAATTTCTCTTATAACGCCACAGGGAGAAAGCATTTGTACCCTGTGACAGTGGATGTCAATAAGGTATGACCATATCGGTGCCACCAAAAAGTGCTTTGCCTAGGACTTTTTATTGCCATCGTCCAGCCCAGCTTTTAGACTTTTCCTCCATTTTAGAGAAGGTTATTTTTTAAAACATTAGTGCTCTCATAACGATAATTGGGATCCAAACATCTAATGAGAGATACTTTAACTCTTTTTGTGTGACATTACTTTCCTAAATTTTTTTTGATATTTTATGGTCATATTTCGTTTACAATGGCAAAAACTAGCCGAAACAAAGATTAAACAAGGTAATATTACCTTATTTAAATCAACACATTTTTTTAGCTTTGTCTACATTAGCTACAAACAAAGAACAAACACTCAAAACATAATTTTAAATGACAAACGAACCAAGCCTCATCAGGACGATGAATGACCCTGAAACTCGTATAAATCGCTATCATATGTCTGTGGCAGGGCAAAAGATAGACAATAAAATTATTACTTCGTAAACCACCTGAATTTTCAGGCGAAAACGGCTCTCATTTTAGGGAGGCCTTTAATGAATATCTCCGGATAATATTCATTGACAAAGCAGAAAACAAAAGTAAGGCAAAAAATTAGGAACACTCAAAATATTATCATACCGAATGAAGTAAAAATATGAGAAATAAAATATAAATTTAGCAGAGTTGAAATCGAAATGACAGTTAGCTTTTAATATGGGCATTGGACATTTTTTTATTGTTTTTTCCTTCTTAAGGAATGGTAAATGTTCATTAATTCTGCATTTGAATTTCCCGTTTAGTTTGACCTGGCTAACGTAAATCGCAGTTGTTAGCCATCTGAAATCATTGCTGGAGCAGTATTCACTTCGTTTGATGGAAATTCCAACCATAATTATTTACAAGCACCACTCCTTTGAAAGATTACATTTATTTTTTATTTTTTCCCACAATTTAATATTCAATAGACTACAAACAGCGTAAACAAATCTCCATTCAACAGAACAATTTTCTCCCACCATTATAACAGTATAAATTCGCGATAAATTTGGTCTTCATCGTATCTCCGGAGTTTTGTCCTCCCACCTGTTCTCGCCATTTTTTTCTCTCGCAGAAAACATCAGCAGCTTGTCCCGATTCGGCGGCGCTTTGTTTGATATTGACTCAGGACCGGGGCTTTATGGGCGCAATTTGTTTTGTTTATGAATGCCTCCCGTATCTTTTTTTCCCCTCCTTTTGTCTTAGTTTCTATTCAACAGAGATTGTTTACGGCGGTGTTGGTGGTTGATTCTTTTGTTTTCTTGCGCGCTCGGAGCTGGGTTCATCCTGTAGGTTCGCTCTCTTTAGAGATCGCTTAACCCTTTGAGGCGCAACCCTTTCCCAATGCTGGGCCGGCACAGCCAGCTGCGTCAAAAAAGGGTCTCTAGATCTGTGGCACGCGATGAACGTTTCGATCGAACGCCATCTTGCTGGTAGTTAAGTCGAGCGATGGCAACGGCTGCCCTTTTTTCAGCATTGGGCAATCTATCCAGCTGTTCTCGCATTCTTCCATTTTTCAGCAGGTGTCAGTGCTGTTAAAAATAATCGTGACCATTTTTTTACGGGAAACGACGTGCTAAAAAGTAAAGGATTCTCGTGGAGCTATGTCCCCCGCAACTATTTTTATAGAAATCAAATCTATTCTTCGTGACTGGCAACAGTCAAAACGTCAGAGTTGGGTGTTTCCAGAGCGGGAACACTGCGCGTTAAAGAGTTAAGAACAAACGGAGCCGGGATTTTTAACCTTCTGGAAGATGGAATACCTTGTTGTTAAAGTTTTATTAGATAAATCAGGATCTTCCGTTTGTGCTTAAAGTAGCCAGATGAAAAATTAAAAGAGGTAGTCTGACTAACCTACAGGGGATGACTTTCTTTAAAATAAAAAGAAAAAAATCTGGAGTGACTCAACTCGACTTTCCGAACACTTTCGATTAAGATAATTAAAGCATTTAAATAAATTTTAATCGATAAATAATTCAAACATATATACCAAATTGAAGCTCAATCGAATGCACGGTTTAAACGCTAGCGTACTTTCAAGAATTTACCACCATAGGCCATTATACAAAAGAAATCTTTGCCGTAGTCCTGTAGAAAAACCATAAGTCCTATACACGCCAAAATCAATACCGGTCTTGCGACGATGATTTATAGAATATATGCCCTCAATGAATGCCCTGTATAGGAGCTATCGTGTTCACTTACACACACACACATACATCTCGTAAAAATAGTATAAATGAATTCAGAAGACCTCAAACGTGTAAATACACCAAAATCTCGAAGTCAATTTTTTTTAATGATTACAATACTTTCCTTACTTGATACATGTTTGGAAAGTAAAAATTACAATTGAACAAAATAAGAAAAAAATCATACACAATTAAACATTTTTTCTTTGTTTCTTTCTTTTTGTAATTTGTTTTATTTTAATCATACTTGCCCAAACTACCATTCTAGACAAAAGTTTGTGGTTTTTAAAGAAAATTTTCATATGAACCATGAACTTCTAGCTAGCTAGCGCTAAAGTACAGTTAAATACGGCCCGTGCACATGCTTTACGAAGTGGAGTAGCCAGGGATTTATTTCGGTTTTGTTGTTGTTGTTGTTTTGGGGGGGGGGGTAGGTCTTTGTATCAAATTCTAAGCCAAGTTTCAATTGTAAGCTAAGTGAAGGATCAAGTGGGACTTAAGCACTGAAAATAGTAAGCTGTTCAACTGTAGAAATTTAACAACAAATAACCAGGTATTCTGTATTTACTCTCTATACAGTATTTTTAAAGATAGAAATATTTGAAGTGGGGGGATTAAAAAATAATTTTTTTTTAATTTTTACAATTAAATATTATAATAATTAATTTATAATATGCATTTCATGTGAAAAATGATTATTCTATGGTGTAAATAACTGGCACTGATTCTCATTTCATTTGCTTAAAATTTGGAGCCAAGCCATCGAACAATGTTGGTAATTGAATAGAAGCATCTGGAACGCTGCCATTTTGTCATGATTTTGTGTAAAATTGCAGTGGTTATAAGAAATCTGAAAAAGAGGGAAATGCTATTTTCAGTCTGTCACTTTCATTTTTAAAAGTGAAGCGAAAGATTAATCCCATTAATTTCAGGTGCCTGTTATAACCTTTTTCATGTTTTGTACTTTGCGCGATTTCAGCAATTCGGCAGAATTCAATTCAATTGTATTAGCTTTAGTATTTTTTTAAATCAGTTTTTCAATTAATCAGGTATTTTTAATATATAAAATTTTTAACTAAATACTATGAGTAAAACTTCCTTGAATGTATTACAAATTACATTATCGCTGTCATGTTTAAAAAATTCTTAATATTTATGAGGTCACTAAACAAAATGATTTTAATAAAATGCGTTGTTACTTTTTTCAACAGTAATAAAAGAATTTATTGCATTTTTTAAAGATGAGTAAATCATGATACACTGTTTAAAAAAAAAAAAAAAAAAAAAAAAGTGGAAATGCCTTGAATCTCATTGGGTCGCATCGGGCAGCAACGATTTACATCAGTGGAAGAGTACAAGTTATTTATTCGTTGAGGACTAATACAGGGTGGTCTCCAGATGAGAGACCTAGCGCCTGGATTGGCACACAAGAGGTATCATTTGAACATGGAGGGCACTGGAGCCACGACAGATGTTGCATCCACCCTCTCCCTTTAGCGTACACGGTTCACAGCAGACTCGGTTGAGAGAGGAGTTTATCGTCCAAAGCATTGGCCAAGCCCCGTGCTGCTTCATTTTCAGTGTTTAATGGAAACCTAGTTTAATCCCGCGATCTGATGTTAAAGTTGTTTTGCACATTTCGATTTAGACATTTCCCTTGCTAAATTTGCTTTTCTTCTCGCAAAATGATACGAAGTGGATATTTTTAAACTAAATTTCTTGAGTGCATTTCGTATATAGTATATATGCGAAATTTACTTAGGTACGATCCTTACAGCCGTTTCAGCTGTAAGAATCAGTTTATAAGGGAAGTTTAATTGTAACAAACCCACTGCATGCAAAAATAAGATGTCGTATATGAGAGTGTTTAATAATGGATGATTTTGGCATGATTTATCTTTCTTGTTATAATTGATTAATCTATATAAATTATGCATATTTATTCAAGGTTGAGTAAATAAATTGAAAGTGATTGCTTTTTATGCATGGCCCACTTAGTTATCAATATATTATGTTTAATTACTGAGAAAATACAAAAATATAATTCAATACATTTGCTTATTATCTTTTCTTTTTCTTTTAAAGCTCAAATTAATTTGCTTTCTCCTACATTATGCAGATGTTTACTGACGTAAATTTTTGTAGCTGTTTTCGCTCTTCTAGGTTCACGACATACTTAATTAATGTTTGATTATTTAATTACTGGCAAAAAGGAGAAAAAAACCTGGAAGATTCGTTTTTTACTCTATTGATTATTTTGGTCCGGCATCTTTTAAATGGATTATAAATTCTGTTTTATATTTGAGTTGAGTTTGTGCTTTAAAAAAAAAATTTAAGTAATTCACTAAAATTAAAATTTTCTTAAATATATTTGAATTCCTGGAAATCAGACATTTTAGAGTTTAACTCAACCTCTTTTACTAAATTATTGCATTCATTTGATTGTTTCAACAACGTCAAAAAGTGATTTGATTTACATCTGTCTGTCAGTTCGTCCATTATATCTACTAGTCCAGATGCGAATGGCCTTAAATATATTTATTTATCGCCACACAAAATACTTAAATGTTATGGGTATGTACGATTGTCCCAATTGAAAATAGTGCATGTGACATTTTCAGTTCTTTTACAACTTGCACACAAATAAATTTCAGCACATTGTGTTCTATGTTTAGTATCTGTTTAAAATGAATTTGAGAATTATTAATTTTTTCAAACAAAATAATATTCGTTAATATTGCTGAGATTTTAGAATATATTATTACTCGTATATTACTCGTATGTAGCAGTTTTCGCTCTTTATCGCAGTAGCTTTTACAGAAACTCCCAAAACCATCTCGCTTAACCTTTTAAGGCCAATGTTCCAAATTGTGAACATCGAGTTAAAATTTTATTCAAGAATGAAATTTTATCAATATTGACTTGTAAAAAATTAGCAGATGAAGTTAAAAGGTGACTTGATTTTTTGAAATAGAATTTGCATCTCTATCATAAGTGGGAAATTGGACAAAAAATCATTAAAATAGCCATTTTCATAAATTTTTACAGAGCTATCTTGATACGCCCCCCCCTTTAAACTTGATTCATACGGTGAAGATCTTTTCAAATGTGTTTTCCCGATAACGTGGAAGGGGGGGGGGTAATAAAATGTTAAAAGTCGCACAAGGTTTGTAATTTTTAATAACTGATCGTTAAGTTTGGTGCCAAAACGCGACAATTTATTATAAATACATTACGAGTATAGTTAGAAAATCCCTGGCAAAGATTGGAAAAAAGTTTTGGTAGACGATTTCAATATAGATTTCAGTTCCGAAGAAGCGTTTTGTGGGACACAGAAGACAAATACGGTACACGCATATATTATGATACATTCTCCAAACAGTATTTAAAATGGTAGAGGATCGATCGATTATGCTTGTCGAAGGTTGTGAAACAGTTTTAGTGAGTGAATTTAAGATAGATTTCGGTTCCAAAGATGCGTTTTATTTAAAAAGAAAGGCGAACGCGACACACTCATGGATTATGATGCTTATTCCAAACAGTATTTAGTATGGTGAAGTATAGTTGGAATATGCTCGGCAGAGATTGTAAAACAGTTTTAGTAGGCGATTTTAATATAGATTTCGAATCCAAAAATGTGTTGTATGGTACAAGAAAGAGTTGATTCCTATTTTAACGCCCCCATTCTCGTCAACCTAAAAAATCGCCGCACTTTGGCGAACTTTGCTGTCATGAGTCTCTAGGAATTATGCACAGGTTTCAACGCTCTCAAAAGAACTAGATGAAAACTAAAGTGAGCAAATTAGCGATAAATGCACCAGTTAAAGAATTTGAAGACACTTAATTATTAAAACTGCATTAATTGCCTTCCCAAAATAAATAAATAAAGTAATGGAGCTGTACTTACATGTTGTTTCAAATCGCCAATATTAATTCAAAATTACGGTTGCCACATAAATACAAAAAATCGTCATGGTAACTGCATATGTTTAGTTATCGCCACCTTGGCGAGAGTTAGGGCGTTAAAGTAGGAATCAACCCGAGAAAGACAAACACGGCACACTCATGGATTAGGATGCACATTCGAAACAACACTTAAAACGGTGAAGTATAGTTGGAATATACTTGGCGAAGATTGTAGAATAGTTTTAGTAGGCGATTTTAAGATAGATTTCATTTCCAAAGATGGATTTTATGAAACAAGGAAGAAAAATACGGCACACTCGTGAATAATGATACACTTTCCAACTTAATGGAATAAGGAAGAAAAATAGGGACGACGCATTAATTATGGTGCACTTTTAATATATAGCACTTTAGTGCGTATAAAATATGAAAGTGTTTCAGATTTTCTTACTTTTTTTTTCTCTATGTATAGTTACTTATGTTAAAATAAGAATAAATCAGTGGTCTCGCGCTAAAATTTGATCTATCTTACGCGAATAATATTACTCCTAGCCTACAATGAGAGATTTTTCACCAACAGTAAGAAGTACCGGCACTCAATTATTCATTATTTTATGTGGGAAATGGTAATATATAGATAGGCAGTAGCTTAAAATAGCTAGGAAAGTTTTAGATGGCCCCATAGCAAGGGCAACGGGGAGTTTTAGGGTCCCATGTTAAAAATCTGTTTTGCATATACTTTTACTTTCCGAACATGTACCATGTAAGGAAAGTATTGTAATCATGAAAAAATTCGACTTCGAGATTTTGGTGTATTGACACGTTTTGAGGTCTTTTGAATTCATTTATGCTATTTTTACGAGATGTATGTGTGTGTGTGTGTGTGTGTGTGTGTGTGTGTGAGTGAACACGATAGTTCCTAAACGGGACATTCGATTGAGCTCACTGTTTTCCGCAAACTTGAAAGGTTGGAGCTGTGTTCTTTTTGCATCGAAACCCCTTTGAATGATTTTTTATTTTTTCTGAATAGAAAATAGAAAAATTAGTAAGAAATCAGAAATTAGAAATGCAGTAATTGATAGGATTTAACTGTTCTGTTTATACACTACTCTTAAGTGTTTAGATTTTAGAGCCTGTATATCGTGACGTCCACCCCCCCCCCCCCCCACTGTGCTATCTATTGGTTTTATAGCTCTTTTTACTTTCCGAACATGTACCATGTAAGGAAAGTATTGTAATCATGAAAAAATTCGGCTTCGAGATTTTGGTCGGAAAGGGCAAAAAGTTTTTGTTGTTGTTGTAGGATTAAGGCCGATTATCTACACGAGGGATCTAGGCCTGGGTGGGGTGCCTTCCGTTGGGGTCTTTCTAAGGGGTCCTAACCCATATTGAGGATAAGTTTTGGAGAAAATCACGGAAAACTCCGAACGGTTTGGTCAGCAGATGCGACCTGGTTTCGAACCAGGCACCTTCCATCTCCCAGTTCAGTGCGCAATGCTCTATGCCACTGGTGAGGCGCAAAATGTTTTGCTCGAACAGCTGTATAGCGTTGAAGTAAACCTTATGGTGTTATTTTATAAAGTTTTTTAAAAATATTTTATGTTTTAAACACCCGTTGTTTTGAGTGATTTTATTGGTTTAAAATAGTTCATTTAATGATTTTACTTTTTTTTTTTTTCTTATTAGAGCTTTCATTTACTTTCCGCTTTGCGTATAGTGGATTTTTTTTAATTCTTTTTAGGTTATTCAAAATACAAACAGAAAAAAATTACTTCTTTCTTGGTTTTAAAAAGGAGACATTTATTTTGAAAACCATTCATTTAAAACGTTCTTTTGAACCTTGAAAAAAACTGCTAATTTAACTATTACATATATTAACTAGCCGCCTCCCCCTCCTCCAATTTCTTTTGCGCACTACGCTTATTGTCCCACAAAAAATGCTTGATAAGAAAGAAAAAAAAAAATCATGTTTTAAAAGCATATATAGCGTTTAGAGCTATTCAGAAATACAGGAGTGTTTAGATACATTAGTGATTTTATTTTTGTTGTTTGATTTATATCAACTCTAAACTATGTTTACTTTAACCTATGGGATAAGTTTTCTCTGTTTATTCTTTTGGTGGAACATCTGCCTCATTCTGAATGCATATCGTTTACCAAACAGGGTAAAGAGGCAGGATGTTTTGACGGCCTTTGATAACTTATTTACAGGAATCTATTAAATAAAGGACTTTGTAGTGGAAAAATTTTCTAAAACAATTGCCTTTTTTTTTGTTAATTGTTTTTATTTTACTATTATTAATTCTACGCTTGCTTTTAAAGTGATGAAATAGATTGTTTGGATTTGTTGATTTTGGGGGAGATCAGTTTCGAACTGTACGCGCTTTCTGATATGAAAAATAGAACAGTGTTCTGGTGAAAACGGGAAAGTGATACATTAGTATGTAATTTTTGGTTTTATTTACTTTTTTGGACCTTGGGACAGCACGGATTCGGAGCAGAATTTGTTTAAAATTATACTTTTTGTATCCAGAAATACGAAGAAATTCTTTTGGCGCAGAGACCTTCAAAAATATGCTTTTTGTATCAGGATGTATCAAGAAATTCCATTTGGCGCAGTTTGGCGCAATTGGCGCAGCCGTAGCATCCCTGATAGTTACTTATGTTAAAATAAGAATAAATCAGTGGTCCTGCGCTAAAATTTGATCTATCTTACGCGAATAATATTACTCCTAGCCTACAATGAGAGATTTTTCACCAACAGTAAGAAGTACCGGCACTCAATTATTCATTATTTTATGTGGGAAATGGTAATATATAGATAGGCAGTAGCTTAAAATAGTTAGGAAAGTTTTAGATGGCCCCATAGCAAGGGCAACGGGGAGTTTTAGGGTCCCATGTGAAAAATCTGTTTTGCATATACTTTTACTTTCCGAACATGTACCATGTAAGGAAAGTATTGTAATCATGAAAAAATTCGGCTTCGAGATTTTGGTCTATTTACACGTTTGAGGTCTTCTGAATCCCTTTATGCTAGTTTTACGAGATGTATGTATATGTGTGTGTGTGTACACGATAGCTCCTAAACGGGACATTCGATTGAGCTCAAATTGGGTACATATGTTATAAACCACCGTCGCAAGACCGGTATTCATTTTGGTGTGTATAGGACTTATAGTTTTCCTACAGGGCAACGACAAATATTTCTTTTACATTTATGCCCTATGGGAGGAAATTCTTGAAAGCGCGCTAACGTTTAAACGGTACGTTCGATTGAGCTCAAATTGGGTACATATGTTATAAACCACCATCACAAGACCTGTATTGATTTAGATGTGTATAGGACTTATAGTTTTTCTACAGGGCTACGACAGTTAGCACAGCGCTACGCTAGCGTTTAAACGGCGCATTCGATTGAGCTTCAATTTGGTATATATGTTTAAATTATTCATCGATTAAAATTTATTTAAATTCTTTGTAATGATCTTAATCGTAAGTCTTCGGAAAGTCGAGTGGAGTCACTCCAGATGTTTTCTATTTAGAATTCCGATTTTGATTCTGTTTTTGTGTTAGAGATTTCAACATGAGAGTCAATGGGACAGACTAAATATTCCAGTTAGTCTTAATTTGCAACTGCAAAATATCTCATTATAAATCTTCAGTTTAAAAAAAAACGAAAACAGTTTTTTAAAAAAAACTTAAATCGCAACTAGATATTTTTACAATTATAGAAAGATCTATCCTTGTGATTTTCTGATACAATTTTAAGATGCTGTTTTTTTTTAACCATTTAATTTTTTTAATCATTTTCAACTTGGGAGCGTTCATCTTCCGTTCCGCGAAAAATCGGTAGTTAAGCGAGGTGGTCGCTCAAAGAAGTATAAATATTGGATAGCCAATAAAAAAAGTTATAAAAAATTTTGTTGTTGTTGTTGTTGTTATTTGAGATTGCATACTAGTACATCAGTAATTATAGAAACATATTTATACTTTTAGTTTTAATGAAATATTTAAAAATTTCAGATTGTTTCATTCTCTTTTCTCTTTCCGATAGTATTTCTCTGTTTACTTTCTTTTTTACATCTGACAACAAAAGAGCATTTATTCTGGTATTCTTCATGCATTTTGATTTTCATCATTTTTGCCATAATAACATCAATTTGCTTTAGAATTTATTTGGGGGTTTTCCCACAGCCAAAAGTTGCCACCAACTTCCTCTCGGAAGTTCCTTTTTTGTGTGACTCGATTACATCAGTGCGCTGCTCGAGAAGTAAAAATGCTCTATTCTTGAACACGTCTCTTCTCTAACCTGCAAGATTTGCACGTAATATGTGCGTGTACTTGCACTTGCTGTCATTTGAGGTAGAGAGGCTGATTTGGAATATGGTTTTTCTTTACTTTTCTTCTGGGAAATTCCAAGAAATTTTCGGACAAGGGACCGAGACCGGTCGCTTATAGAGGGTTGTGTGGTCTCTTTTAGAGGATATTTTAACAGTAAGTAAACAGGATAAAAAATCGATACCTTTAAAAATTGGTCACTGGAGTAAGGGGTCGCTAAATAGAGGTGGTTACTCATAGAAGTTTCATTGTAACTCCAACAAGCGCAACACCTATGTGTATATTCAATAGGGGGGGAAAACCCAAAAATAAATCACGAAAAAAATTCTGTTAACAATATCCATTCCTTTAGAGGGGAAAAAAAAAAAATATAATTGCCTTTGTCTAATTTATCTCGGCGTTCCGAACTAAAGTTACTTCTCGGCATCGCACCGTTTTTCGTGTATTGGGGTAGAGAAAGAAAGATATCGTTGTGGATTATCTCTTATTTCATTGATCACTATATAGCATTGTTCCACTAATGGCTATAAAGGCCGGTATCTGAAACTTCAGCAATAACAAAGAGAGTAAAAGGCAAAGACGATTCCATGATCTTTTGTATTAGAAATAATAGTAGATGAAATCAATTCTCTCTCTTTTTTGAGCTTTTGTCCAAAAGTTGTGAATAGTGCATTGGATTTTTTTTTTTTTTAAAGAAGTTCAGGTAGTCTCTTTTGTTGAAACTAAAGCAGGATTTATTGACGTTGGATTACTTATAGTTGCTTTTTTATTATTGTTATAACAACCTCTACATCTACCTGCTCAATATCGCTAAATTTGGAGAACCAGTCACTCTCACAAAATTCTTAAATTAGGTATATATTGTAATAATAAATCATTTAACTTATAAAATAATTATTTACCCTGTCTTGTTGCACGCAGATGATATTTTGAATAAAAATGGCGATTTAAGGTTATTCAAGTATTTTTACGAATGGTAATTCTGTATGTTGTTTTGATCCAAAAACCCAAATCATTTTGTGGTGCCGAAAATCGTCAAGCAAGGCAATCATTATGCTTTTTTGTTCGTTATTTGTGAACATTTTTTAAAGTAATTTGAATTTCGAAATTTGAATCAGCTGTCTGACATCCCCGAATTTCCCCCCCATTTTTTAAAATTATTTATCAAGTGTTTGCATCCGGGGCAAACCGCAAGTGGAGGGGGGGGGGGAGCTGAAGAGGGGCCCCATGAAATGAAGTATTTTAAAAATGAAATGTACTTAACAGATTTCAATTTTCACTTTCTTTCTTTTCCGAACATGTGTGATAAAAACTGTTTTGTAACATCTAACAAAAGACTGGCAGAAAAATCTTCTTGTAGATGGAAGACATTCAAAAATTTACGCTGTGTGACTTTTGATGGCACTTATTCCTATTCCCACTGAACTACAGATAGCCCCTTACCAGGAACGTAGCCGAGGGGGGGGGGGTGAACAGGGTGTTTGTCCCCCTCAAAGAGAAAATTCGGATTTTTGTTAATTGGATGTCAGTCATTTTTGTGAGGAATTCTATCTTTTTCACCTTTTGGCCACCCCCGAAATATTTTTCTCACTACGTCCCTGCCCCTTGCCATATGTAGCTGCAGCCCCACACTAGTAGATAAATCACTGATTAGTTACTTTAAATACCCATATGCTTCTGATAAATTAGTATTATCTGTTGTATACGTTGTGAAAGTTTACCTGGTTCCCGAATATACAAATACAAATCCACACCGTTCGATCAATCAGCTTGAAATTTTGCATAGATTTGCAAAAAACGGTTTAGAGAACAATGTCATTTTGATTTCACGAGTTTAAATATAACTTAGAAACCCCCTGTTATTTGCTAACAAACTGTAATGAAAAAAGTTGCGTCACACTTGAAGTAATTCCGTAATTTCGCAAATTCTGATTAACATGGGTAGGGATGGGTGGATGGAAGACGAGACGAGACAAAGATTTACAGATTTTATACGAGACGAGACAGACATTTTTATCGTCACTGTACAGGAATTTTGCAAGACCACACAAAGCTTTGCAACTATACTGCAAGACGAGACAGACTTGTTTTTCATCTCGTGTCTGACCTTAGCTTGAGAATACTCCCCCCATTATTATTTTTCTGTTTTATTAACCTTCGTGAGCCATGAATTACTAGATTGAACCTCTTAGTTTTCTGCAGAAGCTATACTTCAGTTATAAATTTTAAGTGACATTACAAATGTCTTACAGTATGATTTTTAAACAGCCGTAGATAACATGTTTTTTTTTTTCCTGTTAACCGTGCTCAATAATTGCCAATGAATTGCAATTTTTGAAGATGTATTGCTCCATTTGAAGCAAAACGGTTAATAAAGCAATTTAACTGCAAAAAAATCTCAATTTGGAGTATTTAAGAATGGAACATTTTTTTAAGCCGAAAGTAAAGCTTTAAAAATACCTGATCTTTTCGAAACTTTATAACATTTCCCCCATAGGACAGTAGTACAACCTCTTATGAAGACGTGACATATGCACTAGCACCGATTCTTTATTTGCACTAATCTTACTGTACCCACTTAATCTTATTTCAGTTTTTTAATCATTCAGCGTTCAGAAAAAAATGTTCACCTAAAAGATCTGTAAAAGGTTTTGTGTGCTTAAGCAAAGTAAATAAAATAATGAAAGCAATTCTCCCCGTGCGAAGAACGGGCCATTTGATAGTTAATGATAAAAGCGTGCTCAGGAACTAACAAGACACTTTTGTGCGTTAAAAGTCCTTTTAAAATTTACATATTTAAGTGATCGAGCGTTTTAGACAAATTTAAACTTATAAATCTATCATTTATTTCAATATTTTGTTTTGAATCTTTAGAATTTTTATTATTCAATACTTTTGAATCATAAGTGTAAGGGATAATATAAAGAACTAGTAATTACATAAATAGTTTAAAGGGGGCACCATACAAATGTTTGGGGCGGGGCTAGGACTTTTGCGATACGCCACTGGTTTGCATGTGGCGTGGTTGCTGAGTAAATCGCCTGAAAACATTTTTTGAAGTGTACCCTATAACTTACAACGATATTGAAAAAAATAAAAAAATATTAGTATTTTCAATAATATGTTTCCATGCTTCCTACATTTTTTTCTTTTCTTTTTTTTTTTTACTACTTAATATGCAACACTTTTTTCCCCCTGCCTAATGATTCCATCCTTTTTCTTCAACAAGAATATCTCCGAGCTACTCGAAAAGTAATTTTTCTTTTCCTATTCACTTATTTTAATCCTTATCATCTTCCATCTGAACGAAGCTTTTTCTAAGAGCAAAGATGATGAATCATCAAACTTTTGAATGTAACTTTAACTATAACCCGTCGTTTACTCCATTAAAAAGAGCATAACTGTATATCTTGGACTTATCTTGGTTTTTAAAAGTGCATTTTTCCTAGAGCATTGTTTCTTTTCATTCTTTTATTTATTTTTCATTTTAATGTCGTTCTCTTTCGAGCGAGAAAGGAGGGAGGATGTTAGATATTTCAGTTGGTCAGCTGATTCCATTGATCTGGAGAACATTACTTCTTTAATGACCGTGTGTCCAGTATCTGAAATTTCTGTGATGACTTAACAAATAAAAGGACAGAGGATTGTTCGATCTTTTGTATCAGAAAGTAATAAGTACAATGGATACATTTTTCTTCAATTTTTATTTCTTTTCTATTGATAATATTGAGAGTGCTGGGAAGAATCTGAAAAGAGAGATATTCTTTTTCTGTTTCCTTTCTATAAATTTATCTATTTCTTTTAGTAGAATTTTCTTTAAAAGGTGAATGCTAAATTTAGGTTTAAATAAATAAAAAAAATTGTTTATAAATGAATAGAAATTGCATCATTAAGCTTCTTGTTGACTTTATGCTTAACATAAATGTAACTCACAAATTCTAGAGTAAAAATCGCAAAGTTTCATGTTTTGTTTTTAAAAAATCTGAAGAAGTTTCATGTTTTAAGTAAAGTGCGCACCGCTTATAACGGACCTGGGATATAACATACTGTCGGTTATAACGTACCTAAAAGCTAGGTCCCGATTGATTTCCTATATTTATAATGTTATTTAACTTCGGTTAAAATGTGATTAACAAAAGAACGTACTTCGGCTGTAGCGTACTTTTTATACCAAATCCAAAACTAAAATTTTGCTTTTCTTAAGAATTTCATTTCCTTGTTCTCCGAAATTTCAGTACCTTCAAAAACACTCGTTGTCAGTTTTCAGATTCTCTAGCGAGATGAATTGTGTAATGGGAGCGATCTTTTGTCTTTTTCGCCTGCCAGGTAGGGCTAAGAACAAGAGCATGTTTTTTATTTGTCATCCATCCGTGTAAATGCCTCCTGAAAAGCCCTACCTATAATGATTCTGATGATAGTGAAGAAGAAACAGAGGAGCCTGTACCAAGCATACCCGACACATTCAATGCTGCAAAAACATTCTCACGATTTTTTGAATGCGCATTCATGATACAGAGACTCTACAAAAGTCTATTATGGATATACAAAACGGTATTTTTAAAGTAGCATCTGCCCATTTAAAACAAAAGAAAATGACAGATTATTATCTCAATAAAAATTGTAAGTAATAAAGAATTTTCTCTGTTTAATTTTAATTTTAAAAAATTCAGACCTGTTTAAAACACATATACAATGAAATGATGAGCCCACTTTCTCTTTTTTGGTGTATATATTGAATCTTATCGGCGGTACTGCTTATAACGTACTTCGGCTATAACGTACTACTTTTTTAGGTCCCGTGAGAGTACGTTATACCCGGTGTCTACTGTAGTAGTGTTAAAGTGCTTTATATTAAAAGCTGTCAGCCCTTTTTGAATTCCTTATTTCATTGCACTGAAAAGTGTATCATAATCTCAGCTCTATTTGCCTTTCTTGTTCCATTACGTTAGAAAATGCACTATAATCCATGAGTTTGTTTTCCTTTTTTCATAAAACAGTTGTCTGGAAATGAAATCTATATTAAAACCGGGCTAGTAAAATTGTTTTTAAATCTTTGAGGCATATTCTAACTTTACTTCCCCTTTATAGAGACACGCTTAATTCAAAGGATCGAAAAACGATCAAAGAGGGAGTGAAAGGAGAAATTGTCGGTATCGACCGTATTACATTGAGCCCACAGTATTAACGGAAAAACTCCTCTTTAAATACTTTTTCCGAGAAATCCACGTACCGCTTCCTGTTTACCAGATAACTGATAACCATCGCTCAGAATATTTCGCTCCGTTTAGTGATTGAAAAACGCTTCTAAAGAAGGAGTGAATTTTCAAGTAAGGAAAGGTTCGAAAATTCGCTCCGACTGATCGAATTTCGCTCGTTTGGAAAATGCATTATAATACATGAGTGTACCGTAATTGTCTTTCTTGTTCCATAAAACACTCTTTCATAATTGAAATTTATATTAAAATTGCGTACTAAAACTTTTTTATAGTCTTCGTCAGGCATATTCTAACATTACTTTCCCCCTAATTTTACCAATATTGATACCTTTATTCACACTAAATATTTTTTCCATTAACAGTAACCCATTAAGCAGTAGGGTTTGTGAATTTATGGTCAAATATAGAAGGTAGTGCCAAGGTGGGTTCAGTTTTGGGGACTTATTTTGTGACCCCAAAGTTGGTGATAAGCGCCCAAAATGGCAAAATTTGGCGAATTTTGACATTTCACTAGCCCGAGCATTTTACAAACGGCGACGTTTGAAAAGTGATACCCCGTTATTTGATCAGACAGAAATCCGTGTGTCTGAAATTAGTACCATAAAAGTGCTAATATGAGGAGGATTCTAACGCTTGGCGCTATTTATCGTAATTTAATCGTCTGCTATTTGGGTTATGAATACACCTGCGTATAAGTTTTTGAAATTTTCATTCAGTTGGAATTGTTCATTTTTCTGAGCAGCTTTTCAGCATCTAATGTATTACATTCAGAAAAAAGGATAGAAATATCAATTTTAATTTTGTTTAATCACACTCATGAATAATGATACACTTTCCAACTAATGAAAGAAGGAACGAAAATAGGGAAGACCCATGGATTATAACTCTTTTTATATATAGCACTTTAGTGCGTATTTAAAAATCTGAAAGTGTGTCAGATTTTCTATGATTCTAGCGCTTGGCGCAATTTAATGAGAGGGTATTTTTAAAAACAAGCGTAGGTTATCTTATAAATAAAAATGAAATTCTGTTTGTCAATTTGTTGATTTGGGTAGTATACAATTCCACAAAAATGGACCTGTCAGATAGAAATTTTACACAGATATGTAAAATAATATGCCTGGCGGTCGAACCATTTCCCATTTTGATTGCTGCTAAGTCAATGCTTCGAATGATTCCCTGAAAAAACTCTTGCAAAATGGCGTATGCTGGCACTTTGGCGAGGCTTAGATTTGAAACTGGATTTTACTTGAGACTGGTATATACGTATAATAAGACTGGTTATAGATAAAAATGAATGTTGGTATGTGTGTAGGAGGTTGAAAAACTCCAGCACCGTTTCACTGATCACCATGAAATTTGGTTCACCTAAGTCTTTTATCATGGAGAAGGTTTTTATGCTATCCGTTTTCCTCTAACTTTTCACTAGGTGGCGCAGCAGAACGTCGAATTCTATTCCGTTTAGCCGTTTGCTATGCGAATATCGTCCAACCAATTTCGATGAAATTTGGTACACGCGAATATTAGAACACGGAGAATATTTTTCACTATCCATTTTCTGTAACTTACCGCTAAATAGCGCTGCAACGCATCAACTTCTATACCGTTCGACCGATCGGCATAAAATGTTTTATACTTACACATTTGAGAACGAAGAATATATTCTAACTGCGTTACTTTTGATGTTACTCACCACTAGATGGCACTGCAATGCATTATTATTTTAACTCGCCACTAGATGACGCTGCAGCAGGCCAAATTTTTGACCATTCAAACGGTGGCTATGAAAATCAGTATACATAGCTATTTGAACAATGAGAATATTTTGGCGTTATCCATTTTGCTATAACTCGCCACATGACGGCGCTGTAGCAAATCATTACATTAATTAACCACTAGATGTCCCTGCAGTGTATCACTTCTTGATTGTGCGAATGATCGCTATGAAAATAGGTATACATAGATATTTGAACACGGGGAAGAGTTTGGTACGATCCATTTTCCTATAACTTGACACTAGATGTCGCGTCAACACATGAACTTCAAGACTATTCAGCCGATCGTCATGAAAATTCGTATACATCGATATCTGAATGCGAAGAATATTTTTGCCGTATCCGTTTTGCTAAAACTCGCCACTAGATTGTGCTACGCCGTATCGCCTTCTGCACCGTAAAAACGATTGCCTTGAAATTCAGTATGCATGATTATTGAACACAATATAACGCGATATCCATTTTGCTATATCTCTTTATTACAATAAATAGTAATCACAACAAATATTAATATCAAAAAGTCCATTCATTCCCGTGCGAAGAACGGGTACTTCAGCTAGTAAATAAATAAGAAACTTCCGGTAGTCTGTTCTGTTGAAACTACCGAAGAATATATTAACCTAAGGTTACTTATTGGTTAGTTAGTTGCAAAATTCTCATTGAAAAAAATGATAAGTATAACAAACTTTCTTAATTTCACGAAATGCGTATTAACTCGGTATTTTGTGCTTGAACCGAATAACGAAACAAATCTACTAATACTACCTATTACTTGTAATAATACTAGCTTTGTTTCTCCCCCCTTAAATGCTCAATTTAAGCATTTAGATCCTCCATGGTTCAGGGGGAAATGCAATTTTATTTATTTTAATCTCTTGAAAACAATAAAAATGAGTAATTTGTGAAGATGGAACATCGTCAAAGAAAAAAACTGCACATATCGACCTTGCACTCTAGTAACTAAATTAAAGATTGAGAATAGTGTTAAGTAATGTTGTCTGTTTTCCTTCAGCCCAACTAAATTACTCCCTGTCTATCACTGAAGATAATTATGGTCATTAACTCAAAATAATGAACACAAGAATCGTCGAAAAGAAAGCGAACGAAGATGAAAACAGATGCTCAGCAATGCAAGTTTAATGATTTCTTACTTTAGAGGTTTTGAATTATTTACTCTGTTAACCTTTTGTAACTACGTTAAAAAAAAAAATCTTAACGGGGGGAAAACTACATGAATGAAGGGCGAAAGAATTAGAAAGCTCTTTTTCAATCTTCTTTCAGCTAGTTGATGAAACAGAAAGAAAAAAAAAATATGCTTCTTGAAATAAAACTTACAGAAAATTTATCGCTGAAGTGTATTTAGTTCATACTACTTCAGCCGCAAAATATATATTTAAGATTATCTGGAAAAAAATAATGTTACGTTATCAGTTTATTTACCGAATTTGTAGCGAGAAACTTTCATTGCTCCAAGTTGTTCCGGATGAAATGGTTATTCATTGCTAAAACTCTCTCGTTGAAATTTGGTTATGTATACATACCTAAACCTTTCTCCCTTTTGAAGTCAAGCGAAAGTATTATCTTTTACTTATGCCCGCCTGAAGGATTTATTAATAAACCTAATTCAGCTGAAAGAAACTTGCGTGCTTGCTAGCCTGAGGAAGCAAAATGCGACTGCAAGGTGAACCCTTTAATCGAATCAAGTGTTTTCTTCAGTTTGCGTCAAGTAGCCTAAGGTCTCGTGTCGTAAGATAAAGTTTTTTCATCTTCGTGTGCGGATCCGATTCTCTCTTGAATAAAGATAAAGAACTAAGCATATTTTTAAAATGATTCTACAAATGTTATGTAAATTTACTGAAACGATAATTTCAGGATTGCTTCTTCCTCACAGAAATTTGAAAATCTACTAAAGATTTATGTACAAAATTAGTGCACAATGTTTTAAATTCAATACTACCCGATGTTATAGCAGAGACGAATTAAAGCAATTTTGTGCGTTGGTGCTGTTAGTTGAAATTTATGCCCATTTTATGGAAGCAAATTAGGATCTCTCTTACATTTCTTATATAATTTCTCTTTTCTCTGGGGGGGGGTGGCTTGCCCCCTCGATTGCCCCCTTTAATCCGTCAGTATATATTACACTATAAACGGTGATTATTGTTCGGGAATTCTTATTAAAAGTTACTCCATTTTTAAAACTTAAAGCTTGGAAATATTATTTTAGAGCTTTTGTTAGACAGTTTAATGTATATAGGCCTTTCCCTACAGCGTTTCCCGTTTATCGGTATTGAAGCTAACATCGTTTATTAAAGTTTTAGATTTAAAGATTTTTCTGAACTACAGGCCCTTTTCTGTGAAGTAAATACTTAAAAATTCTTTCACACTGAAGAACTTGAAAAAATTATCTTTAACTGTACCTGCGGTTGACAGTTAATGTATTAGATTTTAGAGAACTTTGAAGTCAAACTAACTTTTTGTAAGGTTTATCAAATTAATTTTTTTTATGTATCGGAGCAAAAAATAATGTATATTTGATCCAATAAGAAATTTAGTCAATCAAAGAGTATTTCTTTTGTTAAAGATGTATAAGATGCATAAATAAAACAAATTGTAGATTCAGAAGAAGAATATTTTTTTAAGTTTAACTGTCATATTGGCAGTCATGATATGCTTTTCCTGTAGAAAGCGTCTTTACTTCAAGTTTTCCAAAAAAAATGCAATATGATTGTCATTATTTATTTTATTTTTTACGATTTTTGTAAACCTTTAACTCAGAAATCAATAATATCCAGCGAGACTTTTGAGCATTTCCAAGCTCAAACGCTTATTGCAACACTAACATATTGTTACAAAATTGTAATGTTGTTTTCTCTAATTACTGTACGCTGCGAGAAAGCTAGATGTAGTACAGGCATTGTTGCAAGTGAAATGAATATGTGACCCCTCGACCTTAGCGACGAACTTGGTGACCATTTTGGCAACTTGCCGACAAATTTGGCGACTTTATCGAGAGAAAGTTCTCAAAACTACTGGAATTTTGGCTCCAGCTCAATTAGGAGAGAAAATTCTGGAAAAGTCTAGGGAAAATGATATATATTATCCGACGTCCCGTTCACTTGGAAACCTATAAATAAAGGAGTTCCTCTCATTGTTGGAGATTGACGTTGAGTTTGCACTATTATGCTGCTATGCTAGTTATGCTGCTATGCTATTTGGTCTTTGCCTGAAAGCAGAGGACAGAACTCTCAACCTCACGCCGTCCGACAGCTCAAGCGGGGCCATCGCTAAGCAACGGGCCTGTTTATGAGTTGCCATCCCTAAAAATGAGTTTATCATTGAGGCCTGTTTTCCCCAGTCACAGTATTCTATTTTATTATTCTAAGTATTATAAATGTTATATTATTTTAAAACAATTTTTTTATACTTTTGTCGTACTAAAGAACTTTAGATGTAGGTAATCGTTTGTGAATCTTGCGCCATTTTCTTTCATGAAAATTTATCCTAAAATTCGAACATTTTGCTCTGAATGTAAAGGTAAGTGAACGCTTATAATGTATTTAGAAATTCTAAATATATGTATATAAATCATGTTTGGTGAATAATTACTCATGTGTTATTTATAAATAAATTATTTTAATCAGAAATCGTATTACTTGAGTAGTTTTTATTCTTGTAAATAAGCATGACGTTGTGATACTAGTTAGACAATTTAATTTTGCCAGTTGAAAATGTTATTTATCAGCTATATATGCCTTGATTATGTGATTAAGACTTACATCTGGTACAGTGCAGAAATACAGTAAATTATAAATTATTGATTTTTGCCCGTTTATACAGAAACTTCAAATGTAGTTAATATTTTGTACAAGCGTTCATTATGCTTGCTCAATTCCTAAGTTCGATTGAGAAAGCGACAAAAGAATAATATATACTACATGAAATGTCTTTATTAAAGAATAATTAATTCGGGGATCACGCTATAGAGCGTATTTTATCAATTTTCTCCAATATACAGGATATCCCGAAAACACTGAAATGCGCTTTAATACATCATTTGTTAAAGATTAATGTTGAATTGTTTAAAATAACGTAGGAAATACGACTACGTTCATGAAATATTCATTATAAAAATGTCTTTCTCATTTGTGTATTTAGTTATTTTAAAGTATATTAAATATCCACTTGTGAAACTAAAATAATCAATCGTGAATCGTGAGAGTAAGCGCTACTTTGTTTTCCCTTCAAATTATATGCATCTATTTTCTTTATGTAAATATGTATCATAGCAAACAAATTAAGCATGAGTTCGTACTTGAATTAGTAACACAATTACTACTTAAAACTACATTAAATAACGCTTGAAAGCACTGGGAAGCTTAAGAAATGCCTGATGTATACGTGAAGACTCGAGCATCCGTAGGCCTCTTTGGATGGCTCATCAAAATACACGCGCAGGCCCGTTACTAATTGCGAAGGCCCCGGCTCAAGCCACTAGGCAGCTGCGATAAAAGGAACGTGCCATCATTCCCGGTCGATGTGTACGATAAAATAATCCAACAAGCCCCTAAAAGGAACACGACACTTTATTCCACAAGTCGCAGCACTAATACCTCACAAAACTACAGAATTTAGTAACAATATCTTACAAGTAACAATAACTTTAGTAACAATAGCTCACTTTTAGGTTCAGGAGGTACTTAGAAGAAGTACAATATAGAATTCATAAAGTTTCAAGAGTTAATGCTACTTTACATTATTTTACATTTTAAAAAAAAAACGTTGAATGAATTTTCTAAACATCTCCACAGCTGATCGTTGATCTAGCATGTTCTTGTAAAAAAAAGCTTGATTCAGAAAATAATAATAATAATTTTTTTTTTAATTTAATCCTTTTTAATCTGTAGTCTGTTTAGCGAACAATGCTACCTTTTGATATCTTGAAACTGAACACAATCGATTATACTGTAGTGTACTTAGGTCCATAGTTCCATTTAAAATGGGAACTACGAGAGATGTTCTAAAAGTAAGTTTCATCATATATTTTTTTTTTTAAGAGAAGATGGTACGCCATGTGAAACAGGCAGTCACCATAAGAATCCACACATATTTCTGATTCAACGACAAAAAAATCCACAGAGGAGGATTGACGCATGCGCACAGCGCTGAAGAAGAGGGAACAGCAGCAAACCGACATGCTTGATGTTATTCGAGTCCAAATCCTATTGGCAGACAGACGTGTGGCAGACACAATGTGGCCGCAAGTGGAAGTACGGGCTGTTTTTCTGTAAGTGGTTACTGAACAACAACGCAAAACCACGCACAGCAAGGCTAACACAAGATTAGATTCATCGCTTCGGGTGGAAGAGATTGGATGATCCGACCTAAAGCTCTGATCTTGCTCCCTCCGACTTTCACCTGTTCTATAAACCTCTCTCTTAGGAGTTATTTCCAAAACAATGCTGAGGTCAAGCAGGTTGCGAGACATTTCCTGCCATCGTAGGACACCGAGTTTCACCAGAATATTTTCTTGAACTCAGCAATGTCAAGAACGACTATATCAAAAAATAGCTCAACAACCCTAGTAGCACAACTAGTTCAAAAAACGTTTAAATTACGTTGGAAACACGATTTTTGACGCTAAAAAACGTGTTTTAAACATTTTTTGGACTAATTGTGCTACTAGGGAAGGTATATTTGTTCTTGGCAGTATAAAGTTTCAGCATGAAAAAATGACGCAACTTACTTTTGGAACGTCTCTGGTATATACCTTGTGTGCATATACTTTTCGGTTGCCAGGCCATAAATATTTTCAGTGGATACAAGCTGATATGTGGTAAAAAAAGCACTATTTTTGCAACAAAACATTAAATTACAAAACACAAAATTTATTAAGAATAATTAAAAAATACAGAAAAACAGTAGTACTCAGTGTAATCGGAATTATATCTGTTTCAGATAAATCAGAATAGAGGAAGTGTGTTAAAATTCGCATACAAATTTTGAGTTGGGACGACATAATAACAGAAAAAACTAATGAAAAGGTTGCGGGAAAAACACGGAGTATCACGGGTTGAGTTGCACACGTTATGAACTGCAGAAGTTCGGAATAGAAACGAATTTAAGATATTTATTTAAAGAAAGAACTTTACGCACATTAAATTGGCGAGCTTTAATATGAGTGATTTGCTTTTTTTTTTATGTGAAACCGAGCATCAATAGCCGCTTTGGAGACAGAAATCGAGTACTCGCTTCAGCGAAATCTTGTCTCCTACTTCCGACAAGCTTGAAGACAGCGCTCTGCAACTTTTCATTAACGGGCGTCATCCGAACATTCATAATCCCTTCTGCCTGCAGGGATACCCGTGTGGTGCGATAATAGTAGTAGGCCCAATCAGTTCTGTCAGTTTTAAATGATTGCTTTGTTTGAAGAGGATTATAACTAGTAAGCCATCCTGGATTTTTGGTACGCTCCGTGTACCATGTACCCAATCCTGGATTCGGACTGTCAATTTCGACGGGATTGTATTCCGCTGACTGTGTCTGTTGGTCATCTGTAAAGTTCCAGTTTCGTTCGAAATCGTCTGGGACGTCTATTTTTTAACACTCTACTGAGCATTTCGACGAGACTACCGCTCTGCGATAGGTCCCCTCTTCTGGGTTACATCTTTGGGTTTTCGTCATGTATTTCAATGGGGAAAATCCGATTTTCAACATTAAAGAAAAGTAATGAATTCAAGATTTTGTGGATAATCGTAACGGATCGAATTGATTAAGCATACCTTCGACTTTAATTTTCTAGCAGCATTTATTTGTTTTAAAGTGATTTAGAATGATTAAAACATATGTTACTACTATCCTTTCTCCATGTTGAATCCAATTGGAAGAAATAGGAAAACCTGCACAGAAAGGATGTGCAGTAGGCTGTCACTCAGACAATGACGGCTTCCGTTTGAATTTTCGGAGGGGGCATTTTACATTTTAGATAGGTCTTTAAATTGTTCAGAATGCAAATTGAGTCCGTTTCAAATCGTTCTGGAATATATAAAATCCAGGTTCGGATTGGATCCAGTTCTCCACTCACTGGAGCCGCCCTTGCGCTCAGATGACGTCACTGAAACGTCACGTCGAAATGCTCTATACTTTTAACGCGAAAATGCCACGCTTGCTGAAAGTAAGGGAAAAGTTGGTCGATCTTAAGGTCTAAAACCTGTAATAATGTCCATCAAAGTTTTGTTTTAACTGGCAGCAGTGATAAAAAGTTATTCCTTATCAACTAATATGGCAAGGAATTTTCAATCAGGTATTTTTATTGCGAATGTAAAGGAAGAATCTCTTAATTTCTCAAAATCAATGTTCTTTTGAGTAAATAGAGTACATGTTTCTTATTTTTTGAAATAAAATGTAATAAAAAAATTGTAATAAAACTCCAAAGGCGAAAAGTTCTTTTCATGTCAAGGATAAAAAGTAAGAAATCTGAAAAAGTAAGCAGAAAGCGAGGCTAGTTGCAGCGCTCATGATACTGACAGAACCAGAATGGTTTGATTATTATTCTGATGAAACACATGAAAATATGCAATTTTTTTCCAATACTGTAAACTTAGATATCGAGGAGCAAGAAGAATTACTCATTTACTAGAAAGACTTGAAAAATAGATTTCAGCTTTTGCATTTTAAATCGGTTTACTTAGGGAACGAGGAATTAACTTTTGACCCAAATATGCTATCCCATAAGGGATCTTGACACTGAAGGTATTATCCCAAAATTTCCAAATCCAGCCATACTTTTAAAACTTTAGAATTTAAAAGTTTAAACATGCTCGTTTGAATTTTTCAAGCTTTGAAAATAAACATTAGATTATTAGTTTAGGATTATAACAATCATACACATTTAAAAAATAATAATATTCATTAAATATGGTTTTTTGTTTTTCACACTTTTTTACTGTTTTACGTATTCAGTAATAAATTTGATGCGCAACATTTACTATGAAATATTTAAATGTATCTGTGTTTCAAGAATCAAGTCCCCCCCCCAGAAAAAGGATCTCGTGTCCCTGAAATTAGAGAGGCTTGATTCTTTTCTTCACCTGATTGTAAACAGTCTTCATTTTAAAATAAATAAATTTAAAATAAATAAATGGTTTTTAAAATAAAGAAAAAAACTAAAATAAAGAAAAGAGCTGAAAATTTATAAAAACTGACAAAAGTGTTTTTAAAATTATTTTTCCTAAATAAAAATTAAAAATTCGGAAAAGTGATCAATTTTCAAAGTCTTCTGTACTGATCTGAAACAAATCTCAAATCTTGTACAACTACACCCGAATGTACTCATCATATGCAATTTGTTGTTTTCTGAAGAAAACATAAAAATCATTTTAATATCGTATTTATGTGGTTGTTAAATAGTATCATACACTCCTGCACGTTTCATTTTGGTGTGTTCTACCTGTCCTTTGAAGTTTTCCCCACAAAATGCGAATCTCTCCTGCGTACAATTAATGTTTACGCTGCTTAATGGAATATTATTGAAAGGGTATTACTAAACAGATCAAGGGTTGATAAATTATGCCTTTGGATACTTAGCAATTTAGGTACTAAATATTTCAATATATTTATTTCAGCATAACTGAGAAATAATAATAACTGAATATCATTTTGTGCTCATCAATTTTTTATAACTAACTGCTTATCCACAGTATAAATTATTTTTAAAAATATAGACAAAGAGGTAAGAAAAATGCACATGTTGGAAACTTAGGCTCCAAAATGGGTGAATAACTTTCCTAATCTCTAATACGAACATGGGGTGAAAAATGAACGACATCATGTCTTGTGACGGATTATTTTTAATTCATTCTCATAACCGATATTAAAAAGCTTGATCTTCGGCGAAATTTATATGAGGTCCATTTATCATGCAAGATGTGTGGAAATTTTAATATGAATCCGATCGTTTGTTCTTTGCAGCCTTACTGAATTATAAATTTCAACGTGATATATCGTATATGATTAGTAACGTGAGACATGTGAATGCATGTTAACCTATTTTAAAGTAATTTGCGAAAAGTTATTTCAGAATATATAATAATTAAAAAGGCATCACTACGAAACGATTAAGTCAGTACGCATTATGTTTTTAAAAGCACAAAAAAAAAGGAAAGGAAGAAGGATGAAAGAAAGGAAAGGAGAAAGACAGGAAGGAAGGAAGGAATAAAGAAATAAAAAGAAAAGAAAGAAGAAGAGGGGGGGGGGGAAGACGAGAGAAAGAAAAGCAACGTTGTAGATAAAACTAATACAGTAGCAAAATCATTTCTTCGGTGTGGTAACTTGCATTCATGTTAGATCAAATACTGATTAAACAGATTAAGGAATGCTCAATATATCTATTAAAATATTCTGAATGCATTCCTCTAAGTTAGAGAGGTAGTCGAGGGGGGGGGGGAGGGGGGAGGGGCACTTGACCAGGCAAATTTTGTATCAAGGGGTCAAAGTATACTTTTTGCCCCCCCCCTCACACACACACACTTTTCCAAACCGAGAATTTATCGAAAACATTCTAGATACACCATCAACCAATTTTTGTGTACTATATTGTGTAAAATGTGTTTTTTTAAGAACAGGGAAGTTCAGGAATACGGACAAAACCACAAAATAGCCAAGCCTATGGAGTGGGTAGGTCCACTTGAAGTGTTCCAGAATATATAAGCATTCAATATATTTTTTTCATATAATAAGCATTTCGATTTAATTTTTATAAATAGAAATAACTTCTCTATAATAGTCACATTTGCTGAACACTTTGTTGCTCCCAAACCTGTAATCTTTTAACAATACACAGAAGATATAATTTTTATTTCTATACTATACGTAATATACTATTTCCATTTTTTATAGACCTACAATGCTGACGAAGATTCAAGCTTTTTGAAAATTTGCATTATGCACTAACCTGTCAATGATGGGTACTTCAGCTAGTGAATAAATAAGCTAGTGTATAAATTAATAAATAAAAGCCAGTAAATAAATAACTTTATAAAACACAATTAGTTTCATTTCAGTCATGAATTTTTTAAATGTTGCCCTGTGGTTTATACAAACTTTATATCAAACTAAAACCAGTTTAATTTTACTTAAGAATGTTTTTTAATAATTATTTTTATCCGATTGGTATGGACTATACTACTAATTACCTTGGCTCGTAAATGATGATTGACATTTAAAGAATTTCAATAATTTTACAGTAAACAGGAATATTTTAAATAGTATTTTTACATATGTTTGCTTTGAACTGCGAAACATTTTTTAACGAACAAATTGCAGAATTTGTATGCATGTTAGCAATAAAAAGACTATTATATCAATTTGGCAGAATTTCTTTAAATTTTGTTAATTTTTGGATGTAAAATTCACGAGGTTTCCATCTTTTAAACTAATTATATGATAACTTTTAAATATTAATTTTTTTTATTTATGAAAATATTTATTTTGTTTCTGTTTTGGATGGGAAGTTCCTCTTCGTGTATTTTTTTCATATTTATCTTGGATTTATCTTTTATCGTTATTTATCTGATAAAAATACCCCACTTCAAAATACTTTGGCTCATAATAAAGATATTCTTCTTTTTTCTCTTTTTTATTTTCTTTTTTTTTTCTCATCTGTATCAAACTAATGATAAAAATCAATTTTCAATGATGTGCTTAATAAACGATGAAAGAAAGCTTTTGGTGCATTTTTTAGCTTGTGTTCTTTTACTTAATTTACTGAATTGAAAGAAAAAATTACTTTCAGTAACCTGTTTTTGTACAAGTTTCAAATTTTACAATCTTTTACAGCTTATTTAATTTTCTTTTTTACATTTTTCTCATTACACAGTTATTTTTATAACAGCTTACTTCGAACATCATCTGCTTTGGAGCCTCAGCATGGCCGAGTGAATAATACATTGAACATGAGAGATGTCTGAAGTGTGAAGGTCCAGGGTTCTAGCCTACCGCGCGGCTGCCGATCTAAGTGTCTAGAATTTTAGACGGGTTTTTACAGCCTGTAACGTGAATACGAGTTAGAACCTCTTAAAAAGTTCTCCGCCCAAGGTACTCCCAGGATAGGTACCTAGGCAGATATCTCTCGCGTAGCTTTCCCGTAGCACACACAAAAGTAAAATAAACATCGGCTTTGGAAACGAAAGTTATTCAAAACATGCCTTAAAGCAGTGTGCATGTAATGTTATTTCTTTCAGATGAAAGCGTTTGAAAATTAATTAGATCGCTATAAATATAGTTATCGCTATAAATTAAAATTTGAGCACATGATTCTGGTTATTTTAAAAATAATTATTGCTTGTAGTTATATCGTTAATTAGCCCAATTTAAATTACTTTCTTGCCGCGCACAGCAATTTTTATTAATGATGTTATTTTATTCAAAATTCTACCCACTTTTTCATTAAAAAGCTACAAAGCATTTGGCGTCTTGAGTGCAGTACAAGCGGCTTTTCCCTCCTGACAACGTATGTGTCATGCTCGAAATCTACGTCATGAGTACCGATTTTAAAAAATTGCATTAAACTGTGTTTGTCTGTCAACTTTTGAGACAGGTTACTTCTGGCTGTTCAACGATTTAAAAAGCTACATTAAGCATACGGGGTAGTGCTGCTGTTTATTCATTATACATGACATAAAGCATCTATAGAGTTAATTACACTGATAAACATCATGCTCAACAAAAGATGTACCTGTAGACCAAAAAAAAAAATAAAATCTATACATTTTTTTTTTTGTTGTTGTTGTCTACGTCTTTTGTTGAGCATGATGTTTATCGGTGTAATTGGGGGAGAGTGTACATACATGAACCACTCTCTCAGAATTACGTGAATTTTTTTTCTAAAATATAAATCAATACTTCCAAAAAAAAAAAAAAACTGTGCAGAAAGCAAACAGGAAGGTAAATTTGAATTCTGAGAGCACAAGACCCCTTTAACTTTTTGAAACACTAACATTTTCACATTAATATAATAATACCAACTCAATGCTGAAAAAGTGCAGTTGCTGCCATCGATCCATTTAACTACCAACGACATAGAGGTCGATAGAATCGTCCATCTGGCGTTACAGAGCTAAAGAAGTTTTCTGACCACCAGCTCTGAAAACTTCTGACACCAGCTGTGTCAGAAAACTTTTGAGCTTTGTGCTGCCAGATGGGCTATTCAACCAACCGCCATGTTGTTGGTAGTCAAATGGATCGATGGCAACGGCTGCACTTTTACAGCGTCGGAACCCTTTAAACATATTATTTTGCGACTTGCAGTGAAAGCGCTAAAATAAGGTGATTTCACGGCGAAAACACCGCGCATCAAAGAGTAAACGAAAATCAAGCATTTCTCAGTATCATATCCGTATTTCAAACAGTTTTTAGAAGCACACCGACAAGCATATAGGCGGCAAAGTTTCTTGAACTTCATACACTATAAATCACCACTAAATCAGTCGGATATCTGCCGTTTCGCCATATAGGCACAGCAAGAACAGTCTCAGTGATAACAAAAGCTTCTGGAAGATAAATATGAGTTTTCAAAAGCGGCTCTGGGTTTTACGCTATTTTGATTCTAATATGTGATTCTTGTTGAACATTTATGTGGTAAAATGACGTCGAGAGATCGTGTCCATCAAATCAAACCTATTAGTTACGGTCAGCAATATTATTTAACACATTTATCTGCCCAATCTGTGGTGCTGCATCTGTTTAAACAACACAGAGATTATATCTCCAGTTTTTATGCTTTTAAATTATTTTATTTCGCTTCACGTTTTGAGTGAATTTTTTTTAAATTTATCATACGAAATTTTGTTTTAGTATATCTTTTAAAACTTCAATATGACATAAAAAGTTTATTTGTTTTATTCAAACTATACAGAGTGACTGCTAATTTATGGTACAAATTTTGAGGGCTGGTACAGAACATTGCAATAATCCCATTTTGTGTCTGAATGTATGGTCAAAAGTGAAGCGTCGAAGCACAAGCACAGGAAAAAACAAATGCAGGAGACGGAGGAGAAATGGAGTTATTAGTCGCTTCCGTTGTAGAGATGAGTTCGGGCTCATTTTTTGAAGCCCGAGCCCGCCCGAGCCCGCCCGAGCCCGAAGACTTTTAATCCGAGCCCGAGCAATATTATTGAATTTGGAGCCCGAGCCCGAAATTTCAGATAAAGACAAATAAAATTAACTACTTCATTAATAGGATACAATAAATTTTGGAGCTTCACACACCTTCTAGTCCCCCGTGCCGCCATTTTTTTAAATAAGTACATCTATTTATCCCATGAATCACTTTTTAAAATCTGTTTCAAGGAGTATGTTCAACAAAGGAGAAATTTTTCACGAGTCCGAGCCCGCCCGAGCCCGAACGCAATCGTGAATTACAGAGCCCGGGCTCGGGCTTTCGGGCTCGGGCTCGGGCTTTCGGGCTCGGGCTGAGCCCGTCTCATCCCTATTCCGTTGCCGGTAGATGACCAGTCGTCGTTCACTCGGGGAAGAGAGGCCATTCTCGTTTCAGTTTTCGTCCACTCACCATTAGAAACCGCATGTAGTTTCGGCATGGTCGGTCGTCTTCGACTTTCAAACAGTTTAGTACTAAAATTAAAAATAAAAGATAATTACAGTAAGCTATAAAAATCTTCTCTGTGACAGTCAGGAAGAGATTGATCCCCTACCTGTTCCTATATATCTGAGCTCTTAATTGTGAATAGATTTTGTTTTTAGTTCTAAATATGCATTTTGTTATTGTAACTAGATTTTCAGAAATCAATGATCCATTTCACTGCTCTAAGTGTGTAGAGATGGCCAAAAAGCTTGCTTTTATTCCCGCTGTTGTTGGCATTGTTATCGTCATTCATAATCAGACAGAAATTAAAGCAAGTAGACGATTTTGAGATTCAAAAAAAAAAAAATAATTTAGTGCATATTTGCAACAGGTAAATAAACTTTTGTTCTAAATAAATTTCAACGAAATTGTTTGATATTTGCATTTACATTGTCATTTTAGTGTTGAAGACACACGGTGGAAAGCGAAATTTCGGTGTATCGTGATTTATTTATGTTAAGACAGATAAAAGAGCAACCGAAACAAAGAATAAATTTTGTCGGGGTATGGAGAAGGTGTTGGGAGGGCACAAACTTGTTAGAAATGGTTTGCAAAGTTTTGTAATGGAGATAGTTCGTTGGAAAGTGCTCCCATTTTTATCGACCAATTTAAGTTAAAATGGATGAAATCAAAAGGATAACTGAAAGACTATCAACGCTACTACATGTGAGGTACTCACGATACATACAAATAAAGAAATTACCCTTCAATGCACGGCAGTCACGGCGTGAAACCACCTAATTACCGCGGTTTTTACTGCTAGTCGAATAAAAAAGCGGTTAAATGGCCCCAAAGCAGAAAAGTACAGCCGTTGTCGTCACCACAGCTGGCTGTCCCAAAAAGTTCTTCAGTTGTATGGCACGCCATTAGCCATTCGATCGGCCGCCATGTTGCTGATTGAATGATGGCAACGGCTATGTTGGGTGTATCTAGTTGCTCTTCTGTATCAATGTGAAAATGGTTGCTCTTAAAAGGGCTAAGTCGTTTACACTAGACATTTTTAAAAAAGAAGACGAACTTTTTGGCCAACGCAATATTATTTAGTGTTTAGTTCCCATACTGCAAAAACCTAAACATTGCATGTATTTTACACGGTAATTAACCGGTAATTTTAAAAAGGCCAATACCTAAATCCCCGGTTCGCCATTAGGAGTTGTTTCGCACTTGGAAAGGAAACTCAATTTGCCAACTTCGAATATCCTTGCAGAAGACAGTGAACGTGTAAGACAGATTAATGGTAGCTTAAATTGTTGAACATTTTGCTTCACTGTTAAAGTAAATCACAGTTGGAATTCTCAAAAATTGCATCTACAGATGCACACTGCTCCTATCCAGGGTTTCATATACGGCAGGGCTTTTACATTCCCCAATTAACTCCGGTTAAATGTTTACTTTAAAGCTTAAATTGATGATGGATTCGCGATATTTTGGCTGCCAACTGTGTGTATAATGTGAAAGTATGCTTTTTTTCTTTTTTTTTAATATAATTTATTATTCCAGACTTATAACTGATTATGTAGAATTTCTTACGTTGTCCAATTATTTAAAAATAAATGGATGTGTTTAAGTTCAAAATGACATTAGTTATAAGTTTTAACAATTTTTAGTGCAATGGCTGTGCATTAAATGCTTATATGAAAATGTCTTAGGATACTTTCATAAGTATAAATTTAATACATATTTTGTGCAGAAGCTCCTAAAGTTTCTATGCCCAGGGCTCCCAGATGGATATAAGTCAACCTTTCTTTTTCTTTTGCTGTTATAGAACCGTGTTGAGAAACCTATGACATTTGCCATGAGAGGAAAGCGAATCTATTTTGGTCTATTTTAGGTGACACGCATAATGAAGCATTTCCAATGTCGTCAACAGAGACAAAAAATAAATAAAATAAAATAATGCACAATCTATTTCTTGCAAAAAACTAAATTTATATACATGACACGGTACCAGAGTTCAGGCAAGGTTTTAGTGAGTTTTGACACGCCGAGCTCTAAACGTTCACCATCACTGTTTTGCGTGTAGGTGGTGAACCAACTACTCTATTCTTGAACAAAATTCTATAAAAGGGTTCTTCCATTATTGATAGGGTGAATTCCCGAGAAATTCCGACAAAGTAGGGAGTAACTACTCTTGGAAATAACGCATGCCTGAGTGAGCACTGGGTTCTACTTTTATTCTGATTTTTGTTGGACATATCATGCATGTATTTTTTATTTATTCCTTTCTTTTATATGCTATGTGCACCGGTGCGTATAATATTCCGTCATTTTTACGGATGCGAATGTCATACCACGCCGACTCAAGATCTAAAAGGGAGGTATGTATCAGCGACTTTTTAAAGCCAATTGGTATAAATGTACGTCGAGCGATCAAACATAATGTTAACTGTCAGTATACATGTATGTGCATACACAGGGTGCGTCAGAAAAATGGAAGCACATTTTGGTTTGTCATAGAAAATTTATTTTCCAACCTACGAGGTTTGAATATATGGGCAAAGTATGGGTATAGTCCACAAAGCACAACTTGGCAACTGTGGCAATTCAAGCCAACTGTAGACGTTGGGCAAAAGAAACAAACTGGGCCCCACACTTCCTAAAAAACAATTATTCTTAATATATTCTTAAGTAAAGTTTTAAATATTTTTTTTCCTCCAAACACAAAATTTTATTCTAAATAGTATGAAATAAATAAACGAATACCTATGTTGTCAATGAAATGTCACCTTGAAAAGCTATACATCGAATACAGAGCATTTTAATGAATTGAAACAATGTTATAGATTAAAATTAGTTTATACAAGTGAGAATTTGAATTATTTTCACCTTCTATATTGTTCAAAAATGTTATAACTTTTGAGACTTTTTTTTTCTATTTCGAATTTATATTGCAAAATTTTAAAAGGGAAAAATAGTAAATTTTTGGTGTCCCTAAGATATATAAGCCCTGGGCCATTGACGCGTCTATCCTCCCGGTAACAAACAGGGCACTGGTTCAAAATGGTGGCCTTCAACATCGATACATTTCTCAGGTCTCGACTGATTCAGTACTTCGCACCAAAGTGACCAATGGAACATCTGCGTACAACCGCTTAAATCTCATCCCAGAAGTGTTTCCAAGCTATGTGATTTAGATGTTATTCCGCATCTTTTATTGTGCCTCATAAGAAAGTAAAAAAATAAGCAGTGTAAAGGAAACTCGACTACCTAAACATGAAGTATAAACATGACATTACTTTTTCCCAGAAATTTAACTTTTTAGAAAGGTAAATAAATTAAAACATTTGATTTCGATGTCAAATTTATTCTTTCTTCAACTTAAAAGCTTTAATTATTATGTACTTTGAATCTTGGAATAAAATTGATTTTTATTCTTAATTCATGAGTCATTATTTAACTTGAGAATTATCACTTTAATTTTTATTGATGATTGTCTTTCATCGCATAGATGCATGCGTACATTTACAACGAAAAGCCAAAGTTCAAATCCAGTAATATTAGAAAATTAAAAGTTAACTTTTCAGTTTTTAATGATAAATTTACAAATATACTATTACCTCTTTTTAACCCTTTAACGCGAGGTGTTCCCGCTCTTGGACCACCAAACTCTGACGTTTTGACTGTTGCCAGTCACGAAGAATAGATTTGATTTCTATAAAAATAGTTGCTGGTGACATAGCTCCACGAGAATCCTTTACTTTTTAGCACGTCATTTCCCGTAAAAAAATTGTCACGATTATTTTTAACAGCACTAACATCTACTGAAAAATGGAAGAATCCGAGAACAGCTAGATAGATTGCCCAATGCTGAAAAAGGGCAGCCGTTGCCATCCCTCGACTTAACTACTAGCAAGATAGCGGACGATCGAAACGTTCATCGCGTGCCACAGATCTAGAGACTCTTTTTTGACGCAGCTGGCTGTGCGGCACAGCCAGCTGTCGTCAAAAAAGGTCTATAGATCTGTGGCACGCGATGAAAGTTTCGATCGTCCGCCATCTTGCTGGTAGTTAAGTCGAGCGATGGCAACGGCTGCCCTTTTTACAGCATTGGGAAAGGGTTGCGCCTCAAAGGGTTAAGTTAGCAATTTAAAATTCCCTTTCAAATTCAATCCTTAATTTGCTTAAGAAATGAAATTATTAGATTTTGTAAATAATATAATGATTTCATCAATATAAAAAATGCCTTTTAATTAACTTCCTGAAAACTACAAAATGAAATCAAAGATAGTATTTTTCATAGATTTTTGAGTTTTTAAATAGTTATTAAACTAGTGAAAGTCTTAAGCGTCTTTTTACTCCAATACAAGTTTATTCAGTTGCATATTTTACAAGGGGTGTGGAGGACACCCAACTAAACTAGTAAGCAACATCTGAATGCTGGACATCTGAATTATATTCCCCTTGTGGTTGTAAACACAAAAAATAATAAATTAGTAATAAAATCAAAGGAAAATATTCTATTGGTGTTTTGTTCTTTATAGAATTGTTAAATTAGTTATTAGTTCTCTGAACGTCTTGCACGTATTTTCACTCCAGATACAGTTGTTTGGGTACGTTAGTTAAGATAGCAACTGAACCCAAGTTTAATTTATTCTGCACATAGTGTAAGCGCAGAAGAGTCTAAATTAGAAAACTATTGGGTTGGCAACTAAGTAATTGCGGATTTTTTTTAGAAAATCAAAGGCAATTTTTTCATGGAACTAAATAACTTTATTCTATAATGTATTGCCCATTTTGATCAGTGACCTTTTGCCATCTTTCAGGCAGCATCATGATCCCACGTTCATAAAACTTCTGGTTTTTATTAGCAAAAAACTGAATCAGGTACGATTTGACATCATCATCATTATTGAAATTTTTACCATTCAAGGAGTTTTGTAAAGATCGAAACAAAAGGTAATCAGATGGTGCAAGGTCAGGACTATATGGTGGATGTGGCAAAACATCCCAACCAAGCTCCAATAATTTTTGCCGAGTGACCAAAGATCTGTGTGGCCTTGCATTGTCATGATGGAATACAACACCTTTTCGATTTTTCAATTCGGGCCGCTTTTCTTCAACTGCATTGTTTAATTTCGTTAGTTGTTCAATGTAGACATCAGAATTGATCGTTCGGTATATCATAGAAAAATATTCTAATAGTATTAGGTGTACCGAAAATTAATGCCATTTTTATTATTCCAATATTTTGTCTTGCTAATAATACGATATTTGGTACATATGTGAGATTTTTAGCGCAGGTGCTCGTTTGGAGAGCATTTTCTAAAAGTCGTTAACTTACGGTGGATGGGGTTAAAACGTTCTTTTCATTTATCCTGTGTGATCTCAAAGAAGAGGTGTTTATAAAATTCTTGCTGTAAAGTACAACACTCACGAATACTAAAAATTGATTTCAGAACATTTCGAATATTGCGCCATTTTGTTTTAGCCACTACCGACAGAGCCTGGGGTTTGACAAATTTAAACACTATACGATTTTATGGCCTCTTTGCCATTTGCTTTAGGAAAGAAATATATTAATAATGCTTCATATTTTTTTCCTTTTACTTAAACATTATTTTGGAACTTTGGATATTTAGGTTTTTGTTTGAAGTCATGGCAAACTTAAATGGTGAAGTGACCAGGATATAAAAAAAAAAATTCCAAAAGCTTAAGTCATACAATTTAAATATTACACAAAATATTCATCTGAAATTATATTTTACTAATCATAGATCGCTAGTACAATAAGTTATTTTTAAATCATAGCAAACCCTAAGAGGAGGATAGATGTGAAAAAAAGGGGGGGACGCCATTTTTCTTAAAAGAAATATAAAAAAAATTATCTATAAAATTTCTCGCTTTAAATTGAACAAATATGAATCTTATACTTAAGCACAGCTTGCATGTAATTAAATACTTGTTGAAAATTTATTTATTTATTAATTTCACTAGCTGCCTCTGGCGACCAGTTGGTTCGCCATTTAAATAAATCTTGTTACAAAAATAAGATGGTAAATGATAAAAACCTACAAAAAGGAACAAATTATTTTCGTCCTATATTAATTCTGAAGAGCTTCTGGATATATTGGCCTTTATCAAAAATGGAAAGGAAAAAAACTAAGAAAATCTGAAACACTTTCAGATATTAAATACGCACTAAAGTGCTATGTATTAAAAGCGTATTATAATCCATGGTCTTCCCTATTTTCTTTCCTTATTCCATTAAGTTGGAAAGTATATCATTATTGATGAGTATGATTAAATACAATAAAAATTGATATTTCTAACAATTTTCTTTCTGGATGTAATACATTAGAAATAGATGGGGAAAAGCTGCGTAGAAAAACGCACAAATCGAGCTGAAATAAAGTTTAAAAACTCATTCAGGTGTATTCATAATTCAAGTAGCAAAAGCAGACGATAAATAGTGCTTGGCGCTAGAATCACATCTTCTCAAAATAGCACATCAATCCTTTTATTTTTCGCCAAATTAAAAAGTTGCACATTTATTTTCGGAAAATTTCCAAAATCTATTTTTTTTTTTTTTGAGTATAAAACATTTCATTCTTCCGTGTGCACGCTCTGATTTCACGTGCACACGGTAATTTAATTAAAAAATAACCTTTCAAATAATTTAATCTAAAAAAAAATGTTATTCTTTTATTTTTATTTCAAGAGTCTGAATCATTTAATAAACTTGCCAAATGTGGCAACCTACACAGCTAAATTCTCCCTCTTTCCACTGCAGGGTTACAATTGCGAAATGGCGAGAACAAAATTAGCCTTTTGCAATAGGTTTTTTATCGATATCTCCTAAAATAATTGGAATTTCGAAAAAGTCGCTTCGAGGTATGTCGGGACCCGTCAAGGAGAATTTCCATACAAAATTTGGTAGGTCTAGGATCACCCGTCTAGGAGCTAGGCGAGACACAGACAAACTAAGTAACTAACATATTCCACATTGTTTTATTTATATAGATGTAATAAAAGACTTTACCTTTCGGTGCACCTAATACATTTCTATTGGCATAACTTAAATCCTTCCTTCATAACAACGCAATAAAATTGTTATGAAGGAAACACATCTTTACATTTTTGTTCTTTTTACAAGAAGCTCAAAGGGTTCGGAAATCCAATCAATCCATATTTACTTTATCCCGCTCTCGAAAAACATCGGTTAGTCCACCATTTGTCTTTCTGGATGACATAAAGCCGTCTGTTTGTCTGTTGACATGTCTTATTGTCGATTTGCTGGGGGAGCGTCAACAAAAGTTGCCGTCTTGCATAAAATATGTTCGTGCTGTTTACTGAAAAACAACAGAGGGTTTTTGTGAAATGTATTCCATTATCTAAAGGGCTTTTTCTTTTCAGTTTCATATTTTTTTTCAGAAGTGTTTCGTGTTTTTTGTCGACTGAATTTGTCTAGGTTGTTTCCGAGGGTCGAGACTCAAGAAAACAATAACATTGTATACGTTATGCATGCGACGCTGAGAATTATGTCAAATGGATAACGGCTCTCGGCAGAGCAAAAACAAAATAAGTAAGTAGATGTTAAAAAATAAATAAAAGAATGGCCTTCGGTCTCCGCTACGGTAAACATTAAAAAGATGAACCTGGGCAATAACCCTGCCTCGCCAAGCGAATCCGCAAAGAGACGCTAAGGTTGGCGGTTTTTCGCTGAAGAGATTTCCTCGATGGAAAAGTTTGATTCAGTTTGGCTGAGCACTTAACCCTTTGAGGCGCAACCCTTTCCCAATGCTGAAAAAAGGGCAGCCGTTGCCATCGCTCGACTTAACTTGGCTCGTTACGACGCTCGTCAAAAAAGTGTCTCTAGATCTGTGGTACGCGATGAACGTTTCGATCGTCCGCCATCTTGCTGGTAGTCAAGTCGAGCGATGGCAACGGCTGCCCTTTTTTTCAGCATTGGGCAATCTATCCAGCAGTTCTTGCATTCTTCCATTTTTCAGCAGATGTCAGTGCTGTTAAAAATAATTGTGACCATTTTTTTACGGGAAAGGACGTGCTAAAAAATAAAGGATTCTCGTGGAGCTATGTCACCCGCAACTATTTTTATAGAAATCAAATCTATTCTTCGTGACTGGCAACAGTCAAAACGCCAGCGTTTGGTGTTCCCAGAGTGGGAACACTGCGCTTTAAAGGGTTAACCTTTTACAGGCGTATTATTAGGAATTAAAAATTTATTCAAAAATGAAATTTTATCAATATTGACTTGAAAAAATTAGCAGATAAAGTTAAAAGATGACTTGATTTTTTGAAATAGAACTTGCATTTGTATCATTATTGGGAAACTGGAAAAAAAAATCATGGAAGTAGCCATTTTCATAAATTTTTACAGAGCTATCTTGATACACCCCCCCCCTTCAAACTTAATTCATATCTTTACTAAATATAAGTCCCGCAGTGGTCTGGGCGCTAAACTCCGTTCCCATAAGAACACGGCAAGTGAAGCAGCATCCTGCTTGGCCAGTGCTTGGGTGGGTCATCTCCCTCACGGCTCGTCCGCTGTGGAACCGTGTACGCTAGTGGGAGCTGGTGCACGTAAAATCCCTCGTAGCTCTAATGTCCTCCAAGTTGTTAAACTATACCTCTGGCGGTGCCGATTTCAGGTGGTGGTTGGTCCATCATCTGGAATCGGTTCAAAATTAGGGACCAACAAGTAGAAGTCCAAACCCTCGGGGGCAATGGCACCCCTCTTTCCATGGATAGTATCGTCTATCCATGAACACAACAACAACAACTGAAATTTAAAAATAAATCTTTTATTAAGTATTAATATATCACTTATTATTTAAACTACCCATCAGTATATCCAGTTTTTGAAACCAATGTAAATTATAGTCAGAAATGACCCATGCTAGCATTTGGACACGGAATGAAAATTGTATTAAAAAATTTTACCCACTTAAATGACTAATATCCTTTAAATAACGCATTAGAAGATAAAATATGCAAAAAACTAATTTAAAAATGCCTGGATCTCAATGCGGTCTGGAAAAGGTTAATAATGACTTGGTTGCGTGATTTATATTTTTTTAGAATATAAAGGAATGAACTATTAAATGAATATGTGAAATAGAGGGTCGATATTTCACATATAATGTTTATTAACTCTAATTGATCTAATATGAACTATAACCAACAAAAAAATGAATGAATAGTAAATAGATAAAACAATTTTACAGCATTTGTAATTACAATTTTCTTTCATTTTTTACTATGAGTGATATGTTGAGTAAGTCATATGTAATGTTTATTAACTCTTATTGAACTACTATAGAATGTAACTAGAAATAATAATGGAATGAAATGTAAATAAATAAAACAATTTTACAGCATTTTAAATGACATTTTCCAATCATTTTTTTACTATGAGCGATGTTTGAGAGAAGAATTTGGATTAAAAGGCTTTTCAAGCACATATGGGTATTTATGGGTATTTTATTCTTCATTTGTTAAATTAACCTTATTTAATTTTTAGATTCGAAAAAAATAATTAACAACAGAATATTATTGCAGAAAATAAGTGATGATACAGTAAAGTCAATGAACTAAAATAAAGATTTTATCAGCGGTTCAAATGACATTTTTAAATTTCTTTTTACTTTGAGAATTTTGAACAAAAAATTTTTATTAAAAAGAACTTGTCATGTGAGTATTTAATTTTTCATTTATCCAATTAATCCTACGACGGATGAAACAATAAAATAAAAGAAACTAAAACAAGAATGTTTTATCAGACGTTACAAGGACAACTTTTTGGTAACATTTTACAACAGTTTTTATTCAAAAATTTGGACTAACGGGCTTTCCATGTGAGTAGTTTTTATTTATTTATTTATTTTTATTTATTTAATGAACTTTTTTATTTATTTATTTTTTAATTTAAGATTCATATTGCTGGACATAATTAATAAAAGAATGAAGTACAGAAACTAAAGAAACATTTTGTCATCTCTTTCATCGACACTTTTCAATTACTTTGACAATTTTTTCAGAACTATTATAGTGTCTTCATATAAATAATTTTATCTTTATTTACTTTTTATTATTTTACATAAAATCTGTTTTTGAAGATTTTTTAACTGTTTTTATGATTTCCGCGATGTTACACATACAAATCAATAAAATAAAATATTGTAAACAATATTAATCTTAAAATAAACGAATGATTTTATAAGCAAGCGTACTTATCAAAAATTAAGACTTCCTACGAAAGCTAAAACAAAACTGCGCAACAACAAGAATTTCCAGTTTTTGCTTTAGCTTTCGTTTTGCAAGGTCATCCAATTTTCTTCCTTGAAATTAAATGAAACACTCTATTTTTCTTATTATTGTTATTACTTACTAAATCCGACAATCTTTGATGTATTTTAGCAAATTAATAAAATCTTAACGATTTATTTATTTTTTTTATTTTTATTTTTACTTCCTATTGTTTTTGTGTAAAAGTCTTGGAAACTTAAGCAAATGAAACGCGAATCAAATACTCTATTGAACAATAATTTTCCCGTTTATAACACAAGGTAACAACTATTTTATTTTTAAAGAAGAGAAAATTTTGATAATGCAATGCATCTTCATATCATATGGTGCATTGCCGTAATTAATGTATGTCTTGTCTATTGATCTGAATCGTTCGAACCCTTTTAAATATTTGTAGCATCTACACATCAGAGCAGTCAAAGCCTAACTAAGGTAGTGGCAGATGCCCTGGGCACCCAGTCAAAGGGGAACTCCAAATCAAGGAATGTTCCTGCTGTATTTTGTTGTCACTAGAAAAAAATCCCCCTTTCTCTCTCTCTCTCTCTCTCTCTCTCTCTCTCTCTCTCTCTCTCTCTCTGCTCCAACTTTAAGAATTCTCTAAAAAAGTTATTAAAATACACAAAAAAGGCTTTAATAAAACATTTTGAAAAAAAATTGAATGTCTGGTCAATATTATCCTGGTGGGCAGGCAGTACCAAAGGACTGCATAGTTTCAGTTACAAAAAATTTCCAAGCATTTACAAGAGTAGAAAGCCTGGAACATAAATAACCCTGTAGTGCAGGCTTTCTAATTTATGTAAACTGAATGGGTATATATGAAAGGGCTCCCATGATAAATGTTTGCTTTGTGCCCCATTTCGGCTTAGTTGGGCCCTGAGAGAAATTTCGTTTAGATATACAATGCATTTATTTATCTGAAGCTTCTCCACTCCTGGATCCCTCTAAGTCCGTACACCTCATATATTTTTTGCATGTTTGCAAGATCAAAAGGGCGTATCTGAGAATTGAAAACTGTTTTTCATAGGCTTCGTATAAGTATCTTTTCCAGAGAATTGGACTGCCAAAATATTACAGATCTCATCAGGCCATAAACTGTTTTGGATTTTTTTTTTAATATAGGAGATTTTTTTTCTACACGTAAAATCTTTATAATATCGAATAATAAAATTAGATAAGGTGTCACATACGTTATAATTTTTTAAAAAGTCCTCTTTTCTATATGGGTTATGTGTGCAGAATTTAAAAGAGTTGAAAGAGTTCCAAAATTAAATTCTTCTACCTCTACATCACTGATGTAGTATAAAAGTACAATATTTTCGCTAATTTCTGAGTGGTTTTTTTTTTTCCTTAATATTGCACATTTTCGTTGCTTTGCAATATCCTCTTAAAGTAGAGGATCGCAATAAGCAAAATATGAAAAATAAGTAAGGAAAACAAACATAAAAAGTTTTTGGAGATATTTTTTACAGGCCTTGGAGAAACAATGTAGTATTATAATGCGATGGAAAAATTGCCCCTTATTAAATACAATTTTATTAAAGTACTTTCAGATTTATCAATTAATAGATCATATTTGTCTAATGTATAAATATAATCAAAATATTTTAAAATTCCACAGTAGTAGTCTACATTTAAAAGAAACTGAATATTAATTTGCGTATCGTGAAACCTTATTTAAGAATTTTATTACATCAAACTTAATATATTTTTAATCAGATATTACTGATCGTAATGAGCTACGCTCAGTAATCCATAGATATATATTGAGCTTTGGGAAAAGGATCTCGAATTTTTCAATTGAAGGCAAACATTGGAGCATTTGCTTATTGGATAAAAGAATGGAAAATCCACTCGAACAGAAAAGTAAAATTAACGAAGTTTTTAAAGCGAATTTAAACGAATTTATACAGATTGCTTGTTTGTGTGATCGTTGAAATTTATTCGCAAATATCAAGTTGTCGATCTCCATATTTTGAGCCTTGGTATTATTCAATGCAATTGTTTGAAGGTACATTTGAATAAAGTTGCAGTATGCTAACAGCAGAGCAGTATCAATAAAGCAATTTCATCATTTATAGTAAACAAGCTCAAGTTTCCCTTCGCTTTTAGTATTATTTAAAGTACGCTTTTAAGAGTTCTCGATTAAAGATTCAGCCTGCAGTCTTTTATTTTAATAGCTTATTATCTTTAAAAATGCTTCTGGATATAAAGTAATTTTTTGCAAATATTAGATGGAATGCGTTTCCAAATTGCCTAATTAAAATACTTAACGCTTTATTTTATTTTATTTTTTCAATGTTTAAAATAGCCAGTTTGTTTCTTTTTCTTTAATATATAAAAGTATAATAAATATTTCATTAAAAAAATAAAATTTAATAAAGATTTTTTCGGTGTGAAATTAAATTCCATAAGCTAAGACAATTGACCCCGACATGACAAAAAATTAACTTTATTTATTTATCATTATTTTAGCAAAATACAGGACACTAACTTAACACTACAATAAATTAAAACTAAAAATGACTACGTTATCTTCATAAGAAAAATCGACAAAATGAGGTCAAAATGGCTTTTTTTTGGGGGGGAGAATTGTACCCTTTTTTTAATATATCGAGTTTTTTTAGACATGAGCACATTTTTTTAGCAGTTTAATTTTTGTATTTATATATTTGTTGACTTCTAAAGAAGAACATATTAAAAAAATTACGATGCTAAAAAAATGCACTCATAGTAAAATAAAACTTTCTTTTTTACGCTTCAGCATTTGCAATCAAAAATTATTATCGTACGTTATTACTTCTTATTTTAACTGCAGGTGGTCAAATGATTCTGATACGGAATAGATAGATCACTCTTATAATATTTTGTTTCATCCTTTTCATAAGTTATAATTTATCGCATGCTAAACCTGCAAATGTAAGTTTAATTCAAAATATCTTACAATGTTACATACTTATTTGAATAGTGCTCTACAAAAAAATAAAATATATTTTTCGAAAATGAATTTTATTTTCATTACCTATAAGACTTATGCCATTCAAAAAACATAGTTTTTAAATTTTCCCAAGGGGGTTACTTTTCTTACCTTATAGATGCCATTCCTTTATCAAAAGATTAAAACATAATGTACGATTTAATAAAAATATTCTAAAGTCGTATGCAGACGTGCCCTAAGCATCCAAATTTGAAACCTGTATCATTTTACAGATCTTATCGAGTTGATGTGAACTTTGCTGAACGGACTCACGTACGGAAACCACGACCTTCAAAAGCTATGGGCAGGATATGTGATGACCTGATATACTCTTACTATCATGCTATAGTCACATTTAATAAAAATTTTATTGCTTGTTATATTCCACTTGACACATCGATGTTATTTAATCAGACTCGCAACTTGGAGAGGGCAAACGTTGCACATGCCCTAGTCGTTGTGCTAATTTGCGGCGCCAACATCGAAAGGTGAGGGCGCCAAAATTAAGGTTTCCCTGGGTAACCTAATCTCTAGTATCTGCGCTGCATTCGATTCACAGTGGAGTTTAATTACATAGAAAATCGCATCGAGAAAAATGTCATAACTTTTTATTGGGTGTCTTGTGATTCTGTTAAGTATAATAGCTGTGGTGGCTTCTCCATTTGAGATCATGAGCATGCGAACCCCGAAAGGAAAAACTAAAGAATAAACACATTAACAAATTAAATTTTAATCAAATATTAACTACAATTCTAGATTTTTGTGAGTTTTACTGCCCCCCCCACTACTATTAAATACACTTATTATAGCTAATGCACTGTAGTGTAGGTTACTACAGCACAGTCTTTAATCAATCGCACGTGCGAGCGGAAAATTTTCCTTCGGAACCCACTCTCTGGCAACAGAAGCGGTCACAGGTGAGAAGAAGCACCGCACTGCTGGTATCATTCCGTTCGCACATTTTTAATGTGCACACAGTGAAATTTTTTTGCGATATCTCTTGCGGATTTTCCTTTGATTTGTTACGTTCGGTTAGTTAACTAATTTTTATTTCACTTTCTTATTAGTTCTTTATTTCTATCATTTTTTACAACATTGTTTTTTGTTTTTTTTACAAACTAGTGTAAATAATTAAGATGGGAGTAAAATCAGTATTTCGGAGCTAAAGCAATGAGATTTTTTTCAATATTATCTTTTGAAAAAAAAATGAAATAACTTGAATCAAGACAACACCTTTGCTAAAAGTTATCGTGGTGACGAAACTATGTATAAAGACAAAATATTACTTCTTTTCTTTCGGTTGCATGCATTGTTTTCCTTTTAACTGTTGTCTGGAAACGCAAATATATTTTAATTTGTAAAGTGCGTCGTGTCTGCCTACTTAATTTTGGAAATTTGTTTTGTGAACCTCCATTTAAATAACCCACGAGCCGCCACTGTAGTTGAAATGGCTGGCAATAGTTAATTTTTACTAAAAGTCTGTTTGTGCTTATCTTGTGGCAAAAGTGGCTAATGTTTTCTTGGTAAACCGCGGCCATTTAATGCGCATAAGGATGCGATTCGAGCTGGGCTTGAGGTTTTTGAGTCAAGTTCAAACGGGCCAGGATGAACACCCATGCGTGAAGTGAGAATTAAACCCTCAACTTGATGAACCGAATCAAGGCTGTGATATCCCCCTTTTTTCCGGCCACATCCATGTAGATGTTGAATGCAATTAATGATAGATCTTACAGGATAGACCCTTTAAATCCCATACATTGAAAAGTTTTTTTAACTTGTTTGTCAGTAAATTTAATGAATGGGAATTCCTTTGTTCGGAAAGTCTTATACAAAAGAATAATCTGGTTATCAGCGTTTCAAAATATTTCACAACGCGAAGGACAACATCCAATTTTTCTGAACTGAAGTCGCTTCTCCTTTGTTACCCGAATCAATAAAATGCTCAAACTTTGTAATACTTTTCCTACTTCTGAAAATATGTTACGAAGCAAATTCAATTTGAGTTGGAAATACGAAAGGAATTAAATTCCAAGCTTCGTTACTTGAAATGCCTGGAAGGGTGCACATCGAACTGCACAAGAGTGCTTCGAATAAAACGAGGCATTTTTATTAGGTAAGTGCATTTAGCCAAACTTTTTACTGAAATCCTTTATGATAATTTTTCCACTGTAGTAAATCAAAATCATTATTTGTGCATAACAAGAACACTGCACAAAAACTGGTGTTAGAAAATAGAACTAATGAAAACTATGTGCCTGTGTGTCCGTCGACCATAGTTTACGATAATATTCATAAACATTCGAGCAATCCAGGAATCGAGTACTCTGGGATTTTAAATGAATTGCAATTTATTTTTTGGAGGCCACACAGAATCCAAAGTTTTGTAATTTGAGCCTATCTAATCCCATTCTCAAAATTTAAACTGTACAGTAAGTTGGTGAACGGTATATGTAAGTAAAAATGAAATTTTTATGTTGAGACAGTAATTTTGTAAAAAAAAAAAAAAAAAATAATCAAAAACTTTATACTTCAAACATCAGCTTAGAACTGATTCACTCTCAAAAATTATTTCTTCAATTCATTGGAATTTTATTGCCAGAAGTGCTGCCGGAATATCGCCGTAGTTTGCTAAATATCCGTTTCTTTTCTTCTGTCAACTGGAAAAACTTCTTCAGATTAAACGAAAATGTTTCCTGTTCTTCAGATTTTCGTGAAGAATTTACAAAAAACTAACGTTTCCAAGGAGTAAATAAATTATTCGTTGAAAATGAGGAATAAATTAATGTATAAAGACGCACTCTTCAATTTGCAGAATTTTTGCTGGCAGTAAATAATCCGCAATTAGCCGGTGCTGCCGGGATATCTCCGTTATTAGACAAATATCCGTTTCTGTTCTTCTTTTGTCAACTGAAGAAATTTCTTTAGATTCTACGAAAATTTTTCCCCTTCTTCAGATTTCGGGAAGAATTCAAGTAAATATAACTTTTACATAGAATACGGACATTATTCGTTGAGGGATGAATTACTGTACAAAAATAAATGAGGGATAAATTACTGTATAAAGACGAGCTTTTCTGAGAATGTATTACATAGTGATATACAGCTATGTATCAATTTTCTTGTTCTATACTGCAGTACATTAACGTAACCTAATAAGTGTATAGTAATGACCTTAAAAAAAAGGAAAATATTTAGAGCACTCATTAAATGAACGAAAAAATTGCAGTTTTATGTAATTAATAAGTTTTAAGGAAATCTGCTTCTGAATCACTTGATAATCGCTTTCAAAAATACGGTTCAACTTACTAATTCAAATTCAATAAACAGCAAGGGAAATTCTAAACGAAGAGTTATTAAAAATATCATAAGTTTAAACCGTCCTATTGTTCCTATTTTGTGCTAAATGAAATAATATCAAGGAATTAATTCCATCTCTTCTTTCCCCAGTTACTCCAATCATTAAAATCAAATTCCAACAATCAGTATATTCTTTTTTTTCCTTTGTTCCGACATTGACAATGCGATTTTTTTCTACTTGATAAGATTTAATCTTTGGAATTCATTTTACTGCATAGAAATTAGTTTTTACGCAGGGTGAAACAGATAAGAGTTGGGAAATAAAAATCCAATAGGATAGATAAGCTTAAGTAGTTTTATTTATTTTATAATTAAATACGTCATGTCTTACAAGATGCAGCTTTCAAAGTAATTTGATTAGGATTCAGTCACATTTTAAAGTTTTTCTCGCAAAATTTCGAAGAACCTTATTAGGAATTTCAGTAATTTCGCGTTCTGTAGCATTTTTCAACTAAATTATGCTCTTAAAATCATCCTAAAAAACTTTCTTGATATGATAAGCCTCTTGGACTCATTTTCCCCCCTTCCACACACACAAAATCTCCTCTTTTTGGTTGATTATTTTTGTTTTTGTTTGTAGTGAAATCGACGTCTTTTTTCCAAACTTCGTTATTTACATTTTCAGACGGTTAAGGTTGCAGTTAACTCACTCCCGGTGAACTAATTCTTCTGTAACAAATGGTCATTCTTTCTCAAAAAATATGACACTTTTTGTAAATTTTTGAAAAAAAATTAAATCGTAAAAGAAATCTGAGACTGAAAAAAAAAAAAAAATAATAATAATAAATATAAAAATTGTCTCAAATAACGGTAGATTAAAAAAAAATGTTACTTTTATAGGACCTGTGTAAAAAATTTCTGTGAATGAAAAAATTATAACATATACAGTTCAAGATGAAACACTGATATGAAACACATATATTCACAGCAAAATAATATCTCATTTTAAACCCTTTGTGTGTGTATCTCGCTCCCATGATATTTACGGGATGGAGAGTTCAAAAGTTATATGCCAAAAAGGTTAGAGCATTTCAATTCTTGTGCACTTAATTTTTTTTACATCAAAATGTCCAAAAACTTAAAATTAATGCAGATCTTATTTTTATACAATATTTTTAAGGAAAAAAATGGGTACTTTTATGACCGTTTTCTTGGAAATAATACGACCGTTAAGTGGTTAAATTTCCTTGTAGTTTGCTTTTTCCTCCATCCTTCAGACCCTTTCTTATGTTTTTATACGTTTCCCAGCTCTAGTAAAACGTATAGCCCAGCATACGTTTTCCAGCCCAGGGCTTTCCAGCTCCAATTAGGATTTTTAAAAATCCTAATTGGTTAAGTTGATGTTTAATTCGATAGCAATATTAATAATTCATTTAATGTACATCTTTCCGAACGTCTGAAAGATTTTTTTTTTTATGATTTTAATTGAAAAGATAGGATTATTATATGCAGGCGCGTAGCCAGGAAAATTTTTCGGGTCGGGGGGGGGGGGGATATGCTCCTGTGATAAATTTTTTTCCGGGGGGGGGGGGATTTATCCAGATTCCCCCCCCCTGGCTACGTCCCTGATTATATGCATCATTATGCACCAAGTTACAGTTTAAATACTAATAACATCGTAAACCTAAAAAAAAATAGTTTTGTTTTTAGACAATATTTTTTAATTTAATTAAACTGATAAGGTGTAAATTTAACTGTAAATTTTAAAAAATGGTGGTAAATTTCGTAGGGAAAAAACGGAGCTTCACTTACCGGATGTAATTTCATCCGTTTTTACCCAATCATTAGCTATTTTATGTTAATACTTACTATTTTAGATATATTTATAAATGCATTTTACTTTACTTCTTTGTACTCCGCTCGGCAGAATTCGTGAGTTTATTAAGTTCATTTTATTTTACTCGTTATAGTTTAATAATTTAAAAATTTATATAATGTTTTAAATGCAAAATCCACTATTGCTCTAAGCCAAAATAATTTTTTGAGAAATTTTTTATTTAGTATTCAAAAGCTAAAGTACCTTTTCATTACTAAAGTGTAACTTACTTTAATTAATAATATTTCTTAGTAGTTTTAATGGACGGTTTTAAATGTACTGTTCAGAACTATTAGGAAGCCAGAAGGCTAATGACTCAATTGTTAAAGCTCGGTATCTGTGATAAATAAAACAAATAAAAAAAATTCAAATGCCATAAGTGTAGTTTAATTCTTTTTCAGGACAGCCGTACTAACTTATTCAAGCAGATTGCTTTTATCGGAGTTGGAGAACTTTTAAGAGCTAAAAACAGATTTATAGAAAAACCACTAGACTTCGGAGAGTGGGGTGGATTTTTAGACTTTTAAAGTACCAAGTTTTATTTTCTAAAAACTTTTCTGCACGTACAAGTAAGTGCAAAATCTTAAAACGATTGCTCGAACGATGTGGGAGATGCCACCTCTCAAAATTAAAATTCGCGAAAAATCACTAAAAATTGGAGAACGGGGTGGAATTTTAAGGTTGCACCTTCTTTTCAAGTTGTAAATTACACAAAATCATTGGCGCATGCAAAAGTTATTTTTCAGTAGGACCAATAAGGAAAACCCCTCTTTGACATAAACAAAACGTACAGTAAATCAAAATGTTCTTTTGACTACGCAAAAACATACCCTTTTTCAGGGGAGTGGGTTCACATATCCTACCATTCCTCTGGATCCAGTAATGTGCAAAATTGCTAAAATTTCGTGGAACGGTCAGATTTTGACATTTTTTAAAGTAGCTAAACTTTTTTCCTGCATATGCGAGCAATATTTCAAGAATTGTATCACGTTATTAGAAATCCCTTCTTTCGAACTGGAAATTTGAGGAAAATCGCTATGAATGGAGAACGGTTGAATTTTCAGAATTCTAAAATCGCTTAATTTTTTTGTATCTTTTTTATATTTGTTCAAAATTAAAAACCGATCATTCTAACGGTGTGCATTTTATTATATAAAGGACAGACAGATAAACATACTTTCAAATACGTTAATTACATACATATTTATTTATTTAAACAAATGGGAGAATACAAGCCGTCTCGTCTCAACTGTGTGTGCGTGAGGGGGACACAGCCAGGGGGGTGGGTAACGGGTGCCTGGGGAGCCCCATGGAAATTTCTATTTTTGTTTATTCGATGTCAATAGCCAAGCTTTTTATCAGAGAGATTTTGTTATTTTCAATTTTTTGAGCCATACTCGGAATTTGTTTCTCACTACGTCCTTGGTCGAAGATAATCTGTTCAATTTAGCTGTAAAAAATTTGGCTTCCCACTCTTTTCGTATTTACCCCTTCCTTTCATCTCTCAATATTAACGCCGTGATTCTAAGATCATTTCATCCGTAATAAGTGCAATTAAGTGCAGAAAATTGCATCCCCCCTCAAAAAAAAAAAAGAAAAGAAAAGAAAAACAATAGGAATGCACTTGAAAGAAACATAGGAAAATTTCCCGCTATCTCCTATCCCAATATCATCGTCTCTCTCTTTCTTTTCGCGCGCCTCAAACAACGCTCTTCAAACATTGAACGCCAAGATCGGCGCCAAAGCGCCAATGGAAAAGGATGTGTCCATGTTTTGTCATCCGCTTCGCAGCAGCCGACCATTACCCGTAGTTGCTCCAAACTACGGATGTGTCGGGTTTGTCCCTCTGCGTACTGAAATTGTTTGTTGTGTTTTTCTCATTCCTTGTGTTTTTTCAAACAAAACGCCCTTTGCTGAAAAATCAACATTGTATGTGTGCACCAACTTTGTGAATATCGCCACTCAGGATATATTTTTGTGCTCTCTCTTCCCACTTGGCTATAGTAAACCCGGTAAGTAAATGGATTTTTCCCTGCCGCTTGCGCTTGTTTTTGATCACATTAAAATATACGGGCGTTGTTGGATGTGTTCAGTGCATGCCGTTTGAATAAACAGCAAATTTCACTCTCAACTCTTTTCAATGATTGTTTGTACGATCGTGTGGACAGCGATGCGAAGGATTTCCAAGTACGTGTGTGTTTTCGCTCTGTGTTTTGATAAGCCATTCGTATTGAAAGATAGTATTTTGACTGTTAGCTGTCGTCTAAAAATAATCCGAACTTTGGTCTCAAATGTAGGAGCTTTCATTTCTTGTTGTATTTTAAAATTGGGGGAATTTGGATTTTTTGGGAGTGTTTCTGATGATTGAAAGTGTACGTATCTACTTTAAATCATCCTTTATCTCCCGTTCAACCGTATCGTTTCGACAGAACTTAATCGTTTTTAAAGGAGTCTCACATGTTCAAGGTCTGCATTATTTTTTTAAAACTCGCAAAATTCGCATTGTCGTTATTCGGTAGAGGATGCGATTTCCTGTAAAAATCAAAAGCTGCATTTAAAAAATAAGATCTAGGTGGAGTAGTACTGCCTCCTCTATAACATAGGCGCAATATGAGGGCAAGAAGGGGCAATCGCCTCCCTAAAATTCAAGAAATTTCAGATTTTACCTAGTTGAAAATAGTGTTTTCTGCAATAGGAAAATTTTGTTTCTCCTATTGTTACGTGCTAATTATTAATCCTCCCCCTCCCCCCATTGTTACATGCCAATTTACGTCAATGCCTAGAACTATCTGAAAATTTCCGTCAAGTTGCTAGTGTTTCTGTCCATACCGATAGATAACTGCATAAAATGCTCTAAGGAAAATAAAATCTGCACGGGATCTGAAAAGCATAATGGGCCTCTGCTGAAAGAAGATTACTGTGTTTCGTGAAATTTATTTACGAATTTTATTTAATTTGTGCGTATGTTTAATGTGGAGTTATTTATTTTTGTACGAACTCTTTAGATTTAAAATTTTCAAATTTAATCACATGATGATAAAAAATGTGACATACCTTGCAGGGACGGCCCTAGATATTTGGCCCCTGGCCCCTACTTTGCATTAAATAAAAAGCATAATCATGAACATAGTATGAAAATAAAATGGGAAAGCCATTCATAGAAAACAAATCATGTCAATTTGCAGTAAATTTGAGCTTTATTATCAAAAAATTCAACTACATCAGATCCTGAATATTAATTTGTACTACCATAACTCATCAATTGTTATGAATTATCTTTATATAGGGACATATAGCTAAACCTTAATATAACAGTTACTGAAATCGCCTGGGAAAAAAATGCCTTAAGAGTTTTAAATTTAAAAATTTAACAAATATAATTTCAAGTTAAAAATGATGCAGTGCAAAATATTTTTATAGTCGATAGAATAAAAAATAGTGAGAGTATTTTAGCCCCCCCCCCTCCCATAATTTTCGACCATTTGAACGAATTTCTGCGATGCGCACATAGCAGAACCAGACCTGAAAATGTTAAAATTACTGAGTTAAAATTGAAGATGTTTCAGTGTGTTTATTAACTCATATTTTACTCATGCCATTCGGATAAGTTTTATTTAAACAGTATTTCAAACTTTTGAAGGTTGTATCGTAATGCCACAAAACAAAATAAGTGTTAAATACGTTTAACGAATGATATCACGTTTTAACGTCCTTAAAGTGACTTGCTTCGTCTGTTTCACAGACTGATAGTTTCTTCTTGTCTGATAAACGAATTGCGTTACAATTTTGTCAACTCCTGCTTAGTAAAGATAACTATTTGACCTTGTCGTTATACACATGTGCTGTGGCGCACCCAGGATTTTAATTTAAGAGGCGGCTGGGTTACAAATACTGTTGATCTTGGTTATAGTGACCTCGATTATAGTTATAACTCTCTTATAACGTTAAAATATTCTGTACCAGTTGACTTGCCCATAGAACACAAGCCCACGAACAATGTAACTCAATATACAGTCAAATAATTATCTGATCTTTTCAGTGATGTTGTAAGAGTTTAACTGTGTTTCATACACTAAGTTTTTATTTAAAAACTATCACCATTTTTTGGTAAAAAGTATTTTAGAAATAATTTGAAGACGATTAAAAGAAAGAAAAATTAACTCATTAGTGACAATTTTCAATTTTTAATGCTTTTCATTTCTAACTTTCCACCTTTAAGGGGGGGGGCTTGAGCCCCTCTAGCCCCCTCCGTGGATTGCGCCTATGCACATGTGCAGCTCGGTTAACGTTCCTGTGAATTTTCATTAGATCGATGTCGTATCATTGCCAAAATAAACTACTTCTTATTTCAAAAGAAAATGAATTGATTGTTTTACTTTTTCTAAAATTAAAGTTGACGTTGTGCATTGTTAAATAGGTTTGAGATATTTAAATTCTGTTTTACAACGATGTACCTGAAGAGCGATCGTCGTCACAGAACTTTTGAACAGCCTTAAAAACAAACCAATCATGTTAAACACTCGAAAATATTAATTATCTTTTTTTTAACCCAATGCACTGTGGACTGACACTAAAGTAAATCATGTATGTCTCATGCACCCTTCTGATAAAAATTATAAGCACAAAAATGAGAATTGCCCGTTTTCGGAAATATATCACGGAATTCCGTATATTTAGCATTTTTTTCTGAGTGTTCCGTAACTCCCATAGATTGACTGTTTGTGTTAGTTCACAGTACAACTTGTAAATGGACATTCCAAATGTTTCCGAGTTTCTAGCGTAATTAAAATTTTTAGAAAGCTTTTCAAAAATTGCATGATTTTCTAGTCGAACAGCCTTAACACCTTTCCCCTTACACACACACGCACACACACACAATTGTCAGCAGTTATACTGATAAATGCATATATATGTTGATAAATATCCGAATTTTATACGAACTAAGCCATAATTTTGTAATCTAGCGCAATAAACATGCTCATTTTTAAATGCAATATTAAAACGTAGTGTATTTTTAAATAAATCATCAAATTCTAATTAATTAGCGTTATTTTATGCTTAAACGTTTTGAGTTTCTAAAAAGATAGACATTATTGAAATTTTGTACTTGCACACCCTGTACGTACGTATTTACATTTTTTTTAAATTTTAAAATTAAGTCCATGTTCTAAACCTCAACCTCTTAAAACAATAAAATCTTGTTAATAGATGTGAAGGTAAAAGCATACGCGTAAAGATATTTTTAATGTTTATTAAATTATTAAGAATTGTTCGTGTGTATTTTTAAATAACAAGAAATTAACTTTTAAATTCTATAAAACATGATTAACCTCCAAAATAACTCCATGTTTGAAACATAGAAACTAAATATTTAATATTCATTAAAACCTTAAACATCGAAAGATTCGTTAAAAAAGAACACTTACCTCTATTTTTTTGGTAAATAACCGCTCAGAAATGTCCCCAACACCCACCGGCTTATAACGTACTATATTTCTAACAAACACCCACAAATTCTTTTCTTATATTAACATAACACATTTCATTCCCTTCCATCAATAACGCAAACAATTTCAAAACCTGACGAAACACGTATTCTTTATGGTTGCCAGTCACAACTACCACCGGCAGTTGGCGGTGCATCGCTCACTCTCGCGTCAGATTGTTCGCCAATGATTTGTAAACAAACCATTGACATGTAAACAAGGCACCGTATACGGAATATAGTCCGAAAGAAAAATTAACTCGTAAGTGACAATTTTCAATTTTTAATGCTTTTCATTTCTAACTTTCCACCTTTAGGGGGGGGGGCTTGAGCCCCTCTAGCCCCCTCCGTGGATTGCGCCTATGCACATGTGCAGCTCGGTTAACGTTCCTGTGAATTTTCATTAGATCGATGTCGTATCATTGCCAAAATAAACTATTTCTTATTTCAAAAGGAAATGAATTGATTGTTTTACTTTTTCTAAAATTAAAGTTGACGTTGTGCATTGTTAAATAGTTTCAGATATTTAAATTCTGTTTTACAACGATGTACTTGAAGAGCGATCGTCGTCACAGAACTTTTGAACAGCCTTAAAAACAAACCAATCATGTTAAACACTCGAAAATATTAATTATCTTTTTTTTTAACCCAATGCACTGTGGACTGACACTAAAGTAAATCATGTATGTCTCATGCACCCTTCTGATAAAAATTATAAGCACAAAAATGAGAATTGCCCGTTTTCGGAAATATATCACGGAATTCCGTATATTTAGCATTTTTTTCTGAGTGTTCCGTAACTCCCATAGATTGACTGTTTGTGTTAGTTCACAGTACAACTTGTAAATGGACATTCCAAATGTTTCCGAGTTTCTAGCGTAATTAAAATTTTTAGAAAGCTTTTCAAAAAATTGCATGATTTTCTAGTCGAACAGCCTTAACACCTTTCCCCTTACACACACACACGCACACACACACAATTGTCAGCAGTTATACTGATAAATGCATATATATGTTGATAAATATCCGAATTTTATACGAACTAAGCCATAATTTTGTAATCTAGCGCAATAAACATGCTCATTTTTAAATGCAATATTAAAACGTAGTGTATTTTTAAATAAATCATCAAATTCTAATTAATTAGCGTTATTTTATGCTTAAACGTTTTGAGTTTCTAAAAAGATAGACATTATTGAAATTTTGTACTTGCACACCCTGTACGTACGTATTTACATTTTTTTTAAATTTTAAAATTAAGTCCATGTTCTAAACCTCAACCTCTTAAAACAATAAAATCTTGTTAATAGATGTGAAGGTAAAAGCATACGCGTAAAGATATTTTTAATGTTTATTAAATTATTAAGAATTGTTCGTGTGTATTTTTAAATAACAAGAAATTAACTTTTAAATTCTATAAAACATGATTAACCTCCAAAATAACTCCATGTTTGAAACATAGAAACTAAATATTTAATATTCATTGAATTTTAAGCAAACACAAATTTTTGAATAAAACATTGCATTCCTGAAAACATTCGTACTTTAAAGGAAAAAAAAGATTTCTAGTTTTATTTTTAAAGCCATTTAAAAAATGTACAATGAAAAACATGTTAATGAGTTCCCATAAACATATTAGTGCAGTGGTCCGTAGTTTCTATTAGAAAAATAAAAATTACTTTCAGATTAATTTTTTAAGTTTGTTATTATGTAAATTTTGCTTCAGATCTAATTTAGTCCCAGCAAACACACACAGGTTCTCTGAACGTCTATTAACGTTCAGAAGACGTTTTCTGAGAACGTTAATAGACGTTCAGAGAACCTGTGTGTTTGCTGGGGTAGTACATAAGAAGTAATGATAAGTCTGTTCTTAAAAATCGATCAGTCAGATTTATTTAAAAATAAATTATAAATATTTTTTCATGATCCGACAAAAGTTTCCTTTGAGGTTACAAATATTTTAATAGTTTAATTGTTATCAGCTTGATTCTGGAACAGAGAATCAATGTTTTAGTTTATTAGTTTGTAATAGTACATTTATCCAATAAATGTAAAAATGTTATAAATTGTATTTAAAAGTTTTACTTCATAAAAGAATTATTTTAATTCATTCTAAATTATACCTTTCGTACTAGTTCTGTTATTTTACTTGAAAGGTATTAACCCAACTCGGGTAAAGTTAAGTCGCTTTGGCTATATATTATAATAAAAACTAGCGTGTTTTAAGTATGCGCTAAAAGAAACTTAAAAATAAAATTAATTTTATGCATTTGTTTTAACCATGCAGCAGTTAGAAATACCTTGATAAAACCATGTGTCCTATCCAATTTTACGATACAATTATACTATTACCGGTATTGTTTATTTTCTGAGAACTGTATAAAACGTAGTGGTTTATTGCAGGTATGGGCAACCTTTGAGAAGATGCGGGCCAAACTTTAGGATATATACAAGCACATATGGGCCACATCCAGCCCGCGGGCCAGAGTTGCCCATATGTGTTTATTGTATAAATTTGGACAGAATTTTTTGATACTGTTCAAGAATCTTCTTTTTTTTTTTTCACGCGATTTTCTTATTAATTAAACTTCGGTTAACTATTCTATGATTAAACGTATGGCAGAACGTATGTATTATTAATTAAATTATTATGTATTATTAATTAAACTTCGGTTAACTTTTCTATGATTCCAAAACAACTGTTTTTCGCTCTATGTATAGTGTGTGTTTTAGCATAAGGTATTTTTTAATTTATACATTCTGTAAAAAATTGGGTAATTTTTTTATTATAAAATGTCAGTTTCACAATTTAAAAGTATCGGTTAACGAAAAATGAATATTTCATTTCAATATAACAAAGGGAACTTCTATTATAAACTAAATAAATTCGAAATAAATAGCTTTTTTATGTGTACATACTTACGGCTGGGAAAGATGGGGGGGGGGGGGGGTCGTTCAAAAATATTTCATTTAAGTTGAGTCGCTTTGGCTATATTATAATAAAAACTAGCGTGTTTTAAGTATGCGCTAAAAGAAACTTAAAAATAAAATTAATTTTATGCATTTGTTTTTACCTCCAATGACAACGACTTTTAATGCTTGTAACAAGCAAAACACTTCCGTAAACAACATGAGGTACGCAAAGTCGCGCCTTGCAGTGACGTCCTACACATAATACCGCCTTCGTATATGAACCTTCATTCTTTATTCATGAAAAAAAAAAGAAAAGGAAGGAAAAATCTTTTATCATTTTAATAATAGCTGCGGGCTGGGATATTAAAATCGAGGATTACAATAGTGGGGCTTTTTTTTTTTCAGTGTGCATGTAAATTCTAAATACAGAGATAAAATACTTGCTTTTTTCAATTTACTACATAAGGCTACGAGCCAAGTTTATCAATGCCCCGAGGCAGAATTTTTAATTAGAAACTCACAATTAACCTTGATCTTCAGGGTATTAATTAAAGAGGCATCTCTGAAGCTTCATTGCGGTGTAAAACCTATCTTGAGCAGAATCAATATAGGCCAAATCGTGTTTTCAGTTGAAGTACAAAGGTGTGTGTTTTGATTCAGATATTATATTGCAATACTTCGTCCTTAATTCTATCTTTCCGTTACTGTATCTTCAATTCTTCAATAAGCGAGAACCGCTTATTGAAAGGTCTATTATTATTTTAAAAAAACCTTTATTAATTACTTTTTGAAACAGAAAATGTGAAGCTAAAAGCATTACAAAATGAGCCCGGATAACTGAGTCTGTTAATGTAATATGGTGGTTTTTTTTTTTTCTCAAATCAGTACTATGTGAAACAAGTTTTAAACGGAATAAAAATGAACTGAAATTTGTCACACCTAAATCTGGGTGTAGAGTCAAGGAGGGGGAGCACGGGGGTCACGTGGCCCCCAACTTTGTCTCAAAATCTTTTGGTTTTTGAACATTTGTTTCGTAATTCAAAAGAAACTTCCCTTTTCTACTCTCGAATTCGGTATGTGCTACCCCCTCCCAACAAGAATTTTCTATATTATAGGCGTAATATAGGCGTAAGCAATATTATAGGCGTTGCGGTCCCCACCATGTCAGAGTAAATAAGACACTCAAACTGGTAGACGGCTGAAGTGTGAAGGTCCAGCGTTCTGGCCTATCGCGTGGAGATTTGGTCGGTTTTCGCCAGATTTAACGTGAGTACGCTTTAGAACCCCTTAGAATGTCTTACGACCAAGGCACCCCCCCCATCCTTGGCAGATAGCTTTTGCATTGCTTTGCCATAACACAACACATTACAAGGTGTTGCGTTACACTTATAGCAAATTCTGATCTTCGTCTCATAAATTTTTTGAGTGAAATCACTGGGTAAATTTTCAGCAAAATACTTCTAAAATTCACATTTGATTCCTTTTTTAAAACATTAAAAACAAAAAATGTCCGTTTGTTGAAATATATTAAATCTTCGGGAAATTTCCCGACATACCATTGATTAAACTCAAATCACTTATTTCAGTGAAAAATGACTCTCATTTTAATTCACATGTTGATTTCCGTGTTTATAGACCTTTTAATTTCCCCCGCGGGATTAAGACATTAGTTGCTGAATTTGAGTTAAAATTTTAATCCCATTGATAAGGCTGAATAAGAATCTATTAATATTCGTCGAATTCTCGAAGCGCATTTGTTGAAGACATTCGAAACTGCGTTTCCGAAGTTGATGATAATCCATTCGAGCCGGAATCTACCGCAGTCGAATAGATAAATTAGGAGAGTTAAAAATTGCATTCTTGAGCAAAACAAACTACGATTGAATGTTGACTTAAAGAAATCTCCAGAAACCATCGGCACGATTCAGCTAATTTTGTTTTTCTGTAGAAGATAAACCAAATTTCGTCGTAGATTCGGAAAATGAATTAGCTTAAGGGATACGTTGCTTTATCCATAATAGATTCTTATTAGATTATGATTGTGTTCATACTTGAAATGGTTTAATGTAGGGCTCGAAATTAACGGGGATTCACTGGTCCAAGACCACAAAAATGTATAACGGATCAGAAGAATAGAAAATGTATGTTGGTCCGTCGGACCAATAACGTTTAATTTGCATTTTCTCTGTTGCAAACCTTCCTCGTTTAGTCCCGCAGTACATGTGTCATCTAATTTTACCAATACGTCTTAGAATTTGATCTGTTTAATATTTTTATAATAGATAGTTACATATTTGAATTCGGTTCGTAACGGAAATCAATATATATATTTCTCGTGATACTTTTTTTTTAGACCAGTAACTAAATATTCTAATTTCTAACCTGTTAAATGGATTTTCCCCTAGAGCATTTGCCTGTTGTAGGTGGTTAAAAATTCTTGATACGTCCTTGTTCTACATTTGTATACACTCTTTAACAAAGTTCGTTCAACATTGAATCTATTGATAGAGCTGTAAGTTAGTTCATTTGATTTTTCAAAACTACTGTTAATGGTTAAATTTTCATGGTTCGACTTTTCAACATCGTATGTAAATATCTTGCAGTTAATTATGGCAAAGAGTTGGACAGTGACATCTGTGGAGTAGCTGAAAAAGTATTTCCACAAGCTTCTGGGCAGCAGCCTTTCAGTCTAGTGGCTGACGTACAGAGAGTTAACACGTTAGGCCCGAGTTCTATTCCCACTGTTGCTACACACGCACACATAGCAACTTCCTAAAAATATAATCGATGGAAAATCCTGTTATTGGAAGGTAGTTTCCATGCCCATTGCCATTTTTAATATATTTGCCCTTTAATGACCATTAATATTTTTCGGTGTTTTTGATTTTATGGTTGAGCTTTTTACCTCTTTATGGCCTTGTGGATAAGACACTGAGCACAGTGGATGGCTGAAGTGGGGATGGTCAACCGCACGGCTGTCCATCTAACAAGCTAGAGTTTTAAGCGATTTTCTCCAGATGTAACATGAATACGTGCTAGAACCCTTTAAAAAGCCCTGTGTTCTAGACAACCCCAACCCCCCAGGCAGATACCCCTCATGTAGGTTTGCTTTCACACGTGCACACAATTTTTTACCATTTACGATTCAAATATTTAAGTTTGTAATTCAACTTGAGCACCACACTGGAACAAGTTTTCGCCATTTTAGAGCCAACTTTTCTAGTTCCATGTTTTGCTAAAATGTTGCACGAAATCTATAACACTATAGGTTGATTGAAGATAATAAAAGAATATGTAGGAAAGTGTTACGTACGTTTAAGCACGGCAGTTACTCAACAATGTAGCATATTCAGTTAAATAATAATTAAACGCCCCTTTATAGGGCCATAGTTAATCATTACGAACTGCTGAAATATTAATGCCAATGTAGTAGTTTTTATGGTAAGTCATCTAACGGAGAAGTCGTGTAGTAATTCAATCAAGTCTTAAAGCTGAACTCGAAATAGCTATCACTGGGAAAACTGAAGGTAGACTTAATAGGCAAACAATGTTGGCTATTAGGTTAGCAAATGGACAGTTGCAATATTTCTCCAAAATCCATTTCGCATAGGCAGTATCTATAACACATTGATTTTATTGGTTCGTAGTTATACCTAAAATATTTATCATACATAGCAATTAAATTTACATATATGTTTATATAATTTCGCTTCTTCCGCTCCTAATATCACTTTACCGGATTAAAGACAACCTATTTGGGTTATTTGCATTATCTAATAAGAAATTATTAAAGAATATTTAAATGCTAGAACTTTACATTTTTTCCCTCCAAATAAAGATACTCAATGTATTTCTTGACATTTTTTTTTAAATGTAGGACTACTTTCAGCTTATTAGTGTTTTACCGAAAAAAAAACTTTTGTTATATTAGTACTTTTGAAACGGATTGGTATGTCGGAATTAAATCAATAATTTTTTATAGTTGATAAAGCATTATGTTTTTTATTTTACGAATATTTCTTAGAAGTGTTTTAAAACTGCAACAGATGGGGAAATATTATTATTAAAAACAAAACAAAATCATCCTCATAATAAATTGTAAAGGCTGTTCATATAAGAGGATGGTAATTTCCTCACATGAGGTAGTACAATTCTAAAACTTCCAAGGTTTTAAGGTATAATGGAATTGGCTAACAGTTAATGATGACCTATTTTCTGTTATGTTTATTCTATTGTACAAAAACTCGTTTTAATACGAAGTTCCGCAGCATTTTCTTTTGTTCGTTATTATTTCTCGTGCAAATACTGCAAAAGCCCGTTCCAAATAGTAACGAAGGGCACTTCACTGTAAATGACTATAATTTTTCCACCTTGAGACAGTTAAAAAGATGAAAAGACTTTCATGTTTAAAATAATAGCATAGCCTTTCTTTTAAAAAATGTGCCTATTATTTTTGCTTTTTTTGGTTAATTTATTTCGTATTCAAAAGTACATTTTGTAATATTAAAAAAAAATCAAATATGGAAGGGTAAGAGAATGTTGGGGGAGACTGTTTCCATATGCACAGTTTTGAAATACGAAGACATTTCAGATGTCAGTGAAAAATATATTAACCCATTAAGTATTGGCGTTATCTTATCGCCACAGCTGATAGCGGTTTGTATTTCTCTTTCTCTGTAACCAAATAATCTAAAATCAACAAATATTTCATCGTTTCAGGCTTGGCCATAGTTCTATTTAATGATGAATGACATTACTAATGAAGATTATTATGGCATTTTGTAGCAGCTCCGAAAAGAACAGTACCATGAATCTATGTATAAAATGAAAAGGGAAAATAGAAGTTCAGCATCTTTTGTTTTTGTTGCTAATGCCCTCTGGCAACCGCAGAACGGAGCCCGATCCTCCATATAGAATGGCGATCAGCGAAAGGGAGCGGCTTCCCTTTTAATGAGCCCCAGTGGGAGGAAGACCGACTTAGCTCGGGTATCCTAATTTTAAACCCATTCCTAGCATCCAAAGACCTAGCATCTGGTTTGGCATCCCCCGGAGGTATCGTTTGAACATTGGAGGACATTCAAGCCTCGAATATATTTTACGTGCACCAGCTCCCATTAGCGTACACGGTTCCTCAGCAGGCCAGCCCAGAAAGGATGTCACCGTTCCAAGCTCTTACCCAGGTCGGTACAGCTTAACTTTCTGTGTTATAATGGGAACGGAGCTTAGCGATTAGGCCACTGCGGGACTTAACGTCTCCTCGCAACATCCCTTAGAACAAATTTATAGACAAATTTATACTGTTAAGACATCACAAAATAGTTATAAATTTCTTTTAAAACATTACGCATCGTAATTTTATGTTAAGGTTAGGTTATAAGATTGTATTACTGTTTGGTTACACTAATCTTCTACGCAGTCTTTTTTAACCAGTAATTTATTTGTTTCTTTTCGATTCTTACTCAGGATTAGGTTATAAGATCACAAAGCAGTAATAGATTTCTTTTAAAACATTACGCGTGATAATTATATCTTAAGTTACGATATTTTACTGTTTTTTACACTAGTCTCCTGCGTAGTCATTTTTAACCAATAATTAATTTACTTTTTTTTCGATTATTACTCAAGATTAGGTTATAATATTGTGTTACTCTAGCCTTCTGCGTAGGCATTTTTAACCAGTTATTTATTTACGTTTATCTCTCGGACTTGTCTTGTTCGTCTGCTCCACTTTCCACTACAGCTGACCAATTGCCGATAAATTTGAGTATGATATCAGTCTGCACAGTGCCAGATTCCATTTGCTGTAACAGAACGCTCAAAATGCGGGGGAAATCGCAACTTACACTGTCGAAACGGCAGATTCGTTTTTTTAACCCTTTAACGTGCGGTGATCCCACTCTGGGAACACCCAACTCTGACGTTTTGACTGTTGCCAGTCACGAAGAATAGATTTGATTTCTGTAAAAATAGTTGCGGGTGACACAGCTCCACGAGAATTCTTTACTTTTTAGCATGTCATTTCCCCTCAAAAAATGGTCACGATTACTTTTAACAGCACTGACATCTGCTGAAAAATGGAAGAACGCGAGAACAGCTGGATCGATTGCCCAATGCCGAAAAAAGGGCAGCCGTTGCCATCGCTACCAGCAAGATGGCGGACAATCGAAACGTTCATCGCGTGCGACAGATCTAGAGACCCCTTTTTTGACGACAGCTGGCTGTGCCCGCACAGCCAGCTGTCGTCAAAAAAGGGGTCTCTAGATCGTCGCACGCGATGAAGGCACAGCCAGCTGTCGTCAAAAAAGGGGTCTCTAGATCTGTCGCACGCGATGAACGTTTCGATTGTCCGCCATCTTGCTGGTAGTTAAGTAGAGCGATGGCAACGGCTGCCCTTTTTTCGGCATTGGGAAAGGGTTGCGCCTCAAAATGTTAAACGATGCGTCCGTACACGGATGTATGCAAACAGTCCGAAAACCTGTTACAGGGGAGTAACCTTTCATAGAGTCGAAATGTGTGTTATGGGGCTCGAATTCAACTCGTTCCTCCTTCGAAATAAAACTTAAATGACGGGTTGCGAGCCTCGTTTTTAATGTTAACGTTGCGTCGGCCTTGGAACCATCTCATACCAATGCCTTCGCTGCTTGTCGCAAAAACAGTATGGTTAAATCGCATCGCCCCGACGTTGAAAAATCGCACCCTTTGCGATCGCTCCATTTAACTATTGCAGCAACAAGGTGGTCGACTGCACAGCCAGCTGTGTCAAGAGAAGTTATTTAGCTCTGTGTCCACGCGATGGGCGATTTATTTGATCCACGAGTTAATGGCAGTTTTGTTACACAAACGACGTATAAACTTATATTGACGGAAAATTATTTTCTTTTATGCATTCAAAATTTGCTGTCATTTTATATTGTTACTGTGTTTCAAAAACTCAACATTGTATTTAAATTTTTCTATCATATGTGAACAAAATGCAAATATTTATTGTCACTTATCATCTGTACAATCTGTGTATAACAGTGGCGTAGCCAAGGGGGGGAGGGGTGGTTAGAGGGGGTCACAACCCCACCATGAGGAATTTTTTGCCTTACAAAATGTTTATTCTTCACTCCCTTATCACACACACCTATATATATATTTGAGTTGTAGTAATCGTAACCCTCCCATGAAAAATTTCTGGCTACGCCACTGGTGTACAACATTCACAACATTGTATGTGATTGAAAAGCAATTGTACTATTATAACTATGTATCCCTGAGCACCAGTGGCGTAGCCAAGAGGGGGGGATAGGGGGTCACAACCCCCTATGAGAATTTTTTTGCCGTACAAAATGTATATTCTTCAATCCCTTATCACACACACGTATGCATTTACGTGAGGTGCAGTAATCGTAACCCCACGACCCATGAAAAATTTCTGGCTACGCCTCTGCTGAACACGCTCCAGCAGCTGAGATTGTGTACATCAGGAACATTATAAGGCTTAATAACACTACATAGGTCGCCCACTTCTGGTGTATTGACCTGTATCCTAACAGTTAAATCAAGTAATGGCAACGGCTGTACTTTTTCAGCGAAGTCCAATCCAGTTGTTCTTCAATATCGATGTGAAAATGGTTCTGCTTCAAAGGGTTAAACAAATTTCGAACTACATCCTTTTTCGGAAGTTGCAATTGCAGCACTCGTTTCCTATCTTTGAATCTACCTACTTCAATAACAGCTTCGAATTGCACAACAACAAATGTTTCTTTTAAGCCGATGTCCTAACCCTCTCTTGAATGTAAAGGTTTTAAGTAACTTCAACACAAGCTTGCAAAACACGCATTTGAATAGATAATTTGGAGAACGAAAATCTTTCATTATCCTTCAGAGAAGCCGAGAACTTGGAACATTTACCCAAAATGCCTTTAAACAATCTGCGCAAATAGCTAATTTTGGATTCGAATAGATAAGTCTGTACTCTCCCATAAAGCCCCATTAAGAATAATGAAAGAAAATTAATTCAGTGCTTATGCGCGCCGTATACCTTGCTCTCTGCATAAATCTCCATTCATTGGGGGTCTTGTAAGACGTCCTAGCTTATGCAACGCGATTTAATAGAATTAAACCTGAAATTACTCGCGTATGTACGGCGATCTTCTTGTTTTCAATTCGTACTTTGGGCTCCACCGGATTTTTCATTACGTTAATCGGAGTTCATTTTTATTCATCTGGTTCTTGCAAGGCCGCTTGTTGTTGCCGCTGCTGCCCACGCCCTTACCTCGAATAAGGGCTGTTGTGAGCGGATACGTCATGGCAATGTTAAACTTAATTACCGATCTCCGCCTCTGTTTTAAAGCGAGGCGGTGATTTTTATTTTTGCATATTTTTCTTATTTGTTTCTTTCATAGAGATCGCTTCTGTAGGAAGATAACACGCTTTGTATGGAAAGTACGGAGGTCGTCGTAAAAATAATGACTCTCGTTAATAGTAGGGTTTTTTTTTAATTAGAAATTACATACTAGGAAATTTTAATTGAACAAACATCATCATGCAGATTAAATGGTTAAACGATTTGCTATTAACTTTGGTATACGGATTATGCACAAGAAGCGCTGAAGGAACTTTTTTTTTGTTTGTTTAGTTCAAAAATGTCAACTAGGTGGCGCTTTGTATGGAAAAAACAGCAAATTTATTGAAGGAAATGGCCAAGTGGCCAACTCAAAATGTACAAACAATTTCAACGTTTATGCACGAGTTTTTGCGCCTTTATCAACCGTTTCAAACCCTGCATCCAGAATTAAGGATACAAAAATCGCCTATACCATCATACAGTATGGATGTCCTAATTTAAACTCATAAAAAAACAAGTTTCCTCGAAAATTAATCAGTTTTTTAATTCTATTTTATTAATTAATCTCTATTATGAAGAGAAATTATTTAATTCAGAGGAATTATTTAATGAGGTCTGAAAGGGTTAGCTAATTTGGATCATTTCTTGAACTGAAATCACTGGTTTCCTGTGCGAAGCACCACCTAGTGGACATATGTGGAACTACACTTTTTTTAAACATCCTTGAGTGCAACTCGTTCACAGTGTACATTCCAAATGCTTGTTTTTGGTTAAGGCAAAGCTTCACGGGGGTTATCTGAAATAGAGGGGGTGGATGCCTTGGTCAGAAGACTTTTTAAGGAAGTCTAACGTGTATTCAGGTTACGTTTGGAGTAAACCGCCCAAGACTTTAGACCGTTAGACCGGCATCTGCGCGAGAGGCCAGAACCCTTCACCAGCACACTTCAGCCATCTTCCAATGGTCCATATGCCCAAGTTGATGTCAATCTGCTCATCCGTTTTGGCTGCAGAATGTTGTAACCCTGTATATGAAAGATGGCCGCACACGGAAAAACGAATGCAAAGTTTATTTTCCTCCTCTTTGTTTTCTCGACAAATCCGTTTTCTATTTAAAATCACATTTTATTTAAGAATGTGATGGTGCTAGTGTCTTCTTATCGTAGCCAACATTCAACAAATACCTATGTTCATAAAGAATCTATTAAAAATAACCGTACATCACGGCGTATCACACGCACTTTCAGCTTCAAAAATTACTTCATTTTTTCGTGTGCGTGTTATACTCCGAATATAAAATGCACAATATAAAATATAAAGTGAATTTTCTTTACATATCCTAAATTTACTGATGCGTGTTATACGCCGGAATATAAGATTTGTAAGATTACTATTTAAGCAATAATATTTTTGTGTGTTTTTAATATTAAAGTGTGGCCTACCTTCGGAACACTTTAAAAGAAAAATGTGAAAAACCTATGCTTTTGATTAAAATATGCTATAAAACTAAAAATTTAAATGCAGTTTTGGTGAAATTTAATGTAAACTTTAATTATTGGCAAATTTCTGTGAAATTTTATTAAAAAATTGCATTCATGCCACACCTCCTGTAAACAATTCTAATAAATATTTTTTAATAATATTTATACAAGTATGTAGCCAACATTTATCTGCTTTACGAAACAAACGATTTGCAAAAGTTCTAATATTTGAAAATATTTTTATCGGAAAACTCAGTATTTTTTCTATAATAGCATTTTATGAAGAAAAAAGGTGGTTGAACGGTCAATAAATAAACACAGAAATATTAAATCTTGCCTTATAACACAAATAGTAATGATAAAAATATTTTGAAAAAGTTTCAAGTCATTATCTTAAACACGTTATGAGATATGGCATTTTTGTAAAGAAAACTTACGAAAAACACTTTCAGAAATAGCGTATAAAAACGCGTAAATTTTAATACTGTACAAAATATTATCCTCCTGGCTCTTTTTTTCCCCTTGTATAATTTGGCTTCCAGTTATTGTAGAAACAAAAGTAAAACGGTTTTGGATTCGGAATAGTGTGACTTATAAAATAATCTTATAAAATAAAATTGAAAATTTTCACAAGACAAGGTTTTTTGGGGTAGTTTCATATCTTATATATCTTCTTTCTGCTCATTTTCATTATATTTGGCTGTTTATTAGTTATTTATATTGTTACACCAAGCGAGAAAAGATATAGTGACTTAACATGATTTTTAAATAAATATATTTTCCCCTTGAAATTTTCTATTTTATTCAAAACCTATTTATATGACTGACAATATTTAAAGGAAAAAGATTTATACACACAATCGTGAAAATGCGATTTGCAAGAAAAAATAAAAAGTGCAACGTGACAGAAAAAGCAAATGAAGAGAAAAAAGGAAGGTCCAAAATTCAATTTACTGGACCAAAGAAATCGCTTCAAAAGATTGTGAATTGTTTAATCCCATTTTATGACAAACGCAAAAAAAATTAAATTTGGAATAACAAATAACTTTATTATAAAAAATATTTTACAGTGCAGCAACAAAAAAGATCAAGAGTTAACCCCCCCCCCCCCAAAAAAAAAGAAAAGAAAAGATCTTTCTTCATCTACAATTTATAATCCATGAAATGTTCAATATTAATTTTTCACAGTTTAAGTGATTCAAAAAAAAGTTCAAAACGAAGTTAGAAAATATTATAAATATGCAAATGACATACATAAATATACAATGAATAAAGCTTATTTTTATACGAAATTTATTATATACGAAAAAAGACTAACTCATTTTAGCTCAGTCACACAAAAAATCATAATGCACTGTTTAAAACATATTCAAGAATAATTCCTACCTTTCATGCCAATTAATGTTCTTAGAAATTAGCTGAAATAAATTTAATTAAATTCGTATTAGTTTTTATGGCGACTGTTCTTAAAAACAATCAATTTTATTTATTTATATCCTCAATTCTCCATTCATTATTCTTAATTCGTTTCTTTGTTTTTGCATATTTTGTTCACGTTTTTCTATTAACGCTAACATACATAACGTTTAAATCTAAGCAGGGGCGTAGCCAGGGGGGGGATATCGGGATATACCCCCCCCCGAAATTTTTAGATTAGTAATGAAATTCCGTCTATTTATACACATATAAGTTCATATCTCCCCCCGAAAATTTTTCCAGGTGCATATCCCCCCCCCCGGAAAAATTTCCTGGCTACGCGCCTGAATCTAAGTGGCACACTAAATGCAAAAGAAAAAGAAGAATAAATGATGCATTATTATAAAAAGCTCGGAAATTAGTTTTTATCACTCTTCAAAAATATAGATGTGCATGCTTGGATAAATTTATAAAAGTATTTTAAGTAAAACTGGCTTTACAAACGAAATTTTATTGCTTTTTTATGGGAGCAAGTTTTTTAGTGATCTGTGTCCAAAGTTTAAAGATTGACGGGGCAGAATATTTCTCTTAGACTTGATGCAGGGGTCAATCTAAAAAATTTTTCCAGGGTCTCATTTTTGTGAAAACTGATTTTTTTTTAAATTTGTGTGTGTGTGTGAATTTCAAAATCTATTTTTGTGAATTTCAACATTTATTTTTGTGAATTTTCATACCAATTTTCGTAAAAGTCACTTTTTTTTCTTAAAATAATTTACAATACAAATTAAAATGTACGGTAAGATGCCAATAGAGAGTGACATTAATCGATTGTAATTTTATGAAGGGGCTATTTTAATAGATTGTAAATTTGTGAAGGGGCCGTAAAATGGACCCAAATTTCATAAGCATCGATCTCTGGTAACTAATTTTGTAGCAACTCAGAAGTTGGCTCATTGATTGGGGAGAGTAGGGCTGTCAATTTACTAAATTTAGGGCGAGATTCAAGTGAAACGCGCGCGATCGAGTTCGAATCTAACGTTTTTCAGTTCCCAGTTCAGTCCCCAGAATGCTTCCAATGAACAAACCTATCGCGCCGTCACGTGATCAAAACACGATTGTTTTGTTTCAGTTGAATAAGAAGCATTGCTATATTTCGAAGTTTCCCCTGTTCGACGCGGAAAACGTTCGAATTGTGTTTCACTTGAATCTCGCCCTTAATCATTTTTCGTCCCTAAACATAAAAACGTTAAAACCTTTTTTTAAAATGTTATTACTAAATACTGCTTGTTTTTAACACACCTGAAGCCTGGAATGGGTAATGATAACGTATATCGTTGCCTTACATTTTGTAAATAATTTTGTTATTTGAGGGGATTTTTGTGTTCTTGTAATGCAGTTTTACAAATGGTATAATGTGAGGTTGATTTGGAGAATTTTTTAGTAAGCTAAACACCGTCTCACCGCACCGCTCCAAACCGAAATTAGAGAACAAAACAAAGAGTTCGTCTTCAAATCCAAAAAAGGCTTTATTGAAGGGATACGGCGTATAACTTCTGGTTTGTTTAAAGAAAAAAAAATGCCTATGCCCTCTGCTCTTTAATCAATTTTATGTTTCTGTATTCATTTAATTTTAATAATAACTTAGACCAATTTCATCCTACAAAATATGCAAGGTCTTGGTTGATAAACCACCGTTCAGCAGCTGATACGCAATCAAAAACTCGACGTGGACGAGACGAATCTGAGTCACATCATGTGATATCGAATGTATTTTCAGAAAAATATAAATTGTTTATACCTATTTTTTACGTTTTAATATAAGTTACCAGTCCTCTTCCCTCTAAAATTTCAATTAAGAGTACACGCTCTCATTTTTTTAAATTTACGTACAGTATACGTTCTTCTATTTTACGAATAGAGCACTGTGATCCAAAGATTATTTAAGAAAGTACGTATGTTTTATAACATGTTTGAAGATACATAGTTAAGGTTGATACATTGGTAAAAAGAGGCGCTTAGCCCATCTATTGATACTTGAAAAGGTAAAGAAAAATATTTATTTATTTATTTTAAATTTAATACTACTTATAACTGAGGCTAATTATTATTCTTGTTGGAATAGTACTTCTGTATGAAGACAGAATATGAAATATAGTTGTTTATAATGCCGTAATAAAATTCTTGGTTTAGTTTTTCGAGATCCACTAGACACTTCAGAAGTTCCAGAAACTTCCGTCAAAGTTTTTCTGCCAAAGCTAAGCGTTGGGCAGAAGGCAGAATTCATACATATAGCTTTTCGTGCGAACTTCAGTCTTTTTAAATATTCAATAACTGTTATTCAGTTTTAATTTTTTCACTTTCGTTTTGCCAGGCTTCAGTGCATAAACGTTTCGTAGTATTACAGTTAAATAAAATGTTCTTGTTTTATGATTAATGAGTTCATGAAAAACGACGGAAGCATCTTACCTTAGACATACTAAGTGTTGCAAAAATTGCTAATAAGTAATCAAAGTGCTTTTATAAAATAGTAATGTCCAGACATGTAAAAGCATAGATGCATCTAAAATATTTTTTTTTTAATATTGACGTTTATTTAATGCCAACTTCTGTATGCCTAAAAATGTAAATTACGTCCGAAGTAATCCCACACTGCCCTATACTGGTATAGTATTTTTGAAAACAGCACTTTGTAACCGTAAACCAACAAAGAATTTTCATATCTTATCAAAATGATTATTTCTAAACAATGTATTATATATACCAACAATATTGAACAACGATTTTTGATTGCTCTTATTATTTCTAAACAATACTCTACGTTATTTAACATTTTAAAGCGAATGCATTCTTTCAAAGTACGGATATCAGACACATAGTTTTTAGTCGCTTAATATGTAGAAAAATGCTTATGAATTTGCAGGATTATTTGATGTTCTTGGGCTTCTCTGCCGTAACTGCTTATATCGTGTATAAGCTATTCGTCAAACTCTTGTCTATTTACACACTACTCTCGCATCACAGACTTTTACTCGGAATGTGGACCCAAAGCCTGCTGTTTCAATTATCCGAACTCTTACTAGTTCTTCGAAGCCTGTGGCTTTCCGCATATGCAGCAGATCTTCGAAGGAAGCCAAACTATCGAAATTGAAAAACTTAACGAAGACGCTGATATAGATAATGTGCCCCGTCTTGTATGTGCAACACCTATAATTGAAGAGCCACACGAAACGATTTCTGTCAGTTATTTCCTGCCCGCCGCCATTGAATATGTTTGCTGTGAAGAAGAATTAAGCAGTATTGACTAAATTAACTCTGATGTCACTCAAAAAAAAAATCATAAATTTACTACAGACACTTTTAAGTCTTAAGTCCCAAACACTGCAGGATCTAGCTCAAACTTTAGTGTCCGTGAGATCTTGTTCTGGTCTACAGTCCGAATTGCTCAATCTACATTATCTTGAAGTTTAGGGACGGCGTTTGTTTATGACTCAACACCTTCGCTAAAAGTTGGAAACATTTTATAGTTCGGCTCGATGTCATGAAACAGAGTTCATCAACGACTCACAAAAGTACCAGATAGGCTAATATTGAAATGTTGTCCTCTGAAACGTTTTCTCCAATAAATGACGAATTGTGGCTGATGCAAATAATTGTGTATTTTGCCCTGAAAGGAAAAATAACAGGGAAATGTATAAAAAGATTAGAAAAAATTTCTGTAGATACTTCTGCTTCGGTTATACTAGAAAAACAAGGAATTAATTGAAGGTTTCCCAAAGGTGACGCAATGACACCACTCAAAGAACTTTATACACAATACATGACATGGATACCGACTACTTGCAAGGTTAAAACAAACGTTTCGAACTTTTTTTTTTACCTTGTATTAACCTATCTTGGAGTTTTGTGAGTCGTTGATGAACTCTTCTGTTCCATGGCATCGAGCTGAACTATAAAATGTTTCCAACTTTTAGCGAAGGTGTTGAGTCATAAACGAACTCCGTCACTAAAACTTCAAGAGAATGTAGCCTGAGCAATTTCGACTGTAGGCCGGAACAAGAACTCGCGGACACTATAATTTGAACTAAAAACTGCAGTTCATCAGACTTTCGGCTTAAAAGTGTCTGTAATAAACATATTTATGATATTTTTAATCTTGGAAAAACCTAACTTGATCTTTACGAGTCCTTGGTGAACTCATTTCATACTATCAAAATTGAAGCATCCAAAATGTTTCGAACTTTTAGCCAAGGTATTGCGTCATAAACGGACTCCGCCACAAACTTTAAGATAATCTAGCCTGAGCCATGTAACTCGGACTGTAGGCTGTAACAGAAATTCACAAACACTCTAAACTGAGCTAAAAACTGCTATGTTCCGGACTTAAAAGTTGAAAAGTGTCTGTAGTGAACTTGCCTTATATCCTTTGGATAAATCAGTCTCGGACATTACCGAGTCGTTTAAACTCTCCATAACATCAAAGTTGAAGAATCCAAAAGTGTTTCGACCTTTCAGCTGAGATGTGGAATCAGAAACGAACTCTGTTGTTAAACTTAAAAAGAGTCTAACCTGAGCCATGTAGCTCGGACTATAGGTTTTTTTTCTGATAGTCAAACAAGAACCTTTTAAAAACTAAGCTAGAAACTGCTAGGTTTCGGACTAATGGCGCGAGTTTAAAAAGAGTCTGTATTGAACTAATGTTTTAACTTTTTTTGCATCTAATTGCAAACTACAAATCATCTTGGAAATAAAAACAAATTTTTTAAAAGATAAAATATTTCGTATGAATCTTTTATTTACTTATGATTGTTTTTATATTATAATTATTAAATATCGTATAAGTATCGGCTGTTAATATGCTTTTAAATCGTGCAAATGATAATCAAGAAAGAAATTTATCTCCGCTATTAATTCACCATCAACATAACTCTAAAGAACCTCCCTCTTTCCTTTAAGACTTTGAAACCCTTTAACAGCCAATGAAACGCAGTATTTTAAAATTATTAATATTTTCAGTTGTCATTAAAGTGTAGTATTAGCTCCCTAAAATAGTTCTTTAGTGAATTAAATAGTACAATTAGGTGGGTTATTGACTTCGTGCCTTTATTGACTTTTAAATAAATTCATAATTTTACATATTATGAATTTATAAACCATTTTTATGATTTTAAATTAATGTATTTTTGAAAAGGCGAAATAAATTTACGAGATAAGTCTCTCTTACTATATAGCACATGCTAATATGGGCATTTGGGCATCTCTTGAGAGATCTCTCCCCTGTTTAATTTCTATAACTGTGCTCTTTAAGTTAAAACTTATTTAGTTGAAAATTATAATTAACAAGCTTATTAGCTCTTCTTTGCTTCTACAATTATTTAGATAATTAACATTTTTCTAAATGTAATTAATTCTTAAATCATAAAACTGGCGTAAGTATGAATTCAACCTCAGTCATATTAATTCCTGAATCCAGTTTATAACCTTACCAATCTCTGCACAATGTACTAATATTTGAGGCGTTATGCCACCGTGCCGTCTACTTCATGCTATCTTTGCCAGAACCAGGCTTTCTCTACGCTAGACGATTGCAAGCTCCATCCTATTCTGGCATTGCAATCTATCTTTTTTTCTTGAAAAGTAAAGAAATTATATGAAACGGTATCCACATAAAATAGGGCCTGAAAATGTATGCAATTCTAGTAACGAGGAAGTAATTAGTTTATTATACAGCTTCAGTAAAAACTTTAAGGCCAGTAAAAAAATTTGGGAAAATTAAAAAATCTTAAACTACGGATTAAAATATCATTTAATTAGTAATTATTATCCTCAAATACAAGTAAAAAACGCAGCTAAGTTAATTTGTATATATTTTATTATATTAATTTGTATATATTTTATTATCAGAAAATATTATAGAATACAAAGATCTATATTTGAGTAAAAACTTTTAAAGCCAACATAGAAAATAGCTTATATGAGAAAACAAAACAAATTTTTAGAAGCTTGTGCAGGAGCCATTTCTTAGAATTACTTCAAATATTCTTTTTTACATAGATGAAACTACTTTTTAACAAAGTTCGGGGCATATTTTATACCAGTCGTCTTCGATAGTAGATTTCAGCCCTACTGATGATGTAAAATGTCTCCCATGTGCATAAACTCTTCTTACTGAGATCTGGAGACATACCTTGCCTTTCAACATTGTTGATTTGGAACCCATTTTTTGTACTGTTACTCGAATGGATAGGTGCATTATCTTGCTGACATTTCCAATTTTCTCAGCAAGAGATTCAGCATTTGGTAAAAAAATGACTTTCTAGGACACTTTAATGTGTTTGTGAATTCATTTTACCCAAAACGAACGCAGTTCAACCCACAGTATTGTAAACAAAGCACCCTCACGTCATCAAAGAGCCTCCACCTATATAATTGACCCTCAAAAAATTTCTTTTTCTCTTCTTAAATCATGCCAATAGTACTTCCATCCGTCTGCTGGTCTATTCAAATTCCATTTTATTACACCAGAAAAAAATTATTTCTATCCATTGGTTATCCCAGGTCATTACTTGCTGGCTGAAGTTCAAACGATCTATTTTGTGCTTAGGCAGCAACTGAGGCTTAGCCAATTTTTGTGTATAAATGCAACTTACCTTCCTTACCAACCAGACCTTCTAATTGTGTTATACATTGTTTTGTTTTTTGTTTTTTTTACAAACATTTAAACCTGCCACCGGTATAAGTTTCCTTGTTTAGTACTTTCCAGTCACTGAAAGTCTGCAAACTTTTCTTTCATCACGCGAGAACAAAGTTTTAGGGCTTTTCCCGGTATTCTTTTTACCATAATTATCTTACAAATTTTTTTAAAAAAATGTTGACTACAGTCTTTGATCTTCCTGTCTTTATTGCAATGGTATGGCTACTCTTTCCTGTTGAAGAAAGAGCTTCAATCTTCCCTCTTTCAAGATCTGTTGACTTTTTACCCTTTACTTCACAAAAACGCACCAAAACTTCGAAGAAATATAAGATACATTTGCAAATTTACGAACTGTCTCGGTGATTTCAGTAATATTTAAGACAGCAAATGTATATTTATTTTTAAAAAATTACTGGTGGCCTTAAAGTTTTTACTCAAGCTGTGGATATACCAGTTTTGTATATACGACGTTTTTCTCATAATTTTATAATTATAAATTCTGTTTGTTGCGTTATTTCTTAACAACGAACTTTAATAATTTATAATACAATAATATTTGAATCCCTTTTGTTTCATTTTTCCATTTTCTCAAAACTTTTTACTGGCCTTAAAGTTTTTACTCAGACTGTATCTTGAATTTGACTGCAGTTCTTGCTATAGTGTGTTTTAGTCACAGCTGGTTATGTAAATAAAATGTTAAAAGATAATCTAATTAATAAATTGCATCTTCCTAATTCAGGTAAATCCTGTTTGTACAGCACTCAAAGAGCGCCTTAAAATTGACTTCTTAAGCGGAGTTTATATTAAGAGTCTCGTCTTAAGCGGAGTAGTTTAAAAAATAGAGACACACTAAGCAGTGTGCATTATGTGAAAAGGCTTTTTTAAAAAGTCGGAACTCCTGAGAGATGATGTAATATGCGAAGTGACGTCTTATCCGGGTGACTTACTAACAAGGTTTGACTGTAAAACCTTACTTGCTATCTATTGTACTGCCTCCTATCCAAGCAACTGATAAAAGAACATTGGTACAACTTACAGTTTCGAAATAAATCTAAATTGATTACGTCTTTTCAACCAAATATTACGATATATCGTAAATATCGCGATATTTTTGATGTTATGAATATCTATTTATCATACATAAAGTATCATACATGAGTGTAATATTTCTCAATAGTAATGTTTTGTTTCCTCGTGACTCTGCTAAAGGAAATCCTTAAAAATGTAAATCTGAACAGTTACACTGAAACTTTTTAAGATAATGCGAGAAATGGGAGTGTCAATATAAGAGAGGGAAAAATTTTCAGATAAGATATTTTTATCGCAGTTTTTAACTTCAACAACAAAAACAAAATGAAAAGAACAGCTCGTGTAAAATAATTTTTGCTTTATGAACAGCATGAACGTTGAGTGCTCGTGTATCCGCACATTGCAGAGAGAAAGTCCATTGACACAAATCGCATTCACTGGAATAAATAGTACTAGAAATGTTAAACTTAACAGTAGGGCACTTTAAAAATTTTAATTCCAATAAGAACAATTCCTTCTCCTCTCTTGGGCTGTGATTGGTTCGTTACAATGTTCTTCTTCGCATATATTTTACGTTGCCAATATTCGTCATACGTGTTCGTTTTAACTTCATTTATCGTTTCCCAATGCTCTGATCAACTTTCGCAGGAAAAAAGTGGTTATTCCCTTCGGAAAATTTCGAAATTTTTTCACTTTAACCGTAACTGTGAGAGGTATACTGTTTTAAAACAATCCCAATCTCGAGCTCTTACCGCTGAATAACTAACTAAAATCTCATGTCGATTGGTTGAACGAAATGGCGGCTAGAGGTCCATATATCGGGGAATTTTTCTTTATGGCCTCCCTGTATTTAGTGATAAATTTCCATCACTGTTAACAGTAAGATTTGGCGAATTCTTGCTAAACTCAAGTGATACCGCCAAGCAAATACCGGTTTTGAAAACTGTTGCTTTGTTCCAAAAGAGAAACCTTATAGACGGTGCATCTATCTTGCAATTTTGCGTGACTTGAATATGTAATGCCCACATCCTCCTCAATGGAAAAGTAAGCTCTCATAAGCGTTTATGTTTGGAATTCTTTTGTATATTTCTGTAAAAGAGCTATAAATGAAACATGCAGAATTTCCAATGAAGAACATTATTTTATAAATTGTTTGGAGTAGATTAACTTTTGTAAAATAATACGCTTAAAATAAATGCTGGTCATGCAACTTCACGCTTAATTCAAAGGAGTGAAAATAACGATTAAAGGCGGAGCGAAAGGAAAAACTGTCGATTTCGACCTTTTTACATCGAAACCCACAGTATTAACGCAAAAATGCTCTTTAAGTACTCTTTTTCCCAGAAATCCACGCCCCGCTTCCTGTTTACCAAAATACTGATAACGTTCGCCCCGAATATTTCACTCCGCTCAGTGATCGAAAAACGCTCCTGAAGGAGAAGTGCACTTTCAAGTACGGAAAGGATCGAAAATTCGCTCCGACTGATCGAATTTCACTCGTTTGAATTAAGCGTGTAACGTGTTGGAAAAGGACTATTTACATGACATGAACCATTTTCAGTAGGGTATACTGGTGCATCGAACAACATGATATGAAAATGATGGAAGCAATCGATAGATATGCACGGCAGTTAGAGCAAGGATGGACGAAAATTCTGTTACAAAAATAACAAAGTGGGTGTACGTTTAAATAGTCCATCAAGCTCCGAAATCGATTATAACACTTTATTCGACGAATGGAAGCACTAATATCTTACAAAAAATGCAGAATTTAGTTACACATGCAACAGCAATGCTTAGCTATCCCAGCAATAACACTATTCAAATTGCAATATCAGTCGTATATACTATATCCACAGTCCATCTGCTTACTATATCCACAGTCTGTCACTGCTCTCACCGCGTAGAGGAAATCTGATATTTATAGATTTCCAAGCAGTTCACGACGACATATTTCTCAATTTTTCTCGTAACTTCTTTCCTAACTGAGATACAGCCAAAATTCCACTATTTTCAGGACCTTTTGGTTGCCATCACCAAGTCTAAGGGTCACATACTCATTTTCACTTGCAAGAATGCCTGTACAACTATCTTTCCAGCAACACATATTAATGCCTGAAAACAGCATTACGATTTTGTAGCTACACTGCTTTACTGACACACAGAGCGAAAATATAGATACTATTGAACTTCAATGGAAAGTGTTAAAAAAACAGATTTATACAATTACATTATTTATTAACTTGGATAAGAATATTTTATCAAGATTTAGCTTTGAATTTAAATATCTCAAAACGTATGAGATTCTGTTTTCGTTGCTAAATTCCTAGTGTTTGACCTACAGATTCATTCGCGTCACAGACCTATTGCAGATATGCTTCCTTTCCTAGTCCGATTGATTGATGAATTCGAAATAACTCTACCAAAGACCGTGCGGGACGCGTCAGTCAAAAGCAGTCTTGACGACTGCGAGCGGAAGATCCATGCTTGTTAACCAGTTCCGAAGACTTTTAGACAATAAGCCACATGACAAGGTTGTGCGTGCGAGGCTTCACAATATTCTTCCAAAAACAAAAAGAGCTCATCTGGAACAAACAACACAGAATCTTAAACAAAAGGCAACGTGCCGAGTGGTGGCGGTAAAGCTTGCGCCCGAAATCGCCATCTTTTCATTAATATTAATTTTCTGGGCTCCCTTAATGAGAAATAAATGATGATGAATGACAGCGCGATTGACGGTGTCCTGTGAAGACGCGCTCGTGTATGAATTAAGTATTAGGGCCCGGGCGGGTTTTGTCGTTGTGTTTTATCTTTGTCAAATCATTGCGTTCTACCGTTTGAATGCGGTCGGCTCCCGTTCTAAGTGCGGACGCAGAATGAAGTCAGTAGACTTGGCGTGCATTGCTTCAGCTTTTTTATTTCAGAATCATTTGCATGCGTTTTCCTCGTTGTTGAAACACATACACAGTTACTTTTAGACCTGGTATGGACAACCTTTGGGAAGTCGCAGGCCAAATCATCAAAATTGGCCCCAAAAATGTGTTTTTTCTTTTTTACATACTAATATTCTACAGTTAAAGCTGAACCATGGAGAAAAAACCGCGTATGTCTACGGCAATTTTTTAAAAAGATATTGGGGTTTGAAAAAATTAAAAGGGACAGTTAAATGTCCACAAAAATGCAAACAAACGCGTAAATAAACACGTCACAATTTTTATTGAACGTTTTACAAAATAAGCTAATATTCGAATGAAATTATTTTAAAAATATGTTTTGTTAAGGTAAAATCATAAATAAAATTATTCAGAAGAGACGGTATTAAAGGTAAATGGAAAATTACACTTTAAACTGTATTTTCTCCAAATCAAGTTTTTTGTGATTTTCTTGCCTTCAAAATGCTCCATGCGACTTAATTTTGGTCGGAATTGTACAAAATTTACTACAAACATTCTTCTCATATATTACAATAAATCTGTGTATCCTTTTTAAATAGGGTCAAAATTTCGATTATGAAATTTCACTTTTATTTACGAAAACTGAAAAATTTCGGGAAAGTTTGGTATATATCCATGAAAATATTTCTAAAAAATTAACTACTCGGTCGAATCAAAAACCGATACACAGACTTTTTAAAATATATTTTTATGCTATTATAAAACAAAATTACTAAAAAAAGTTAAAATTAAAACGCATGGAGCATTTTTTCTAAACTAAAAAAATAATTAATTTTTAATTAATTACTAATATTTAAAAAAAATTAAATTTTTTTCAGTTGTTTATAATGCTTTTAGTTTAATATATTAAAATACAAAATTTCATAATCTATCTTATTAAATAAAAAAAAAAACTTTTTAATGTCCACCATCCCCTTAATTGGGATTTATATGGGATTGTGAATTTTTTGTATGGGTTTATGATATGCTAAGCGGGCCGGATCAAAAGCCAGAGCGGATCACATCGGCACGCGAGCCGGAGGTTGCCCATATGTGCTTTAGACACTCATAAATGCTCCTCAAGCCGGTTTAAATCATTCCCTAACTATATATTACCATATCCCCCATAAAGTAATGAATAAAGCCAAGTTCAGACTGGGACGATTTATGTCATTCCACCTTCAATGATGCTACGAGCGCTGAAATACCGTGTGCTGATGGGCTCTCTTCTTCAGTAGCCCTACCATAAAGAAGGTACTTACTCTTTACAGCCCTCACTTCCGGTTTGTGCTTATTAAACGTTGCTCGTTTAAAACCCGCATAATATCTTATTCGCATGAGATTATCGGATTGTAGCGTGAGTCCACTACAAGGATAGCAGAATACTGTCATTCGGTAAATCACTTATCTCGTCCTTGCTTCATAGTGATGCGCCTTGGATGGAAGTTTATCCAGAGGAGAGATGCATCTTTGGAAAACCACTGTGGTTTTTTTTTTATTCGTTTAAAAAATTGCAGTGGCTTTCCTGTGTTTTTTTATAAATGTCCTTTGTTTTTTCTAACGTTAAAGGTCCTAACACAGTGAAAAAAGTTTTACCTAAAATATAAGAATTTCTGTTCCCAATTTCGAAAAAATCGCTTCAAGCCGTGTTAGAACCTGCCCTAATGTAGCCGCATTCAAAATTTAGTAGGTGTGCGACCACCCGTCTCAGCGCTATGCGATCGAAAGGCGGCACACATAAGATCGGAAGTCACAAACCTGCATAGCCAGCCAGCCAGCTACAAACTTTGTTTTCTCTCGGATTTTACTATATAAGACAAGTACTATTTATTTTATGAGTTCTAATTATTTCATATTTTATATACCAATTAAGTGTTTTTTGTTGCTTGAATCTGTTATCTGCACTTAAAGATTTTAAAAAAAAAGTTCATGTCTTAGTGTCGTTCGTTCTTATGCATGTTCATAATCGGGGAAAGACTTGTGGGACGACCTGTGTATATAATATATAATATATATATATATATTGAGAAGGTTGAGTAATCCGTATTATGTAGCACAGGTAAATTTTTGTTTAAACCTTAAATTATAACGAACTGTTTATAAGTATATATCCCTAACTTCAGTTATCTAAATATGTCTTTTAATGCCTTAAAAGTTTGATAAAATAAAGTATCAACTGTTCAATATTCTCTCAAATAAAATATGCTCTCATGTATGTGTACACACATACACACATTATACATATATTTGTATTATGAATATACATTTATGAGAGTTTGTTGTGTATACGTATACTTCTAAATGAAAACGCTGTGCCACTTTTGTAATTTGTGACTTTAACGTTTAAAGTTGTTCTTTTGACTTTGCAAACGCTGGACATGACAGTTAGATTAATGAGGTGCGAAAATGCGGACGCCTGCTTCAACGCATTGTCAGTTTAAGTGTGTTTGCTACGTAAACTCAGTTTGAAATATTTATTTAGTGTTACCGCTAATGAGGATGTTGAGAACTTATCCTACTTGTGAAACCATAGCATTGTTAAGTCTCAACTTTCTGAATGATTCCATGCTAAATTCAGGGGATATCGTAATGTATTACTGAATATTTTTCTTTACTTCCATGGAAAGGTATACATTGAAATGCACTTTTCTGGGTTTAAAACCTTGTGTTATGTTTCCCATGCTTTTATGCGAAAATAAATATAATGCTCACTAATATTGTAACGCAACATTTGAAAAAAAAAAAAATGGATAACGCAAAGAACATTTTTATATACGTTGAAGTATCTTTGAAACAGTTAGAACTATTAGTGTATATATTTATCAATCAATAGTTTGTATATCTTATTCTGTGTGCTAATGTATTTTTTCTTTCTTTTACCTTTAGGTGAGTGTTACACGATTTTCTACTTTCTGAATTTTAGTTAATGGTAAGTTTGTCGTTTAACCTTTTTTTCCGGTGCTTTCATTGCTAGGGGAAAAAGAAAAAATGGTTGAATGGCCCCATTGCTGAAAAAGTGCAGCTTTTGCCATTGTTCGATTTAACTACCAGCAACGTGGCAGTAGATCGAATCGCCAATCGCGTGACGCAGGGCTAAACAGCACAGCTATGTCAAAGAAGTTTCTGCTACCATGTTGCTGGTAGTCGAATCGAGCTGTGGCAACAGCTTCACTCTTTCAGCGTTGGGCAGTATATCTAGTTGTTCTTCTATATCGATGTGAAAATGGTTACAAATCAAAGGGTTAAACTTGCTTCAAAGCTTTAATATGTTTTTAAATTTCGCATTTTACATAGTTTCTGAAGATTACAGCTTCTTCAAATCAGTTTTTATTCGCTGTGACATAAGTACATCCGACTCAAATTAAACATATCTTCTAATGATTTGCATGCGGTAGTCTAGTCTGAGTTTGATGGCGCTTGTTCTCAGTGCAATTTATGATTGTCATACTGAAAGCTAGGAGGCTACATGGGCGGAAAATTAAATTTGGGTGAATAAATAGAAAGGCATATCGCAAATATATGTTAAGTATAGTGTAGCAAAGTATTACTAAATGAGTTCAAAGCATATTAGGTGTGTCGAAAAGTTTTTCGTATATCAATCTTTTGCTTAGCCAAAACTACTGAAGCTCATAATACAAAATTTGGCGCGAATGTGAGTTATTTAGTGTAGGTGCTAGATTGGAAATCATGGGGAAAATGTTGGGAAGTCAGTCAGGGGGGAAATGTTGTTTCAACATATCCTGCGTGATCATAAAGAAGAAAAGATAATCCGTAAAATTCTTGCTGTGAAGTACAACACTCTCGAATACCTAAAAATCGATTTCAGAACATTTTGAATGGAATCCTCCATGGAGGGTAGACGTGAAAAAAGGGGCAGGGCGGCCATTTTTATTGAAAAAAAAATTCTTGTTTTAAATGAGTCCTATGCTTAGACACAGATTGTTTTCAACTCAGCACTTATTGAAAATTTATTTGTTTGAGTTTTATGTAGAAGGAGGACATTATATTTCGGTACACCTAATATTTTTCAGTGAAATACCAGATAGTTTCTACTATTTCATTTGTTTATTCTTGCGTGAAATATTAGAATAAACGTCCGAATAACTAGTAATAATTTAATCACTCTATTTGAATAATTTTTTGTTATAACTGCAGATACGAGTTATTTTTTTATTATGAATTATTCATCTTATTATGAATATTCATCATTCAATACGAAATTTGCCGGCGACGGCATTAAAGGTAATTAATATACAAAAGTGGCCAAGTTATTTAAAATTCCAAGTCTTATTTTTGTTACTAATAACATTACATTTTCAACTTTAGAAAAAGTTTTAATAATCATAGCAAAAGTGTCTTCAAAGTTAAAAGTTATTATTTTTCATAGCTAGCATTTTAATCAGAATTACGGTTTTAGAAACATCAAGAGTATTAAAGATCTTTTTTTACCGAAAATATAATTGAGAAAGTGAGGTATCGTTTATCTTTTTTTTTTTTTTTTTTTTTTAAAGAAAATCCTGAAAGAGACATAACTTTAATACTGTAAAAATTTAGTTCACGAAAGTTGTTGAGAATAAAATAAGACTTCAAAAAGACAACAGAATAAGATTATCTAATAAAATGCTCTTACTCCAAGACTTCACAAGGGACTAATTTTCTTTTTCCGCGATGTTTAAGTTCTTAAAGCGGTAGCGTCTTTTGTTATAGTGTTACTTTTAAAACAATTTCAATCCATTGGCGAAACATAATTATAAAGTGGAGCCTCGATTAACCGAGCTTCGATTAGCTGAGGTTTCTGTTAACCGAACTGATAGCGAAGTCGGTCTTTTTTTTTTTTTTTCTGAATGGTCCTTGAAAAACAGGATTTTACGTGAAACGCGTATCTAACGAATGAATTGATTCGCGTATCAACAACGCAGAAGCACTTGAATAGTGTTATTAAATGTACAGCGCTATACAGTGCATGGTTAAATATACAGGGTGTCCCAAAAGGTGATAACACGCTTCAATTCTTTATTAGAGATAAGTGGGCAATATGTATTGAAAAAATGTTTAAAACAAGTTAGAAAGAAAAAAAAAGACTACGTTAAGAAAGAATTTCGTTTGCTGATTTTCAAAAAGTTACACTTTTTAAATTTGTATACGACTATTGTACAAAAAAAATCCCAATTAGTAAAATAAGTCCCATGAGGCAATGTACAAAATTTGAAAATTGTATCCTAAAAAGTAGCAAAGGTATGAATTTAAATATGCTGACTCAAACCACTTTTCAGTGGCTCTCGAAGGGCGAGAAATCAGGTCGGATTATAGCTCTTCAGGGGTTATTCAAAAATCATGAACGAAAACAATCTTTTGCAACGAACCTTTACATTCAAATTCCTGTATGGCACCTGACCATCTTTGTTTAACGATATCTCCGCGACAGTTTATGATGAGATGGAAATTTTAACCACCTCATAAGTGAGTAGGACTGTTTTATTAATAGGATTTTTTTTTTGTAAGTGGGGTCGTTTACAAATTTAAAAAGCGGAACTTTTTTTTAAATTAACGAGAGGATTTTTTTTTTTTCGTAACGTAGTCCTTTTTCTAACCTTATTTTGAATATTTTTTCGATTTACATTGCCCACTTATCATTAATAGATAAATAATTAAAGTGCTTTACCATCATTTTGTGACACTATAGATCAACAGTTTTATTTCATCCGTTGACGAAAGAAATAGTATTTTTTGAAGATTTCTAGTGCATGCTGTTACTGACGGTATTGTAAAAGCAACTTTCTTCTGTGATGTTTAATTCAATTACATTCTATTCAAAGGCGTAACTTACGAAGGAAAAGAGGGGGCGACTGCCCCCCCCCAAAAAAAATTGAAGAAAATTCAGATATCACGAATTTGAAATTAGTATTTTCTACAACAGGAAACATTTTACCCCCTCCCCCATGTTACATGCCAATTTACGCCATTGGTTCTATTAGTGTAATAATAGCGTTTAAATCGATTGCTTTCATATTGTTTAGATGTGATAAACACATCTTCGAAGTCTTGGAACAGTGGACTTTGAATTTTAAACGTAATTGCTGTTACCAGAGGCAGCAACCAATTCGCTACATTTTGCTATCTGTTTGAATCTCCTTGGCGTATATCGTGAATTTACAAACAAAACAAAAAGAAAACCAACAACAACAAAAAATTTTTTAGTGGTGTTAGCTCATTGGTAACGATAATTTTTTCAATACTGAAAATATTTCTAGTTTGAAACCAGTACTAAAGTAATATTACGGGGGCAAAACTGACTTACATAATAAAAATACTAATTTTTTTTCCATAAAAAGAAATATGCATATTTTAATGCCTTCTTTTTTTGAATTTCAGCGATATGTCTTTTCTTGTGTTATTTTCAGAATTTCCCCATGGAAATAACAAGATAAAAATAACTGTGTAATGATAAAAATTGCCTTTGTCACATGTTTCTCTACTATTTATATCATTTTGTGTGTCTGTCTAGACAAGTGTCGCAACTCATTTGCCGGGACCAAAGTTTCCCCTTAAAGTTTACATGCAACTTTTACAATGGCTACAAAACTCTCATTACTTTCAAAAATATTTTCATGACCCACTTTTCATGCAAAGACAGATAGATATATATTTTGCTATTCTTTTATTCCACCCTGATTGCTTCTACAGATGAATATTTCTCTGGATTACTTTTCAGTCGTTTTTGAGAGTAAAGTTGGTTGGTTTTGTTTCTTTCGCGAGTGCTTAAAAGAATCGCATTTAAAGTAAACTTACTGTAGTTCTTCGATGTACAGGGTACTACATAAAAGATGGGCAAAACCTTAACAGGTGATAATAGCGCACACATCCAAACCACTTTTATCAAAGAATACAAGGTCGAAATTAAAAAGCCACAGGGGCGTCAAAGGTGGTGATGTTATGCAAGGCAAAAACGCACGAAGGACGATTAAGTTAGAAGTGCAAATTTAATGACATGTGATCAGAGGTGAAAACGGGACAATTTTGCCTTATCCATTGGTTTTGAAAGGTCATGTCCAGATAGTTTCGCACCTCATACGTAATAGGTTGGGTCATCATCTCGCTGGAACCACATTAGTCATCGTAAGTGGAGAAGAACATCCTTCGACGTGTCTGTCAGCACTTGTTGCAGATACGTAAGGCTTTTTTTCCTTGTTAACCCTTTAACGCGCAGTGTTCCCGCTCTGGGAACACCAAACTCTGACGTTTTGACTGTTGCCTGTCACGAAGAATAGATTTGATTTCTATAAAAATAGTTGCAAGTGACATAGCTACACGAGAATCCTTTACTTTTTAGCACGTCATTTCCCGTAAAAAAATGGTCACGATTATTTTTAACAGCACTGACATCTGCTGAAAAATGGAAGAATGCGAGAACAGCTGGATAGATTGCCCGATGCTGAAAAAAGGGCAGCCGTTGCAATCGCTCGACTTAACTGCCAGCAAGATGGCGGACGATTGAAAACGTTCATCGCGTGCCACAGATCTAGAGACCCCTTTTTTGACGACAGCTGGCTGTGCTGCACAGCCAGCTGTTTCAAAAAAGGGGTCTCTAGATCTGTGGCACGCGATGAACGTATCGATCGTCCTCCATCTTGCTGGTAGTTAAGTCGAGCGATGGCAACGGCTGCTCTTTTTTCAGAATTTGGGAAAGGGTTGCGCCTCAAAGGGTTAAGGCGAAACCCTCAGATAGAACACGAAGCTGGGGAGTCCCATTGTTAACCTATAAAAAATCGATTTCACTCATAGCATCCACAGTTATTAATATTTTGTTTCGTTTCTTTCTCCGTCATCTAGCTAATGACACAATGTATAGTTCACCGTTCCTGAAATTTTGATATTTTCACCGTCAATATTTACAAATATTCAATTACTTGTTGCAAAACCGGTTTTACAAATTTCAGCCGAATATTTAAAATGTTAACAGAAAAAAATATCGAAATTTCAGATACGGCAAACTATACATCGTGTCTACTGCAAGATGGTGGAGTGAAATCCAGTACAAAACATTGATTATTGTGGATGGTATGAGTGAAATCGATTTTCCCATAGGATAACATAGGACTCCGCAGCTTCGTGTTTCCTCTAAGGCATAGGTTCTCAACCTATTTTGAACTGGTGCCCCCTTTTTCTAGTGAATATTTCAATACCGCCCCCCCTCCCACTCCAGAGAAATTAGAGCGTACATAATGCATGGTGAAAACAAGAATTAAATAAAAAAAAAATACTAATAGATAGAATATTGTTGGAATTGAAACTCTACTGAATTTCTTCTTCATTTAAAAAAGAGGAATAAAAGTTTTAGAGAGGTATCTCTTTCTCTCAACAGTAAAGTCTCATATCGAAATATGTGAATTTTCGCACACGTGATAGAAATGAATTATCAGAGTGATTTTTAAGTCTTTTTTTAGACTATATTTGGTTAATCTTCCCACACCCCTCAGTGCCCTATCAACGCCTACTAATTTTCTCTGCGTCTCTTACCGCCTCCCTGAAAGCCTCAAATGCCCACAAGGGGGCGTTATCGCCCACGTTGGGAATCTATGCAATTTTTGAATAGATGATCGCTGATTATTCCTGCTCAAACATTGGTAGAAAAACGTTAATCGCTTGTCATAAACTAGGTAATCAAGTATTTCAAGTTAAATTATTTTGTGTGTTTTAACCTTCTATAATATCATCTTTGTCACTTTCTAGCGCTTTGTAGTTTAATTTTGATCATGCATTCTTTGATGAAGATTGTTTGTTTGGTTTTGTTCTATCACCTCTGATAGTTTTGCCTCTCTTTTATAGAACACCCTGCATGCATATATAATTTGGAGCCAGTGTTCTAAATAATTACATCATCAGATATGGAATTAACATTTTTTTTATCCTGCAGTCGTTGGGAAATTTACAAGAGAGTGCAGAGAACGGAAACCTCGTAAAAATCTGAGAATACCGACACAGATTTTATTAGCATAACACCATCGGAAAAAGATGCTCTCCCCTCCCAGAATTCAGTTAAATTTATCCTTGTCACATGACCTCTTACAGCTTTACATGAGACATAATTCCACAACTTAATCGTCTGCACCGAAAACGAGGCTTGGGCATCAGGGTTTCCTTAGTTTATGACAGGGCTTCTCAAACTTTTTCTATAATGGAGCACTTCGAGAATCTTTGAATTTTCGCGGAGCACATTGTACAGCTTCACGGAGCATCTAGTGCAAATCCAAGTCTATGGTGTTATAGGTTAGGCAGTAATATATTTTTTTTTTCGCGGAGCACTTACTACCTTTGAACGAAACACAAATTGAGAAACTGGTTTATGAGATTCAAAGAGTTAATGTCGGTCTATCTGGGAACGGTGCACAAAGTGTATTAGCTCTTTAACGCGCGGTGTCCTCGCCATGAGCACACAAAACTCTGACGTTTTGACTGTTGTCAGTCACGAAAAATAAATTTTATTTCTATGAAGATACTTGAGGGTGACAGTTACACGAGAATCCCTTACTTTTTAGCACATCATTCCCCGTAAAAATTGCTGTTTATTTGTAAAACTATCGGGATTATTTTTAACAACACTGGCATCTGCTGAAAACTGGAAGAATACAATGGAAATACATTGATATAGAACAGTGGTTCCATACAGGGGGATCGCGACCCTCAAGTGGGTCGCCATGCCTTTTTTCGGGGGTCGCTGCAGACCGCTTTTATAGGAAATTAATAGTAAACTATTTTTACGTTTCTTTGCCATGAGACACCATTTCTCCCTTTTCCTTTGGAAAGATAAAATCCTTATTCTCGTCAGGGCTTTTGTATCAAAACTACAAAAACTGACGTCGGTGAATCTAGGACTGTTAACATAAGCTTGAGAATCCATGCATTAAGACAGAAGAATCAGAAATTGGAATTGCAATTAATTTAAAGGGGGTAATGAGTAGCCACCTTGAAGCCCTTCAATCTGAATCGTGCGAAATCCATTTCACACATCTTTAGATGTCGCCGATACTTTTGATGAAGTGCAGGGTGAATTTTTGAATTTGCAAAATGACTCCTCCGCAAGTGATTTATACCAAGAAAAACCGTTAACTCAATTTTGGTGTGCTGTGCGTTGCTGAAGTTCGATAATTTTTCGTGTCGAATATTAACGCCATTTGCATCCACACTTACCTGCATGAAGTTGGATTTTCAACTCATTTGCAGAAGAAGACAAAAGCCAGTAATAAATTAGATGTCTAAGATGACATGCGGTTGACTTTGACCAATATTCAGCCAAGAATAGCCAAACTTGTCAGTCAAATTCAGCCTCAATCATCTTATTCAAAATCAGTATGTACTAAAAAGATGTCAATTTTAAATCTCAAGATGTATTTTTTCATTATTGATTTTATTTTATTGGTCAAACATGGCAGATGGGGGGGGGGGGGGGTCGCGAAAGTTTTGAAAAATCTAAAAGGGGTCGCGATTGAAAAAAGATTGGGAACCACTGATATAGAACTGGATGGACTGCCCAATATTGGAAAAAGGGCAGTCGTCGCCTCTTTTTGACAACGAGACCAGTGCGCAGGCTGCGCGCGCACGGCCTGCTGTGCCAAAAAAAAAAAATGGTTTCTAGATCTGTGGCCCGCGATGATTGATTCGATCGACCGCGGTCTTACTGGTAGTTAAATCGAGCGATGGCAACGGCTGCCCTTTTTTCAGCATTGGGAAATGATTTGCGCTTCAAAGGGTTAACAGATTGATTTATGCCTCATAAAGCAACCACAGCAAGATAACTAAATGACCAAATATGTAGACAAAATAACAGGAAGTACATACTCCCAATGCTTTACAAAATTTCATACATGTATATCAAAAGATATGTATACAAGATTATTGCGCATGCGTATATTATATTTATTTACATGAGAATCATGCCTAGTACTTAGGATAGCGTTTTTTAGCATTCTGTAATTTTTTCCTGTCATTTCCTTTCTACTATACCACAGAAGCTTTATTTTTGCAAAAAATAGTACATGAGATATTCTCGGATATTTGATATATTCAAATACGGATCAGCCTGTGCACTTTCTTTCATGCAAATCTTCCCGTGTCAGTTTGAGATGAAGTTATGAAGTTCAGTTTTATCCATTTCACACACAGTCAACTTACTTTTAGCCAAAATATTTGCATAGAATAGAATTCTTTCAGTGTAAGTAACTGATAGTTTGTGCCGTCATCAGACCATGCATGTTAAATTGTCAGAAACCCTTCCACTTAGATTTTTAAAAACTTTGAAGTTGTGTTCTCTAAATTGCACTTCCACACGGATTTCTTTCAAAGTAGGCAGCGTGTAGATAAAATTTGCACTAATATCTCCACTAGCTCTGCAAAATCATAGACTTCGCACATTTTTTCTGCGGAGTTCTTGTTGAATCCAGCTGTTATATGGTTCGAAAATTTAATAATTTCTTTTGTTTCGTACTTGACGCTATTTAAAATTGAATACACTGTTGTCTTTGTTCAGGAACGTTTGAGTGTGAATAAGAGAACAGAATTTTTTTTTCGGGGGGGGGGGGATTCAATAAAGGTAAAAACATTTTCTGTTTTGTTAATGTTTGTGATTAATCTTTTTTCTCCAATCTCTATCGATGATTGTTTCTTTCAAATAACAACTGTAGCTTCTACTAAATTTGCTTAAACTGTTTATACAGTTTGTATTAATTATTTATTTTGCGCTCTCAATTATTATTTGTTTATTTATTTTTTTGTACTTGAGTTTCGCCTTTAGAGCCATCAACACTTGTGCTTCCACAAAAGATAGAAGTTCTATAATACCAACATAGAATTTCATTCTCTCTTTATTTTATTTTATTTTTATAAATCCATAAATCTTATTCTTATTTCTGACTTCGCACCACGAGTGTAAAGTTATCTGTTCACAGCAGCTTCTCTCGAAATTCTATGCCTTTTCACTAAATTCTATCGGGGGATTGATTTATACTTTTCTTGCGCGAAAAGCGACCCACTTCTCCGTCTTGCATATTGTGCTTCTTTTGTCTCGGAAGATCATAATTTTTCTTTCATCGTGCAGCTTTTACTTTCGTTTCAAAACTACAGTATTTATTTCTGGAAAGAAAAGAGAGACAGTTTTCGGTGGGTATTAGAGCGTAATAACTGCATCCTTTTATCGCCGTATTATGATTTCAAAAGAGATTTTTCCGATCTCTTTCTTTTCTTTCCTCTGGTTTGTTGACTCCTTGGCCTTGTCGCAATCTCTGATAGGCAGGGCTGCTGCATGCGATGGTTTGCTTTTACATGGCTATCGCCTCAGAGTTATCGTTTCCATTTTTGTTCGAATTTTTAGAGTATTGGTGTTTTCCGAGATTCCCTTTCGGTAACTGTCACGAATTGGATTGTTTCAGGATATTGTAGTAAAGAAACAACGTAGTAGCTATTTACAGTCGTGACGTGATCCATGAGTATAAAGTTTTTTAAACTATTGGTGTCTAGCATTTCGACGAGCCTAGATTCTCTGCTAGACAGCTTTAATTTTTCTTGGTGTATTTCAAAGAGTTAAAACCGATTTTTAGCATTGAAAAAGGGTAAAGCATTCAAGTTCTTGAATAATTCTAAGGGATTGAATTGGTTAAGTGTGCGCGACTGGTTTTCCAGCGCCATTTTTATGTTTTAAAGTGATTAAGATAATTAAAACCAGAGCCGTGCTTAGCCGGGGGCAAACTGGGTAACCGCCCTGGCCGCAAAAGTCTGTTGAATTTATGGATATCAAGTAGTCAAATTTCCTGATCTGTAACTGAAAACTCCACATCAGTTAAGCATAGACGAGAAAAAGTACATAATTTGTAATTTCATGTATAGCGTTTTTTTTTATTTACAGCAATGTTATTAGCTAGAATGCTGCATTTGCATTATGTACAGTATTCCATTAAAGTATTAGTTAATCAAAATTACTCAATTAGTCAGTAGCGGTAGCCGGTTTTTAATGATTGGGAAGGGAAGTCAAGATGCACAATTTAGTAAGTGGACAAATTTGAAAGACCTGTATTATTTTTTGTCCTGGGCCCTAGTTAAAACTATGTTTCTAATACGCCTTTTTCTGGGTTAAATACAATGAAAGGACAATGAGGGAATCTGCGCAGAAAGGATGTGCAGTCGGCTGTCAATCTGATATCATTGAAACGTCAAGTCGGAATTATCTTCATACGGGATGATTACAAACGAATATTCCGGATTTGAAAGCCTGTATATACAAAGCTACAGAAGATACATCTGTTTGCGGAGGAAAGAAAGGAAAAAATAACACTATATAAAGTTTGCAGTTTCAAAATTATAAATGTTCAACGAGAACAACACCACCAGTGCTGGAACAATATTCATTCTGTAGCAGAATTCATCCTCCACTCTTCAGCATGTCTTGTGTTAAGTTTCCATGGCTGTAGTTATTCTCGTTTTCTGTTCGACAATGTCACCAAGTAGAGGCGCGGGGAAAAAAAAACAATCTGTTATGTAGCCCCAAAGAAAAAAAATCGAAATGAGTTCTTGCAGGGCTTCTTGTGGGCCACGGATAAAGAGCATCCTGTAACGTCTTCAGGACACGGCCACCAGATAATCAGTCGTTCTGGGTTAACTTATGTTTATTCCAGCCATTTACAATGATTACATAAATTTCACACTGACACTTTATTAAACAAAATAAAATAAAATCCACAAAAACTCCTTGCTCGGAGTATTTCATTAGCAATTAAAATAACAACCCCCGCATGGGTCATCCCTTCACGTGCTGGACGCACCGCGCACTCCTCGCGTCCAACTCACAGTTTTTGTAGGGAGACAACAGAAGTATATTCTCTTCAGTTCAATCGCAACAGCGAATTCATTCGGGTGACGGTTCGTAAACAGTTCCCACTCAAGAACGCACCAAGTTCGTTTACTATCTTGAACACGGCGGTCGGAGGAGTCCTCACAAGGCTGTAAACGTGATACCAAGAGGAACCTTACAATCCTGAAAATCCGTTCTGCGACCAATGCACAGTTACTGCATGAAACTTTCGTTGGGAATCTGCAACTGCCAACTTCAAATCGTAAATTCCAAGTAAGAAATAAATTAATTTTGATTAGTATTTTTCTGATTTTATTGTGTGATATGCAGGATGATTACAAAAGAATATCTCAATTTCGAAAGTCCATGCAAGGCAGAGTTTGATTTCACGCATCGTTTCGAACCAAGAGACACGGAGATAGTAATGTTCCATTCGAATGATTTCTATAATCGAATTCTTCTATTCAAATAGAATCAATAATCGATTAATCGGATAATTAATATTTGCAATTTTTACTATTCGAATAGTATTTGCGGTTTTACTATTCGAATGGTATCTGCGGTTTTGCTATTCAAATGGTATTCGCGGTGTCATTGTTCGAATAGTAATCGCGGTTTAAGTATTCGAATAGTATTCGAAATTGTTATGCGAGATTTCGAATGCTGAGCGTTCCAATCGATTTTTCAAAATCGATTATATCAAGTGCATTTAATAATAAATTTAATTCGAATGGTTTCATTCATTTATGTTTATCATAGAGAATATTGAGACTGTTCCTCTGCAAATGTGTCCCCGTTTTTGCGATTTTGACCAAACTTCGCGAATTGTTTATAAATTTTTACATTTAAAACTTTGTTTCTTGGCAGGGGCGGTCTTAGGGTACTTGGCGCCCCTTACAAAAGTAAAAAAGACGCCCGCCTTTATGCTCAAGATCTGGTTTTTCTTAGTTTTTGAGTTCGAAAGACGCCCCTTCGAAAACGGCGCCCCGATGCCATGCTTACCTTGCTTACCGTGTCGAGCCGCCCCTGTTTCTTGGGAGATGAATGTGCGTAATAAATGAAAGATAGTAATGCAAGTCAGGCAGAGAATTAGATTTTGAGAAGGCGATTTTGATACTATCAACGTCAAGTATTTATTTACCATATTTTTTCCCCCAAACGGGCGGGCGCTTGCCGAAAGGCATCGACAACTGCCCGAAAGTATTGTGGCCATTTTATTATTGGGGCATTCAGTGGGCGACCAGCATTTCCCCTATGAAGGGACGGACACAGGGGCGTAGCCAAGAGGGGGGGTGGGTTGGGGGGTCATAACCCCCCCATGAGAAATTTTTTGCCATACAAAATGTATATTCTTCACTACATTATCACACACGCATATACATGTATATGAGTTGTAGTCGTAACCCCCCCCATGAAAATTTCTGGCTACGCCCCTGGACGGACAAGTTAACATTCTTGAACAAGCTGGGATTAGAACCCGAACCTAAAGCGTGATAGAGTGGTTCTTTAGTCACTACTCCACCTGAGCGGCATTAACCACATTATTAATTAATGGGAAAATAATTTAAAATACCTTATAAATATTTTAAAGTTTTTTTCAACCTATTTTTTTCTGTAAAAGTCTCACATTTTTAACATTGATACAAATGTAAAAAAAATGGAAGAATCACATTGCAGATTTTCTCTTCAATTTCCACTATTTTTTTGAAAATCACAATTAGAAATTTCGATTAATATGAAGCCCCACCAATGGCTGAGAAGTTCTGCTCTCGAAACTGGAAGGCAGGAGGTGAAAGGTTCAAACCCCAGTCGCGCCTGACGACCTAGCCGTTTGGAGTTTTCCGTGGTTTTTTCAGAAGCCTCGCGTAAATATGGGCTAAGATCCCTTAGAAAGTCCCCCACGGAAGGCATTCCCCCTATAGGCCTTGGACCCTCCTGCAGTCGGTCAGTCGGCCGCAATCCACAAACAGAAACTCGATTAATATGTAAGACATTCTTTTGTGCCTAAATATTTACCTTCTGAAAGTGCATTTTTCAATCAAAAATAGTAAAATTGCTATACTGTTTGGAAAAAAATGTATTTAAATATTAAAATAAAATTTAATGTACTAAAAATTAATAATATAATATTCAGTAATACTTTTCAATATATTCTTTTGATTCACAGTCCCCCCTCCCCTTCCATTTAAAAAAAAAAAAAAAAAAAACTCGTTGAACTTAGGAAAACCTAATTGAATAGTGCTACGAATACATCTTCACTCAGTATGCTTCAATAGAATAAATAGAAGATTCTTTTATAAGCATTAATCAGATACATGTCGCAAGTTTCTTTTATTGTTGAGTATGGTATTAATAGGTCTATATTTTTAGAATCCATATAATATAATGGCTGAAAGTTTTATGAATGACTTAAATGCAAGTCGAGATTAGTCACGATTTGGCTGTTGCATAATCCGAAAGAGTTAGTTACGATATTTTAGATAATGCATGTGTGCGTGTGTAATAATGTATATATAGACGAAAACCCCTGTTCAATAATACATGGCATGTGGCGAAGTATCCGTTTTTCACTGAGTGAATGTATTCATAAAAAAAAAAATCTGGAAAATGTCACATAAGTTTATTTCATTTTTTATTTCCTTAGCACTACAGGGGTATCGAGAACAATGAAAAACATCTTTTTATCAATATTCCAGCACTGTTTGTTAAGATACTGTGAAAAGAAGCCTTATAAAGAATATTATGAATATTGTTGTCATAGAAAGTTGAAAACAGATATCGCTCGTTTAGAAGAAAACTGCCACAAACACTAAAACCATGTTTCTGTTTCTTTCTTAACAATTTTATAAAAGTTGTATATTTTTATGTTAAAGACTAGTAACATGTAGTCTATTTAAGTACTTAAAGTTTCTAATTTAAAAGTTCATGAAATTATTCAAAGACGTTTTCTCAAAACTTCATGTTTTAGAGTTGTGGCGGTTTTCTTTTAAAGAAGGCGATGTGTTTCAATTTTTTTTTATTTTTGTCTGTGTAAACCGATGTGTTTTACAATCATTTTTGTTCTTTATAAACAAATATGTTTCAAAATCATCTATATTCTTGGCTCTAATCTTCATTTTTATTTTATAAACAAATCTATTTCACAATCATTTTTATTCTTGGCTCTATAAGCAGATGTTTTTCAGAATCCGTTTTATTCTTAGCTCTATAAACAGACGTGTTTCAAAATCATTTTTGTTCTTGACCTTATAAATAAATGTATTTCGAATTCATCTTTATTATTCGCTATCTCTTCATTTCATAAGCAAACCCGTTTCACCTTTTTTTATTCTTGGCTCTATAAACAAATGTGTTTCTAAGTACATTTTATTTTTGTCTCTAAACAAATACGTTTTAAAATTATTTTTGTTCTTGAAATCATAAATAATTGTTTTTTAAATTCATCTTTATTCTTAGTTTCTATTTAATTTTTATTTTATGAAAAAATACGTTTCACGGTCATTTTTATTCTTGGTTCTATAAACGGATGTTTTTCAGATTTTTTTTTCCTTGGCTCTATCAACAGATCTGTATCAAATTCATTTTGATTCTTTGAATCATTTTTATAACCTTCTGAAACTATAAATTGTGCAGAAACGACCACTGCCTTGCTATGTGAGCTAGTAATGCTTAAACACACTCAGTTTTCTATCTGAGTAATATTTAAACTTGCAACGATGTTATATACACACACACACACACACACACACACACACACACACACACACACACACACACATAGTACCGTGATTTCGAACGTAATCCTACGTTAAAAAGTTTAACACTAGAAAGCTTTCCTTTCCGATAACTTTCAGATTTATATAATAAGCAGTTGTACTACAAATTTAAGTTTTAAAATACGTTTCTTTCTTTTTTAAAAATCTTTTGAATAGCCAATACCTTAAAGCTTCCCTTTTGTCGTTTACGAAAGTTAAAGAGGAAGTTAAGATGATGCTTCATCGTTTCCTCTTGAACGTATACACTATCTACCCAAAAGTAATTGGACACCTGTGATGAGAGATAAACACAATTTATTCATATTCAATAGCTGGTAAAGCCTCCACCTGAGGCAATTACAGCCTTAACCCTCTGGGGTATGCTTTCGACAAGTGTTTGCATGATGGACAGAGGTAATTTCTTCCACTCGGCATGGATAAGCATAAGTTTATTGCAAACGGGTGGGTCCAGATTTAAGTTCTTTCAAAGATTCTGGACGGTTGTTGTACCCCTTAACTTTCGATCTAACTCGTCCCAGAAGTTTTCCGTAGGATTCAAGTCTGGACTGTGGTCAAGTCAGTCCAGTCAATTCACTCCATTGTCATCATACCAATCCATGGTGAACCTCGCAACTGACAAAGGGGCGTTGTCATCCTATAAGTAGCAATGATTCAACCCTTAAAATTGCCACATCGTAGGAAGCCCATTATTGTCTAGAATAGTGGAGTAGGAGTCGACGTTGAAATTATCGTGAATTGGGATTAAGGGTCCCAGTCCATTCCACGAGAAACTTCCCCAGATCGTAATTCCACCTCCACCAAAATTTACTGTAGGAACAATGCATTCTGGCAAAAGGCGTTCTCCTGTCATACGCCAAACCCAAATTCTGCCATCCGACTGGTAGAGATTGAACTTTGATTCATCACTCTAGAGAACCTGTTTCCACTCATCTACGGTGCAATTTCAACGTGCCTTGCACCACCTCAATCATAGAGGACCTCAATAGACGGCGTACAATCGGCGTCATAATTTTATAGAAAAGTTTAATATAAACTATCAACAACAGGTATTTTTTCTTCCAGAATGAAAAACAAAATTCCCGAATTTTAATAGAGAAATTAAAAATTTACTTCTGCAATGTAAATTTGGTATAAATTAGTTATTCAATGTTTTAGAAATCTGCTCACTAAATTATGTTTTCCATTTGTTTTATGTAAGACCAGTAAGTTACCAGGATTTCTTTTCGGAGGTGCTTGAGAACTAGAAAGCAATAGTAGATAAATTTTTTAAGTCAATGGCGTAACCTGATTGCTTTAAAAACTGTTTAAGAGGTTGCATTATACCTTAAAAGAACATAATCTCATTACTTTGGAATGGTTCGTGAGAAGGTTGTGGAATTAAAAAACACTAAGAAGCAAATAATGTATCTGTAGTATACTGATAACTAAATGTATCGGGATTGTGCTATACGAACATAAACTTATCCCATTTTGAGAAAATCTATTCATTCTGCTTTGAAATATATTAAAGGTGTGCCACAACGGCAAGCGTATACTAAAGACTAGTTTTCACAGTCTTTAAAAAATCTCATTTTAACAACAATTTATATACATATACTAGCTGACCCGGCAAACGTTGTTTTGCCATATAAATTATTCCTAGGATTATTTTAGTAGAAAGAAATGACTAACTTATTGTAAGTGTGTGAGGATGTGGTATATGAGTGGAAGAGGCATGGAGCGCTGTGAACAATGCTGGAATATAAAAATAACACAATACTAAACATTTATATTTTTAATTCATTGTAATTTATTCTTTACATTTATATATATCGCTAATTACAATAATTTTACTAAAAAATAATATCAATCCTTTAACGGAATAGAGTGAACAATATTTTTAGCTAACACAAACAAACTGCATGGTTTGCCCACTCGAGATCATGCCACGTATAATTGTCCGTGTGAAAAAATGGCGTGCTCAAATCTAAGCCACAAACAAACATAGTTTGGCCTTGAGACTTATTCATAGCCATTCCATAAAAAATTTTGTCAAAAAAAAAATAATAAAAAGATGAAAATCTGAAATATTTTCAGATTTTAAATACGCACTAAAGCGCTATATATTAAAATCGTATCATAATTTATGCGTCGTCCCTATTTTTCTCTCATATTCCATTAAGTTGGAAAGTGTATATTATTCATGACTGTGCTGTATTTTTTTTCTTGTTTCGTAAAACCCATCTTTGGAATCGAAATCTATCTTAAAATCGTCTACTAAAACTATTTTACAATATTCGCCAAGTATATTACAACTACACTTCATCGTTCTATATATTGTTTCGAATGCGCATCATAATACATGCGTATACCATGTGTGTCTTTCTTAGGTTGATTCCTACTCTAACGCCTCGACTCTCGCCAAGGTGGCGATCATTAAACATATGTAGAGTTACATAACATATAACACATTAAACATATTGCAGTTACAATGACAATTTTTTGCATTTATGTGGCAATCATAATTTAGAATTAAAATGGCGATTTGGAACAACATGTAAGCACAGCATGCCGTTACATTTTTATTTATTTTGGATTGCCAATTAATGTAGTTGTAATAATAAACTGTCTTCAAATTCCTTAACTGGTGCGTTTATCGCTAATTTGTTTACTTTAGTTTTCATCTAGTTCTTTTGGGAGCGCCTAAACGGTACGTACGTATTATGCCGGCGGTCACTTCCGTCAAACTACTTTTTCGTCAAATTTGCTGGCAAACTATTGCCAATCGTATTCCAAACCATCAACAATTTCATGTGCCCGGCATTTATCTTGGTGAAAAATTGCTTGTCTTGCCGGACCGCCGGGATAATACGTAAGTACCGTTAAATCTTGTGCATAACTCCCAGAGACCCATGACTGCAAAGCTCGCCAAAGTACTGGGATTTTTTAGGTTGGCGAGAGTGGGGATGTTAAAATAGGAATTAACTCTTTCTTGTACCATAAAACGCATCTTTGGAATCGAAATCTATCTTAAAATCGCCTACTGAAACTGTTTTACAATCTTCGCCAGGCATATTCGTCCTATAGGCATATTCCAACTATGCCGCAAAGACATGAAATGGGAATCATAATCCATTAATGTACAGTGTTTTCCTTTCTTGTTCCAAAAAGCACTTCTTCAGAATAGAAATCAGTATTAAAATCGCCTAATAAAACTGTGTTACAATATACGCCAGGCGTTTTCTAACTATACTCGAAATATATTTATAATAAATTGTCACATTTTGGCTCCCCATTTAGCGATCCATTATCAAAAATTGCAAATCCTTGTGCGACTTTCAACATTTTATTAACGCCCCCCCCCCTCTCCACGTTATCTGGCAAACACATTTGAAAAGGGACTCGATGCGCTAATGCCTAGACAAAAATCCTGATTGAACTTATTAGCACTCTGGTGCTAAAAATTTTGAGGTGGACCGCCCTTGTGACTTAGGGGTATGAGACAAAATCATATTCGCAGACCTAACGAATATACATATAAAATTTCTTTAAAATCGGTTGAGCCGTTTTGGAGGAGTATGGTAACTAACACTGTGACATGAGAATTTTATTTATTAGATATACCCAATATGAGTTCAATCGAATGTACCGTTTAAACGCTAGAGCACTTTCAAGAATGTCCCCCCCATAAGCCATAATGTAAAAGAAATCTTTGTAGTAGCCCAGTAGAAAAACTATAAGTTCTATACACATCAAAATCAATGTCGGTCTTACGATGGTGGTTTATAACATATATACCCAATTTGAGCTCAATCGAATGCCCCGTTTAGGAGCTATCGTGTTCACTCACATACACACACACACACATACAAACATACATCTCGTAAAAATAGCATAAATGAATTCAGAAGACCTCAAAACGTGTTAATATATCAAAATCTCGAAGTCGAATTTTTTCATGATTACAATACTTTCCTTACAGGGTACATGTTCGGAAAGAAAAAAGGATGAAAATCTGAAACACTTTCAGGTTTTAAATACACACTATAGTGCTATATATTAAAATCGTATCATAATTTATGCGTCGTCCCTATTTTTCTCTCATATTCCATTAAGTTGGAAAGTGTATATTATTCATGACTGTGCTGTATTTTTTTTTCTTGTTTCGTAAAACCCATCTTTGGAATCGAAATCTATCTTAAAATCGCCTACTAAAACTATTTTACAATCTTCGCCAAGTATATTACAAATATACTTCATCGTTTTATATATTGTTTCGAATGTACATCATAATCCATGAATGTACCGGTTTGTCTTTCTTGGGCTGATTCCTACTTTAACGCCTCGACTCTCGCCAAGGTGGCGATCATTAAACATATGCAGTTACCATGACGATTTTTTGCATTAATGTGGCAATCGTAATTTAGAAATAAAATGGCGATTTGGAACAACATGTAAGTAAAGCATGCCGTTACATTTTTATTTATTTTGAATTGCCAATTAATGTAGTTTTAATAATTAAGTGTCTTCAGATTCCTTAACTGGTGCGTTTATCGCTAGTTTGTTTAATTTAGTTTTTATCTGGTTCTTTTGGGAGCGTTGAAACTTACTTACCGTAACTAACCTAACTTGATACTTACCGTATCGTACAATCGTATTCCAAACCATCAACAATTTCATGTGCCCGGCATTTATCTTGGTGAAAAATTGCTTGTCTTGCCGGATCGCCGGGATAATACGTAAGTACCGTTAAATCTTGTGCATAACTCCCAGAGACCCATGACTGCAAAGCTCGCCAAAGTACTGGGATTTTTTAGGTTGGCGAGAGTGGGGATGTTAAAATAGGAATCAACTCTTTATTGTACCATAAAACGCATCTTTGGAATCGAAATCTATCTTAAAATCGCCTACTGAGATTGTTTTACAATCTTCGCCAGGCATATTCTTCCTGTAGGCATATTCCAACTATACCGCAAAGACATTTTAAATGCTGTTTGGAATGGGCATCATAATCCACGAGTGTACCGTGTTTTCCTTTCTTGCTCCACAGAGAACTTCTTCGGAATAGAAATCTATATTAAAATCGCCTAATAAAACTCTTTTACAATATACGCCAGGCGTTTTCTAACTATACGCGAAATATATTTATAATAAATTGTCGCGTTTTGGCACCACATTTAGCGATCAATTATCAAAAATTGTAAACCTTGTGCGACTTTCAACATTTTATTAACGTCCCCCCCCCCTCTCCACATTATCTGGCAAACACATTTGAAAAGTGATTCGACACGCTAATGTCTACACAGAAATCCTGATTGAAATGAATAGCACTCGGGGGCTAAACATTTTGGGGTGGACCGCCCTTATGACTTAGGGGTATGAGACATAGTTAGAAACCTATTCTATGACCTAACGAATATACATAGAAAATTTCATTAAAATTGGTCGAGTGGTTTCGGAGGAGTTAGGTGACTAACACTGGGACAGGAGAATTTTATATATTAGATGTACGCATACACCCATTTTTATTATGCCCTTTTCCAAAAAATTTCCCACGCCGCGGCGCGCAGCCGCCGCCAGATTTCTGAGGTCGTTACGCCGCCGCCGCGAATTTCTGTGCGGCGCAAAGGAGTAAAACGGAGATATTGCGGCAGCCCTGCTGTCAAATTTCCACGAATTGAAGAAATAATTTTTGAGAGTGAGTATTCACCACACCTGGCATCAGCTTTCTTAATCATGTTTCCTTTTTCAATTATACGGAATTTAAATACAGTTTTATAATAAGCACTACGAGCTGCCTATTCGCACTATCAGTGCTATGCACAAAAGTACTTCCACTAACTTGTGCCCACATAAACAGCTAATGTGATAAAACCGCTGAAATGAATCCGTACTCAGCTTTTAAAATCTTTAAAATCCTTTCTGTACTACCTTTTATCGCTGAGCTGCATGTTTAAAAGCTCAGTAACTTGGTTCTCGTATTAGCGTCGCCGGAATTCTGTCATTTAACCAGAATGAAATACCCCACCCTCCACCCCTCCTTTTGAAACTTGGAATTTCATGAGCCTTTGACGTCCATTAAAGGACCTTCTCACAGCCTTTTGTCTTTTCCAGTTTTCTCCACTTCGCCCCCATCTGGCGCCTTCGTAATCAAAGTCATTTTCTGCTCGCCCCCCCCCCCCACCAATCTCCCTCAGTCTACATTGTTGGCGGACATTTTCGTGTGTCGTCATTTAGTTTCGGAGCGATTGAACTAAATGACCCTTTAAGTAACGATCTGCGATTCAGCTGAATTCGCTTGCCTGATGAATGGAAAGGGTTGAGGGCGCGTTGCAATTACCGGAATTTTAATTATTGGCTGGTTTTCGTCTGATCTTTGCTGATTTACCGTTGTCCCGTGAAATTATTACAAAAGATTCGGAGTTTTCAAAGCTTTGCGTTAATGTCGCGTGAAATAATGCTAGACTTACTTCCCAAATTAGTTATTGGGCGAAATAATAAGCTTTCTCGCTTAAAAATATTGAAAGAATCCAACAAAAATATATCCATCATTAGTCTTTTTGTTGAGATGTCAGAATAACTTCTATAAACTAATTTTTTCCATATGATTATTTCAGGTATGCATATACCCTATTCAGAGGCGTAGCCAAGGGGGGGGGGGGTTAGGGGGGTCATAACCCCCCATGAGAAATTTTTTGCCTGACAAAATGTATATTCTTCACTACATTATCACACACACGTATACATATATATGAGTTGTAGTAGTCGTAACCCCCCCCCATGAAAAATTTCTGGCTACGCCCTGACCCTATTTATCACCGTATTCAACGGGAATCCCTCATGTGAAACAGTGTTGATCCCTTGCAATTTCGCTTAAGACAGCCTTTAATGTACTCTTTAAGTAGGGAACTTTTTTTAATATATTTTTTTAAGTACAGTAAATTATTCAAATAAATAAATGCAATAAGCCAGTGTTTCCCGACCACAGGTCTGCAGACCGGTGCCATTCCAATAAACTTTACTACCTCTCCGTGCATATCAAATTAATTAAAAAATAATCAGTAGCAAATGACGTTCTAACTTTTAAAAACCTATTTGAATAATATTTGATTTAATAAATAAAAAGCATGCTTGCATACTTATTATTTTTGGCTGATGGTGGTCCACGAAATATTTTTTTTCTGTTTTTGCCGGTTGGCAGATTTAATAGGGTTGGGAAACATTGCTGTAAGCTATAGAGTTTCTCAGACTGTGCTTCGCTCGGGGAGTTGTAAATGATTCTTGAAAAAATATCTTCTTAATTTAGCCTTCAATTCACTAGTCTCAAATTTACACACGGTGGTCCATTCTTACAATAAAATTTGATATATTTTACCATAAATATCTAGTAAAAATTTTCAATAGCACTAATTTTTTTTTAAATTCTTTATAATAAATTGTGTTTGTTACGTGTACTGCATTATAAAATTTACAAAATTAAATGTACAGTGAAACTCCTATGAGCGGCTACCTCTATTAAGCGACACCCTCCTCCAACGACCAATATTTTTAGGCACCGATTTTTTTATCCTATCTATTTAATTCTAAAAAGTCCTCTAGAAGAGATCACACAACCCTATACCCATCAAAGTTCCCTATCAGGATATTTTCTTGCTTTTTCTGGTAGTAAAGTGGGAAAAAAAGTATATCCGCAAATAGACAGAGGTGCAAGCACAGTAGACCCCCCATATGAGATATCAGACGGATTCCTATAAAACAGTGGGAAATTCTCATCTTGTATAACATGCTAAAAAAGGCCCGTATGACACAGTAAAAGAATGGGATAAATGCTCCGATATGATTACGTTGTACTGATGATGTTGATCATGTGACTTGTGTTTTGATTTTCATGCCTTTCAGGCACTAATTCAGAGTATGATAAAGAAAGTCTATATGATGACGCGATTGATCAGGCCTAATTTAAAATGATAGCCCAGGAGACTTCAACTCAAATTTATTTTATTATGGCAAATTCTGAAATCATGTATAATATCAGGATTAAATGCTTTTTTTTTTTTTTTTTTTCAGATGTACAAAATAAAATGGAGAGGCAAGTACTGTCGGAGAAACAAAAATCCGAAATTTTTAAGTATATATAAAAAAAATTATTTAAAAAATATTTTTAAGCAATTACTTACGTATATTAGTACGCGGTTTCATAAATAACAACACAATTTTTTATCCTTTTTTAGCTATCAAACGTTTATCTCTCTGAGCGACCAGTTCTCTTAACAACCGATTTTTCGTGGAACGGAGGGTGGTCGCTCCCGAGAAGTTTAGCTGTATATATATATATATATATATTTTTAATTTTAGTATAAAGTTTTCACAATTTATATAAAATTTAATTTTTAACGGTATACTATTTCGAGCAACGGATTCACAAGGTGAATATTCGGAAATATGTTGCATTGGTGCGTAGGCTAAGGGGAATCAGGGGGTCGATGCAGACGAAAATCGGACACAATTGGACACGTTTTGCAGCTTCTTCACAAACAAAAACAAATAACAACAAAAAAAAAAAAAAAAAACTCGATTAAAACGGCCCCTTCACAAAACTACAATCGATTATATTCATTGGCATTTTACTTTACATTTTAATCTGTTTTATCAATCATTTTAACAAAAACAGCTATTAAAAATTGTATGAAATTTCACAAAAATAAGTGTCGAAATTCACACAATTAAGTGTTGAAATTCACAAAAATAAGCAATTTTCACAAATATTGTACCCTGCATTCCTGGATCGACCCCTGGGAATGTTCAGACCCCCTAATCCCCTCCCTCCATATACGTCCGTGGTTGTGATATTTAAATCAATATCCCGTCTACTTTCTTCCTCAAGCATTAAGATAAATACATCGCCATCAGTTATCGTAGAACCAAAAAAAAAAAAAAAAGACGACGACGAAAATGGCTAAATTGTCCACTTGGCTTGGCTATCAAACCGAACCCTTTTCCCTTCTGTGACCGCACTCTGATTTTATCGTGCACACGACACTCGGCAATTTGGATAATTTTATGTCGCCGGAATTCTGTGATTTCATGATTTTATTTCTTTTCTCTCTACTATTCGGAAATTGATTAAACGCGGGCTTTTGACGTCCATTCTCCTCTTGCAGCAAAATTCCCTCCAAATCGCATCCCATCTGACGCCTCCATAATCCGAGCAATTTTCTTCATATGCATAATACATTACGAGCGATCGTTCTTTTTTTTGTCGGCGGGTTCCCAGTGATTGAGCTAAATTGCTTCTTTAAATGACGATCTCATTTTCTTTCTTCATTTCTTTTCGAATAAATCGGGTATGTGTTGCTGACGAATTGAATGGAGTGGGGGGGGCGGTTTCGAGAATTTTAACTAAAAAATGGGAAGACGGTAAAAACTGTCAGTTGTGGGAATAGAGATTGAATTCTGCATTTGAAGGTAAATGCATAGTTTCAATATTTCATACCTGCCAACTTTTACGGATCATCCGTAAAATATACGGATGATTGCGGGTATGATTTTAGTGTCGATTTACTGATGTACGGGTATATACTGGCCGTGCGCTCACAGCCAGACTGTGTCAAAAAATGGTCTCTAGATCTGTGGCAAGCGATTAACGATTCGATCGACCGCCATCTTGGTGGTAGTTAAATCGAGCAATGGCAATGGTTGCCCTGTTTTTAGCATTGAGCAGCTTAATCCAGTTCTTCTCTATCAGTGTATTTCTATTGTATTCTCCATTTTTCAGCTGGTGCCAGTGCAAAATAATCCTGACAATTTTATAAATAATCGACAATTTTTACGGTAAATGATGTGCTAATAAATGAAGGATTCTCGTGTAACTATGTTACCCTCAAGTATTTTTATAGAAATCCAATTTATTCTTCGTGACTGACAACTGTCAAAACGTCAGAGTTTTGTGTCGTCAAGGCGAGGATACCGCGCTTCAAAGATTCAATTGAAATCGGAGATATTTAATTGGTAAATTATGACAGAAAAATTTTGATTTCAAATTAACGAAAAAACAAAGTAAATTGAAGAGATTTTTAAGTGATTCCCATGAATTATAGTCTAACTTTACCCTTTCCATTTTTTGGTGATGAATTTTAATATCTATATACATATTTTTTTATTATTATTATTATTATTATTATTATTATTGTTTTACGATTTCAGATGTGAAACTCCATTCACTTGACATCTAACCAGTGCTGTCCATCTACATCTTTTGTTAACTCAAATACGTTTGTGATAAACTATTTTCAATATTTAAAATTTTGAAAATAGTATTTTTACGGATTTTCTTTTCCATAAATGTCATTCGAAGGCATTTATTGTAAAAGCCAAATCTTGGGTAGCTGCATTGTTGTGCTTAGAGTGAAGTTTTCATAGTTCGGTGTTTGAAAGAGTTTGATTGGACAGATTAAACAGTAATTCAGTAGGGAATTTGGGGGGGAGGGGGGAGTTTGTTACAATACTCCCAGTGTCACCTGATGTTCTGTTACAAAGGTCGCTAAACTTTCCCCTTAAAAGTTCTTAAAATTTTTTATTGTGAAACTTCGGCAGAATTTGCCGAAAAAAAAAAAAAATGTTAGCTGATGTCAGTCCCTGCGGGTGCACTACTCTCTTTAGTTTTTCATAAATGCACATATTTTTAGAATTTTCTTATTTTCCATTTCTAACGGTATATAATTTTGCTGTATAAAGCTGTGTTTACTTGAGAATTTTAAGTTAACTTTTAAATATTTATTAAAAATTATTTTATTAGCTATCAATTAAAAAGTATAATATTCCGAACAAAATTATTATTGATGAAATAAATGCATGCTCAAAAATATGATTATGTGTTCACGTTACCACTGTTCTGCTATCACTTTCGTACAGTAAAGCGCCAGCAGCTAACCAGCACCTGCATATAAAAATCGCGGAAACACTTTCTTTTTTGATAAAAGGTAGCCCGTGTGTTAATTCAGGGTATAAACTATCTTCATTGCAAATTCGTTCAGTCTTTTTAACGTAAAAGAGAACAAACATACAAAGGGAAAAACTTCCATATTTATAATATTAACAGGATGCATTGTATTTCCTACAAATAAAACAAGTATAGCTACCCTAAACTGGCAACACTGAACCACCTCTCTTTCTTGCGTGCGCCGTTGCCTGAGCTTGCTATGGAGTGAAAAATAACCACAACAATCTGTGCCCTTTCCCAAGCACGCTTAGAGGGCTGAGTTCGATTTTAGTTGACATTAATTCGAAGAAAAAAAAAATCTTATTTTTAAAAGCTCCTTTTATCCTCTACTTTGAAGAAGAAATAAGAAACAATTGAATTATGTTCTTACTTATTAAATTGTGGGAAGAGAAATTCTGTCGTTCAATAAGAACTGTCAACAGAAACCCCCTTTAAAGTGTCATCTGGGTTAATGGGTAGAACAAGTAACACTGAAAATCACTCTGCGGGCTTAAGATTTTGGAGTTAAATCTTCTTAAAAGATAAACTCCTGGAGAATCTGAAAAGAAAGCTACATTTTGAAGTGTGATACAAATACTTCTAAGTACTATTCTTTTCTATCTATTTTTTACTGTAAACGGAAACAGTTTCTAAAATTTTTAAGCTTAGAATTCATAACGTAATTATTCAATATAATACATAAGCTTGAATTTATCCTAACTCTACTCAGCATTTTTTATTCGGGTTATTAGTTTTCAGAAACCTTCCCACGCATTTTGGATGTTTTGTAAATAAAATAATAATAATCAAGACTTTTGTGTGTGTGTTGTGTTAAGGTAAAGCTACACAAGATGATTTAAATAAAATCTTTGTGTAAAAACGCACATAAAATGGTACTTATCACTCATCGAATAATTACCTAGAGTGGGTACCTTGATTGGAGGACTTTTGGAGGTCATAGTAGATCAGATGTACGACTACACACATTCTTATGGTTTATCAGTCATCAATTATTATCATATAGTTTTATTTAATTAAAACTACAATCATTTAAAACTGTTATACCTTATAGTACATACTTCGTAAATTATTTTCGAATTCTTCATACAGGTTATGCGGAAACTTACCGGTTTTTTATTTATCAATAATAGTTCTCTTTCTTTAGCTAACACATTTACCTTGTTAATTAATAAAATTATACACCCAACTGTATAAATAAAAAAGGCCATCAAACTGAAGAATTATTTTAAGTTGTTAAGCAAAATTGCTACGTCACTTTTTGGGAATACAGGTTTTAAAATTTAAGATATTCACATCATATTAACTAATTCTCCAATGCATTCTCAGTGAATTTATAAGAAAACGAGTACATAAAAAGATTCACAGAAACGGAAAACTGATATTTTAAAGTTTCTATCATAAAAAGTCAAGTGTTTGCTGAATTTAGCATCTGGGGGCGAAAAAAAAAATTTTTTTTTTTCTTTGAAGGTTTTGATATCGGAGACTGTTAGCCTGATAGTAGAACTTTGAACTGATTTATATAATATCCGGAATAACTGATACGATAAACTTGTATCAGTTTTAAATTATCAACGCAGACTTATCTGGCCTAGTTCTTCTTTGGTAAACAATTTTCTTCGATTTTAAATTATTTTTAATCAAATCTTTTCAATAGTTTTCAAATTAAATCCTTTTTAATCTGATTACTTCATTTTTCGCAATTATTCCAATATCTTTTAGTGTGATTTCAGTTTTTTACTTTATTTAAAGAAACTGAGGTGTAATATATTAATATTTAAAATAAATGTGCTAAAATAAGAAAAATATAAGAAGAAATATAAAAAATAATAATAATTAAAATGTGACACCCTGGTGCACAAAAATGTGAAAATGGTTAATGCTAAAATCCTAAAATACTAAAGGAAAAAATGTAAAATATATTGACACCTGGACTTTTCTTTGTGTATAACCATAAATTTTAATACACTTCAAATTTTCAATTTTATGAAACTACAAGAGGTCAGAATTACAATGCATTATTAAGTGCTTTTTAATATTTTAAAATGTGAAAGAAAATTTTTTAATAAGTAAGAGTAATTCATATAGTTTTTTATTTAATCTGAAAATAGTTTGCAGAAAATATTGATGGTTATTAAAAAAATGAAAAATTATTAGAAATATTTTAGACTTCTTTTAAAAAATGAGCCTATATATATATATATATATAATGCAATGTAATTCTGACCTCTTGTATTTCATAAAATTGAAATTTGGAAGTGTATTAAAATGTATGGTTATACACAAAGAAAATTGTAGGTGTCAAAGCTCAAAAAATACCCGCAAATCTCAAAAAATGCCCTAAAAACTAAAAAATGCAAATGTGATCAAAATCCAGGCTATATTTATTATAATTCAACAAAATACACAAATTAATAGTGTATTATATTTAAGGCAGAGTTCGGACAAACAGACAGAAATCATTAACTCGTTTATAGTAGGAAAATGTTTTTAAAAAGAAACTTCGTGCAAAAACAGACTTAAAAATGAAACGGTCGTAGCCAAATTTGTCAAGTGAGTATGACAATTTTTTTTAAAAACAATGACCACGTATGTTTAATTTGTTTTTACTGGCGATATGGGGGGCTTCAGATCTCCACTTTTCGTGCTTTGAGAGCAAATTGAAAATGCATATCTTCTTTTTGGTCTTCGCGCAACGTTTAATGTTTGGCGTGGCAAACGAGACAGAAGTAATTTTCCCCCCTGGTGAATTTTGCCGTGCGTGAAATGAGAAATTAGTCTACGAGCAACTTTGTATATCATCTCTCACTGTTTGCATATGCTTTCTATGAGCATGCTGTATCAAGCACTTATCATTTAATACACTAGCACTGTGCAGGTTTCAGAGGGAAAAAAAAAATCATTGGCTCGTTATGTCACATGCTGTATGAAAAGCAGTACATATAATTTGTAATATCTCTGCAGCAGTGAACCGTCAAATTGAATAGTATTTTTTTTGTGTGATGTTTAGATTGTATTTTGTTTTGTCAGCATAAATTAAAAAAATTGTCCAAAAAAATTATGGCAAAAATTTGCCAATACAATTAACCAAACCACCGCGGATATGAGCAAGCATTGCCGCTCTTCTGTTGGTTTCCTTTCCATCATTGTTTTCTGGTTTACCTAATGTATTTTGTAGTGTATTTATCTAGTGTACTTTAATGTCGACCAAACGAAAGCTCGTGACTTAGTGGCGCACCCGCAAGATTTTAGTTTAGGTTAGGGGGGGGGGGCTACGAATATTGTTGAACTAGGTTATAGTGTCTTCGTTTGTAAATGAAAACTGTCTTATAAAATATCAAAATATTCTGTTTCACTGGTTCATGGAATACTTAGCTCACTGGTCTTTTCACTGACGTTATAATCGAGTTTAACTGTCTATAATGTACCATTAATAAGTAATAATTTAACTTACCAACTATTTTGTATGAAATACTTTCAAAATATTTCTAAGAAATTTTTTAAAAATGAAATATTTTAATTCGTTAAGTGACAAATCCCTTTTTTTCGGAGATTTTCACTTGGATTTCTTAACCTTTGGGGGGGGGGGGCTCTTTAGCCGCTATAGCCCCCTCCGTGGGTGTGCCTATGACCTGAATTTTAGTTAGTGTAAAAAACAAGAGATGGTGATAATTTACGATTTTTTGATAATCCGGCGGTTATCTGGACCCATATATGACGGATTATCAAGATTGTACTGTAGTGGTTTATGATGGGTACCATAAGGTGGGTTGCCTCTCACACCAGCATGGAAACGGAAGGAAATTCTTCGCCGATTTCTGTTTAGAGATCTTATTTTCTGTCATTGAAATGATTGAAAAGTGTCAGTTTCAAGAATATTGGGTTATTATTATACTTTTACTGCGAACTGACATCCGCCGGGCTTCGCAGCTAGCTTAGCTAGCCCAGAGAATACGCCACTGAATACCAACTCTAAGTTGCTGAAATGTAAAATTTAAAAATTTCGTTCAACGAAATCTTGTTTTCACTGCGGTAACCTATACACCTATTTCCTAACCAAAATAAGTCTGTCACACAGTGGATTTTAATTATACGAAATCTAATTAACGAGTCCGTTCGAAACAAAATTTTGGAGCTGACAGCAAAAAATTGTGAGCTTTTAAAAGCTGGAGGCAAAAATTTAGAGTTGCAAATTTTATTCTTAACTATAGAAAAGGCTGAATCAACAACAGAATGAGAAGAAGAAAAAAAATCTTCACTTTTCTTGTAAGCATTCTGCAATTTCGTATGCAACCATAAAATCGATCTGAGATATAAGGAAACTCAAGGATGAAGTCTTGCATCACTCCCAGCTAAATTTGCTGCGAGAGCTGTTGTTCATTGCGGATATTTGAACTAATCTCACGAAATTCACCGTGGTTGTCACGACTTGCTTCGCACATTGGTCAGCACATTGGGTATCAGGGATATAGCCAGGAGGTGGGGAACAGGCACCTGGACCCTTTCCGAAATTATGATTTTTGTTGAGTGGAGGTCAAAAATCAAGCTTTTCTGTGGCAGTCTTCATTTTCATGCATGTTTTTAAATTTCCGTTAAAGGCAGGTTTAAAATAAATACACCCCCTTCGCCCCGCCATTTCATACAACTTTCGCTGCACTCCAAAGAAGTTAGAACGTTACTCCATTTATGGGAGAAATAGCACCCCCCCTTCCCCCGAGGCATTAATTATTTAACCCTTTAACGCGCACTGTTCCCGCTCTGGGAACACCAAACTCTGACATTTTGACTGTTGCCAGTCACTAAGAATATATCTGATTTCTATAAAAATAGTCGTGGGTGACATAGCTCCACGAGAATCCTTTACTTTTTAGCATTTTCCGTAAGTCATTTTCCGTAAAAAAAAATGGTCAGGATTATTTTTAACAGCACTGACATCTGCTGAAAAATGGAAGAATGCGAGAACAGCTGGATAGATTGCCCGATGCTGAAAAAAGGGCAGCCGTTGCCATCGCTCGACTTAACTACCAGCAAGATGGCGGACGATGGAAACGTTCATCTCGTGCCACAGATCTAGAGACCCTTTTTGACGCAGCTGACTGTGCGCACAGCCAGCTGCCAAAAAAGGGTCTCTAGATCTGTGGCACGCGATGAACTTTTCCATCGTCCGCCATCTTGCTGGTAGTTAAGTCGAGCGATTGCAACGGCTGCCCTTTTTTCAGCATTGGGAAAGGGTTGTGCCTCAAAGGGTTAAAAGAAAGTCTCTGTTGTTTATTACCTGACTTCGCGCTATGGATGCTGCATTCTTTTGAATCTATTTAGTGGGGTTAATGGATCAACTCCTTAAGACACTAACATCATTTGGAAAACTTTTGAAACCGGTTCTCTCGTTCCTTGAGAGAAAAACAACGGAGTCTTGCAAGTTATTTGATCTACATTTCAATCTGCCGTTGTTATTGTGCACAGGGAATATTCCTAATTAAAGATTCTTGTGCAGTTTGTCGTAAATTCTGAAAAGCTTGAGATCTGTTTTTAATCATCTAAACGCAACTCGGGTATTTAACGCTAAACTTAGCGACATTTTGATTTTATATATACCTACTTCTACCGATAGGGGGTCAGATGACTGCTTTTCAAATAAACATTACATTCTTTTCTAGCTGATTATAAATAATACAGAATTTAGCTTAGGCAATAAAACACAAAATAATTATGTAATACTTAAAAGATATTTATCTTTTCGGGCTTTAGAAATATACATTTTTAGAAAAAAAAACTCGAACTGAAAAATTATGCCACGTCAGTAATTTACATAGATATCGTTATTCAAATTAAAATTTGACGTCACACTTTTTACAGATGGAAGGTCTCTCCCGTAAATATTTTCCATAAACTTTTTTTTTACACGTAGAAACAAATGTTTATGGTTTGGCCAGTGCTCGAATTTGAATGATCGTAATTTTACCTCGTGCGCAGCATTCGGCGCTCTATACCCAGCATAAAGCAAACTATACATAATCACATGGCATGTTCCTTAACAAGATGGGATGAGATTTTCTTGGAGAACAAAGCTAGTAGTAAGTTTGCGATTTCAATGCAGATAACTTCATAAAATTTCATATAATTTCCAGCGGTCAAAAGGCGGTAGGTAACGGTAAAGTACATACTATTATCAGGAAAAACGAAAAAAGAAGAGTAGTAGAAATTGAAATATGAAGTAGCTGTATATTATAGAAAAAGTCGTGTAGTGACTTCAAGAAAAATGAAATCCTGAAATTTAACAATTTTAATTAGTCTCAAAAGGGTTATGACCGCTCTGGTAGGTTTAGTGTTAAGTATCTTTTGAAAATGCCACACCCAGAAACACTGGTACATTATCCAAGTACTGTGAAATACGGCAGGTCGTAAATGAAGAAATTTCTACAATATTCAAGGAGTAAGTAGTTCAGTCAGTTTTATGGTGCACGTGTGTACATATGTGTGTGACATGGTAATGGATATTTGGAGGTCACAGGATCGATTGTTGCGCAAGGTCGTCGCTATAAATGTTTCCACTCGTGCAGGTTAATCTATTGATATGTTAAGAGATATTTCTTTTATGTATGTGTGTGTGTGTTTTTGCGTTTTTCAAGCTCATGCGTTTCGCATTAATGAGACTGAAATTTGTGTTCCCCATTTTGTGGTCTGGCTGATCAAAAAAAACAAAAAAACACGAATTTTCTCTTTGAATTGATGACATTCTTTTATCAATGTTTATTCTATTCTATAAGCTTTAAATTATCGCACTTGACATTTTAGTAATTTGTTAAAAAATTAAGATACGCTTATCTCAAAACAGTGAACAGGTAACTGTTGAGAGGCGTGGGGATTAAACCCAAGATTAAAAATCAGCGTTTTCCAACACGAATTTTGCATATGGTATGTATTCTTATGACAGTAAATTACCGATACTCGATAGATTCAATGTAAAATAATTCAGATAATCAAATACATTCAGCTTACTTTTTAAAGCAAGTACAATACTTCAAATTTGTTTCTAGAACGAATATTTTATTCCTGTAACCGTAACATCTCTAATGGTATTCCTGCCAGATTTTGATCATGACTTGTTTTTGTTTTCGGTCTTTGGGGGAGGGGAGGGGGGATCTTAGATTTAATACAAAACTAAATTAGCTCTTTCAAAATAAGTACAACAAAAAAAAAAAGATTGCTACCGTATGAAAAAAGACAGCTCAGTCTAAATTTATTCGGTTAAAGAAATTACGTATATCAGTGTAGTATGAACAGTTAAAATGTAAACAATATTTTATTTGCAATGAAATTCCAAGAGTCTCCAATTCGATTCCTCGTAGCGTTATATCCAAACAAAACGTGCTTAGATAGTCTAATATTTAGTGGAGTTGGATGGCAACATACCAAAAAGTGTGTAATTCTCCGGCCTTAAACATCTATGCGGTATACTTTAAACAATGAAGTTCACCCAAATTATTTAGAAACTGCAGTATATCCGTACACCTTTTAATATCTAAAATATAAATTATTTTTAACTTTACAATTTTAAGCTAGGATAAATTCTTTTTCTCCTTAATGCGATTGCGTTTATCTTATTGCGTATTTATAAATATATTTATTATATTGAAATTTTATAAACTCTGTAGCATGACCAGAATTTTTTCCAAGTAGACAGGATTTCTAATCGTGAACCCAATTGTGTAACTAATTTCCTATCATGTTCGCCAGCTCGCAATTGTCAACACTGGGTGGTGTTTTGGTGTTCCTTTGCTGATGCTTTTTGACCCAACCTTTAGAGTGATCGACTTGATATTCAAAGAAGAATTTAAAGAAAAGGGGGGCGGAGAGCTTACAAATCCGTTACAAATATCTGTTATTATTTGGTATGGGGCTGAGCTGACGTGTTATACCACCTTCCCTTTATTCGTACGTATACTTGTTTTCGTCGACGGGTCCCTGGAACCCCCTTTTTTTTTTTTTACTTTAGGCACTTTTGAGGGCTCATCTTTAAATCTCTCTAGTGCTTTCATTATTTTCTAATATTATCTAAAAGGAACCAGAAAATTCTGGGTCTCCAAATCTTGAAAGTCCCTGGGATCCGTGAATTTTAAGAAACCAATGACGCCAACCTGATAGATGATGGTAGTCTTTTCAAATGGTATATAGTGTCGTCTTCGCATACTAATTTGTTTCATGTCATGCTACCTAATAAGAATTAAATAACTGAGTTGATATTCGTTTCTGGCTATTCACTGCTTACGTCATGTTACCTAATGAGAATTAAAAATAAACGTGCAGATTCTCATTATTGGCTGTTCATTAGTTGAGTGCTGTAAAATCTCGCTACGACGAGTTTCACGTTCGCGAATGTTTCAGATTAACGGATAAAATATTTCTACATTTATATTATCATAATACATATTTACTCATACTGAAATTTCGCGCTAAACGTTATGAATTTGATCTAAATTCCCTTGGAATGTGTTTTATCGAGATTTCACTATACTTTGGCATTGGCGCCTGTGTGTGCAGTTGTTCTCATCTCAGTATCCAGTTTTTCGTTAAAAAAAAGCCTGTGCTGAAAAATAAATTAGCGACTTTAATTTTATGAGGTATTGATAAATCAGATGATGCATCGAAAAAAGAAATAAAGCATTCAAAACAGTATTTGTCATATATAAGTATTTTGCGGAAATCAAATGTATATCCGTACACCTTTCGCACCCTACATATCCGTTAATCGCTAAATAAAATCCAGAAAACTGACGATTACTAATGTATTTTTGCTTTCAACAATGGCTGAACAGTTTACCCACCCTATATTAAAAGGTTGGGGAGAGATTAGGTTAAACCTGAAGAAATCAAACAAAGACCCATCCTGTGGGAAAAAATTTGTGCACCATACTGAAACTGGGCAATTTTTGATGATATGAAAATAACTTCCGTAAAAGCAACAATACATTAAGGGAAAACCAGCTCTAAATGTTACCACCTAACTTCATAAGTAGAAAATGTATTTATGATATGGATATTTAATTATTAGAAATGGGAGATGTATTGCATTGAAAACTACGAGTCAAATGGCAGTACTTTACATCGCATACGGTAAAAGAAGAAAATTATAAGAATCCTAATATATAAGATGTCTCAAAAAGGTGGTAACGGGCTTTAATTCTTTATCTCTTAGAGAAATGGGCAATGTTAATTGAAAAATTGTTCAAAATAAAGTCGCAAATAAGAATCCTTTAAGAAAAAGTTTTCTCGATCATTTTCAAAAAGTTACACATTTTAATTTGTATATCACATCGTACAAATAATTTCCAGTTAGTAAATTTGTCCTGTACACTAAATAGGTGACGTACAAAATTTCAGCCGTTATCATGAAACGTCTCAGAGATATCTTTAAACAAAAATTACCTTGGGCTATGCATTATTTTGAATGTAAACGTTTATATTATTAGAGTGGAAGAAAAATATTTTCTTTCGTAATTTCTGCACGACCCCTGAAATACTCACCAGACGCGATTTTTTTTTTTTTTTTTCGGTAGCCATTGAAAATCGGTTTAAGTCAGCGTCATATTTATCTTCATATCACCGACACTTTTAGTATATAATTCTCGGATTTTGCACATCACCTCATTAGTGTATGGGGCACATTTTACTAATTAAGGATTTTTTTGTGCGGGGTCGTATGCAAGTTTAAAAAGTAACTTTTTGAAAATTAATGAGACTAAATTTTTCTTAGACTTTTTGCCTGCCTCATTTTGAATATTTTTTTTTTTCAATTTACACTGCCTACTTATAAGATAAAGAATTAGAGCCCGTTACCACCTTTTTCAGACACCCTGTATAAAATAGTTTAACTATACGCTCCAGAAATCCACATTTTTCCATGTTAAAAAAAATAAAGTATTTCTATACACCAGCTGTTGACAGTTCCAAACCGATCAATCAATGATAGTTTGTTCACTGCAATGGAATCCGCTGCAAACAGATGAAGACAGAAGAAGAAGGAAAAAAACCTCCAAGGTATAAAAAGAGAACAACCAAGAAAAGTGCACGCAAAAAACATGTCGAAACGGAGTTCTCGTGCTCCATTATCTGCTCTACTTCAGTGGAATCGAGGGAAGATGTAGCAGTGGAAGACAAGAGTGATATATCAATCCTCCGCTCATTGATTGACGTGCAGAAATATGAAACTTGCTGTGCTATTTATGTCCGGGAAAAGGGCGACTTTGTGTGTATGTGTTTCATTGCTCTTAAAAAAAAAAAAAAAAAAAAGGCTCGGAAATTGTAGCGAGCTCAATGAAAATATTGCGAATATGCCTACGAAACCTTGTTTACCCAACTTCTTTATTCTTTTATTTTTTTTTCCCTCTAATGGGCAGGCACTGGCCACAAGCCTTTGCCATCAACGGCCCTAGTTATTGTCCATTTTATTATGGGAGCACCCAGTGGGCGGACAGCACTATCCCCGATGAAGGGACGGACAAGTTAACATCCATGCCCATGCCGGGATTCGAACCCGGACCCACGGCGTGATAGAATGGTTCTCTAGCCACTACACCACCTGGGCGGCGGTCTTTTATGTAATACCACCTGGTCTTTTATGTAATACACGCTGTATATCTGGGTGAATATGTGTTTGTGTTATGACCAAAGCCTGACCAAGGCAAGGACAGGCGAGACTGCTTCCCTGCCCCCTCCCCCAAATCAAGCATGTTCCAACTGTATTTAGTAAAAATGTTTTGTTTCTTGAAAAAATTTCCTCTCTTTCTGGTTAAAAATATTCTTTAAAAAAAGTAATTAACTGTTTTGAAATAAAGGTGTTAATAAATTATTTTGAGCATAATAATGATTGTTTGATCAATATAATCATGTTGGGCAGTACCAAAGGTGCGGCCTTTTTCAGCTGCAAAAAGCCCCAAACATACACAAGAGTAGAAATCCTGAAACTTAAGTAAACTTGTAGTTTCAGGCTCTTTAATTTTCGTAAACTGCATGGGTATATTTGAAAAAGGCCCCAATGACAAATGTCTGCTCCGGCCCCCATGTTAGCTTAGTCGCTCTCTGACAAACCTACGCGAGGGGCATCTGCCTAAAGAAGGGTGCCTCAGTCGGAGGACCTTTTAAGGGGTTTCAACGTATATTCACGTTACATCAGGCGAAAATCGACCAAAACTCCAGACCGTTTTAGATAGACAGCCGCGTGGTAGGCCCGAACGCGGAGGGCCTTCACACTTCAGCGTCTTATCCACTCGGCAACAGTGGGGCATGTTTGAGTCAAACCTTGTAATTCAAATTTTCGCTAATTTCTCCAATTCCGATGAACCTGAAATTTTACAGACCTATCAAGAAAAGAATCGAAGTCTTTACAATAGCACTGAAAAAGGTGTATAAGCATGAATACGGGAATACTCTTACAGGAGTGCTAAAGAGAATTTCAATACACAATAATCTAGAGAGGTATGTAAAAAGAACGTGCAGTACACTCTTGATAATCCGGCGGTAAGTTAGTCCGGCACATTCAATAATCCGGCGCTCTTGGAAAACACCTGTCATATTGCCCTCCGATCCGCCGACCATCGAAGATATAAACAAGGATGACTGCTCTTGTGCTTCCTTCCTTCGTCCTTGCTTTCTAGTTTACCTAATGTATTTTTAGTGTATTTATCGAGTTACTACATTGTGTACCAAACGGAAGACCATGACTTTGTGAAAAAAAAAAAAAAAAAAAAATCTTGATAATCCGGAATATTTCGATAATCCGCCGGTTGTCTGGTCCCTCATATGCTGGATTATCAAGATTATACTGTATTTGAGAGGTGCATCCATGAATTTAAATCTTAGCCGTCGATAAACATTGTCGCACATTTTTCCAATATTTAACTCCCCGCCCCTCTGTCACATGTAACGTTATATATACACCTGGAATTCTGAAACAAGGCATTGTCTTACAGATCGTATTTCATATTTTATTTTTAAACTTTAACTATGTGTTTTAAATGACGTAAGTAAGCATAATTATATTTTATTAGTGAAGAATTTGTGATGCTAACTTAATCTCAAAACCAACCTGGAAAAACCTTTTTCGAAAAGAAAGAAATGTAAATAGGGAAATAAAATCACATGAAATTTGTTTTAACCTGATTAAAAAACACCCTCAAATTCTCGTCATTTCAAAGTAACTTCAAAAATAATTTATTGATTTTAAGTGCTTTTGTTTTTAACCAAAATGTGTGATGTCACACTTCTTTTTAGTCTTAATTCATTCCATTTATTATAATCAATAAAATGTATCACTTCACATATGTTCATTCCTGAGCATTGGCGTAGTGGTAGCTTTCTCATAGGAGGAGTCCAGATGAGGGTAAAGTCCGATCTTACTATAAAATTTGTGATTGACAGTAAATTTTACTATAAATATCAGGGGAAAATTTTCAGTAACACTTAAAAATTTTTATATTCTTTATAGTAAATTGTGCTTGTTACGCGCTGACTTACATTAATTTTGTAAAGTTCTAACTTTTTAATTTTAATAAAATTTTCAAAATATATATAAAACAATTTTTTTTTACCTTATACTATTTTGAGCGATGGATTCAAATGGTGAATGTAATGTTTGGCTATAATTAGCGTTTGTGCCTAGACTGGAGGGGACCCCCTACGCCCCCCCCCCCCTTGCCTATATACGCCCGTGTTAGAGTCATTTTCAAAATAACGCACCATTTTTTCTACTCCTTTAAAAATAAATTTTTATAGCAGTTCAAATTGTAATAAACGTAAAGTTTTATTGAATTAGCTTCGATATTTTAAAACACCTTTACGTACTTTTATTATTTTTTATTTATTTTTTTTTTTTTTTTTACGCCTACCACACGCGGTGAACAATTCTATTCGAAAATTACCTTTTCAGTTCGAATCAAACGTGAGACCTCTACTGCGAACAATTTTTTTTTCGTTCACCTTTCCGGACGGCCGCTCCTGTTTCCTCTATACTGTACTAAACGGATATTCCATGAATAGCCGCACTATTCACGCCTTATTGCGTTCAGATCAGATCAGATCAGTCTATCACGATGTAGAAACAGTACCTCTCGACGTTAAGAACCTGTTTGGCGTTGTTAAGACAAAAGGGAGAGAATACGTCTGCCGCCAAAAAAGGTCGGCAAATTTGCATGCGTGACAAAATAGTTCAATCCACTTTTCTTTCGGTGAAAGTTTTGCGGCGTAGTGTACGCTGTAATTTCGGGTGTTCTCGTGACGGTTTTACCCCCCCCCCCCTGGTAAATGTTGTAATAGTGGGTAATTCACGTTGCCACGGCAAGCTTAGAAATCGGCGGTTATCGTCAAGAAACGACGTTACTTCATAACTACATTTTGTTCTTTGATGCTTTTCGGTAAAATGAATGGGAACATGTATTTAAACATTGACAGGAAAAAAAAGTGGTTTCCGGAAAAGATTTGTTAAGTTAGCGGTTTTGATCAGGGGCGTAGCCAGGGGGGGGATATCGGGATATATCCCCCCCAAATTTTTGGATTAGTGATGAAATTCCCTCTATTTATACAGATATAAGTTCATATCCCCCCCTGAAAGTTTTTCCAGGCGCATATCTCCCCCACGAAAAATTTTCCTGGCTACGCGCCTGGTTTTGATAACAATTTACAGCATGAGAAAACTATTTGCGAAGTGAGAGAGAGGTATAAGCATTGATATAGAAAAACAGATGCGGATAGACTTCCCAAAGCTGATGTTGTGCAGCTAGTGGCGTAGCCAGGGGAAGGGGGGTCGCAACTAGGGTTTCCAACCGTACCGCGAGAACCGAGACGTCCCGTTTCTGGGGCTTTAGACAGCGCCTCCCGCGAAAGATGTGTGCGGGACGTCTAATCTCCCGCTTTTTGAATAGAATAAGTAATTTAATGCTGTTATAAATTATAATGATCTCAGAGAAGAGATTTTAAACATAAAGATTCTTTCCTAAAAAATAGGATCTCAGCAGAAGTGATTGTATATTTTAAGTTTCTTTTCTAAACGAATAATATTATGATTTTAGTAAAAATAGTTCAATACATTTTTTTCCAAATTAATAATTCTTAAATCTTAGTAGATGTGATTTAAGACTTTAAGTTTCTCTTATGTTATTGATTACCACCTACTTATGGATTGTTTTAATTATTTTTTTTAAATGCTAAAGTAAAAACGCTTTGTTTGTGAAATAGTAAACGCTTTGTTTGTGAATAAGTAAATAAAAAGTTTATGTAATTTAAGTGCAAATGATAGTGCTGTTCCTGTTTGTTATGTTTACAAAGATAAGAAGACTTTAATAATTAATCTTAATTTTTCATTAGTTTGCCTCGTTGTTTTAACTGTCAACTATGTTTAATATTCAATTATGCCAAATTAGTAATTAGGGTAATAAATAATAAACTACATAAAGTGTAAAAATTAAATCTGGTTTTAATTGCATTGTCTGGTTTTCTTAATGACCAGATCAACTGAGGCATTCGAAATGATACTCTCGTTGTTTTTCTGGGCGGTCGTTAAAACTTGCCGCATGGTGTAGCTGGTCAAAATGGACCAGGGATAACTCTGCATTTCAATATTTTTAGATAGAGGTCTCATTCCTCCACTTCACGAACCTACTTCAGAAACTTCTAACGTACACTTCAATCAAAACTGAAATTTTCGCATCGAAATAAAAATTATCTGAAATTGAACCTGTACACGCTCTGTAAAAAGTATTCGAGTGCAATTTGAAATTTCCTATTTCTGTTTCATAACTAAAATGTTGATTTTTATTTTTAAAAAGTGTGCAATTAATTCAGTATACAATAATAACCTGAAAACGCTTTGAAGTTGTGTGATTTTCAAAAAAGTAATTTGTTTTTCATAAAATTATGCTAGGAAATTAGCTTGCACTCGAATGCTTTTCTGGGGGAATATATAATGAAATATTCTGTGAAAGGCTAATTACAAATTTTATTTAATTTCTTTTTATACGTGTAAAGGAGAATTTTCATCATTAAAATCTCTAAATAATTCAAATTGCGGGAACTCGTTCAATTTTTTTAAAAACTGAAGATAAACTAATTTATCAGGGAGGAAAGTTTGGAAAACTTCAAACACGAAATATGGGGTTAATTATATAATGTTTTTGAATAATTGTTTTCTTTTCAAATGAATATGTTTGACTCTCGTATAAATTTAAAATTGCTATTTATTTTTAAGATTCATAGTACAAGAGTAAAAGGGCTTTAATATAAATATAAAAATGTTTTTAACATTTTAGTAGGCTGCTGTTGCTCTTGAGTTTAAAATTTTATTTTTCTAGTTAACGATTTTTTTTTTTCAGAATTCAAAATGATTTCAATTTGCTTCTCCACAGGTCTCCCTTATGTTAGAAATACAATTTCCAGTATTTTATACCATAATAACACTAGGTAGATATCTTGACCCCCACCCCCACCCACTCTATTGAATTTTTTTGCTTTGGTTAGTACGCGATTTCATTTTTTTACGCTGTGCAAAAATTTCGTTTGTTTATACATTACTACTTATGAAAAACTTCATCATCCTCCCAAACAAAATTACTCGAATATTGTTTACTAAATGGCTTAAATTTTACTGCTGATGATGAAAAGAAAAATATGCAGCATCGAAGCTCTAAGAATACTTTTTTTTAATATTTCATTCAAAGTGTAAGGTTTTAAATTGTTATAATATTTTGTAAGAAAGTTATCGTACAGTAAAATATATGAACAAATCATGAGATTTTTAGTAAAACATAGTTTAACGTATTTTTTTTTATAAGAATTATTGTTTTTAATTTAAAATATGTATTTCTATCTTCTTCGAACTTTCCTTTTGAAAAAAATATTATTATTGAAACATTTTAATCTAACCAAAAAGTGTTCTTTTTTGTTTTTTAAAATTGAGATAACTTTTTATTGGAAAACAATTTTCACGTGTGTCGTAGATATCATGTTCAATTTAATGTATCACATGACAAAATAAATTATTTTAATTGTCTGGGCCGAAAAAATCCGAGGCCGACATGCTTTGGGATAGTAAAATTTTCAGCCGAGCACGTGTTTCTTTTTTCCACTTGCTCGATTGGGCATATAAAAAAAATCGACCGTGGGAAATTCATAAATAACTTTTTTAAAAGATTATGTATATTTTTAAATGCCATCAATATTTCAAATTTTAATACGGAAAATCATTTCTATTTCCGTGATTTCATGAATGTCCTAGTGGCAATCTCAATACCTTAACTGTAGTGTAAATAGAATACAGAACCCCAACAATAATGAGAAAAGATTAAAAAAAAAAAAAACCTCACATTCACGTGTGTTTAAGGATTTTCAGATTTTTCCTTCAATGCAACAATCTGAATAATGTTAAATTTTACAAGCAATAAAATGTAATCTTTTGGTGGGGCAAGTAAATTTTGGGTTCGGGGATGTATTTTAGGTTACATTCCCGACCGGGCATGCAAATGTTTGTGGATTTTTCTGCCCCTGGTCAAAGAAGATTATTTTAAAGAGAGATTAATAATTCAGCTGGTATAGTACGTAATGGTATAACTTAAGCTAAAAACTTGATTGAATACAAGTGATTTAGGAATAAAAATATTTACTTGAACAAAAGACTAACCATAGTTTCACCAGAATGTAATTTCGTGTCGACGTACAGAACATGTTTAATTGCGACCTTTGATACGGAAATTCCTAATTTATTTTGCAATCAAAGTTGATTGTTTTTTGCCTAATCATACATTGTGAAATTGTCAAACATGTTTTTTTTTCTCTCGAAAATTTTGCTAGCTAATCTTCTATCCAAGTAAATTAAATTCAAAATAGTTTTCCAAATTGCATGCCATTGATTATAATTTCTCATACTCTTAGTTTTGATTTTTAATCATAATAATCATTCTTATTTGCTTAAAAAATGACGGAATTTTTGTTTTAGCCCGAAACAAAGGCGAAAACTATCCCAGCGCTTATTTTTTTCACAAAACAATTGAATTCCTTTTAAGAACACAATGCTCTTCTTAAATTGGTCTCTTTTCTTTCGCGAAAATTACTTTTTACACAGGCCACTTTAATCGAACTCCACTGCTCGACCCACATTTTTACTCTTAACCTTGGTGTTGCCAGCAAAGCAAAACGAAATAAAATAAAATGAAGTGCACCCGTATCCAGTTCGCGAACTTCACTCTGATTACCTCGGACTTTCAAAAACTCGTGAACTTGCGAACGGAATAACAAAAGAACTACTTAGCTTTTATTTGTGTTCTGTCTGACCTCTTCTATGGTGTATTTTTTTCTTTCTCTTTCGCGGCGTTGGGGCCAAATTGTAACCTTCGCCTTATCGTGACCAGCGAATTGTGTTCGAATTGAATTACGAATGGAGGAAGGTTATTTTTAATTGCTCGGGGTATACATATTAGTCTTCGTTGATCTCTTGAGAACCCCCACTCCCTCTTCGTACCCTCTTGGTAGGTGGTAAAAAACCGAACAATTATGTAACATTATTGACTGCTTGCATAAATAAACGTAGTACTAATTATAGATTTCAGCGTTGTGGGTGCAACCTGCTGATTTTTAATTAGTCTGATTGTCTCAGCTTGAATCAGTGATGGCCAATTAGAAGCTATATACACTTTCGCCCCACATTGGTCTTCGGCTTCGGTTAGAGATGGACGCGAGACGAGACAGAGATGTACAGCTTTATTGCGAGACGAGACAGACATTTTTAACATTACGATATAGGGATTTTGCGAGACGAGACAAAACTTTTAGGCCTTTTTGCGAGACACGAAACGCCAATTTTCCGTCTAGCGTCCATCCCTAGCTTCGGTCCATTTTTAGAATAGTCATTCGCTCAACGTCCTGATGAACTGATTTTATTAAGTCTTCATTGCCTTTCAGAGAAATGAAAGTGTTTATTAGAAAACAAAATAGATAAATCTTGCCAAATGCATCGATTATAAAAACTGCCCAACACAGCTTTCTTTTTGTGCCAAATTTAGCCGTGTGTTGAAGTGTGACAATGTATATCTTTGCAGAAGCAGGCGAGAATTCGGACATAACCTTTAAAAAAAAATGCTTTATTCAATAGGATGATAGGATAAAATGTATAATTTTGTACAAATTCTATCCCTATTCACAGCAATTGAAAGTACGGACGATCAGACAGACGGATCAAAATGATAAACCCTTTTCAACTTAATATAACGAAAGACTTTCAAGTAAAATTTAGTAATAAAACAATACAGACCAATACTAGGGAACTGGATGACTATGGAAACATTTTAATTGATTCTGTTTTATAGGACATAGGTGATTCTTTACTACAAACAGTAAATACATCATCTATATCCTGAGGGCATAACCGACCATCTGATTTCACTATTTATAGTAGCTGTGGAGAAGCGACAAAACGTGCAGAGAAAGAGCGACACAATCTCGCCCGGCTAGCTCTGCTGTGGACCAAAAACGCGTTAATTCTTTGCGAAGTCTATTTATATGCCATTAAAGCCGCAATTAATCTTCATGCAACTGCCATTAGACACGATTAAATCTCCTTCAATTATCGCCGGACAATCTGGCGCTGTTGTCGACTTTTTAAACAGGCTTAACGATCACTGGACGTCGCGCCTCTGAGAAAGTGACGTAAAGCAGTGTTCCATTATGCTCTTTCTCTTTAAGCGTAAAGCTGCTAAAAATTAAGAGGCTAAATTAATGTAGTTTTATTGTATTATTATTAATCTTTTATTAACCTTTTACAAGGCAAGTGTTCCCAATTGGGAACATCGAATTAAAATTTTATCCAAAAAAATGAAATTTTATCAAATATTGACTTGAAAAAATTTGCAGTTAAAAGATACTTTTTTGAAATAGAATTTGCATTTCTATCATTATTGGGAAACTGGGAAAATAAATCATGAAAATAGCCATTTTCATAATTTTTTACAGAGCTCTCTTGATACACCCCCCCCCCTTCAAACTTAATTCATATCTTTACTTAAATTTAAAAATAAATTTTTTAATTAATTCTTAATATTTCACTTATTATTTAAACTACTCATCAGTGTATTCAGTTTTTGAAGCCAATGTAAAAGTAGAGTCAGAAATGAGCCGTGCCTCCAATTGGAAACCCGGCGAAAATTGTGCATGTATAAAAAAAATTCCATTTAAATGACTAATATCCTTTAACGCATTAGAAGACAAAATTTGTAAAAAACTAATCTAAAAGATGCCTGCATCTCAATGGAGTCTGTAAAAGCATAAGATAAAGTGAAATCTCTTTGAATGATCTATGATAAGATTACCTTTCATAATGTATGTATATATCTCGTCAATAACTGTAAGTTCAAGAAAACTAAAAAAAAAAATAAAATAAACAAAAACGGTGGTGAAGGGTAAAATTAATTTAAAACTTTATAAAATTACTCACATAAAAATGATATTTAGAACAATTATCGTTTTGGTTCTTGCCAAAAAGCTAAACCATCCGCACCAGCGAGAAGGTTAGAACCACAAGACGAATTTTGCACTAAGTATCCTTTTTATGTTATTGTAAAGTTTTTAATTAATTTTCCCCTCCATTTAAGGACCCCTTTTTCTTTCCCCTATTTGAAATGGGGCTTGGGATTTAAAAATTGAGCCCGAACTCATCTCTACCTTTGTTTTCACTTCCCCGCTTTCGGTATTTTCATGGAAACCAGATATAACCGACTGGGCCACTGCCAGACATACCTTGAATCTTTATCCGATTTTTTGTTATTTAAACGGATGAAAAAAAAAAGCCGAAAATTAAAATCTCTAAATTCATGTCTTTGTAACAATGGAAATCAACTTCTGAATTTTTACACCATGAACGTCAGGCATTTATGTCGAAAAGGTTTTTTTTTTTATGAATTCGCATTTGGTATAATAACTTTTCTTACTTCTCTTTAACCCTTTGAAGAGAGAGCAATTTCACATTATTATAGAAGACCGACTGGATAGACTGAAAATGTGCAGTCTTTGCCATTGATCCATTTACAAGTTTTCCTAAACTTCTTTAGCACTTCGATCGGCCACCATGCTATTGGTACTTAAATGGATCGATGTCAACGACTGTACTTTTCAGCTTTGGGAGCATTTAACCATATTTTTTGCGACCTGAAAGAGCTGAATTAAGGTGGTTTCACGGCCCAATCGATGCGCGTCGAAGATTTAAATTACAAACCGCGTATCAAATATTTAATTCTTCGGCAACGGAAATGAACTATTTTTTCTCCCAAAGCATCTGAATTTTCTCATGATAACTTTTTTCAAGCACTTTATTTCCTATAACTATTTCCCAAACACTTCGGAAATAAAATGATAAGGTCAAATATTTTAGTAGGATTAATATATGAAAAATTGTCTTCCTTCCCTGGATTGTGGCTTATAAATATATGTTGATGGAAAAAAATTTTAGGAGCATTATGGGAAAATTTGCTTGTGTTTAGAGATTAATGTTATGCACGAAATGATTTTGTGCTTCGTTAACTATGCATAACGAAGGTTTACCAATGAAATATGATTAGGATATTAAATTCCCAATTTAGTTGCTTCAACGAAGCTGCTCTGCCTGAAATTTTAATTTTTCTTGACATTTCCAACGTATTCAACTTACAGGTAAAGTTCATAATAAATAAATACAGAGTTACCTTCATATCTCGAATAATTGTGTTTTCCCTTACAAACGGACCCTCTTTTATTTCTTCCCGTAATCTCGAAAACTTAGTACCTCGAATTTTTTGTTCGGTGTTCCTTCGGATATCGGAGTTATACTGTACCATAACTGCTACGTTGACCCCATACGTAATGTTTTGTACTTTGTGAAATGCATGAAATAAAATAGCAATTATTATTTTATTTATTTACCTTTTCTGCATTCTTCTTAGACGATACTTATTATCCTTGTCTCTAAAGTGAATAGTTGGAAGTTTCTCGGTTGCTTACATATTTTATTGCGGAATGAAATATATGTTGATTATATTATTATGATTTTTTAATCTTAAAAAATCAATTTAGAATTTTCAAAAACCTGTTTCTAATCTAAGGAGCCGGAGAATCCCCCCCCGCTGTTAATAAAGGTGCCCGGCTGTTTTGCTGAAGTAAAATAAAATTTAAAAGAATTAATTATAGATTATATTCTTTTTGGATAATTCCAAATAAGCAGCAAGTTTTCTTTTGCCTTCTTTTAATACTTTAATACACATAACGATGGTCGCGCCGTGGTTTGTACTGTCCTGTTTTTTTTATTTTTTTATTTTTTTTTATTTACAAAGCTCTTTAGTTTTGGAATATATATACATATTGTTAATTATTCTAATGTTAATATTTATTATTGAAAATTAGTAATTTTTTCATTCTTTTATTTGTAACTATTTTAGTACTTTCTTTTTCTTACTACCATTCTTATATGAATTTAAATGTGATTTATTTTCAGCTCTTAATATTCTAATATTCAATGTGCTAATGTACTTTTTTTTCTTTTTTTTTTCCTTTTAGGTGAGTGTTACACGATTTTCTACTCTCTGAATTTTAGTTGATGGTGAGTTTCCCGTTTAACCCTTTAACGCTCGATAGTCGCAGCGAGAAACCACCAATTCCATCTTTTTACTGCTACTCATAAAAAGTATGGTTAAATGACCCCAAATCTGAAAAAGTGCAACCGTCGTCACCAGCAGCATGGTGGCCATTTTAGGGAATGCAATCCCGCTTTTGCGGAATTACAATATCATGGGTATAATTTTCATATATATGTAAGATATTGATTTAATTATGAATTAAGATAAAGTATTAAACCTGATAGTGCTTATAAACTTACAGTTTCGTACTTTTCTCTATTAAAATTAATTTTTATTTGAATTAAATGTCAATCCCGCACGAGATTGCGGGATTGATATTTCATTTAAATAAAAATTAATTTAATAGAGAAAAGTGGGAAAAAGTAAGTTTATAAGCACTATCAGGTTTAATACTTTATCTTCATTCATAATTAGAACAATACCTTACATAAATATGAAATTTATAGTCGTGATATTGTAATCCCGCAAAAGCGGGATTGCATTCCCTAGGCCATTTTTGTCAAAGTTCTTTTGCTCTGTGGCACACGATTGACAATTTGATCGACCGCCATATTGCCGGTGATTAAATCGAGCAATGGCAACTGCCGTACTTTTTTAGGATTGGGCTGTAATTCAGTTGTTTGTCTACATCGATGTGAAAATCTTGTCATGCATTTCTAAGCTTAAGAATATTTTCAGGAAATTTCGTTAAAAAGCACAAGGTTTTACGCTTATCAACGTGTAGTACAGATTGTGAAAGGACATATTGAGCTCTTACGAGTCCTTAACGAGTCCAGTTAGTTTACTCTGGGTTGTAGTCAACAGCAGTAAGGAAAGACACCCCCCCCAATTTTTTTTTGAGGGGGGGGGGGGGTTCGTCTATTTGCGTTAATATCTGAATACAAGAACCAGTAGCTCTATCGACGTTTACTGTTGATAAATTTTTAATCCTCCTTATAACATCAAGAGCAAGTTTCAGTTCAGATAAATGTACCAAACGTGTTTACAAACAGCGCCAAGGAACGACAGATTGAACTTTAGGTCATTTAGTTACCAAGCCAACCCTCGATCGATTTCATAAAAAAAATGCTGTTTCGGGCGGAAGACATAAAAGTTGATTTCTCTTTAGTAGATTGTAAAGTATGAACAGCATTCTTGAATCTATCTATGTTCGTAAACTTATTATCAGCAACGACTGAAATCATATAGAAAATCGGAAAACATTCCAGATGGTAACTACAGTCAAACCCGCTTAATGGAGTAGCCAATTTGCCGCAATTGTTTATTCTAATAAGCGGGTCAATCCATTATCCGGGATTTCATTGACTAATTATTACGATTTGATACATTGAAAATTTATTACAATAAGCGGGGATATTCCTTTAACCGATATTTCATTTTGCGGGTACTAGTACTGTGTTGCTTTTTTTTAAATAAAACTTCTGGAAATTTTAACAAATCCAGGATTCGTACGAACCCTGTATATATATGCCTTATTTCATAGCGTGAAGTTTAAAAATAAAATCTCAAAGGTTTTTTGAAAAAAGTGAAACATTTTGAAAGTATATTTTGAAATTTCGAACTCAAAAAACTTCACACAGTTCCGAAGTTGCAATTAATAATTTTCTTGTGCTAACAAGTAGATAATTTATGAAGTAAAGAACAGATGGTGAGACTACAGTGAGAGAAGAAATCTTCAAATAATATTACGTCTTCAAATGATTTTTTCGATAAATAATTGATTCACAAAATAAAGAATGCTAAAATATGATGAGACTGAATATATTGTAAAACTTGTCATAAACAGTTTTGCTCTGAAGACAGATGTGATATAATAGAAATATACAGACCAGGAAATATTTCCCCTTTGAGTATGCTTACGCTGAATAAATTGTCCTTTTAACAACTTTAAATCGCGGTGGTCGCGCAGTGAAACCAACACCGCTTTCTCTGCTAGCTTCAAAATTTTATGGTTAAATGGCCCCAACGCTAAAAAAGTGCAACCTTGACAATTGCTTCATTGAACTACCAGCAATATGGCGGTCGATCGAATCGCCCAACCGTGTGCTACAGAGCCAGAGCCCGACTAAGCGAGCTTAAGACACGGGGCACAAATTGCTCATAGCCCCCCCCATACTGGTATAAGCAAATGCATTCACGAATACATAAATAGTTTTTTGTGCATATTGATCATATATGTGTAATGCATGCACAATTCACGTATTTCTATGACAAGCAGTAGCATCCTTCACTAAGTTTTGGGGCTTGCATTTATTGGGGGCCCGGGGCAGCTGCCCCGTCAGCCCTCTTCTTAGTCAGGTTCTGCACAGAGCTAGAAAACATTTTTGACGTAGCATCTGTGCCGCGCAGGTTGGTGATTCTGTCGACCACGATATAACTGGTAGTTGAAATAAACGGCAGCAACGGCTGCACTTTTTCAGCTTTGGGCAGCTTATCCAGTTGTTCTTCGGTATCGGTGTGAAATTGGATGCACTTGAGAGAATTAACATAGGTTTTACTTCTCTCAGACATCACAATATGTATAAGCAAATTCTGCACCAGTTTCTCGCATGAACCATTCTTTAACTGCATTTTCTATGGTTGTAGCTTTAACACCATTTGATTTATGCTTAATCAATTTAGGGGGCATGGATAGACACGAAGTAATTTCAAGTCCCTGGCAAATAATATATTTGCTTTCGATTAATCGCATAGTTTACATTCGATTTGTTTATTCCAGATTAAATTCGGATTACATACCGCGTTGCTCTTTACCTATATCATGCCTGTATCGGAGGTTTAGCGATTGTTGTCTCGTATATTCACTCATTGCCGAGAGCCGATTGCAATTTTAGACTCTATGATGCCGCATGAATTATGCAGGCTGAAAAGGAGGTACGTGGAAAATGAACTCTGAATTAGAAATTAGCTGTTTTATTCCTTCTATCCTTTGTATACAGGTTGTCCCAAAAAGGTGGTAACAGACTTTAAATTCTCTAAAGATAAGTGGGCAATGTAAATTGAAAAAATGTTCAAAATAAGGTCGGAAATAAGTGAGGAACTCCGTAAAGAAAAGAATTCTTATCTCTAATTTTCAAAAAGTTTTTTTAATTTGTATACGACCCCTGTACAAAACAATTCCCACTTACTAAAATGTGCCCCATACACTAATAAGGGGACACACAAAATTTGAGAACTATACCTTAAAGTGTGTGTCGGAGATATAAAGATAAATATAACGCTGACTTAAACCACTTTTCAATGACTGTCGAAGCCGAACGATCGCATTTCAGCAGTCGTACCGAAATTACGAAAGCAAATCTTTTTTTTTTTTTCACTCTAGCAATAAACGTTTACATTCAAAATAACGTATAGTCCCCGATGATCTTTTTATAAAGATATCTCTGAGACGCTCTTGGAACACCTCGTAGAATCAATTTTCTATGCTCTTGTTGTCTTGCTTTAAGCTAAGATCACAGCTTGCAAAAATAAAATTGTGACTCATAGTGTTATGAATGATTAGTTCAATATTGGCATTTTGGGATCGTATGGCTCCGAAACATAAAAAATATCTTGCAATACGAGTATTCGTGAATTTTGCAAGATATTTTTTTTATGTTTGTTGATGAATTTTGAGCTAGATGTTTTAATTATTTCTGGTACTGATACAGGAATCGCAGGGTAACTTGAAAACAAATCTGAATGCATAGTGAATAAAGCAGGTGAAAATTATTTATTCAAGTCTAAAACTTTAAATAGACACAAATAATTAATTTATATTGAATTCAGAAATTTTGTAGTATATTTTAGGAAATATTACTTTTTTTGGGGGGGGGCTCATTTTTACGAAATAAAACTCTTCCTTTTAGTTTTAAATGAACAACTTCTATCTTTATAAAATCAAAAAATACATAAATGTAAATTTAACATACTAAAATTAAAATTTTGAGTATATTTCATGTATTTAATTAAGTAATCAAAAATTTATTTTAATTTTATGGTAGAAATCAACCCTTTAAAGTATTCGAAAGATTAAGTTTGAGTAAATATTTTGATACTACTTGGAGAGACTTGGGAATCCTTAAAAAATTGGGCATTGGGGCACGTGCCCCAAATCTCCCGCCAAAAATCAGTCTTTATATCCTTTTAAAAAATGATCGATTCATTTTGCTATGACACAAGCTGAATTTACTTCGACTTTTATCTACTTGTATGCAAAACCCAAAGCAGCTTCTACAGTAAGATATTTCTTGATTTATGTCCTCTAAAGCTTTTTTTTTTCACCCCCTAGAAAAACAATATCAGTTTTTACTTTTATATAAAAACTTTCGAAAAAGCATGGCTGGATTTGACAGTTCTGATCTATAATTAATGGCCACAGATAAGGGCATTATCGCACACGAAACAAAATAAGCTTTTTCCGTAGCAAAGGATAATTAATGACCTCGTTATTCTTTTTTTTTCCTTGCGTTAATGAGCAAAACAATTTTTATAGAAAGTTCATTTAGCTTTCGCCTTGAAATTCACCTGTGAATTCTCAATTACGGTACAAAAAGAGGACTAGCGGCTGTGATAGTTATATACGGAAAGCATTGCTTTGTTTTCTTGTTTCAGTGGCGTATTAAATTGTCTCGTTCTATTATATATCGATTGAACGAGTTTTAATCTTTCATCTTATTAACACCTTGTAGAGCAGCAAATTCGATCAGAGAAGTAATTTACTTCTGTGAGTGAGAATTTATTTGAAGCAAGCTTATAATAAATGACTTTTGTATGAAAACATGCGAAAATTAAGATTTGTGATATTTTTGTGTGAACAACATTTTCAAGGAATAATTTCGTTTGTCATCTCGTTTAGTTAAAATGTTTAAGAAATCTTTTCCTGAAATTTCTTAAAATCCTGAATGCCATTTATTTTGTAAAGATGTGTGGGAATAACTGTTTTTAAATTCAATTTATCCTTTAAGCTACAGTACAATTGAATACACGGGACCAAACAACCGCCTCGAACTATAGAAAAATTCTGGATTATCAAGATGTCTTGTTTTTGACACAAGCTTAAAGTCACGTGTTTTCGTTTGATCGACATTGTAGTACACAAAATAAATACAATACAAATACCTTAGGTCACATATGGTGGGCAACCCTCGACCCGCTGGCCGGGTGTGGTGCGCAACAGCTTTTGATTCAGCCCGCAGAAAATATTGAAGCCCTGTATAAACCCATATAAATTATTCAAAATCCCATATAAATCCCAATTGCACGGCCCGCGACTTCGCTAACATCCTGAGGTTTCGCCCTCGACTTTTCGAAGGTTGGCCATTCCTGCATTAGGTAAATTAGTAAACAGAATGGACGAAAGAGAATGGAAAGCATAAGAGTGGACATGATAGTTTGCATCCTCGATGGTCCTGCAGATTGGAAGAACATATGATGTGTGTTCACCAAGAACGCCGGATTTTTGAACGTGTCAGACTAACCAACCTCCGGATTATCAAGAGTGTACTGTAATTGCCTAGGGTGGGGTACTTTTTAGGTTATGTGAACAAAGGAAGCGAAGTTTCTTTCGCTGGGAAGGCTTGGAAACAAAACCATGTTTTATTCTTTGTCAACCATCTCTGTAAATAACAATTGTCGCTATCCCTATGTCTAATTTTTAAGAAATCTAAAATACTCGCATAAAACGCGTATGCTGTCGAACTTGTTTATAACGAACCCTGATTTAACAAGAAAAGCTGAAATACTTGCTTGGTATACAATGTTAAGTGGGAGCATTGACCGCTTTTAACGAGTAAACCCCGGTTACAAAGTGCAATATTTTGGGGGGATTCATAATGTTCCTAGTGGCCTCCTGTTCAGCTCATCCTTTCTTGGAAAAATTCGTTTTAACATTCCAAAGTAATTGAATGACGAATGTGACGAATTTTAACCGCTCCCAACATAATAGACTGTTTTTGAGTGGACAGAAAAACTTCCACTTTTCTTAACTTGGGGAACAAATGATTTGGAACCATAAGTTCTCTTCAGAGAACAATAACACTGGAAAAAGAAAGTGAGACAGTTAACCAGCTTCTTTTCTACTGTACAGAAATTATAAAAATAAAATATGTAACATTGTAAAAGTACTATGTATGAATTTCTACGATTTTTTCAGGAACCCATTTTTTACAAGTATTCGGTTATAACGAGCAAATATCGCATTCCCTTCGTGCTCGTTATAAGCATATTGGACTGTAACGGTAAAATTATTCGTTTACTTGCATTTCCCATGAACTATTGAATTTTGCCTTTAGTATTATTTATAACGTACTAATTTTTCACACACACACACGCCCTTTAAGAGTACGTTCTAACCGGTGTCTGCTGTAACAAATGTGTAACCAAACCCTGCATACCCCTCATACATGATCTCGTAATCGTATTGCTAAATCGCTGATGCTGCGTATTCACTGCTGTCCATCTGTAAAATATGTATTTTCATCTGCAATTATCTCCGGTTTCATGACCATTATTATCGGTCGCTCATGAATGAAATTTATCGTGTAATCTTACAGAGTAGCAATTATTTCCCGCACAAAATGTAATGCCATATTCCTTAAACACAGACTATTCTAAAGCTATTCGTCTTAACAATAACCTAACCGAGATTGCAATCTCTGCTTCTGCGGCTGTATATTGAAGTTTTTTAACTTTACTTCCTGGGCACTTCCTCTTTTTGGGGTTTTCCTTTGTCTAGGATTTTTCTTTGCCGTCTCTTGCATTTCGAATGCATGTGGCGTATTTTGTGACAGTGAAAACATGTAGTTTTTTCTTTGTTTAACGCACTCCTGGAGCTGTCTCGGGTCAGTCTGATGGATAAATGGGGTGTCAGTCAAAACGAGCTGCTACAAAAGGATTTTTGAATAATTACTTAGTATCGTCCCGTACGTGTCCGAGCAAGTTCATGGTAAGATTGACGGCTGAATGGATAGATCCGTTTAGTTTCCTAGTTGGATATCCGTATTTAATTGCTGTTCAAGTCTCTGAAGATAGATGTGCTTTCTTTGAAAGTATGTAGGAAGAACAACTTTGTTTTACTCTTTCGGAATCTACCTTTTAAGTAGTTTGCAACTTATAATTTGGATTTTTTTAATATTTACTTATTTTTTTAATATTTGGATTTATTAATATTGCAATGACATTGCCTTTAATTTAGTTTTTAGAAATTTACTCTGGTGAATGGACAGATTTTTTTAAGCAAGTTATTATTATTAAGTATTAATTTATTTTTATTTATTTGTGAGTTTGTAGATTTTTAAAAATACTTTCACATGAGCAGTTACTCGCTTGATAGTGGAAAGAGAAAGAAAATAATTTCGCTTCTTCTCAGGATGAAAATAGAAATAAAACTTTAGTATTAAAAACATCATGAATGAAAAAGTAGACACTGAATGTTGGTCAATGCCAAAGGGGGAAAAAATAGCGTGATAAACGTTTGGAAGATTACTTAAATAAACATGTAAAAGCGAAATGAATAAATGGAGGAATTATTAAAATTTTAAAAATAAATTGAATATAGATGATGAAGTAATGGGATAAGAAAATAGTTTTTCAAAAAATTGATAATAACAGCTCTAAGCCAAAATAAGCTCGTCGTTTAACAGAACTTTTTAAAGAACACTCTTTTACGTAAAAAGCTCTACAATCAAAAGTGTTTTACAATATTTTTTTTCCAGATATTTCTACAAACGTAATTTTTTAACCCTTTGACACCCGGTGGTTGCGCCGTGAAACCTCCTTATTTCATCGCTTTCACTGCTACTCACAAAAAATATGGTTAAATGGTCCCAACGCTGAAAAAGTGCAGCCTTTGCTATCGATCCATTTAACTACCAACAAGATGGCGGTCGATCGAATCGCGCCCATCTGGCGCCAAAGAGCTAAAGAAGTTTTCTGACACAGCCATCACTATATGTTTACTGCTCCATATCGCTTTTAGAATTCTCATACTTTCTTACGCTTTCGGCCCTTTCTGCAAGGTTGTTGACCAAACTCCTGGGACGTCCTGTAACAGAGCCGGCCCAAGGGGGGTGCGAATGTAGGCGATCGCCTAAGGCCCCGCCGATCGAATGTAGGCGATCGCCTAAGGCCTTAAAATGGCCCCGCTCCTGGGATATTTTATTGCTATCTCATAAGACATGATAGAGAAGAGGCCCCGCTCTTGCGCTTCGCGTGGGGACCCGCACGCCCCTCGGGCCGTCTTTGCCTGAAAAATATTCATCCTCATCTCATTTCCACAATATCGGCCATTCCCACAATATGCTGTACTTTATTACTACGTCCTTTCGGTATTTCTATTTTTGCAAGTCAAAGCTAAATTTATCAGAATAGTCTAACCTCCTCTTCATTCTTCCTCTATATGCATTATCATACATCTCTTTCCTATTGCATTACTCGCGTTTCTGAAATGAGATACGCTGTTGCCAGGTTCCACGTGCTTTTGGTGTATTCAGGTATTCACTTTAGATTTCCACGCATCGCAGACGAAAATAAAGACATTCGATTTAGAGACATCCGATTATGCCTCTCCGTCTCTTTTAATTAGATGCGATCGGGATTGTAGAGATTTCTAATGCGTCGCCTTGCGTTGTTGCAACTAAATTGAAATTCCGCATGGAATAAGCTACGTTTCCGTCACTGTTGTACTTGGTGACATGCATTTATTGAAAACTGTCAGGTATTTATTGGATGATCTCACCTGCTAGTATAACGGTTTTATCTAGAGAAAAATTTTCTGTAGAAGAAAAAAAGCTGGTAAGGAAAAAGCTTTTGCAAAATGATAAAAATGGCAATTTTAAAACCATGACATCGTCATGCAGCATAAACGAAAATGCAAAAAGATATTAAGTTATTAAAATACTGGAATTGAAAATGAAATATTTTTAATCACTGACTCTCCTGAGGAGCCACGCACCGCAGATTATAAATGTAAAAGGCAAAAATAGCCGGATTTCAAAAAAATGGCTTAGCAAAAAAAGCTCAGATATCCAGTTAGGGCCACGTACTGCTACGGGAAGCTGGATAAGTAGATTAGCCGTTTTAAAAAAGAAATGGACTGTTGTATTTTTTTAACAGTCATTATAACTCTGATAGAATTTGCATGCACGTGACTTCCTTCTTATAAGCACCAAAAATTTCAAACTATGGAGCGTAATACATCTTCAAAAATGTTACAACCACCCCCTTCACATTTCCGTTGTTACTGAAATCAAGTATGACGTTTAGCAAATGAACGCGACGTGCGTTATAGTATTAAATGCTTGCAGTTCCTACGAAATGTACAGGACCTTGTGATAAATGATCCCTTAACCCTCGGAGCCGAGGCCGTGTAATTTAGTCAGATTTGTGACTGGCGAAAAAAATAAAAATAAAATTATGATCTTACATGATTTCAATTCAGAACCTGGGTACGACCTTTTCCCCTTACCTTTCCTTACTAAAATCCCCCTCTCCGGAATTCTGTAGGAAGGAACGTCGAGTTTATGATTAATGAACGAAAAAGCTGAGTTGCTTGGATTACTTGGAGATCGCTCAGAACTGTTGTCTTCGCTGCTAAACCAAAAGCGTGACACTTTGGATTTGGCTCGAGTTAAAAATTTATCTCGCGATAACATACATTTTAAAATTGTTGTTTAAGAAGAAGATTAATGATTTCTCTCGATAAAAGGGGGGGAATTAAAGGTTCATAAATCCACAATTTGGACAGTGCGGTGGCAACAGCGAAAGGACGCGTTGCCAAGAATTGACTCCTGCCCCGAATGATAAATAGATCGATGTCACCGAAGAAAAGTTTAAACATTTGAATTTATGACCTCGAGATAAAAATTGAAAGACGCCGAACTTTGAATGCTCTGCGAACGTGATCAATATCGTACCTTCTTCCACTTCATTTGAGAATTACGGTCTCATTTAAGTTAGAACTTTAACAAATTAAAAGAAAAAAACCTACTTCATAGTAATTTAATAATTTTTAAAGTGATCTCTCTGAAAACATTTGTCTGCCGAGCGTAACATGAAGCAGAAACGTGTAATTAGATCAAATAAAGCACTGTAAATTACACGCTCTATTATTCTCAAATTTTATACATCAACTCTTTAGTGCACATATGGGCAACCGCGGGCCGGATGTGGCCCTCCCTGGCTTACGATCCAGCCCGCGGAACATGTCAAAACCCTAATAAACCATTCAAAATCCCATGCAAATCCCAATTATACGGCCTGAGACTTTATCATCCTAAAGTTTGGTCCCGCAGCTTTCCAAAAGTTGCCTATACCTGCATTAGTGTATGGGGCGCATTTTACTACTTGGGATTTGTTTTTTCTAAAGGCATCTTATACAAATTTATGAAATCTCGCGTTTTGAAAATTGACGAGAGGATAGTAGTCATTTTTCATTCTTTCCTATTTTAAACATTTTTTTTTTTTCGATTTACAATGCTTAATTACCTGTAGTGGATAAAGAATTAAATTGTGTTACCGTCTTTTTGGGACACTCTGTTTATCAGAAATTGCTCGGTAAACTCATGCAAATTCCATTTACAATCTAAACAATCCCATATCAGGGATCGATGCAGACTAAAATTGGGTCCATTTTGCTCCCCTTCACAAAGCTACAATCGACTAAAACGGTTTCACAAAAATGCAATTTAATAAAACAGCCCATCATTAGAATTTTACCCTTTATTTTAATCTGTTTTATCTATTTTTTTAACAAACAAAGATAAATTATGCCAAACGCAACGATTATTAAACACTTTCCAGTACAACAGCGCGCGCGCACGCACACACACACACACACACGTTCCCTAAGCTGATAGCCTTGCGTAGCTTTGCTTTAGCGCAACACGACACACTAAATCGGTTAATTAGAACGTGAGTAATGAATCTTTTAGATTCCCATTTTAATCATCATACCTTAATATTACCGCATTAGGTATTTGTTGATTTCCCGCCAAATGATAAAAATATCGCCAGTTGGGTTCATTTTTCGAAAGATTTTTTTCTCACCATATTTGGCGATTTCTCTCAAAAAGCGCCGATGTTGGCGACTTTTGGTGAAACTTTTGAGGGAGGTATTACATAGTGAGATAGTAAAATTGTGCTTTAAATGGATGTCTGTCTCTAAACTGCCATTTAACGTAATATATCGGAATTATTTTGAGTGCTCCTGTAGAACTATAAGTGATACAGACACTATTTTCGATGTAGAGCTTTATCTTGTATTCCTCAACAACATGTATCCATTTTGTTTTATTTCAAATAGCCAAATATCTCTAAAATGCACTTTAAAGAATGACTGCTCCTAGAGCGTAATGTATTGGAAATCTTTTGAGCTCTTCTGTAGGGCAACTCTAAATGCTGCATACACAATTTTCAATAGGGTACATGGTACAGTCGTGAAAACAACGTATATAAATTTCGTAATAATCGATGCATATTTACGGAAGTTAGAGCACAGACGGACAGACAAACCGAAATCATAAACTTTTCAACCTTGTTGGAAACTGTTAAAGTAACTTTTATTAAAGTTTCATGTAAATTTTATAAAGATTCACAAAAATACGTATTGAAATTTACAAAAAATTTTCTCATAAAGGGAACGCTGAAGAAAATTCCTGGATCGATCCCATACATATTAAACTCAACTCTGCACTGATCCTCATATGAATCCACTGACATCGACTTCTGTTTAGTTTTCAACTCTCCAAATAAAGTTCTCTTTGACTAAATTACAGACATTAAATGCAAAATAAACAAACCGGAATGTACTCTCCGGCATGGATGCGCAGATTTACCTTGTCTTTGCGGAATTAAATTTCGATATCGCAAGAACTAGAAATTTCTTAATCTGTGTTCACAGTTTATTATTATTCAAGCTGATACAATTCAACTGGGCAGGTGTGTTAGCTCGGGAATATTCGACCTCTTTAACAAAATGACTACTGTAGAAGAGTTTTATGAGTGGTGTGCTGGAAGTTATTGAGGATTTTGAGGGAATCATACACGCTTATTTCGCTGTGAACAAAAATTCATGTTTTGTGTCTACTCGATTCTTTTTACGTCACCCTATGATTAAAAGGTTAAATGTACTGGAAAGTAGTGTCATTTTTTCGTGTGTCAATAATTTGCCTAGCCAAAACTATTGATGCTAATAATACGGAATCTGGCACGTGTGAGAGTTTTTTTAGCGTCTGTCCAAGATCGGACTCGGAGATCCATTTTTCAAAAATCGTAACTTATAGGGGATAGGGGGCCGAAAGTTCTTTCTCATATACTGCGTGATCTCGAAGAAGGAAAGAGAGAACCATAAAATCCTTGCAGTAAAATACAACACTCACGAATACCTAAAAATCAATTTCAGAACATTTCTAATATAATCCTTCAAGAGGGTAGTGGGTAGCCATTTTTATTAGAAGAAAAAATAATTTTTTTTCTATAAAATTCTCGCTTTAAAATTTTAGTGGTATGAATGTTATCCTTGGGCACAGCTTGTTTGTAATTCAATACGTGTTGAAAATTGACTTGTTTGAATTTTATGTAAAATAAAAAAGGCCATTATACTTCTCGGTATACCTTTATACGTCTGATGTATGCAATACGAAAATGAAATTTGCAACTTTTAAAATTCTGGCAAAACCATTTCAGATACAGAAAGTAAAATAAGTAAGCGTATAAATATGTCTAACGATAAGTATTAAAAAAAAGTAAATAAATTCTAATAAATTATAGTGTACTACCGCAAGTTTGAATCTTTTTAATATGGAGAAATTTCATTTTAAATAATTAATTCTCCCCTAATACCCCACCCCACCTGGGAAAATATTTGCGATTTATCAAAATCCGTTTCAAAGTGTCAAACTTCATAAACAAATGAATAAATCTGTTTCAACTTTTCTGAACCTCGGAAGTTTCCGCTCTTTCATAGAATTTCAAATAAAAAAATGTTTACAGTTCTTTTGATTTGCGAGGTCTTTGTCGTGTGTACCTTTTGTATATATTTATGAGTTCTAGCGGAAGAGACTGTGTTTGTTTATGAATCATAAAAAGTTTCACTGAAAAACTCTTTTGTTGCACAGGGGCGGTTTGTTTTGATGGCGGTATTCACAGCGTGTTTCGATATGGTGTCCTTGTCGTCAAACTACGGTCCATTCTCTCGGGTCAACCCGGATTTCGACAGGGCAATATTTATTTGTTGTTATCCAGCACGAAGGAAAACAGTTAATATTGTGCCTGGTCACGAACCCAAACAATCTGAAATTGATTTGTTAATTACGCAGCGGAAAAATTATGAGCATATCTTACTTGTTTCTGGAGTTCTTTAACAGACTTCGTTGTAAAAAATTTCCTTTTATTAGTAAAGTGCATATAGGAAGTATTTTCTTCTAATGTGCATCCACTCAAAAAAGTATTCGAGTAATAGCCAATTTTTCTATTTCAGTTTTGTAACATCAGTTTAAAACATTAGGAAGAAATATGAGCAGTTATAGTCGTTTGCAGTGTTTCTCAACCTTTTTATTTCTATTGACCGTCCAAAAATAGGAAAAATATTTCGTGGAATAACGTAAGCCAAACATACAGACGTGTAGCCAAAAAAAACTTGATATAATTTTATAAAATTTTATTATAAATTTTGCAAATTTTATAATTCAGTGCGTAACAAACTCAATTTACAATAAAAAATTTGAAAAAAAAGTATATAATGTGCTATTGAAAATTTTTACTAGACATTTATAGTAAAATTTACTGTCAGTCAAATTTTATAGTAATAATGAACACTCCCCTTATCTGGACCATCCCATGAGAAAGCTATAGCTATGCCTGTGACCAAAAGCAATAAATATTACACAAACATGTATTTTATTTATTAAAAAAATTATTATACAAATATAACTCGCGATTTTGCGACCCTTGATTTAGCGACCCTTCCCGATTTAACGACCCTCTGATGAAGTCCTGCCCGTTTTCCTATACATTTTTATAAACATTCGATTTAACGACTATTTGATTTAAAATACTACTGCGGAGGTCCCGTTAAATTGGACGGACCAAATTAAACCGGTCGTAAAAAATCTACAAGGTTGTTGATACCTAATGACTAGGAAAAATCAGTTGGTAAGTTAGCCACTGTTTTGATGGTTAAGTTAAGAAAGACCGATAGATAACAGAGCTTATATTGTTTTCCAGGAGAATATAGCTCGCGTCACTAAAGATGTCTTTTAGGCCTGTCATGATCTACTTGCACCCTTCTTAAGAGAAATTTCTGTACTGTTCAGGTCCTCATCAAGAGCGATTGGGACTTCTGAATTGCGGCATTCCTTAGAAACTGTTAAAGGCTACTGAGAACTTTTTAACCAATGATTTAGCATGTACTAACACACAACTCCACATGTATATAGAAGTATAAGCTGGTCAGTCAAGCATCGAACTCTGTAGACTGATAGTCGGACAGTTCTCGTTTTTGGTCTATCGCGACCAGGAATGTAGCGAGAAAAAAATTTTGGGTGTGCCCAAAAGCTGAAAAAGGTAGAATTTCTCACAAAAATGCGCAATTTATTGACATCTAATTAAGAATAACTTAAAATTTCGGGGGGAACCCAGTCCCCCATCGCAAACCCCCCCCCCCCCTCTTTGGCCACGGCCATCAAGTAATCCCTAAAGAAGCATGTTCAGTTTAATAATAGGAGAAGTAAAACTTTATTTAAAAAAAAGTTAGATTCCTTTTAAAAGAACAGTCTTAAAAAAAAATACCATAAAGTCAGTTTTTCAGAATCATACAGGTTACCATTCGAATCACTAAAGTTACAAAAGTAACTGAAAAGTCGACGAATAGAAAAAAAAAAGCCGCGAAAATTGGAAACATTCACCAAATGGAAGTGCTAGATCGCTGACTTTTCTAAAAATTTCTGCGAGAGATTTGCGCTTTCATGCAGGGGCGTAGCCAGGGGTTGTCTGATGGAGCCATAGAAATAGAATAGGGGAATTCTGTGTGATAAAAATAGAATAGGGGAATTCAATGGATGGAGCTGGAACTACCCCCTAACTGAGTAAATATGAGATACGGAGAAATTTTTGTATTTTCCGATAAACAGCCGCCAAGGCGGCCATCTTCGCCGCCCCGTACCTTACTGTTCTTAATACTCATTACAGTGTTAAATTTCTGGACTCATTTCAATGAAAACCGTGTTTCTTTGTTTGAACGGTATTTGTCGTTAAATTTATTTAGGTTAGGGTTGCTACACATTTTGGGTGTCATAAAAGCCGATGTCAAAACAGCAAATGGCTAAATTGTGCTTTAGCCCAATGTATTGTGACATTTTTTAGATGGGCGATTGATGGGCCAAATATTGTAAATTCGATATTTTAAAGCTGTGTAAAAGTACGAAAGATATGCATTTTTGTGTATCCATTATTGTTATTTTGTAATCTAGCTACTGCTTGACATGCTTGCTCCCATTTGACGTCATTGAACTGTTAATTTGGATTTTTGCACATCCGTTATTGTTATTGCACTAATGTGTATATCTTGCTATTGCCGTTTTCAGCGTGGAAATATCGTCGATTTTGGTACCGCATGCGTTAGCGTATTATATAAGTAGATGTGAAAGTTTCCCTTTCAAAATTAAAGGTTTATTTACGGACGTAAGCCAAACTTAATTTTTTTTTTCCCTAATGCATGTTTCCCCAACTGAAAAGACTTTAAAATTGATTTTTAAATTTTATTTATTATTTTCTTTCTTTCTTTAATTAATTTTCATATGCGAACACATTTAAGTACACCCTCTCAAAAATATATTGTAAAATGTGCAAAAGCGAAATTTCCTATTTCACCTTTGCGAATAATTATTGAGTTTTTTAAAAACGCAGAACTTGACAGAAATATGAAAAGTTATTATTATACACAGTTTAATTCATATTCTTTGATAAATAATTTTTTACGAAACCAACGAAGGATCTCTTTTGCTCTTATCTTTACTCGAATACTTTTTTGAGGTCGTATAAATGAAAGAGGGGGGGCATTCCCCTCTCAAAAAAATGTCGATTTTTATAAGTTATATTGAGTTCTCAGCCACCCCCGAAAAAATGTCCTGGCTACGCTGCTGCTTTCATGTGTGAGAAAGCTAAATTTAAATTTTCCATCGCATGCAGGTCAAGAAGTATTAACAAAAAATCAAGAAAAGGTCGCGAAATAATGGTGGTAGTGACATCCTGTTGTACTAATTATCCAGCTGGCAACCCCAAACCATCGATGGTATCGCAATCGTATGGGAAAACGTGATCGTAGTGGAACCAGACTGGATTTCGGTGGGTCTCAATACAGTAATTTCTCACGCTAATAAGAAGCTATATCGTGATCCACAGCGGGATTGTCTCTCGAATTTCTATTGCATTCGTCAATTTCACGTCAGATGGGTGAGTAATCTTAAGAAAAGCGAAGTGGGAAAATTTGTTATGCATGGCCAACCACCAGATTTTTCACCAAGATTAGGAATCATCATTTCCTTCTCTCTTACCTCATTCTTTTTCATTTCTTACAACAATAAAACTCGTGTAGATCGTTCCGATTAAGCTTTTATTTTTTTATTTTCGGCAGCTGCGTGGAAGGAATTCAGAAATAGAATATCGTATTAAATTGGAGCGTACAGACTCTGATCTCCCCTGGATATGTGTGTATCATCGTCCCCCCGTTCCCCATCTTGGAACGAATCCTATTTAATTCGTCCTTTATATTAGGTAGCGTCTGATCGGTGGACCAAGTCAAACCGCATTAGTTCGAGTTTGGTGGTTTCTTTTCCACAAAAAAAAAAAAAAAAAAAAAAAAAAGTTTTATTTTATGGTATGTGAAATGAAATGAAACAGTAAAGTGCATCTTCACTTTTTAATTCTTTGTTTCTCCTTTTTGTTCCAGAGATTCGCCATTTTGGCATGTCAGTGTCCTAGGACCAGTATACTAGTGTGTTCAGCGCCAACCGTTTTGCTGGTACTTAAGCTTGTTGAAGAATATCAAAGAAGTCTGTGACTTATGTGAGGTAAGCATTTTGATCGAGTCTGAGCCTGAGGCGAGACCCTGCCTAGGGGGTCGCGAATATACCGAAAATAAAATATTATTAAAAAATTTATAATTAACTGAAAACAGTAAATTAACTGAAAGGAAAACAAATACATTCTCACATATTTAGAAAATGAAAGACAATTTTCACTGATAAAACACACTTTTATTTTAATCAGTGTTAGGACTGCACAATGTACTTAAATTTAGCACTGATTACTTAATTTTTTTTAATAATTATTATTGAATTTCCTGGGCCTCTCTTGTAGAGCAGATTTTCTGAAGAAAGGTTTAGTATTTTAAATTGCCACTCTTGAGTTGAGTTGTCGTGTAGTTTATCTAGATGCAATGTGAAGGTGTCAGAACCAGGACATAAAACTTATTTACTGTTTAATTACTTATCTTCTCTTTCTATGTTTTTCTTTATTTTATTTTATTTTTAGCTTGCTAGTCTCTTTCATTTATTTTTCTTCTCCCCTCCCCCCCCCCAACTCCCATCGCTCATATTTTATTCTCTCTGGTTTCTTACTTTTCCCTTCTTCCGAATAGCAACTTGTCCTTTTTGTATACTTTTTTTCTGACTTCCTGTTTGTGTAAATGGTAGTGGTTCTTTTCTTCAAAACTGAAGAAGGATCCCTCTCACTTTTGAAAAATGTTTGTGAATGCAATATAATTCAGTTTTTTTTTGGCGGTGTTATCAATGCCTTTCGGTAATAAATCTAATTTAAAAAAAAAAAAGAATTAAATACCACTTTCAAGTTTTGTAGGCTGAAATTAACTTATCATACTGGAGCATTTGAATTAAAAGAAATATACTGGCTGTTGCAATAAAAAACGAAATTTAGTGAACGAAATTCAGTTCTTAAATGCATAGCTGTGCAGTCTTTCCCAAAATGCGGCCAATGCCCACAAATGCGGTGATAAATCCTCTAAATTGGCAACACTGGAAATGTTTGCAATTTTATCAAAGGACAGCGTTAAAAGCGTTTGTATAAAACGCTCGTAGACAGACAAAAATAAAATGCTGTACCTGTCTTAATTTTTAATATATTTCAAAAAGTGTGTTATATGAATACAGGTATAAATCGTGTTTATCATTTATTTTTTGTATGACCGAATTAAGAAAATCTGCTGTTTAAATTACAAAACAACCTTATTTATGAAAGCACAAACATCATATTTATGCTAATGTGTTTACCTGTGCTTTCATAAATAAAGTCCCTGGAGGTGGATGCATGCGCCGCCTATTTCCCTCGTTCTTAAGAGTTTATTTGTCGATGCAAAAATGTTAAGTTTAAACAACAGATAAAAAATTTCATGTGTATAGTTATAACGTTGAGTAAATCTTTTATACAGCAAATATTGGTGTAAAGTTAAATTTTAAAGTATTGCTTGAATAAGCACAGTATATTTAGTTCTGTTTAGTTCTGTTCTCATTCCCAGACATTACGCAAATAGTTTTTTTTTTTTTTTTTTTTTTGTGTGTGTTAACAGCCTCTATCCAAGCCGGCTTGTTTACATTAAAGTAGTTAAGAAATACCATCTCTTCAGCAATGTTTGCTTATGTGAGAGTACTTGGCAATTATTTAAAGTTTACTTGAATTTTTCTTAATATTAAAAAATAAAAAATTATGAATGTGCAGAGTATGTTTACATTTCTTTGTTGAAAGAATCTTTTTTTAACCCCTTTTCGGGGTTTTAAATGTTACGTGTCTCGAAAAATGCAGTTTATTTTACAAATTCAACTTAATACAAGTAAATTCTTTTTAGGCACTGTCTGTTGGTTTCCTTTTAGATAAAGTTTTCTGATATTCATGGACATAAATGAATAAAAATATTATTTAATGGTGTTAGTAACAAACATATTTATCACGGTCTAACTCTTTTTTTTTATGGTGGTTTTTATTTTGGTGTGTCTTAGAACAAATGTTGTTTTAAAGGTATAACAGGTATAATGTTGTTTTAAAGGTAATTTATTTTGCAGTAATGACAGAAGATACTTTGCTGTATGCAATTAACATTGTTTGTAGTAACTTTCACATTGCTAATAATGGTTCTAAACCAATCACCTCACTGTATAAATGCTAGCATTAATAATTTACTTATTTATTAATTAATTCAACGCAATAATAATTTAATATTTTAAATTATTATTAACTTATTTTAATTAAACAGTATTAAATTTATTTCATTATAATTTTAAAATATTAAATTGCTATTAAATAAAATAAAATGTATTTTATTTTTACATAAGTAATTTTTATGTACTGATAAAATTAATATTTTACTCGTTGATGTTATGTTGGCTGCATTTTTGCTATTTTACAAACTTCATCACGCAAAACGACTGAAACTTAAAAACAGTTCATTCAATCAGCCATTTTTTGACTTCGGGGTACTAACGTGCTGATTAGAAATTGCTTGCATCATTAATCAAAACGATTGATAGTATGATGAAGCCGAGTCTGTTGAATACAGAGGATGAGATAAATTTTCCTCGAAATACTTTCGACATATCTTAGGCAGGTTTTTGTAAATTGTCATGCAGGAAAAACTCCTGTACCATCTCTTCTGCACATTCTGGCCGTTTTTTCTTATAAACACGTGGCTCGAAATGATTGAATTTTGCTCAGTAAGGAGCCATAGTAAACTTTTCCACCAGATTCCTAGAGAATATGGTAGGCTACAACCATTTTGATCCCATCGCAATTAGAGCTAAAACAAATTTAGTTTATATGCTTACAAATTTACGCAAACTAAATTTTTTAAAAATAGCTCTCACTTATTCAAACACTGCATCTCAGTTAGAGTGAGCGCATTTAACTGAAATGGCATGTTTCACTACAGTTAAACACTTTCAGAGGCGGTCTCAGCGTCAGTATGTCACCTTTCTACGTTTCTTAAAAGTAAAAAGAGTACCTTTAAAACATCTAATTAAAAATTTCTCTGTTTATCATTTCTTCTGCTGCCAACAGATGGCATTAGTATATTCTAGAAGCATTCTATCTCAAAATTAATATTTTTTAAACTTATATTTTAAATATTGGTAGAAGATGACTTATTAAAACTGACTTTGCTCCTATAAAGGTTATGAAACTTATCAGAATGATCGAAGAGTACCACATTTCTCAAAAAATCAGTTTTTTGCAAAGAAAAAAACTCTTGTTCCGCTTACTGGAATAGCCATTTTGCCAAGAAAAATTATTCTAATAAATGGGGTAGTCCCTTATTCGGGATCACGTCGAACATTTACAACGTTTGGTAAATTGTAAATGTATTACATTAAGCAGGATATTCTTTTAACCGATATTCTATTAAGTGGACTCGACTGTACGAAATACGCTGTATACGATTTATATACCTTTTTCAGTTACAGTCGACAAACCATGGCAGCCTACTACCTTTCACTCAGGGAAATAGCATGATGAATGCTTTGTGTAAAAAAAAAAATTACTACACCAAACAATAAACAATACTACAATAAACTACACCATAGCTAGAAAAGTTGCAGAAAACATTTTGGAGAGGGCTCAAAAGGTGGAAAAGATAGAATCGGCCACAAAAATGCGTGTTGTTTTTTACATCCAATTTACAAAAATCTAAGTTTCAAAGGAAGGTAAAAATAATAATATAATCCCTCATGTTGCTTTTAAGAGTTATACTGTTTGATGGGAGAAAACACTCGAGAATTTCAACATAAATTTAGCGTAGAATAAGAAGCGAAGCCACATTCCATAAAAGTATCATAATTAATTTGTTCTACCCTTTTAGAGGCCACGTTTTTCTTTTAGGTAACTCATTAATTTTAACTAACAGCAGCCACACATCTGAACTTAGCCAGATTTTTTTCCTGCCAAGTATGCAGCATATTTGGTTAAAGTGCACTGCAGAGAACACCTTAAATAATGTTTCCTCTATTATATTAAAGGTAAAATTTCTCGTGTGTTTAATATAATCAGAAGTTTTATGCAAAATTTCTGGATGCGTTCGCGAAATAATATTCATTATATAATTGCGCAATTGGTGTTTATTTATTCATTAACAATTCTTCTACTATAATAAAAGTAATTCTCCTAAATATTTTTAATATGTAAGTGAAAATTGAAGAGGTTTTTCGTTAATAATTTCTTCATGGTTCTTCATCGGGTTTTCGGTCTCATTTGAAACGCCCAAGGTTAATGGATCAGACATAAGATTTATTAAAGAGGGGGTAGGGTACACCTAAATGACTCGGAATCACATAGGAATGTGGGGTCACAGATATCAATTTCATGCACCTATTATAGTTTTTTAAAAGGCCAATTGATACTCTTACTAAAAGCTTTTTTTAAAGAACTTCATAGTTTAAAAATGCTTTTTTTATTTGAATGTTGCAATAATCGTAGCATAAACATGTTGTTTATTTTTTTTTATTCTATTGTTTGTATAAAGCCTGAGACTTTCAAATTTTTTACTCGTTTGTTATTATATTTAATAGTCCCGATTGCACATCGATCTGTCACAAACACTCAGAATTTTTCACGCGTTGCGAAATTTTCCTTGTATTGCATTATATAATGAAGTGCTGAAGAGAGTAATAGTTTTCTCAGTGGGCCTTTCAGAAAATCGAAATGGGTTAGTATTATCTTCTGAAGTATGAACAACAATTTTCCGTGTCTCCGTAGGATAATTATAGTCATCAAAATGTGTTACACGCATGGATTCATCTCGTATCCTCCAATGTCGGTGAGGATGATCTTGAAAAATCTCGCATGTGGACTGGTTGTCAGAGTTTTCACTTTCTGTGCTCTACTATTGTTTTTTTTTTTTTTTTTTTTTTTTTTTTTTCCCCAAGCAGATTTGATGCCTAAAATAACAGTATTAGAATACAGCTGAAAAAAGTTAGTAATAAAATTAAATTCTATTTCTGAAATACGCGACAGCCTCTAAAATAAGCCCTATAATTATAATGATACATTGGAGTCCAATTTATGTTTGACGCACTTTGTCAATCTATTACAATGGCGCCTTAATGATTTGAATTCCTGATAAATTAAATATTTCGTTTAATTTGATTATTAATTTATGACTGTTGGAGTCCGCACAAAAATACTTATATTAAAAATTTTATAGAAAAATTTCTCCTATCGAACGCTCTATAAATGTCTTAAAAGCGGAATAAGTCTAATAACTATCGAAAAATGATTTATCTGAAACTTTCCGATTTCTAATTACTCAAATAATAATAATAATTCTGTAGGGGAGGACTATCGGTCATCAAAAATTTAATGTTTTGGAGAGAATCTTTATTATTGTGAACTTAGACTATCACTAATGGCATAATTATTTACGAGTACCTTAAAACGCGTCATCCATTTGGCCGAATTAAGGTGTCACGACCTTCAAATGGTGCCAAGCTGTGATTGGTGGAGTGCATAGCGTAGCCTGGTATTTGACTCTCCAGTCGAAGGCAGCGCCATCTGATGTTATATATATATATATAAATTATTAATGCTAGTTATGTTTTGAGATTTCAATTGCTCGTGGTTTAATAGGACATCCATATTACATAAGTTTAGCTGTTTTCGTATACATATAAAGTGAAATAACACACACAAAAAAAAATTATTTATAGTTACTTACTTAATAAGTATCTTTTTATGTGTTATTTTTGCTGTTTTATGCGTTTTTAGTTAATTTTACCTTTTAACACCAATTTTTTGTTAGTAGTCTTATTTCTTAGTAAAAAGTTTTGTAAAAATCTTGGCGTTTTATCTAAATTTGTGAAAAAGAATGCTTAAAACAACAACATTAAACAAAATTCCAAAACAAAAAGAAAAATTGAAACAAACCCATGCTTAAAAAACTATACCCTTAGGGGGAAAAAAAGCAGTGTAAAGCTGAATTATTTTTTTTAATGTTTAAATTCACATATCCTGGTCCTAATAACTTCATAATGTATGCCTAAATTCATGAAATTTACATTATGTCTAAAAGAAAGGAAACTCGTTGACGTGATATAAGTAATTTTGAAAGTAATTTTCCTTATTAGCAGATACACCCTGAAGAAAATTGCATTTTCCCATTCACACTACTTATGCATCATAAAAGATGGAAATGTTCGCAGGAATATGGCGATGATGAGCATAAACAGGCGTTTGAATTTTAAATTAAGGAAATATAATGTGGAAATGAGTGTTAATAATGCATTACGTTCATTATCTCAAAAGAAATTGCTTTTGATGTATCCCATATCCATTTGCATTTCATTAATTTTCTATCAATTACGATTCGCCTTTAAACAAAATCAGCCGTTCATCAACAGTCGTTACAATCAGATTCATTTTCAATAAATTAAATATTCTTTTTTTCCGCCATTTTTGTTAAAACTGTGCCAAAGAAATTAGTTGTTAATTTCTTCCAAATATTCGATAATTTGTTGAAGGGTAATTGAAACTAATTCTTCGAACACCAGAGGGAGCTGCCCAAATATTACTATGGCAACCAGTGTTGCCGTGACGTCACGAAGTACTCTGAAAGAAACGAACCAATGCAAATGCACCTGAGGAATATCAATTTCTGTTCAGTAGCTTTTCTGCAAAACTCGTTATTTCTTGCGGAAACTAAAATTAATTCCCTTGTGGTGTTTTTATTTGCTAATCTTTTTAATGTTTGTTTTAAGCGTTCGAAGATAATAAAATATATATAATTCTATTTTTCGCATTACGTGTAACGAGCTATTTTTATTATTGTTTTTTTTTTTTAAGCTCCATGAATATTTATTCGGTTTAATATTTCTCTGAATAAACTAATCTGTTTGCAGTAATTTAAAATTCGCGATTAATCATTCTGTTGTGCGTTTAATTTCAATGATTCCCTAATGCTTGGATTGTCATAGGATAGCAGTACTATATTTAATTTGATATTCTGATTATGACTAATGCAGAGTAAAGAATTATTCGTTCTTTCTATACTTAGGAGTACGTTAAAATTTATGGAATTCAATTAAAAGCTCTTTAAAATAAATATTTGTCTAATGGTTATTTTCCGTCACAGCTTCGGCCTTCTTTATTTAATAATTTTGTAAGGAATATTTAAAAATGAAGGCTAGGCTCCTTGTGTTAAGGTTTGCGAGAGAAATCGACATTTGTTTACATTCAAAGCGCGAAAGAAAATGTAATAAATGTATCACATCTGCTAATGAAAGCAATCTTAAGGGTGTTCGAAGAAATAAAATCTCTCTCAAGGGTTTCAGAACTCAATTTAAAATTAACTACGCCAAGGACTCGAAAAAATTCTGGTCGATTCTTTATAAACTGCATTTACACTGAAATACTAAATGAAAAATAGGTGCCTTTTATGAATTGTTCGGAAAAAATCCTTAAACATGGATCTGCACAGCAAAATTTTTCGAAAAGTTTCTTAATAGAGGTTTACCGTTTATTTCAGCGTATACTATACACAGCGTAAAATAATCTGAAAATACAGGATACTTTTAGCCCTATTTTTCAGGAAAATGGCCATTTTTCACATAAATTTTCCGTTAAAATAAGAAGAAATTTTTATCTTTCAGAAAATTCGTATAAAATCGGTAAATTTCCGTGTTTGGTTTGGTTTTTGCATTTTATAAGTAGTTTTGAAAAATGGATTTTCGTTAGACATTTTCAGCTGGAAAGAAATATTAACACCAAATGCGATCTTATGAGTAATTAGATCTCAATATAAATAATTAACACTAATAAAGAATTCACTTCATAACCAAATGTGTATCAATGCACATTATTAGAATGGCTAGAAAGTAACCCCCCCCCCAAAAAAAAAATAGCGAACAAGGATAAGTAAAGGGATGATTTTCAGATATTTTTACCAGTCGATGTATGTTTTTTCTTTTTTTTTTATGTTTGCCAGCATATCTGTCAAAAAACTTCAAGCAGATCGTTCAAGTATCTTAAGAGTAAGTGTTGAACATACACTTCTGAAAATTGAAATTAATTTTTTGCCAACCCACTAACTTGACTGCGTTAATAACTATACAACACTTTGTCTCGATTTCAAATTGTAAATTTGAGGTTTGCTTTTCATCAAATTTACAATTTGAAATCGTGCCTTCTGCCGCCCAAGTCCCATTCTGAAACTAAAATAAGCTTCGCTTCAACCTTAAGTCACTCACAGGCAAGTCGAATAGCTTAGAGAAGAGCAACAGTCTCTCTCTCTGTAATGGAGGGTTTGCTTCTAGCGATAGCAAAACAAGAAATGTTAAAACTAAAAATATTATTGTTCTGTAACCGCAGTTGATAATGTATAACTAGTTAAAAATGGTATTTAAATTTTGATCCTATTATTTAACAGTTTTAGAAAAACGGAAAGTTACAGTCCAGATTTTTCGAAAACGGAAAAATGTTAAACAGAACAGACATTTTCTGGAAACTTTGCTGCCAGTCGTTTTTTCTTTAATTTACATGTACATTTTAACCATTACAAGGCTCAATTTTCTTTTCTGTGTCTAAAATAAATATATGTGATAATGTTAGTGATTATTTTTTTTGTGGGGGGGGGGGGTGAATAGTTTAAAAAATGATAACGTAATATTTTACTAGAAAATATGTACCTTTTTATTTCAGTTTTGTATGCGGTACACTGGGACTTAGCTATACTTTTTTGGTATTTATTTTGAAATTTTAGAATTCAAATCATTTGTTGATAGGACGAACTCCAACACACAATAACTTTTTCCAGGTCAAAACTCTTTGCTAACTATTTTTTGTTAATTTTCTAAAATAAACAAAACCACATTCGAAAGATTACTGTTTAAATTTCAATCACTTTTGGCAATAATGTGAACAGTAAGTACATCTACACGCAACAGCCTGAATTATACCGTTGCTATCTATGTATAAATACTCTTAAAAACTGACAGATGTCTGTACTAGTATTTTATAGACGTACAGGAATAATTAAAGTGGTTGTTCCACATAGGGTACCAGGTGCCTTACAGGCTTAAACAGTATAGCTTGCAAAGGGACATTCTAAAATTTGGCACTGCTTGTCGTGATTAATTTATTTGTGCTTACTTACCAAAATCACATGATTTCTTACAAAGTACACGGTTAACTTGCCTCGTCTATTTGCGGTTTTCCAAAAACGGATAGTGGTTCTATAGAATGATTTACTTTATCTACCAATTCTTACTTGCTATGCACAAATAGGGCATTTGTATAAAAATATTTTAAAATCAATGCGTATAGAATTTTTTTATTTATTTTCTGATTTTAACAAATGATATTACAAAGTGCGAAAAACGAATAGCCTTACACAGTTCTCCTAATTCAATACTAATGCTTTTCAATAAAAGCATTGTGCAATATTTTGCAAGCACACACATACGTCCCCTTTTGAGCAGACTTTTAAATCGTGTACTGAAAAAATCGTTTGAAACATTCGTGCCTACTCAAGGGACAAGAACAAATATTACTCAATTTATTGAGCGGGAATTTTTTTATGATGCTGTGTCCATATTTTAGTTGCTTTCCGTAGATAAACAAGGTGTTGCTGCAAGTTGCGTGACAATAGTAGTAATAGTTATTGTTTAGCGTGTTATAAACAGTATTGAATTACAAATCAATAGAAAGTGCGATTTGTTTATGCATACTATCTGCATCGGGATTTATAGACGAAAGTCTCCATGTTTGTCGTCGAGCATTTATCGAAATTATAAAATAGCTGTTTTCTTCTTCATCATAAACAGCGTATCTTTATTAAAAACTGTTAAACATGCATTGTGTACCCTTGGATTATTTCGGGTACGCAGAACCTAGGTAACATGCATGAGAGATGCGCATTATGCCTATGCGCACACATACTTTGGGGTAGGGTGGGTTCATGCCCCCTCCCGCTAGTTCCCATATTTCCGTTATGATTTACGTACTGGTATAACATAGAAGTTGCACAACACTAAAATGTTGTATTTTTCTGCGGGGCAGCACCTTTACTTACCCCTCCTATAAATAATGTAATCATGGGTGCCCATGATTACACCACTTGCAGGATGTTTGGACTTGAAACTTTTAGGACTGTACGCTAGTTAATTGGAAGGCCCTTGTTGAAAATTATGAATATATCAAAACCAGTAATTTACAAGAAATATTTATTAAAAATTTAATTTCTATTAATATTGTGCAAATGAAAATTATTTGTTATATATATTTTACCGGAAATGCTTGTAAGCCAGCTTTGTATATATGTCTGGACATTATACAATGCCCGACGGAATGAAATGATACCAAACTAGTACCTGAAGCTCGATACCAAAAGTATGTGCGACATCAAAAACTGCTCGGCAAAGTATAAAGCAATTAGATTTTTCACACATTGACTAGGCATTCTAAAGAATGACTAGACTGCAAAGTATGAAATACATCTAATTTCGATTCAAATATCAAGTGAGCAAGGCCCGTGATTTTTATTCGTCCACTCAGGTTAAGGATTTGCGTTTTGCCCTTTGTTCAGAAGGATGAAAACACGTTATTTTACTCGAATATGTACGTCCAACCAAAAATTAATTTCATACTGTACTGAATGAAAATGGAAGATACAGTGGAAAATGAGTCGCTGCAAAACTGTTATGTTGCTTTCCCTGCCATACGTTATTTATGGTGGAAAAGGCAGATTTACAGGTACCGTTACAAAAAATAGCAACCCTATGTTCCTTGATCTTGGCGACAAACTTGGCAACAGTTTGATGACTTGGCGACAAATTTGGCGAGTTTGGCGTCAAAAAGAAATTCCTCGAATGTGCTGGATTTTGGATTTTTTAAAATCTTATTAAAAACGAAGTAACGAGGAACCATTCAGAAAGTTCTATGCTACTGTTATGTTGTTGCAGAAACTGCTTATTGTGGGGTTCATACGCTTGAAGTCTGTGTCGGGCGTGTGTTGAAAATTCCAGTAAAAGTGAAGGAACCAGAAGAAAAAGAAGGAAGGAGAATTTATTTTATTTTGTCTTTTTAAATGCATAAAATAAGACAAATTTATAATCTAAACATGGCTCCTCGAAGGGAAGCAGGAACACGTATATCTCGAGGCCGCCCAGCTATTCTCGTCTGGATCCACCAATATAGTGGTGTTACATTAATTAATATTATAAATGTCAAAACAGGGAGATATTTTCGGCTTATGATTTTTGTTAAAAAATGATAAGCCGAACTTTAATCAACTTTATGACTTATGAATCAACTTTATTTTTGTTTAAAAATCAACCTATACTTGACCTATACAACGTATACTTGATTTTTGTTTAAAAATCAACCTATACTTGACTGCGTCAATATCACAAACCTGAGATTAAAAATTCGTTTTCGGAGATCATAAATAGCTTTTGCCTTAAGTTGAAAAACTCATCTGGTTTGAAGTAGTGAGATTTATTTTGAAAATAATGATTATGCTTTTAACTATAGAAGTTAGTTTTAAATTCTCTTTTTAAGTTTTTGGAATTTTCTTATTTTAACACGTAAAACTTCTTAATCGATAGACAAGACCGGTGTTCTTTTTATGCTATATATATTTGAAAGAAAAATATATAGAAGCGATATCCGATAATGAGTAAAATGTGTTATGATCAACATATTTTTCGATGAATGTCAAAAGATATTAAAAAAAAATATTCATAATTTTTCTCTGCCAAAATTTAAAGACTTCTATTTTAAAAGTTGAAACTATGGTCACATCAGAAACATATTCATTGCTAAATAAATTCTTAGTCACGAAACAACTCTTTTTAATCTTTCAAGAATTTGTCTTTATCGCCTGTTAATGGTTTATTTTTCCTCTACTTTATCGAACGTATTTTGTTATTTTCCTAGAAACAACCTCTAATACAAACTGTAATGTAAAACACATACACTTTTCCTAAAATAAAATTCTTGCATGCTGTGTAAAAGACAAAAAAAACTACTATTCAAATTGATTTTATTTATAAAAGAAAAAAATACCGACAGCACAAATGATTTGCAGCACGAAACATTTCTCAGAATATATCAGCCTAATCCATTTACAAATATTAAAATCTAACAATGCATGAAAGTTCGATTCGAGAATAACTTTGACTTTGCTATGCAAAATGCATTACTGATAATGTAAATGGTAAGCACTATCGTTTTTAATTCCATTAGTAAAATATTTTTAGGTTACGTTTAATGGTTCGGGGGAAAAGAAAACGTTCTTATCTGAGTAGGCAAAAATTTCAAAATATTTTACAGTGAATGAGAAATAAATTGAACATGCATAGAAATTAAATTTTTATACTCAGTAACTTTTTTTACTAAACTTTATTTTGTTGTTAAAAAATGAAACATGTTCCTTTCTTTTTAGTGATAACATACATGTGCAAAATTCAATTCCCCTCCTTTTCCCACGTGTACGCCAGTTGCAGACTAGTTGCCAAAAAATGTTGGCAGTGGCTCAAAGTAATCTATGTTCTGCCATTTTTTTCTCCCAAGACTCTGATGTTTAGTGCGCTCATTTTTTTTTATCTAATGTAACAGTTTTATCGAAAAAAGAAGAAAACGATCGTTATCATTAATAGTACCCGAAGCAGCTAGCTCCCTGGGTTGTTGAGATCCGGTAAAGAATTTAACCCTCCCCTTACGGAAGGGGTATGAAATCGAATTCCCGTTAAAAAAAACTTGTGTTTATTTACCGTGATGTTATGGTAAAGATCGCGAATAGAAAAGTTTAGCGGAGTATGGGAGTGAATTATTGCTTGTCCTTTGAGGGGACTGACTTCATTCATAATCCGTTTTCTTTCTTTTTTAAATAACCGTCCATTTGTATACAATTTTATGTATACACTAGCTGACCCGGCAAACGTTGTTTTGCCATATAAACTATTCCTAGAATTATTTTAGTAGAAAGAAATGACTAACTTATTGCAAGTGTGTGAGGATGTCGTATATGAGTGGAAGAGGCATGGAGTGCTGTGAACGATGCTGGAATGTAAAAATAACACAATACCAAACATTTTTTTAATTCATTGTAATTTATTCTTTAAATTTATATATATCGCTAATTACACTAATTTTACTAAAAAATAATATCAGTCCCTTAACGCAATAGAGTGTACAATATTTTTTGTTATCCCATCTTTAGATAACACAAACAAACTGGATGGTTTGCCCACTCGAGAGCATGCCACGTATAATTGTCCGTGTGAAAAACATGGTGAGCTCTAATCTAAGCCACAAACAGACATAGTTTGGCGTTGACACTTATTGATAGTCATTCCATAAAAAAAATAAAATAAAATAAGGATGAACATCTGAAACACTTTCTAATTTTAAATACGCACTGTAGTGCTATATTTTAAAATCCTATCATAATTTATGCGTCATCCCTATTTTTCTTCCTTATTCCATTAAGTTGGAAAGTGTATCATTATTCATGACTGTGCTGTACTTTTCTTTCTTGTTTCGTAAAACCCATCTTTGGAATCGAAATCTATCGTAAAATCGCCTACTAAAACTATTTCACAATCTTCGCCAAGTATATTACAACTATACTTCATCGTTTTATATATTGTTTCGAATGTGCATCATAATCCATGAGTGTACCGTGTTTGTCTTTCTTGAGTATTCCTACTTTAACGCCCCGACTCTCGCCAAGGTGGCGATCATTAAACATATGCAGTTACCATGACGATTTTTTGCATTTATATGGCAATCATAATTTAGAATTAAAATGACGATTTGGAACAACATGTAAGGGCAGCATGCCGTTACATTTTTATTTATTTTGTATTGCTAATTAATGTAGTTTTAATAATAAAGTGTCTTAAATTCCTTAACTGGTGCGTTTATCGCTCATTTGTTTACTTTAGTTTTCATTTTGGGAGCGTTGAAACGATACTTATGTATTATCCCGGCGGTCACTTCCGGCAAACTACTTTTTCGTCAAATTTGCTGGCAAACTGTTGCCAATCGTATTCCAAACCATCAACAATATCATTTACTCGGCATTTATCTTTGTGAAAAATTGCTTGTCTTGGCGGACCGCCGGGATAATACGTAAGTACCGTTGAAGCTTGTGCATAACTCCCAGAGAGCCATGACTGCAAAGCTCGACAAAGTACGGGGATTTTTTAGGTTGGCGAGAGTGGGGGCGTTAAAATAGGAATCAACTCTTTCTTGTACCATAAAACACATCTTTGGAATCGAAATCTATCTTAAAATCGCCTACTGAAACAGTTTTCCAATTTTCGCCAGGCATATTCCAACTATTCCTCAAAGACATTTTAAATACTGTTTGGAATGGGCATCGTAATCCATGAGTGTACCGTGTTTTCCTTTCTTATTCCACAAAGCACTTCTTCGGAATAGAAATCTATATTAAAATCACCTAATAAAACTGTTTTACAATATACGCTAGACGTTTCCTAACTATACTCGAAATATTTTTATAATAAATTGTCACGTTTTGGCACCACATTTAGCTATCAATTATCAAAAATTGCAAACCTTCTGCGACTTTCAACATTTTATTAACGCCCCCCCCCCTTTCCACATTATCTGGCAAACACATTTGAAAAGTGACTCGACTCGCTAATGTCTACATAAAAACCTGATTGAAATTAATAGCACTATGGTGCTAAAAATTTTGGGGTGGACCGCCCTTATGACTTAGGGGTATGAGACATAATTAAAAACCTATTCTCAGACTTAACGAATATACATATAAAATTTCATTAAAATCGGTCGAGCCGTTTCGGAGGACTATGGTGAATAACACCGTGACAGGAGAATTTTATATATTAGATGTTCGCAGAAGTTTAAATAAATACATTTACTAGACGAAAACAGAAAATTTAAGTAACCAATTTTTAAATGAGGTTGAATAAAAAATCTAAAATTTGTCCCATACAAAATATGCAAGGCTTCTCAACAGCACTGACCTATCTAAGCTATTATCCATTGCATATCGATCATAGATTTACACAGTAAATTACAAAGTTACGCCAAAAAAGATACAAAGTTTTATGGTATCGACTAAACTTTTCATGAGAATAAATCTAAATAAAACAAAATTGAAATTTTTATACGGTTCTCCCACAAAAAATTCCCAATTATTACAATTTGCTTCCATACATTAATTAAGCGACGTATAACGTTTGTCTTTTACCATAAAAAGATTCGTAGACATGACTAAACAAAGTCAGTAAGGGGCTGTACGATAACCAATAACAGCCGAAGTGTCTTACATATTTATGCAATCATTGTTTTCTTTCGTAATTTGTGTACGGCCCCTGTAATGAAGTAATTTTTTCCTTTCAGAGCCATTGAAAAGTGGTAAGTCCGCATATGTTTATTTTCATATCCCTTACACTTTTTAGACTAAAAATGCTCAAAGTTTGTACATCACCTCATTAATGTATGGGGGCACATTTTACTAATTGGAATTTGTTTTGTACGGGGACATATAAAAAAAATCATTTTGTATTTGTTTAGATTAGGTCTCTTGGAAACTTTAATTGATTCCATAAAATTCTTTATATTTTTTGTAAACTTCGCAATTGTTGTATACGTCTATGATCAATATTTAAGGAATAAAAGCCCAGGTCAGTGTTTAGGGACACCCTGTATATGTATATACGTAACACAAGACCGCTTTCTATTTATTGATAAAGAGTGTATCTTAATAAATTTTCTACTCATTTTTCCTGTATTTTACCAATATACTTAAATAGTTTGAAAATTTTATCGGATTGTTTGTATATTACTTGTAACTAATAAAAATAAAGCTTAACATTTTTATCGCGATTGTGATAAACTTTTATTATAGCTAACTTTTGTAAATATGTTCAAGTGTCGGTATTCACACGAAAATTTCATGTTTTCTTTTGAAGATTTATTGTGATTTTAAGAAAAATTAAATGATCTTTAAAATATTTTTAATGGTTAATATTTAAGCGGTTCAACTTTGTAATGGCATAGCTAAATACTGATACACTCGCTCAATTTTCATGATAGATTTATGAAAACCCATATTTAGGTTAAACGAAGCTCGGTAAAAGAATTGAAAAATTATAATACTGATAGTTTTTGAAATTTAAAACAAAAAATAAAAAATAACCATGTAGACTACTGTTCTGAAAGTTATAGACTACAATAACATTGAAGCTAACTAAGTGCAAAAACGTTTTCTTTATTTTATTGATAGTTATTTCATTCAGTTATACTATATAAGTGCTTCTCAATAAATAGGTCTAATAAATTCACAGAATTTCCCTAATGAATAAGAACATTACTGATTGTCAATAAAACTTATGAACAGAGAAAATGATATATTTTCTCTAAAATTAAAAATGTTTTTGTTTTGAAAATTAGAATATTAAAGAAAATTGAACTTCAGAGAATTGTTTCGTCACTTGAACCTCTTCAAAACGTTACTGGAACTACATAAATTTGTTTTTCTAATTTGTCGATACAAAAAACCTGTATGTTTACATCTAAGCACACACATATAATTATTATTTACTTTAAATCTATTATTCTGTTTTACTTTTCTATTTATATTTTATTATACTTTTGTAAAAATAATTAACGTTGCGACAAACTACGCGAGCGTGTGCAAGTTACGTCATACTTTAGCTTGCATGTCCTTAACGCTTGTGTTTGCTGGGATCTTTTCTTTTGAAAAGCAAACAAATTTTATCCTTTCTTCCTGTAGACTGATATATCTAAGCATTGTGAAACTCATACAAAACTTTTGAAGCGCTTCAAAACTTTGCATGTTTTGAAATTAAAAAAAACAGCAGTAAAATAAAAATTGCAATAAATTTTCGTATAATTTTAGTGTCTAGACTGAGGATTTTCTCTGTAAATGAGACTTGTTCGCGTTTACTTTTTTCTTCTATTTCATGAGAAATATAAATCATTTTGTGTATATGTATTCTTTAAATCCGTCTCTCAAGTTATCATAAACTATTTGTTCTTTGTTATTTCACATTTTGTTCTTTGCAAGAGCTCATTGTAAAATAATTCATATTGATATAAAATTTTACGGAATGATAAATCTTAAATTTCAAGTGAATGTACGTTATATTAAGCAGTTAAACTTCTTGTGATAACTGTTAATTAAGAATTCGGACTCTGTAAACAAGCGAATAAATAAAAATATTAGTTATTCGGGGAGGGGGGGGACTATTTAATGGCAATAGTTGTGTAAAATTGTTTTTTTTTTTTTTAATCCATTATGTGCTATATCCAATCACATTAAATTAAGAATATTGACCATTAAAAGCTTCTGTAAATCATTTGTTCAATTCACTAAAAAAATATTATACGTACTTTTCCTTATGAAGTATACTACTGTGATCAAAAAGTATCCGGAATTCTTTATTCAAAATACATCTGCGCAGATATCGTCTGCAACTTAAATCAAACGATTTTACGTCTTCTGTTATCATCAAGTAACAGAATTTATTTTATTTTATCGTTTGAAAATAAATTGGTTTTTAATCAAATAAGAATTTTCACTCTGTTGATTTTATTGAACGGTTAATGCTATTGAGTTATGGGTGAATTTTTAACCAAACATTCTACAAATAAACTCTATAAGCTCCGTGTTCACCTGATATGGCACAGAATGACTCTTTCTTATTTCAGTGGTTGCAATTTAATCTTGTGTTTGCCGCTTTGGTCCTTTTAATTTAATTTTTAAAAAATCGTTACGAATTCTGAAAGGGTTTTACGAAAACGACTTTAAACATGTTTCGATGACTGGAAAAAAAGTTGACAATGCAACATTGCAGTGTGAAAATATTACTTTAAAGGAGCGATCCAATAAATGTTGACCAATAAATTGATACCTTTTGTTTTATGCCATCATTCCGTGAACTTTATCACAGTGGTGTAACCTAATTGTGTTCTCTATTTTTACGTAATATACTACGTTTTGTAACTTAAGATATTACATGCTAATTATTAAATTAATTTTAATTAAAGGTGAGTACTAATTTTTTTAACACGCGCATTACCGATCACGCGATATCGCGTAATAGTATTCCCTATTCCCTATATCGTATTCCCTATTTCAGTTTTGTGAATAACTAATTAATTTTCCAAAAAACACACAGTTTGAAATAAATATTATTCACTTGAAAATTTTATTATTCACTACATCCCAGACAGCACAGCAAACTTGCAGCACGCTTGATTTATCGAGTCGATAAACTTGAATTAAGCTTGAAAATTTCAAGCGTGTAAGCTTAATGCAAGCTTGAATCAAGTGTCCAAGTTTACACTTGCCCAGCTTGCATTAAGCTTGACATGGCAAGCTTGAATCAAGCTTGACATAGCAAACTTAATTTCAAGCTTAAAAAATTTTAGTAAAAAAAAATTTCCTAAATACACGGGGCGCCCGTCGGCGAACTCGCCCCACATATTTTATTTTTCAACGCATTTTCCCCTCTATGCTGAAATTTCAAGTTAATTTAATCTTTTTCCATCAAGCGTCCGCGGCTGGGATCGAACTCGGGACCTAAGGGTTGGGAGGCCAGCGTCCTAACCATTTAGCCAATCTGCCTCGCGCTGGTATGACTAAAGTTTGAAGTGACTGTTAAAGTTGTCACGCCGTTTTCTGGCGAGATCGAGTGGCCGATGCTGATCTGTTTCTTTTATTTTTCCATGGGATGAATTAAAATTAAAATAATGTTATGTGTGATTTAGAGACTTTACTAATATGGAAATAAGCATAATATAAACTTAAAAGCAGCACACGTTTTAAAACTTTCAATATGCGACACTCATGTTGGGCAATACTGGCCAAATCGAGACAAACGACTGATTTTGAAATCAATTTCGTAGTATAATTGTATTTTATTTTGAAGAATTTCCATATCTGAAAATATAGAATCTTTTTTTTTTAATTCTATGGTCAAGTACATTTATGACTGATGATAAATTATTTGTTATGTGGATGTGGCTTTCCAAATCAAGCAGTAATCAAGTTGTATTCAAGCTTGACAGTTCAAATGACTTCTCCAAGCTTGCTGCAAGCTTAAAATGAATTGAACTGTCAAGCTTGTATTAATACGTCAAATTCAAAGAAATGTCAAGCTTGATTTAAGCTTATGTGCTGTCTGGGATGAATCATTTATTATTAAAAAAAACTGTATTTTATGTGTGATGAAACTGACAAAACCAAAAAAATATTTTCAAAGAATTTGTCCCTCGAAACAATGAATAAGTTTAACTTAACTTTTAAATGCGTCTTACATAACTATCACTTAATCGAAATTTGCACCGCCAATTAATTACGTAGTTTGCATCTCTGTTCAAATTCACAGCGTTAATTATAAAGCATCACTTCTCTAAATATTTATGTCGGAATGAGAAATAAAATAACTTACTCAAATTATCTAAAAGATTGAAATATTGCTCTTAAAATGCCCAGATTTTAAATTAATGTCAGGAATAAGTTCTTTGCGGTCATTAACAATAATCTCCTGGGAATTAAACTCTCACCATAAGTTATGAACACTTCAGCTGCAGTGTTGTATGAATCATATTCCTCATAATAGCGATTTGATTCGGTGATTTCACTTGGGTAATAAATCTACAAAATGAATGTTTGATTAGCGGTGATTCAGATAGTAATCATGCGGTTTTCAGTTTATTCTTGTGATTCAGTGTCTTAGCAAAATTATTAAGATTCAGAAAAGTTGCATTTTACAAATGGGTTATAAAAGTCTGTCAGATCTCACCTCAATAATTTGAATGTAAAAATAGTCATTATAGTCATTGAACACAACCGAATCTATCCCTAAATTTCAGTTTCCTCTTTTAAAAATAGCCTTTGAATTTTCCCTTACCTTTTATCTGAAAGATTCATAATTTCTTATCCCATATGGATCAGAAATTATGTCGATTTATCAACATGTCATAGGAAGTTATGTTTAAAACTTATTTTTATGGTCTTTATTTACCACATGGAAGATTTATGTTAGGTAATTTACAGTTTTACGTCGTAGATATAGTTCTGAAACTTTCATTCCTCCCCAATGCTAAGATTAAGCCATGTAATTTCTTGTACTCTCTTATGTATTCTAATATTTTTTTTTTTACTTTACCGTATATCATTTCTGAAAGTTGCTAAAAAAATAATAATTTAAAAAATTGAAGTATTGAAAATTCGTTATTATGTTCTTCTAGATCGTTTTAAAAAAGAAGCGATGCTTTTAGCATTTTTACATGAAAACCTTTTTGCTGAAAACGGGATGTACTTAGGGCCCTTGCTAAAGAGGAGGGATGGGGGTAGTCTCCCCCAGACCTATATCTATTCTAATAGCCGAAAATTTTATTATTAATAACGTTTATGAAACTGGACAAAACATGATATCTTTCGAAGTTATGAAAACTTAAAGTCATTGCAGTACGAGTATATCTAAATAAAATGTATGTTTTTTTTAATCACTGTTTCGCCGTTGGTTTAGAAATACAACGTTAAGCAATTTTAATTTTCATATTTTTCGAAGAACGGCTATGCAAAATTTTACTTTTTTTCATTCGAATTCACCAGATATTTCGCCATCTCCGAAAGATGGCGCTTAGGATGTTGCCTAGCTGCGTTGCACAAAACTCTCATGGGTGTTTTCCCAGAATTCTTCCATTTCATTTTTCGATGGCGCTCTTGTTCTAGTGTTTCATATACGTTGCATCAGTTTCATTTCGGACTGTTGGTAGTTTTGTTTGCTTTCTGATATTTGGTTTTTCTCCTGAAGCTTATTATATCTGAACTCGTCGGCAAACGTTTGTGAGTTCGATATGTCATCTAAAACCAAGACAGCAAATCAGACACTCCTGAGTGCACCCGATATTTACCACTTGAAGGTTCTCGTTCCGATATTCGCTATCGGACCGCTCATTGGTACAGGTGGATCAGTTATGACACATTTAGAAAAACTCTCCAACGCTAGAGTCACTCTGTCCCGCAACGGTGAGATGTACCCGGGAACCAAAGAAAGAGTTTGCCGGATTTCGGGACAACACGGATCCATACTTCAGATGGTCGCTTTCATAGCTGAGAAAATCGGAGCACTGATGTACGAAGAGGCTGAAACCTGTACAGACTTTCTTCGCCGGCAAAGGTTCCTCAGAAGATCCAGACAGATCAAACTTTTAATTCCGCATGTCTCCGCTCCGAAAGTCATAGGACGCGGCGGCCGTAAAATCGAAAGGATGAAAGCTGTGAGCGGATCCTTTATACAGATATCCCAGGTACCTCGAGATGTTAAGTTGCTCGAACGATTCGTGCTTATTCATGGCAATTTGGACGGTAACAAAAGAGCTTGCCGTATGATTTTCGATATTGTCGCTCCACATACTACTGCGAATTATTACCAGAACGTGAATTACACTAATGCGATCATCCCGTTGCCTAATCCTGACCTAGATGGACCTGCACTTATCCTCAAACCGAAAAATACTAACGCAAGCTCAGTAGTTCAGGTTGGTCCTTCACCTTCATCTGCATCGAACGATGTTTCTAACAACATGGACATTACGTCATCGGACCCAGTACTTAGCGAGTCCGTGGGAACGGATGGCAGCTGTCCAGCTGCACTTGATACTGAACCGGAAAATACTTATACGACTGGGAATTCGCTTGCTCAGTCTGATGGAACAGCTGCTATGCCTAACTCTACTGATGATTCCAATATTCGATCGTCCGACCCAGCATTCCAGGAGACCCACTTGCGAATACCTTCTGTAGAGTCATCCAGTTCTTCGTTCCATGAAGAAAGAGATGATTTATTTAAGAATTACTCTGCACTTCTGGATAATTTGAAAACGACCCTTCGAAATCTGTCGTATGAGGATTCAGTTGTCGCGCAAGCTGCAGACGCGTTTAACATTCTTATTCGTAACGGTGTTCTGGAGGCATCCTTTTTTGTGATGAAAAACTTTTGCCGTCAGCATTCGAAACTGAGAAATGAGATCAGTGATGAAAACAGTGTTACTGCAGAATCTCATGTACTTGCTCCCGAAGACCAGCTGACACCTCCCTGTGTTATGATGCCAATGGATGTTATACCAGGCATGATATATTACGAATCGGCCTGTAGTTCTGTGAATGTTAATGCACCTGATATTACTACACCAGCTAGTGAAAATGTGATTAATTATAACTATCCACTAGCATGGAACCTGAGTGCTGACCCAACTAGAGGTGCTGCGTGTAATCAGCCGACTTGGCCCACTTCAGCGTCGGCTCCCTGTGTTTTGGGGTGTTCAACTGTGAGAGATCAAATATTGTATGGCAATGTTTCCTTTGTCCCAGACGTGGATTAGAGTTCCAGTTGGTACAGTGTCTGGTTAAATAGCTCGTGCTTGATAATAAAGTGTCATACTAGCAAAATATATGAAGCTTTAGAATCCATTGTCTTATTTGCCGACTTTATTTCCTTGTGCAAAAATGATTTTTTCTAATACGTTATCTCATTTTACGTAATATTTTGATTTATACATATTAAACAGGTTATTGTCATTTTATAAATCAAAGAAGAGGCATTTTTAAAATTACCTGACTGTGCAGTCCTTAATCTGCAATTTTTTTCAATCTGTTTTTGGTTTAATATGACAAATAGATATACAATGTTTAATATCGTTTTTTAAAAAAATGCTTTTATCGGTTATTTCAGTGTGTTATCTAACATAAAAATCTATCGACTAACTTAACTGTAAGTAAAACGTCTATAAAATTCAGGATAGGAATCAATTGAAGCTTCTTTTTATTAATTTTAGAAGCTCCTTTTTTTTAAATTATACTAACATTAAATTTTTATCAACGTAGTTTTTAACTTTCAGAATCGTTGAATAATTATACTAGAATTTATTGATATATATATGTTTAGCTCAAGATTTTACGAATTTTAAAAAAGTCTTATAGGAAATATTGATTAATGTAATTTTCTTATGTGTTTATTGCAAGAATTTTTTCCATGTTATTTAATTAAAAGATAAGTATATTTTAATAACTAGAACGCATTTTAATATTTTATTACTTTAGTTATTTGTATCATGTGTATTTTTGTTATGTGAATAATGAGCGCACATATTTTTTAATTAAAAAAAGGGGTCAGTCATCATCAGTTTTTAATACAAAATATTTTAAATCCTAAAATTTATTCTTTGCTTTATCAATATTTCCCCAAATTTTATTTTTAGTAAAAACATTTTTTGTCTGTGTTTCATCACTGTTAATTTTACCTCGGGTTGTAAAGTAAATTGCAAAACTATCCACCTGGCGGTAGGAAATACTGTAAAAGCGCTTATTTTCGCGAGACCAGCGTATTCGCGAAAGTTAAAGCTTCGGGAAATACCCTTTTTCGCTTCAAATAATAATAAAAAAATCAGAAATTTTCCACTCACCAAAATTTAATGGTTTTATTGCACAGTTACAAACTCTTTCATAACGACTTTCTTTCTTACAACTTTACTTTCTTCCTTACAACTATTTCTTGAATATAAAACAGTAATACAACTAATAGAATGCAGCTCATTCACTTATAATATTTATACCAGCTTCTTTGAAACCATTCAAAATGGGGAGGTGGGAGAGGACGAATTTTTCGGACAAAAGGAAATTTCTTAAAATGCCTTATTCAAAAGGGTTTTCTATATTTAGGTACTTTCGGTTCTGTTCATATAAAATTCGTGAAATTTTCAGCTCGCGAAATCTCCAATATTTCATTTTCGTTAAAGTAGGTCTTTTACAGTAGATTACTACAGCGGTAAAGTTATTTAAGTGTTTTTACGACCGGTCTAAAAGAAAAGTTTAAAAACTCTTTTTTTTTTTTTTAGTCATAGTCGTCAAAATCTGTGTGATTGTAACTTAAATAACAAAGCTAGAGTGAAAAAATTTACTTGCACGACTTTCTAATAGTTACACTATCAGTAAGATAACAGATTTTACACTATTACTTCGCGATAATCGCAATATATAGTTTACGCCTCATCTGGGAGTAATTTTTGGCGTTAGAATCTATTAAAAATCATTTATAGATTTTTCAAATGTACATTTCGTACCTTCGTATTTGAAAATGTGTGCCATTTGTTTAACAATATCTAAACGCACAAAATTAAAAATTTTTTCCTCAATTGTGGAAGCAGGTTTTGAAAGGGTTAAATAAATAAATACTCCTGTAACGATTTCAAAACCTTTGTCATCAAAGTTACATTTTATAAAATGTATATTTGAGTTGGGAAGTTTATTTGTTTTCTAGTATATTTTCAAAGTTTATTTATTTTGGCTACTGTTGGAAATAAAATTATTGCACAGTGGAAACAACTGTACATTGCCTGCTCTATTTTGAATATGTTCGTATTTTCTTGTCACAGAATAAATCTTTCACAATCTATTTTTATAACGTTAGTGCAACGTATTTTATAATATCAATGTACACTACTCGTTGCATCTTATCAATCGCTACCATCACCCCCAAAACATGAATCTGCATTTTTCTCCAAGCTCACAGAACTAAGTTTAAGAACCATTTATGCCACAAGTTTTTAGAGAGGCTGGTTTTTATGTTTAAGCACATCCAAGTGTTATAATGTGTTTAGTTTTTACATTCTTAATTGCTAATACAACGTTCAATATGCCGTATTAAGGCTTTTATCGGGTTTAAACTGTAGTTTCTGTGCGTTGTACAAAATTATTCTTAAAGGGTTGCTCATAAAAATTTTGCGAATATGGCAATCAATGATTAAAAGTACCTTGTGAACTGAGAACTTTCAGGCTTGTGATTCCGTCATTACATGCCTGTAAGCATAAAGTTTTGTTTATTTCATTGTATATAATTCCCATCATTAACATTCTATTTAAAATCATAAATTTCATGTCGATGTATTTTTTATTTATTAGTTCAGTTGATACGATTGCAGAGTAAATTAAGTATTATAATATGATGCAGTTTTGATTCGCTTGACACAATTTTTTCCAGTTCATGCAAACACTCAATTATACTTTTTGTTTAAAATGAAGTTAAATTCGTTTTAATGTTTTTTAGTAACTATTTCTGCATATTGGATACTTTTCTTATGGTTAGTTAAGTTTTGATATATTCCTTGACACGTTTTTTATTGTCTTATATTTACTTAAAGAGCTTTGCATTTAGAAACAAATTTTCTTAGCGACCAATTGGTCGCTTGAAAGAGATTATGTAAGATTTATATCTTTCGTCTTTCTTATAAGATTCAATGGGCTGGTAGTTAAGTAAATTAATCAGAATAGAAAAGTATATACAAAATTATGTACATTCTTAAATATAGGTATAATCTTAGTTCCTTTACAAATTATTATTTGAATACTGGACTTATGTGGAGATAGAAATGTATTTATTTATATAGATGATAATACATAACCTACATAGCTGTACTTAAGTATCCATTGTGTGTTATGTCGAAAGTGATACGCGATATTTATACATTATGTATGTGTCATTTATGAAGAATGTGTTTAAACATGCATTACACGTTTAGGACTTTAGTACTGAAAGCAATGTATTAAGCAGTTATTCTTAGCCATGTTTTATGTATGCATGGAGTGTTATTAAATAAGAATAATAAATACTAAGCATCTTGTCTATGGATAAAAAGTAAAGAGTTAAGATATAAAATGTACAAAAAGTACCCTAAGACAGGATGTCCACCGGCAACAAAAAAAGACTTGCTACAAAATGAAAGATTAGAATATTGTTTTTAAATGCTTGGCTAACTTTTCCTTTATCTTAGACAACCAATTTGCTAATTGGAAAAGACAGGTTTTGTTTTTGTCATTTCTCTTAATTTTCCTATCTTTATCTGCCGTCAGAGTGACTCCTAGAAGCCTCTCTAGGAACTATTCTAGGGGGAACCAAACATTAATTTGGTCATCATGATGATTTTTTTTTTATTCATTAAAAGTATTATGTAAGGGAAAAGACTAGTAAATCCAAAAAAGATTTTTTTAAATATAATTATTTTTGTTCATTAATTTTATTTTTACTTATATAAGTAGAAAATTAGCTGTAAGTAATGTTACCTGTATTGAATCGGTGTATGGTGTATGAGAAGTGTGAATACATGAGAAAAAAATTTAATTAGATTATTTAATCTTGTAATATTTTTATTGTTTGGATGTCAGTAATATTTTTGAAGTAACCGTTCCAGAAAGTGCTACTATTTTGGATACTGAAATTAAGAAAAGCATACTATTTTTGTAACTTTTTCACGTTTGTGAGGCTACTACTAATGCTACTATTTTTGTCACCTGGCAATGGTGGACACCCTGTTATTACTGTAAAAATGATTGTTATTACAAAATAAAAATTGATGATATTCTGGATAATTTTTTTTTTCATATGAATCAGTTTTATCAGAGTATTACAGGTTATTGATGTAAAAATGAGTGCTGTTATAAAAGGAAAATAAAGAACATTCTGATACATTATTTTTTTCTATAATTAATTTTAATTTTATTGCATTGAAAAACTTTCTGTAACTACAGAGTATTTCATGTTATTACTGACAGAAAGTGTGTTACAAAAAAAAAAATTAATATTCTAAAATATTTCTTTTTTTTTAACCACTTAAATGTTTAACAAATCTATTACATTAAAAAGCTTTTTATAAATAAAATCAGACTATTTCATATTCGTGTAAATTTAAACGATACTCTAAAATTAATTAGATACTAGATATGTATTAGATTGATATTTACAATATATTTATCATCATCAGAATTCTTTATGAATTTTATTGCGTTAAAGGGATTTCTATAAATGCCAAATATTTTATGTTACTAGTGCAAATTTAAACTTTTCTACCTACCATTTATTAAATTTCCTCTGTGGTAATATCTTGTTAAAAGTTCTTCAATTAGTTAATTCTATTTTAACGTTACGTCGAATTTAAATAGTGTAGCGAATTTTCTCTTCCTTAATTGAGAAATGTGTAATTAAAAGCCATTTAATTAATTAATTTATATACATAATATAATGTAAGATCTGCTCAAAAAACATTACAAAAAGCTTTTTAAAAATCTTACACGGTTCGATGCCTATCAAGACTGTTGTTGGTTTTATTAATCAGAAACAGAGGAGAAGGAGAATGTTTCTCTTAAACGTTTTCAAGTTTGTTTGTTTTTTTTTTTTTTTTCCCCCAAGAGTTCCTCGGGTTTTAGAAATGTATTCTTCTTTTGGCACTAAATAAATGAAAACTGCTGCACTTAATTGAAAATTGCATTTTCAATATTTTATCTTTTAATTGAAAATATTGTTCTCGATGTTAAAATTTGTGTATGTGATTAAGGTGACAATGGACGTCCACATTACCAGGATTAATTTCTAATTAGAAACTCGGAATTTCGTTAGGTTAAAAAAATTAAATACCTGTATTAATGTAAAACTCATTTAGAACTTTAATTTTGTTTCCTTCCATGTCGTGTTGCGAGTGTTTAACATTCATTGGCTATCAAAATTATAACGTTAATATTTTTAGCATAGCACTCTGGTTAAAAATATTATGAGTACATTCTTTTTTTATTCGTTTAAAATTTATCTGTTGTGTAGCATTTTGGCTTTAAATAATTTGTCTTTGTTTATTTTCATGAAATATTTAAGATTACTAATAACTTTTATTGCCCGGGGACGGGTGATACAGCTAATTAATAAAAACTTTTCCCCGATATATCTCGAAGGAATACACCTGGAGCATTTTAAAGTAAAGATAATTAAAGACTTTTTTTTCACGAAAATAATCAGACTTTTGTAGTCTATCAAATTATAATTTTATTTATGGAACTCTATTGGCGTAGTTAATTTTAAAGAGAATCAATTTAACATAAAGCATACGAATAATTCCTAGTTCGTGGTCGTCTTAATGATTTCTGATTAAAATAAATAAATTAATAATATAAAATCTGTGATTTTAATGTGAACTTCACATATAGACTTTTAGTTGTTATATATGCATTTTTTAAAAAAGGCTTACGTAAAAAAAGGGTGAAAAAATAATGTATTTTATGTAGCTTTGTTGTTTTACATCAATAAAACTAAACATTATTTGAATACGTTACCGTTGTTTTTAAACTTCTCAGATTTTTTAGAAAAAAAAAACTTGTATTTTAAATATCCCTAATGTAAATATTTAAATAACATTCCAAGAAGTCCCATGTACATGAAAATTCAATTATCATCTAAAGATTTCTCTTAGTGGAGAGAAAAATGCAAAACAGCCTATTAGTTGGTTTGTTTTGCTTGTATTTTTTCTAGCTTAGTTTGTGTTTACTTGATGGTGTTTTAAGCAAACAATAATGTATATTTTTATCACTTTTAATAAATAAACCCATGTTAATTTAATATGTGTAACGTTATGTCAAGCAACAAGGGGGAAGGGTGGATAAACACTAAGTATTCTACGTAATACAGTTCATGTAAATTTCTAAAATATGGTATTATTTTGCTCAACATGCATTTCAAAAAATTTTGCTGTGCTGAAGTCTATATTTGATGAAAGTTATAAAATATAAATAACGCAACTGAAATAGGAAATTCTATTTTTGTCTGCAATATGCGTACATTTTACATTAACTACAACGTATAAGGCATGTATATACAGGGTGTCTCAAAAACACTGACCTCAGCTTTTATTCCTTAAACATGGATCACAGACACATACAATAAATTAAAAAGTTCTCTCAAATGTATTTTGCATTAGAGTTTATATGAAAATTTGTTGGAACTGAACTAAAATAGGAAACTGTTTCTTACGCCTGTTATCACTCATTACATCAGAAACAGCCTGTTATGTTTGGGGACCACATGGATAAATTTGGCATGTTCCCGGGGTTGAGCGTAAGTAGCTAAGTCTAGAAATTCGAAACCAGAACAGATTATTGATCATTTAAAATATTTTCTGCGAGTTTAGTAATAAAAGGCATGATTAATAATTTAAAATCATTAATTTAAAAAACAGAGGAACTGTATAAATTTACCGCGTAAAGAACATTAAGAAAACAATTTTGAATTACGACGCAATTATATATACGGTATCCCAAGAAGGTGGTAACACGCTGTAATTCTCTATCAGTTAAAGATAGGTGGGCAACGTGAATCTGCAAAATTTTCAGAATAATATATTAAAAAAGATTGCACTGAGAAAAAATTTCTCTCGTAAATTTTCAAAAAGTTGTACTTTTTAAATTTATATGCGACCCCCGTCCAAAAAAAAAAAAGTCCTAGTAAAATGTGCTCCATACTCTAATTAAATGATGTACAAAATTACATCCTTTCATGATGAAAAGTCTCCGAAGTATGACGATAAAAGTATGCTGACTGATTTTAAATCCCTTTTCAATGCCTCGCGAAGGAAAAAAAAAATCACATCTAATAATTGTGTTTCAGGGGTCGTGCAGAAATTACGAAAGAAAATCATTTCGTGCTCTGTAGCATTAAAAGTTCTCATTCAAATTCGGGTATAGCCCCAGATCGCTGTTTCATAAAGATATACCGGAGACGTTTTATGATGAAAGGCTGAAATTTTGTACATCACAGCATTAGTGTTTGGAACCCATTTTACTCAGTTTCTTTTTTCTTCTGTTTTTTTTTACGAGGGCTGTATACAAATGTCAAAAGTGTAATTTTTTTGAAAATGAACAAAAGTAATTTTTTCTTAACGTAGTCTTTTTTCCCTACCTTATTTTGAACATAATTTTTTTTAACTTTACATTCCCCCACTTACCTCTAATAGATAAAGAAATAAAGCGTGTTACCACCCTTTGACACCCTGTACATATCGTTCGAGTGCTTTTAGTTGCGGATACAAAGCTATTACTCAAAGCCAAACCAAAAGAATTACCATACAAATACTTTCAGGAATCCGTAACAAAATTCCACAAAAATCTTGCAGAATCGAACATAGCTGCAATTCTCGTAGACCTTGATGCGATTGTGACTAACAAGTTACGATGTAGTATTCCGAGAAAGTGTAAGCGATAAATATTCTGATTTCAAAAAATCATGAATACAGTCAGGAGAATTAAGGAAAAAGAACATTTACAAAATGATTTCGTTGTGCTTTTTCGATTAAAAAAAAAGTTTAAAAAAAAAAGTGACTCACGTCACATGAAATCTAAAACATTTTCCTGAGCATCTGATCCGCGCAGTGCGGAAAACGTTCAGTATAGAAGAAAAAATATATCAATTTTACAGCGAAAACCACAAAGTCCTTGTTAACTGAAATTGCTTTCTTTTTTGTAATCAAAAATGTGGAGCAAAAATTTTTTATCGCGCTTTTCAAAGGAAGAGGAGGCTTTTTTTTTTTTTTTTTCCCCAACTCTTTTCTTTTGGAGAGCTTAAAAATGATTGGGGGGGGGGGGGAGGCTCAGTGCGTGAACATCTTGAATTTCTTTCCTTCGCAGAGTGACGCTGGTCGGTCATTTTTTAATTTTTTAAATAAATTTACTGTTTGCGACTAAGATCAGGTGGGTTAGTTATGACCACGGGGTATTTACGACCAGCGGATTTTTTTTCAAAAATCTATAAATGATAATTTTTTTTTCAAAAATAATGTAATCTTTCTTGATAGGTAATTTATCATTAATGTTAAAAGAGTTATTTAAAGGAGTTAATTCTCAAAGTTGAAATTTGCAAAAAGTAGTCATAATTACCCCCAACTTGACCCTATTATTATAAATTATTTTATGCTTTCAAAACATAATCAAAAAGATTACATCCACTGTTTCGTGGAATAGTTTTTCATCAACTCTGGAAGATATTCTCCCCCCCCCCAAATCTTAATTTCGCCGTTTAATAATTTGATAGAGCATATAGACGAGACGTTATGAGTACGTCACTTGAGACATCCATCTGCGCATCCTTCTGCGCAGATTCAGCCATTGCATGTCAGTTTTATAAAACTCAAAAAAAAAAAAGGGTGTTCAAAACATTACGCCGCCTGGAAAATCAAGGAAGGAGCTTTGCTGCACAAATTTTAAAAAATCTGGAGTGACTTCACTCGACTTTCCGAAGACTTACGATTAAGATCACTACCAAGTATTTAAATAAAATTTAATCGATTAATAATTCAAACGTGTATACCAAATTGAAACTCAATCGAATGCACCATTTAAACACTATCGCACTTTCAAGAATTTCCCCCCCCCATATGCCATAATGTAAAAGAAATCTTGTCAACGCTAGCGCCGGTCTTGCAACGGTGGTTTATAACATAGATACCCAATTTGAGCTCAATCGAATGTACCGTTTAAACGCTAGCGCACTTTCAAGAATTTCTTCCTATAGGCCATAATGTAAAAGAAATCTTTGTCGTAGACCTGTAAGAAAACTATAAGTCCTATACACACCAAAATCAATACCGGTCTTCCGACGGAGGTTTATGACATATATACCCAATTTAAGCTCAATCGAATGCCCCGTTTAGTAGTTATCGTGTTCACTCACATACACACAGGCACACACACACACATACATACATACATACGTACGTACATGCATGCATACATCTCGTAAAAATAGCATAAATGGATTCAGAAGACCTCAAAATGTGTAAATAAACCAAAATCTCGAAGTCGAATTTTTTCATGATTACAATACTTTCCTTACATTGTACATGTTCGGAAAGTAAAAATTGTGGTCGCTTCACTAGAATTATACATTGTTTTTGTTGCTCAAAATAGTTTCTCCTATTGAAATACATTACCAGAGAAGTTTGTCATTCAGTAAGCTTTTTTTTGCTCATCCAAATGAGGTATAGCTGTTGTAGCAATATTACGCGAGAGTATTGTCCGCTCTCTGAAATTCGGAGAATTACTGAAAGTACTCATATGGCATAATTTACAAGAAATTCTGACTGAATAACATTGTTTTGGAAAGGGTGAATGTTAGTGAAATAAGCATAAACCTGCAGAAGAAAAAAGTTTCATTTTTCAACCAGAGGGAAGCAAAATGAACAGGTTCCCCGATAACGTGGCATCCATATTTTGTCCGCTTGCATGTTCATTCCCTGGATTATGTCCCTTAACTACTGCTGAGTTTGTGAAATCGCGTTGTACATACCTGTATCTTCCTTTCGTACTTGCTTTTCATGTGGCATTTGAGCATAAATCGTAAATTTCGGCAATGCTTGGTGTATGACCCGTATTTTTCTGTACAGCAATCTGTTTTCTTTCGATTAAAAAAAAAAAAAGTTATAAATTTTGCCTAAAATGTGAATATAATTAATTTTGCATTGCGTGAAACACTAAAAACAACTCACTTTGAGCACTATTTTCGTATACTAATCAATTTTATTTGTAAACTATTTTAAGATAATTTTGTTAGTAATGTTAGTTAGTTGATTAAAGGCTTTTCGCACACAGCAGTATTATTTTACAGTCTATGACGATTAGAACAGATCACTTTAGAAAAATACGCTATATTTTATAAATAAATCCAAAGCAATATTAATGGATAAAGTGAGCTGTAGAGTCATATGGGGGAATTACGGGTCACTCTGTTTCCTGGGCAAATAATGGTCACTCACATTATATTATAGCTTTTTTTATAATATAATGCTTTTTTTTTACAAAACAGCTAAATTATGCCAAGTTATGCTTACATTCTATTTTCTTATATGAAGCTCAAAACAATGTAACTATAAAGCAAACAAGAAGAAAGACATTTTACACTACTGCAAAAACATCTTTAAAAACAATTGTCTCTGAAAATCATGATTTTTTTTTTTTTAAAGATTCATGTCAGCGGAACATTTTTGTAAAAAACAGTTTTGTTGTTGCTGTTTTTTACTTGCAGATGGTCCAAACTTTTCATCCGTACATATATTTTTCTTCATTATTTTAAGTTGATTTTTAAAGTATGCCGATTTATACCCCAGTTTATTGGGGAATTCTTGGTCAGTGATATTTTAGGTGTATTTATTTATTTATTTTTGTATAAATAATATTAGTATTTACTATAACTGTTATACTTTACTGCAATATTATATTATTCGTTAACTGGGAGATATAAACAGTCCCCCAAAGGCAAAAGGAGCTAATTTGGAACTGTTTAGTGATAAAGGACTGTCTAATGACAATGAAAATAAGATTGAAGAAGCTGCAGTAAAAAAGTTGCAAAACAATACTCTCTTGAAAGATTCTAACAAGGTGATACAAGGAATTCATACTGTACGTGAAAAGCAGAAATACTTTGCTGTGTATTGTGATTAAGGTGACCTAACGTCTCCAATTACTGAACTTTTTTTAGTTTGTCCCCAACATGAAAAACAACAACTGAGGACAAAATTTTAATTTAAACAGTTATTTCTTCCCAATTTAAAAAGAAATCAATTATTTTTCCTTTATTTTTTGAATGTTAATAATGCTCTAATTGAATAAATTAAAACTATTTTGAAAGGAGCACTTAATTTACAAAAATGTCCCCAATTTTTGTTTCAGAATTGGGGACACAACGCTGATTTCTCCCCAATTTTTTCTTCAAAAGTAATCTTATTATTTAAATCTTTTTTTTTCCTTAAATGCAACACATTAGGTAATTAAAACACCTGTTTGTGTGCTAAATAATGATAATTTTGAATATTATTTACTTGTGATATGCATTTCTCTAAAAAGGGACCCATATTTACTCCATATCTGACCCGTAATTGCCCAAATTTGACCCATATTTTCCCAACTTATAATTTAAATAGAATTAATAATAATTCAATTTCGGGTAAAGTGATTATTTAAGCTTATTTCTTGCCAAATTAAATCATTTTATCTTTGATACCTTAGAAAATATTATGATGTTATTGTTTTTTGACCCATAATTCCCCCATGTGACCCTACGTCTATGATTTTTACTTCTTATTATTCTAAACATTTTACTGTGTAAGATATTAATATTTATCTTCATTTTAAAAGAATAAAAAACTTTTCTTTCAGCGGAACATGTTTCAGTTGCACGCAACTCGGTTACGTTAATTTGAGTTTCTTCAAAAATTTTAGGCTCGGTACTAAAAATTTTGATTTTACATTTCTTTCTCACCAGTAATGTTAATGGGAAAATACTCCATGCCATAAAGTATAAAAAGAGATAACTAAAAGTAATAGAATGCATTATTTCCTATATAAATTAAATTCAAACTACTGTGAATATTCATTACCGCTGAACTAATTAAAAGCAATTTTATAATTTACGATTAGAACTATTTACAAATAAGTTATTGGTGTAGATATTTTTCCTTAATAAAATACAGCCTTATCCTATATAATTTAATAAATTTGCTATATTGAAATAGTTTGCTAAGCTAGATGTATTTATTTATCGTATTTATTTATTTAAGTTTACTTCTGGATGGATACTATTAATTATTGATATGAATTGTGAAAATATCCGAAATATTCTTTTTGATAAATATATTCTCCAAAAAAATCATTAACACGAATGGACAGTGGAAATAAAATTATAATCAATTTTTGGGAAGCGGACATTTTTTAATTATATACAACAAATGAAGCACATTGGTTGATTATTTCGCCCATCTGTGGCTGCAAGTATGACCACTTTAAATTATATTGCTCGAAAACTTTTCAAAAATTCCCCTTTCCTCAAAGCACTTCCTCAAAATGAACTCATGATGGGTATACCCATTTTCATCGCCTAATGTTACAACCAAAAGACCAGAATGAAAATCCCTATATTAAGGACATACTGCGAGCTAATAAACGTTCTTTCCCAACCTTTACTTTAAGCAGCTTTACAGAGCATTTGGAAACCCGACAAATAACATAGACGCAGAACGTTTCTTTCGTAACAATAATGTCGTTACGGACAGAAAAAGACTCTAACAATCAAGTGTTGAAATTACAACATCGTAGCTTTTAATGAATGCCTATAAATTTTAAAAGTATAAAAATGTTTTGCAAATAGTTTATGCGAATTTTAGCAAAATTTTAAAATTTCATGGTTTTCTGCCAAATTTCCTTTTTTTTTATTTGCGAAAATGCTGTACCTCTAACTAATACAAACTAGAAAATAGTGTTTTGAATGTATTTTTTATCCAATGAAATTTTAGAAGAGTATAGCTAATTTTAGCTTATAAAATTAAACTGACATATTTATGATAAACTGTTTATCATAAAAGTTTAATAAATTTGTCGTTGCGTGAGTGGTGTGAACGTGTATGACTATTGTCTCCATCCTTTCTTCCTGCGAGGCCCACTGAAAGAGAACAGGATCGACAATTGCCCCTGTGCCCGGGCATTAGGAAGTGGGGGGAGAGTGTAACTGAATGAAAATTTTATCATGTATAAGGTTTTGTCTTAAATAAGTCAAATGTAGCCATTACTGGTAATCCTAAAGCTTAGCTCTTTTAGTAAGAAACTGAATCCATTCATGTGTTACTAAACTCAGTAGTCAGTTTTAAGTAACATAATTTTATAAATACAGTTTGGACATATGAAATAGTTACCATAATTATTTCCCATATTTCCAGGTTAACTTGCATTCTAAAAAGAGATGGGTGCGAAAAAAACAGTGCAATTTTAATGCAGCCTACGGTTGGAAAAATAAAGGAGATGGGGAGGGAATGGGGCCCGTCTTTGATCCTGAGTCCAAGGCCCATAATCGAATGTGGGGGGCCATGATGGAGGAAAGTATTCAAACCTTTTCCACCTTGAAAAGCAGCTTTATTTTAAGTGGTGTGTTTAAATTGTATTCTTTAAATGTCTGTCTACCTCTGAAATTCATTACGTAAGAAAAATTGTCTTTTTTTTTTTTTTTTTTTTGTCGTTTCTTTCCAAATAGTGTGAATGGTTAATTTCTAAAACATTATACATTTATCTATTCATTACTTTCAATGAGTAATTATAGCAATAGAATGGTTGCCAAACTTTTCTGTTTATCTATATACTGCTTATCTCGCCCAATATATCTAGAAACAAACAACAAGAAAGGGTGTCTCTTCAAGATTATCTAAGTACACGGAATCAGCTTATGTTGTCACATCTATCATATTTTGTGAACTCGTTAGATATTTCATATTAGGAGCGTGTGAAAACCTTTCGCATTTTAATCATTTAATCTCGTGTCGGACGCTTTCAGACTGCCGCTTTTGAGTAACTCGAGTTCACCTTCGATTCAATTTTTTTGTCGAGATTACTACAATAGCAGATCCTGCTCCCTATAATTTCTTGTATAATGTCTTCTGCGTGCAAGATAGATCATAAAACATCCCAATCAATAAACATTCTTTGTGTTGCTCATCTTCCTTACATTACAAAGAGACACGTCCTGAAACATATAATGAACGACTGGATATCGATTTATGCCTCTGTGTCTTCATTCCCTTTATCTTCCTCTTCGGAAAACAAAACCAAAACACGTCCGTCTCCTCAAACGGCTCAGAAATCTTTCCCGTTTCCATTTCTCTGGCTACAGCTAGCTTCTTCCTCAGTTCCACAATCACTTGGATGTATCTCCTCTCCTTCTCAACTCAACTCTCCATATTTCATCTTTCGCGAAAAGCAAATATGCGAGAGAGAAGTGGGAAGGGGATGGAAAAGAACAACAACAACAACAGCAGACGCTGTGTTTCATTAGAGGCCTTTTGTTTTCCCCCGATAAAAGCGCGAAACAAACTAGAACAAAATTTTGTCTCACTATTGATGTCTGGAATCGGCGGCGTTGGTTGGTACGACCGTGTTTTTCTCTTCATTACTGTTTTCGGAAAATCGCAGGCTAGATGCAGCTGGCAGCCATGGGATTCATTAGCAGTTAGTCGTTAGAAACAACGTAAAAATCAATTGCCTCCGACAGATATTGTCTCGCGTCGAAGACTGCCGCTAATCATATTTTGAAATAACTTTTGCGGAACTCTTACGCCATGTTGCGTACTGGTCCTATTTTATGAACGCGTATGCAATTTGTTTATCGATTTGAGTTTTTGAGGGGGGATACTGGCTCACTACACTAAGAAGCAGTAGCGTAGCCAGGATTTTATTTCGGGGGGGGGAGGGGGGGGGGCTGGGTATCAAATTGTAAACTAAAAGTTCAATTGTAAGCTAAGTAAAGGATCCCATTTCGAGGGGCTGCAGCCCCCTCACCACCCCCCCTTTGGCTACACCCCTGCCAAGAGGGTTTGTAATGTGTATGTTTAGGGATGGACGCGAGACGACTTTTTTGCGAGACGAGACAGAGATTTACAGCTTTTTTGCGAGACGAGACACACATTTTTAACATTACGATATAGGGATTTTTGCGAGACGAGACAAGCTTTTAGGCTATTTTGCGAGACGCATATGAATCCAGATTAACGCTTGTGCATAATGGACTAAGCAGATTTATTTCGTTCGGTGTTTATATAAACAGAGTTGTTACACTCAACAGAAAGTTCAGCTTTTTATTTTATAAAAAGTTAATGTTATTCCCATGTGCATCTCGAAAACTTATTTATATGGAATGCCACTGATTATGAATGGCGAATTTTGTGAAAGTGATTCGTTGTGTAAAATTTAAGATTTATGACGTTTCTAATGCGCCATATCATAGATATTCAGAATATGTTAAATGGATGTTCCTTCGCTCTAATTTCCTTTTTAACTTACAAAAGCTTGAGTACAAGCGTTTGAAAGATATTTTCCCGTCCATTATTTAAGAAACAGTTACTACTATACATCTGAGGGAGTTTTCCTCATTGATCTATCTCTCTGATTGATATTCTTCCAACGGCATTAAAATTCCGTAAACGGATTCCAACAATTATTTTACGAATGAAAGCGAAACTTCTTTTTCTTTTCAGGATGTCGTCAGAAATGATTGATTTTTGTAGAGATCAACTTTCGTTCCACCTCATCGATTTACTGGCAATTTATTTGCCTTTTATTCTCATTTCTTTCATATTGCGTTATTCTGGGCAAAGATGAGAAAGTGCTGCGATTATTTACATTTTCAGTAGTGTGATATTAAATACATCAATTTACGTACATTAGATCCCGTGTCAAACTTGATAAATGTGTCAGTGGTTATTTGATATGTATTTATTTTTTCGACGGAGTGTTATGTGAGTGTGTAATTATACATTGGGAGAACAGAGAGTTTCATTGTAATCTAAAGCTTCAGTGCAGAAACTTCTGAAATACTCTTACAATCTAATGATGTGTACAAACGCTAGTTAATTTTCAGAAGTTAGATCCATGAACGTTTGTGTTATAAAATTATGCATTTCACTATAAACTTAAGGAGTGATTAAATTTCAGTTAAAACTATATTACATAGTGCCTCATATTCATTATTTTCGAATTAAATATTTTTAAAAATCGCTCATTTTGGGATATATTTTCAAAAATTTGAAATTCTTGCAAGTCCAAGTCTTTTACAAACTCTGATATGTATGTCAATTTTATTACATTAGTTCGTTAATTTTTTTTTTTATAAATCACAAAAATTTCGAATCAGTACATTTGAAAATAAAACTTAGTTGCGACAGCTTTCAACTTTCTACCACAAAAGAGTAATTTTCTGAAGTTAAAAATATGGGGGGGGGGGGAATTAAAAATTGCTAAAAATCCGGAAAAGGGTGAATACTCAGATTTTTAAAATAGCTCAATTTTTCTATATTTTTTTATATAAATATGAAAAAGTTCCAGCCTAGCGTACCAATTTTTTACTTCGTATTTAAGCATAATTTCACAACAGACCTACCATTGATAAAATTACAACACAGTAATTATTTGTTTACTTGATTTCTTTTCTGACCCGATGAAACTCGAAGAAAATATTTACTCGTTACGCCTAAAACACACGGCCGTGTCCACGACACAGTCACACATCATTTCTCTCTCTCTCTCTCTCTCTTTTTTAGTAATAACTGCAAAAGTTTATTTTAGAGTTGTACGAACCGGAATTGTTAGTCAGTGGTGAGCTTAAATATATATTAGGATTATAATGGAAATTCTTCTCTAAACTCGATAACACTATTGTATAACATCAAACAGTTTAACACTATTAGCCGGTCATTTTGATTACAAACGTACATAAATATTTTCTTACTGTATTGATAAACTAAGTTCTGTAAAGAAAGTTTGAAACGGGAAAAGGCGTTTCAGTTTGAAAACGGTCCAGTTTTCTTGTTCTTACTGAGTTTCCATAGCAACAAACAAAACATTACTTTCTCAAATTTCACGATTCCTCGAAGCTCTTGGAAGTTCTTGAACGTTTTAATTTGATGAACCATCAAACCATTATGCCTCCACAACACACAAGTTAAAAGTTCTTTTAAAGTTAAATTTCAGAAACAAGTTGGACGCTAAAATTGCACAGGCACGTCTGTTTTAGTTTGAATAATTTACGTTTTGGTTCTGCTTAGGCTATTAATTTGGGCATTAGACTTTAGAAACTTTTGAAGTAGTTTAAATTAGATGTAAATGAATCTTTACGGCTGTAAAGAGTAGAATACAATTAGCCTAAAGCTAGTAGATATAAGATAAAGGGATTTTTCCTCTTGCTTATAGAATTGGCCACATAAAAATAAGAAAAAATTCCATTTTTAATTCACATATAATTTCCCAACCTACCTTAAAAATACATTGATAAAAATTCAGTTAAATGATTTCACTAAACATTTTTGTGTAAATTTTCAGGGTAAGTCAGTAATCTATAATGCTTATATATATTGGGTTGACCCGTAACGCCAGTCGTTTTTTCTAAGTGAAAATTTTTTGTGAAAAATTAAATGCTTTGGCAGTGTTTTATGTTATTCGAAAAAGAGTTATGTGTTCTACAAAAAATGTGTTTAGGTTTTTTTACTGATACTTTATTTTTTTTTAGAACTTGACTGCTGTAATTCCAGACAACGACTTTTGTCCATAATTTCAGGATTTTTTTCAATTTCACCCCAAAATTTTCAAATTGTCCCTAAAATCTAAAACAACTATTAGGAACAAAATGTTAATTATAATAATTATTTCCTCCCAATTTTTGAAGGAAAATCAATCATGTTTTCTTCATATTATGAATGTTAATTGAATAAGTAGAGGTTTATCTGAGAAGAGCATTGAATTTTCAGAATGCCCGAATTTTGTGTTTCAAAATTGGGGACACCAGATTGATTTCCCCAATTCTTTGTTAAAAAATTGGTTACCTTATCTTTAACGACAATCTTAGCGAACGGTTGTGATCTTAAATTCAATCATACACCTTTGTTTAATCATTAAAATAAGCTTTCGTAAACTGTCAGTTCTAATAAAGTAGTTTCTGTTATGTCAAAATGCCTCCTTGGTGGATTCTCATCATATGAACACCAGGATTCTATTGGTTAAATCGGCGATCCTCGTAGAAAGGTATTATTTGGCAAAATGTTTTCTATTGGTTAACCCCGGTGAAAATCTCATTTGTGATTTTAAAACTATCAGCTGGGAATAATAGCTTTATATGACACTATCATAAAAGAATTTAAAACCTTTAAAACACTGTTTTCCGGCAACTCAGTACTGAGTGTTTTTCAAAACATTTGTAAAAATAAATAATTTCAGTTTGAAGTTTGGCAACACCAACAAATTAGCCTGTAAACAAATTTCTTCCCCCCTCCCCCGCTTTCTGGTTTACTGGAATGCTTGAGTGTGAAATGTTTGTCATTTGAATAATGAAATTTTGTTTACATTAAATTGTAAATTCATTAATTATGCTTTTAAAAATTACTAACTTTGAAAACAAGGCAACACAAAGATAATTTTAATCTGCTTCCTGTATTCAGTTTACGTACTGATATCCAAGGTGTTGAGTCACATCTTGTGTTTGATTTACTGGTTTGACTTCTTTTTAAATTCATCCTTAAGTAATTATACCTATATTTCTATGATACCTTTTGCCGTAAAAATTGTTTAAAGGGTAAACTTTTTCAGTCATTTTTACGATATTAAAGTACATTTTAAAAATTTATTAAATAGTTTAATAATTTAAATGTTATTATATTTAAAAGAAATTTTTTATTAGTGTTCTATCCAAAGTGATGGAGCTGAAACAGCGCATTCTATGTATTGTCCGAATTCATTGATAATTTGTTGCTTTTCTCGTTTTACTATTTTTTTTTCTTTTAATATTCAACAAATGCAACTACGATATCTTGCTGCAATTTTTTTTAGTAATGTATATGAATCAACGTGAATTGTCATTTTGGAACACTGAATAGTGTTATTTCTGGGGAGGAAAAAAAAAAAAAAAAGTTATGTGTTCACTTGCTTATGTAGTTTTAACTTATAAAAGTTAATAAATTAGTTAAAAGGGTAAAATTGTGTTGTCCTCTTTTTTTTTTTTTTTAGGCATTTTGTGTTTTTATTTAGTTTGAAACTTTGTAAACACAGCTTTTTTTTTTTTTTTTTTTTTTTTTTTTTTAATGGCAAGGTATTGTCTGGAACGAATCTAAATTTCTAAAACTATTAAAAAGGCCTGGAACACACAGTGCAGGCTCTTACATGTATAAAGCAGTGTTGGAAAAAGAACAAAAAAAAAACGTTTTTTTTTTTTTTTTTTTTTTTGTTTAAACCAGGTTTTTTTAACCCTTTTATAATTACCTGTTACATACTTATAAAAAAATTATTTGTAAAATGTTCAAATAACAATTAATATTCCTTCTGAAAAGAATGAAAAAATAGTAAATAAACAATTGTTGCTGTACTTACGTGAACATGAAATCATTCAATTTAGAGATACTATTTTTTATATTTAGTATGTAATATAATACAATAGTAATTGTTTACTACATTTTACGTGGACTCTTGCACTTAGATTTATCAGTAATAATGGGGATAAGTTGTTCAAAATGTTATTTTAAAGTTTAAAAATAAGTTGTTAAAGCACAAAACCTCTATTTTAGAAACAAATTAAAAATGCAGCCTATAATTTAAGTTTAATAATTTTTAATAATGATAGAACAATAAGGTATCTATTAGATTGATATAAAAACTTATTGTTGATACTTATAAGGATAGTTTTTAAATATATCAGAAAGTATTCTATCTGTAGTATTCAGAATTTTAAATTATTCCTTTAAAAAAACCAATTGAACTTTTAAAAGAATTAATTTGGAGCTTATTTAAACATTTAATTATGGGGTGCAAAACACTTCATTCATATGCAAAATATGTATATGTGGTAAAAATGTAGGGTACTTACATATTATCCTGGTAGTTATTCATGCCAAATTATTTTTTGTCAAATGTGCTGGCAAACTGTTGCCAATCGTATTCAGAACTGGTTCATTTATTTTTTTTCAGTGAATAGTTCAATTGAATTAGTTCCTTCGGGAACTACACATCATTTTACGTGTAACAGTACATTATTTACATCATTGTTCTTTACTTTTCAATATTTCGTTTGCTATTATTATAAGTTTTTTAATTATTTGTTTTGCTGCTATTATGATAAAAACATGGAAATTCAATCAAGGAGGATACTGTCGGATATTTTCAACAGCATGGTATAATTCCCTCAGAAATGACTTGTCCAATAACAATAGTATGGATTTGTCTTTAAAAAAGACTTGCAATGACATTGTAATGTGACTAAAAACATACTCCATCAGAAAGGATACATGGCTGGAAGGAAGTAAAATTCCTATTTTGATAGCCTTAAGATTCATTTATTGCTGGGATCAAGAACTTGTACATCAATTTTCTGAGGTAAAAATCAGCTACATATCTGCAACATCAAAACTAATTAAAATGCGACATTCTTTCCTTCCTTAAAATAATTATTCCTTCACTTGAAGCCTAACTTTATAAGTATACTTTACTCTTAATCTTCAAATGAAACTTTAAAACTGCAAAAAAGAAATTGAGCATACTAAAAATTTGAAAAACATCAAAAAAGTAGCTATTTTCTGAATAAAATATTGGCTCTATCATAGAACTCTATACGGCCACCAAATGGAGGAGCAATAAAGCATCAAGATTGTTACCAAGAAGAAATTTATGTTGGTGGGTGCCTTGTTATGCAATGAAGCAACCTTTCCATCCAAATCACCGTGAATGGTTTAGTTTGGAACTAAATCATCCTTTAAAATTTGGATTAATTTAACTCTGATCAATAGATTTACGTATACCATTTATCATGACGAAAAATCGCTTATGTTTGTGGAATGCCGGGATAATACATAAGGACCAAATTTAGTTTGAAAGCTTAAAATTTTAACCGTGGGAATAAAATACTTAATTAAATGTAGGGGGGGGGGGTTGCTAAGATTAAAAATGCACTTAGGCAGGGAAGTATATTACATTATACAGTTTTTAGAAAATATACATTCAATAAACTGTGTTAAAACAAACAGATTGAAAACTAACTTAATATTAGGCACAATACTTTAACATTATTGCAAATTGCTTGTAATAACTTAGGTCACTGAAATCTTTCATTCTTAAAATATTGCTGAAAAAAATATAGTAAATGATTTTCCTTATTTATTTAAACTATGTTATGCTTATTCATTTTTCTCTTTCAGGGGACATAAGAATAAATCTAAAGATGATTTTCCAAGTGGCTCGTCATTGTCCCCAGCATGTCTTACTATCGCTGTGGAGGCGCAAAAGCTTTCTTTTGGGATTTGTGATGGTCGCTTCGGTGTTTGTGGTGTGTCTACAGTTTGGATCCAATGGGAATAACGGACATTTAGTTAACAATGCACTTCCAAATCAAAGAGGTAAAGATGAATATCCATTAGGACTTATGGGTATCAGTGGTGGACATAAGACTTTAATACCTAGAAGGAATTTATCTGCTCTGAATCAAAGGCAGGACCAAAATATGTTTGGAGCAGGTGGTGTTCCAGCTAACCAATATATCGAAATGAATGGAAAGCCACCGAGGTAAGAATTTTCATGTCTTAGATCTAATCAAGCATTTTAAAGAATTGTTAGGAAAACTTACATAAAATTTAATGTACTTAGGCCAAGGACCCATATGCCCGAGTGGGTAAGCTGGGATCAATGCAAACAAAACTTGGGTCCGTTTTGGGGCCCCTTCACAAAATTACAATCCATTAAAATGGCCCTTTTCATTGGCATTTCCCTTACATTTTAATCTGTTTTATCAATTATTTTAAACAAAAAAGTGACTTATTAAAAATTGGCACGAAAATTCGCAAGAATACATGTTGAAATTCCCAAAATTAAGTTTTGAAATTCACAAAACTAAGCACTTTTCACAAAAATGGGACCCTGGAAAAAATTCCTGTATCGACCCCTGGTAAGACACTGAACATGGTATAGTCTGACTGTCACTAAAGAAGAGACTTGACTTCACCTATGTCACTTGGTACATGGCGATTTCATTTCCACACCTGCCAACTCTACTGGATTTTTCAGGAAACTACTCGATTTTGATTGTTTCTCCTGATCTCCCGATTTTACGAAATTTTGAAGCTTTAATAGTTGACATAGTTCTTTCCCAGCCAGTTGTAATAGACTACTGCTATCAGGGTTTATTCATACAATAGGACCAACACACCAGGGCATTTTGGTCCAATAATATAGAGATTTGTGATTATGTTGATTACTCTTTTGTGAAGGATTTTTGGAAATTTCAAACATAGATGGCAAATCCTTTCATTTTAATATTTGTGAATTCAAATTCTAAACTTTTTTTTTTTTTTTTTTTTTGTCTAAAAAATTATAGATTTTTGAACATTTAAGGAAAAAAAAATTTTTGTCTTAAAAAAACACTGAAGTTTCATCTATTTCGCATTAAAAGAATTCTTATATTTTGGAGGTCTTTTACAAATTCTATTTTTAACATCATGACCATATATGAAATTGAAATTTCAAACATAAATTATTAATTAAAAGTAAACTGTTCATTTTAAAAACCATAACTGTCTGTCATGTCAACGTATATTGAAAAAAAAAAAAAAAGATTCTTAGAATAGAGGGTGAAAATTAATGTGTGAAAAAATTTCCAACCATGTTTTGTGGCTCAGATAAGTAATTATGACTTAGATTGTGATACCATGTAAATCTACTGGATTTCCTTCAATAGATGTTGGTAGGTATGCATTTCATGATTTATGGTTATTATCTCAAAGAATTTGAGCGGGGATCTGAATATTTTTTTCAAGGTTTGCAGGTGGGGAACTGAAGTTCTTTCATTCTATGGACCGCACAGTAAAATGGATTCTCTACTGGGAGAGGAGGAGTCAGGTCTCTTCCAGACTTCATGCGATTACACAGTCATCTGTATAATTAATTACAGAAAATGATATGGATTATGATTACTTACATATCAAAAAGATTTTGACTAGTGAATGTTAATTTGGTTACGTAACAGGAATCTTCATGTTGAAAAAACCAAATATCAAAAGAATTTGATAAAAATGAAATTTTATCATGGCATTTTAGTAAAATATTATTTTAGTCATCGATTACAGTCGACTGTGATCGGCACAAAGTCTGGTCTATTCTCATGGCAGTCATACTATAGATGGCTGAAGTATGAAGGTTCAGGGTTCTGGCCTACTGTGTGACTGTCGATCTGATAGTCTGGAGTTTTGCACATCTTTCCAAATGTAACAGGAATGTTATTAGAACCCCTTGAAAAATTCCTGCACTTAAGGTGCACACACTCCTAGGCAGATACCCCTTTTGTAGGATTGCCTTAACACAATTCACACATTTACTTAGTCCAAAAGAAGTTTGACAGAGACTGATTTAATTACGAAAAAACACTCAAAATACTGGTGTTAAATGATAAAATAAATAAAAACTTTGTGAAAAAAACACACATAAAATGTTACTTATAGATGTTAGGATCGTTTTGACCAAAAAATTCTTTCGGTCTTCATCAGACAAGCCCTTCGACTCACTGAGCAGAGGGAACTGAAAAAGATCTTTTTCAGTTCCCTCAAGCTATTGATATTAGTGTTGATAATTATTGATATTAATTGTTTATTTTAATTAAAACTATTGATATATATTATATATGGATTGAAAATATAACATTTTTTAATGTTATCAAAATACTTTTCTACAGTGTCATTTTAATTAGACTGATACCCCCATTTTCCCTCACCATTGGGTAAAATGCAGATTGTACAAATGTAACTGTATATTTTTATTAAGTCATGTCATGACATGAATGAAATAAAATGCACTCAATTCAATATATATATAAATATACTTAAAGAAAAAAATGCACAAAAAAGGGCTATTTCTTAAAGCATTTAGCTGAAGAAATAATGTTCACGATTATCAAATTCAGGTTCACTCAGTATGTGGCAAATGTTACTCTCTACCAAATTAATTCCCAACAATTAACAGCAAATTAAAATGTCAAGTTGATTGATTATTGTTATATTTTTCAGAAATATTTACTAAAGGAGAAATAGAAGTGTCACTATTATATAGAAGCAGGGACACGCCCCCCCCCCCCCCTTCAACACTCGCAAATTCTAATAAACTTGGTAATATTAGATACTTAGTTGGCAACCTTGTTGAAAAAAATTCAACAAAAACTATAATTTACTTTCTATTTCTGGTACACATGGCAAAATTACACAAACCCAGTGGCAAAAGTAAGAAGTTGGTAAAATAGTTAATGAAAAAATAAATGAGTTGGCAAAAACCAATATTTGACTTGGCAGTTTATCGATATCTCCCCCCTAAAAAATGCCTTTGCAATAGCCCAGGGCAGAACAAAAACCAGAACTGAACTAATATATTTTCTTCTAGTTGAACCGAAACGAATAAAATTATGGTTCGAAGCCCTGTATAGAACTTTTCTCCAAACATAACACAACTTGGTAAAACCACCTCAGGGGTCTGTCCAGACTTTTCAGACAGGGTCCTGTTTTTGTGAAATTGTGAAAAATTTACTTATAATTTTGTGAAACTGAAATTACCAGGGTCCTGTTTTTGTAAATTTGTGAAAATAGAGTCCTGTTTTTGTGAAAATAGGGTCCTGCTTTCATTAATTTGTGAAAAATATGTATTTGGGTAATTTAACAAAAAGTAATCTTGTGTAGCAAAAGAAAAAAAAATTACTAGCATAATTACTAATTTCTTGACTCCCTCTAGGCCTAAATTTGTAAGTCATGCATGTTATGTTATATGTGTGACTACATTAGGATATAACGGATAGCGATTTTGCCGGATACCGGATATCTGGCGCTAAACATGTATTTAGTTATCAAGTGTGCTTTTTCATTTTTTTATGACATCAGAACAATAAATTGCAAACATGTTTCAAACATCATTAAAGTATTTCTTAATAATTGACTTATAATTTTAAGTCAATTATAAAGATTTAATGGACATACATCCTTTAGTGCCCGATGGTTTAACTTTTTTAATATAATAATCGCTATTTCTTGAGCCGGAATTCTGGTACGAACGCTTCATGATGAGAAGAAAAAACATGGGGTATGTGTTAACAGCAAACGTCGCATTCACGTGCAACGAAATAAACAACTTGACCAGTGTTGCCACTCTGAAACTTTTACGAGCCAAAAAAAAAATATACTCTGGATCCATGACTCTAGAGGGAGAAAAGCTAAATCGCCTCTCTGTTTTGACGCCGCTCAAGTGCTACATGCAGAGTGGCAACGATTATCAATGACGTCATCTGCAGCTGTAGAAGCGGGTTGTATTCATCCGTCTTGTACCTTCCCGGTCAAGTTAAGAAATGAAAAGCGAAGCATTGTTTACGCTGCTATTTATGTTGGGAGGGAGGGTTCATGGGCCGTCTTACAAATGAAAAGTAATATGAAGGGTCCGTTTTAATGGTAACATTTTTTGTGAAGGGTCCGTTTTTAAGGTAAAATATTTTGTGAAGGGTCCGTTTTTACGGTAAAATATTTTGTGAAAGGTCCGTTTTCAGCATAAATTATTTTGTGAAAGGTCTGTTAACGGACCCAAATTTCGCCTAAACAGACCCCTGCACCTCATAAAAAAAAATATTAAAAATAGAAATTATTATTTTATTCTAATATGTATCAAAATATAAGTGCTTTGTCTAATTATAAGGAATCTAGAAGAAAGTTCTTCAATATCACTTGTTAACAGGTAGTATTAGATCAAGAAGTTCTGCACACATAAATATTGTTTAAAGATCCTGAAACTTCATTAGAAATACTCATCATGCTCTTAAACTATATCTCCATAGAAAAAATAATAAAACATCTAAATTTTTAAGCTAGAAAGAATATTTTTCAATATACCCCCATTTTCCCCCACCTGACCATGCTCTACTAGTCGCTAAAATGTTATCAGAAATAAAGAATTAGTTAATTCTGTAAAGCTGCTGATAACAGTACTATGATCACATGGATTTTACCATATTTTCTACTGCCCATCTATAAACAGAATAACAGTTGTCTTGTTCAGTATCTGTTTTCACGTTCTATTAGTACTCTTTCCATCACCTTACTGGCCCCACCATGGTTGAGTGAATAAGATGCTCAAAATGGTAGACAGCTTGTGTAAAGGTCCAGTGGTCTGGCATTTTGGTTGGTTTTCTCCAGATATAATGTGAACACATTAGAACTCCTTAGGAAATCCTCCAACCAATGCACCCCCCCCCCAATTCTAGGCAGATAGCTCATGCATAGCTACACAAACAAACCATCCCCTTACTTAAGTATGGTTAAAGGAATAAGACATTAAGATTCTACTTGGATTTATTTATGGTCTGTAAAGAAGGGGGAGGGGGAGTAAAATGAGTTATATTATGGGAGGATAAAAGAAATAGAATGAAAGTTGTTGTTTTTTTATGTTATAAAATAACAGGTGTATGTTAATTGAGACATTGGAATCAAATATTGATAAAATGGAAAAGAAAAAAATAAATTCAAATAGATTTGGTGTACAGTAAGCTGCAAACATAGCATTTTGTTACACAATGCCAAGTCTCTTCAAGAACATTGTTTGGTAAACTGTACTACCATTAGCACAAACTACTACATTGTATGATAATCAATATTTGTAAATGTTTAGTTTTATTCAAATGATTAAGCATCTTAAGTTGGATAAAAATGTCCTAATAATTGTTCTTTTGTGTTAAGTAAAATTTAGAAAACTAATGTCCAATAAATATTATATGCATTCGCATAATGGTAATTATAATTTTTAAGTTCAATAATGATAAATGTACAATAACATCTTTTAAAATTTAGAATTATTTTAGGTGGAAAATACAGCTAAACGGTTTCCAGGCTTTTTATATTCGTTTACCCTTTGAAGAGTAATTGTTTAAACCCTATTCTCCAGGTTCTATAGATGCCTGTAATGAAAAACATATTTCCAACGTTCCTTTTGTGAATAACTGATGAATTTCCTAATTAGTATCAATCAAGAAGCTATAGGAATCAAACATTATTTTCTGTGCTTTAGTATTTTGTAAAAATCAAGCATATTAATTGTAAAATGAAAATTTAAAAATTGACTATGTTTAAGCATTTCTCCAAATGAGTGATCATGCTAAAATTAAGTAGGATAATATACATCCCAATGCATGTTAAAGGTTTAAAAACTACTATTTTCGCATAGTATTCTTTTATTTACCTAATTAAAAAACAAAATTAGGGGAATACTGTTATATGGAAATAGAATTAGATACTTGGAAAACTTCTGCACCTTGGAAAATAAAAAATTGGGAGATAAATTGTCAAAAAAGGGGAAAGAAAAATGGTCAAACTAATGTTTTTCTCAAAGGCTGTAAAAACCATGGTAAATACTGTCCAACTCTGTTTTTAGAATGATACTTTTAAGGAGTGGGTTGAAGTTTTGTAAGTATATATATAATAATCAGAATTCGTTCTAATGTTGATATGTTTATAATTTCAGCTGTATGATATTTTATTTTTATGCAATTGCTGTTACTTATATAGTGTCACTTACATACATTTATTCAAGTGAAAAATCGCATAAAACGTTATTTTCTGTAATGAAAATTTTTATGCATTTTCTTGAAGATGGCTAACCTTGTTTGCAAAAATTCCATTCTAAGTAATGAATACCAGGCATTTTTTATCTCTGCAGGAATGCTTTCAATTTCTTAGCTTCACACATATCATTCTAGCGCAGAATTCAAGTATTTCTCTCACTATCCTTATATAATTGTTTTTATTGATGTCATTAAATAATTCTAGAAATAAGTTAATTAAATTATCTTATTTTACCCACCAAGCATTTTCCAGTGATAAGAAAGGCATATATATAATGAATTTGTTGGACTTGTATGAAATAATTAATCTGTAGAGCTTATCAAAACAACTTCGACTGAAACAGAATTTGGAGTGTGTTTCGTGGATGGGGTAGGGGTTTCTAAGAAGAATCAGTAAAAGTCCATTACAGTATAGTTTGCTTTAAATAAAATTATTCACATGTGCGCAATTGAAATAGATTTTCATTTCTACTTCTAGGTACCAGCAACAAAATGCCGGCGACCCCAATGCCATCAATTATGTCGGAGCTGCCGATTCAAACCGAGTCCAAGATCACATTCAGGCATATGATAATGGACGAGCTGTGCCCAATCCTCCAAGCAACTGGCAAGATGGACAGCAAGGCAAGACATGGCAGTATCAGCAGAATGCTGCCAACGGCAATCCTGCCAACACGTACTTTATTCCTCCGCTGAGAATCGTGCATTTTGATTTGAAAGGTGCTCCTCTCAAAGTTTCCTACTTCAAACAGATCTTCCCGGTCATAAAAGAAGCTGGCGCTAATGCAGTTCTCTTGGAATACGAGGACATGTTTCCGTTCTCTGGACCGCTCGCTCCTGTCCCGGCAAAAAATGCCTACTCTAGAGAAGACATACAGACCATCCTGAACCTCGCCAGGACTCACAATTTTGAAATCATTCCGCTTGTGCAGACTTTTGGGCATCTGGAATTTGTTCTGAAGTTGAAAGAATTCAGGGACCTGAGAGAGGTGGATGACTTCCCTCAGGCTATTTGCCCTTCAAGGAACGAGTCATTTTCCTTGATTGAAAACATTATTGACCAAGTGATGACTATGCACCCAAATATCCGCTGGATGCATGTTGGTTGCGACGAGGTCTATCACTTGGGATACTGCAGCAAGTGCATGCGTCTGGATAGAGATAATTTGTTTTTGTCCCATGTTGCTCGAGTAGCTCGCTATGTGAGGGAGAAACATAAGGTATGTATTTTCATGCACACAGCATTATCAGTTCTTAAGGGAGGCCACCAATCTTAAATTATCAGAACAGTTTCTTGATATATCAGGGGATTTAGTTAAAAACCAGGAATTGAACAGATGATGTTTCTAATTCTGATTAGAAAGAGGGCCTTTGTCTCTTAAAATGTGTTTTTATTTTATGTGTTAAATTTTATTTGTCTTTACCACCAGTATTTTGAGTGGTAGAATAGTTATTCCTTTTCTCTCTTTGTGGCATTTCGAAATATTTTTCAGAATTCAAAGATCTGTAATCTTTTTTTTTTTTTTTTTTTTTTTGAACTAACATTCATCCTTATCTAAATGTTAGTTATTACATTTTACTTTTCTAAATAATAGTATTAATTTATTATTAATATTCTATGTTTACTTATCAAAAATAGTTGAGTTAAATGATTTCTAAATCTAAATCAGTGTTTCTTCTCTGTACCACTAGAGATTGTCCAATGTGCCATGAGGGTTTTCAAAAAATTACTGAAACAGCATGGTGTCAATACGAGATTTTCTATTTATCATATTCTATCTTGTTCGCTTCCACTGAGCTCAGTACTAGAAGAGCACGAAACTTGTATTTTATAGCACTTGTATCATACAACTTTTGTGTTTTGTTTTGCATCCAGGTGTGCCACAAATAATCTCACATCCACTGAAAAAGGTTGAGAAACACTTGTCTAAGTGCTCGAATCCTAATGAATCAAATTGCTGATTTACCGAGTCTGCTTTATTTCATAGTTTATATGAAATGTGGGCTGACTTCTCTTAAATAAATTTGACTCCACTACCTTTAATTCGCAGTGAGGATGGTGTTTTTGGGAATCATAAAAAGCAGAAGTCCTTCGGTGCAGCACAAATTGTTTTATTGTTTAAAAACATAAAAAAATAAGATAACCTGTCTGATCTTTCACTGTACACACTGAAACTCTCGGTAGATATTAAGCACCTCATTATTTAAACATGCAAAAATAAAAACCTGTTCTTTCATAGAAAGACACAAAATCCTAATAAAAATTCTACCAATCAAAAAAAAAAAAAAAAACTGAGAGTTACGTCTCGTTATCGAAAATTGATGTTTGCTTTACATCTTTTACCTGTATTGTTGGGGAAAAGTTGCTACCAAAGTATTCTGTCACTATGCAACAGATTGCTAAAATATAAGAAATTAGGCACTTCTTTTAGACACACAAGCAGCGACATTTTTCCTATCTTAAAATTTAAGCGCTAGATTTTCTTATTATCTTAAAAGTGCTGTTTTCCAACATGAAAGAATAATTCAAACTAGCATAACTATCAAGAAATTTGCAAATAATAGTTTTCTGGATACTATGCATTAACCTGAAAATGATAGGAAATATCAGGAGAAAGTCGAGAAATTTGCAAATGATGCTTTCACGGCCACTCTAACATATTAAAAATTATCTAAGTTAAGATTATGTTATTGAAATACTTACAATTTTCTGCTTTTGAATAAGAAAACTAAGTCTGCACACACAAAAATCTACATACCTTTAGGTACTACACAGACCTATAGGTGTGTATGTTAACCTTTTAAGTAAAAATGTGTTTAGTCTGGGGAAATTTAAAATCAATGATGAATCAGCATTCTTAATTATTTCTTGTACTAAAAAATTAACACTTCAACTGCGAGTTCTTCTGAATTTAAAAAATATCTCTGAAACCTTGGGGAAAATGATACCTTTTGTATTTTAATAATAGCTGAAAATCATCTTAAAAAATTCCTACTTTTTATTCGAGATAGAAATAAAACCTATTTGTATCATTTTTTATGTATACTTTGCTTTATTGTATACTGTGACCTTTTATAAGCTAGTACTAAAAATGATTCAGCTCATGGCAAAATCTAAAATTTTTGTAAAAACGGTATGACTGTTCAAGGCCTTCTATTTGTGTAGTAATAGCCCTAAAATAATTTATACACTATTATATTTTTCAAAATAATTTGATTTTTTTTCTCTTTTTAAGCAGTTATCTCTATTTAATTAACAGTGTTGTTCGAAAAAATCATTTGATTTTGGTACATAAGTACAAATAAACTAATTATGCCAGACACTTCAAAATTTTGAAACTGTCCCTTTACAAGCTGTAACTACATACTGAAATAAACGATAAATCTGTATCAGTTTCAAAACTTTTAGAAAAAATTCTTTAAAATGGGAAATTTTTGCAAAGCGTGTCACTCTTCAAAAAATCTTGCAGCTCAGATCCATGTTTAAGAATTTTTTCTGAAAATTTCACAAACGCCACGGCTTTTTTTGCTTATTTCAGGGTGTAAAGCAGCTTATGAAGAACCATCTGGAATTTTTTGGAGACCATGGTGCTATTAGTTTATTTCAATTTGTGTACAAAGACTAAAAACAGAGTTTTTTTTCCTTCGACATGCACCCTTAATAAGACTTTAATTTCTTTTCTGAGGGGATGAGATTGACAAAAAAGAAAAAACTCTGACAGAATGTGAGAACAATATTTGAGCAATAACACTTATGAATTTCAAGTTCAATAAATATTCCAATTGCTACTGATATTAAATCTATCCAACTTATATACAATTTTGCCTTAATAAAAAATCAGAAAATTTTTGAAAAATTGAAAAAACTGAATTTTTATGTATATTGAAAGGTCTGAAGAATCTCATCCCTATTTCTTTTCACACTGTGTGTAAATGTTACCCCCTTGGTTGAAACAGAAGAGCAAAGTTTAAAATGTCTTATAAGACATGTGCTGCTTTAAAAAAATTTAGATAAGGTAAAAGCACACATAATGAACCACTTACTTTTAAAAATTTAAAAAGAAAATTAAACTCTGTAACACTTTCATGTATTAAGAACACACTTAAGTGCTATACGTAAAAGCATATAATAATCCATGCGTCTCCCTATTTTTCTTAATTAAGTTGGAAAGTATATCATTATTCATGAGTATGGTATTTTTCTTTCTTGTTCCATAAAACGCATATTCGTAATTGAAATCTATCTTAAAATTGCCTACTAAAATTTTTCTACAATCTTTGCCAAGCATATTTGCCATTCCATATGAACAGACATAACCATTAAAAAAAAAAAAAATTATTTTTAAACAAATTGTGTGAAAAATTATTCCAAATTCTTGTAACTGTGTTGGCAACAGTTTATTTTGTGTAAGTTTCTTTTTATCAGAATGGCAACACTTCAAAATCAGACATCTACATTGTAGCATGAGTTACCCAGTTGTGATACCTCACCATGGCTGAGTGGTTATGTCACTCAAAATAGTAGACGGTAGGTGCCTTATTCAAAACCATGTCGCGTCCGTCAACCTAACCTTCAGAGTTTTCTGTGGTTTTCTCCGAAACTTAGCGTAAATATGTGTTAGGACCCCTTAGAAAGACCCCCACAGAGGGACCCCCCTTGTGTTGTCCATCTGACATGGATTTATAAGCAGGCTTCGAGCCAAGCACACAAATCTGAAATGAATGTTAAACAAACAAACCCAGTTGTGTAGCATGAGTTACCATACACTTAGTATATTTTAATTCAATAACCAATTTTATATACAAAACTAAAAGATGTTTTGTGATAAGAAAAGTACGTACAAACTCTTATATATTATAGATTATAGAAAGATTATAGCACTTAAGAAGTAGAATTTTAGCAGAAATACAACTCTAAAGTATGGGCAGAAAAGTCAATTTTTTTTTTTTTGTAGTATGAGTTACCAAGCAATTTTAATTAGTTATAGAATTTTTAATTACTCATTGAAAACAATTTGTAATCAACATTAATTTTGTTGAAAGAAAATAAATGCATTTTTTATTATTACGCCAGTTTAAAAATGTGATTTTTAAAAAAAATGTAGCATGAGTTGCTGTGGAATCACCCAATACTGTTTGGAATTTATATTGAATTTACCTACTAAAACTATTTTACAATCTTCGCCAAGCATATTTCAACTATACTTCACTATTTTAAGTACTCTTGGAATGGGCATCATAATCCATGAATGCATAAGTGTGCCATGTTTGTATTTCTTATTGCACAAACACTTTCAGTATTAAAATCGCCTGCTAAAACTATTTTACAATCTTTCCCAGGCATATTCTAACTATACTTCACCTTTATAAATACCGTTTGGAAAGTGTATCATAATCTATGAGTGTACTGTATTTGTCTCCTCTGTTCCATAAAACACTTCTTCAGAATTGAAATCTGTATTAAAATCACTTGCCAGTTTAGCCAAATTTGGAAGATATCGCCAAGCTTGGTTCGGTTTTGAAGACATTGTTTGCCACCAAAATTCTGGCGATCAATATAAAAAAATATATATAAAAAATTATTAGTACATCTAGCATAGGTAGTAACCATGTACAAGTCTAGTAAGTGACCCATTACTGGTTCATGGTGCATTGCTGGTGCTTTTACCTTATAAGTGTACAGCTACTTTTGAGACAACTGGAAATTATAAATACACAAAATCTGAACTTAAATATCTTCATAACAAATATTATGTTTGCTTTTTTTTTTAGGTGATATTACATTTTATCAAACCCCTAACTCTTATAACTTTATTAATCTTAAATTATCTTTTAACAAGTTTTTAGTAAGTTTTCTTTAAAAATATTAGATCAAATTACTCTTAAGTATTGTCATTTGAATTAAAATAATTCTGTATAAAATTGTTGTACATTTTAAAACTTTAATGTCCATTCTGAAAAAATTATCTGTTTAATTTATTATTATTATTTTTAATTATTTTTTTTATTTCCTGTTTAGGTAATACCAATCATTTGGGATGACATGCTACGACAAATGCCTACTGAGAAATTGAAAGAATTTCAGCTGGGATCCTTAGTTGAGCCAATGGTGTGGACATATGTCAAAGATGTATACAGATTTGTACCCTATAATGTCTGGATGTCTTACAGTGAAGTGTTTCCTTTTATATGGGCAGCTAGTGCTTTTAAAGGAGCATTTGGTGAAACATTAACGGTACCCAATGTGAAAATGCATTTAGAGAATAACGAGGCCTGGTTAGAAGTGATGGCTGAACAGCATAAGAAATTTGGCAACTTTCGTGGAATTGTAATCACTGGCTGGCAACGTTACGATCACCTTGCTACTTTATGTGAACTCTTACCAGCAGGAATACCATCTCTGATTATTGATCTCTTGACTGTGAGCCAAGGGTACTTTAGTCAGCAGTTGTTTACTAAATTCCATCACATTCTACAGTGTACAGTTCATCAGAGAGCACAGGTAGATTTTGAAACGGATCCACATTTGTGGCAGCGAGCTTCATCTTGTTTTTTCCCTGGTTCAGCTGTTTTCCGTATGACCCAGCACCATAGTGAAGCCATCAAACGAGTAGATGATTATTTATATGACGTCACCATTCACAAAGCTTGGTTAACTGATTACAACATACGTCACAATATCAGCAGCCCCATGCGTGTCGACGAAGGCCTTTCGGATTATTCTTCAGTGTATTACCCTCTGACATCCCTGGTGCGAACGGCACGAGATGCTCTCCGAGAAGTGTATGATGAATATACTGTTGCAGAGTGGATCGAGCAGAACATTTATCCGTACATCGTCAAAATGGAGAAACTCTGGAAAGAGGCGACAAACCTGAAGAGACCAAAAGTATGGCCAAAGAGGCCACTACCTCCCTTGGAATTGTTGAAGAAGTATTCGGTTGGTGTGTTCAATGGTGAGACTGATGACAGTGCTGCTGCAGCTGTTTAAAATGATTGTGTAGTAATTGCATGTTTAGTTTCTCGGACGGTCTTATGATTGTGTGATCATAGTAAGATTATGTGGAACATTTGGACATAGAGAATGTTTATCTTGCTGAAAATTTTTTAACCATGTACTCTGCAAGAGCAAGACAATAGTGGAATTAAAAGTTTTATCGGCGGCTTTGAAAATAAACATTTTACAGGGGAGTAAAACCAAGTAAAATGATAAACTTGCAAGTAGTGAGATTATAGTCATTCTAAAATGTACGTGACACAAGCAGCCAGCTTATACTCATTGATGGTTCGAGTTTTATCGAACTATTTTATTTAAGACTGCAATTGTCAAACTAGATGAGGACCAAAGGAATGTTTGGTCTTAGTTCCTGACACAATAATTTATTTAGACAATTGACAAAGCACTTGCAGTCTATAAGTTTGACTAGTAAAAGTGTACTGCATTGTGATCTCCTTGATAATTCATCAATCTGAACTGTTACTTGCTTTTTCTGCATACATATATATCTATTAGATCAAATTGCTGGTATTTTTAAGCAGTTTGCCTAAATTTATTTACAGTTAAAATTACTCACTGTCCTGTTTGCTCAAGTTATTTTATTGATTTACTGTTGCTAAGACATCTTAAACTGTTTCATTCACAATTTTTAATTCTACTAAACAGTATTTTCTGAAAGCAGTTTATTTAGGCATTTTTTTTTTCTGCTGGAAAGCAGGAAGTTTGTTTTATTTAACTGTATTTTAACAGTTATTAAAAAGATTTATATAAGATTGAGGAGAATTCGTTGTAGATTAAGTTTGGGGAATTCACCTGTTATCGATAATTTCGCATTAAACTGAGTTTTGCTTTTGTCAAATTGCACTTTTAAGTTGTTTTTTTTTTTAAAGCATTGGCTGGTTTAAAAGATAAATTGATGACCATGCAGCCATGTTCTTCATGTATTTTGTTTACTGTTGTATGCTGCTCAAGATGTCTCATTTGAAGATTGCTATGCCTATACTCATTACAAATTACTATAGATATGTATATAAATAAAATTATTTTATTCAGTAGACAAAGAAATATGTGCGTTTAAATAGCTTCGACAGATGTGGTAGACAAAAATGAACCCAAGTGTTTTAGAAAAATCTTTAAATATGCAAAAGTTCTCATAAATTTCTGCAGATAATTGTTTAGATTACATTTATTTCTTCTCATACCATAAGTGTAAATACATATTCAGAGCTTACTGTTGGAAAAAAAAAAAAAAATTTAAGTACACTCAAGATTCTTATATACTCGATCATAAAACTAGTATCTTTTTGTATGAAGAAAATGACATTAGTTATATCCTCCTTTTTTTTATTTAATGTTTTAGTATGATTTTTCATTGTATTTAATAAAGATATATTCTATACCAGGCATGCAAATAAGTGGTCACATGGTGCAACCAAAAAGTCAGTGCGTGCTACTAAAAATTACGTTTGTTTCCACGATTTTGAAAGATAAGAAAAATTTGGTGACACTAAATATTTGGATCCTGTACATATTTTGTATTTAAATTATAAAATCCTTAGTACCTTAATGTTTTCTAAAAATTAAATGAAGTTTGTGATCCAGCTATTTCCAGCATTATGTTTAGCTAATTAGTTATTTTTAGTACTGTGCATAAACTATCTATTTATTTAATTCTGAAAAAAAAAAAAAAACGGGGGGGGGGGGGCAGATACTTATTTCCACAGAATCATAGTAGACAGGTGAAAAAAAACCCTCCACAAATGAAAATAAGACAACTTTTTTCAGAATTTAGCCTTAATTATTAAAATTTGAGAATAAGATAGAAATTGATGATATTTTGTAAGCTTATTAAACACTTTTGTAAACTTACTTCAAAAGTTTAGTTTTTATTTTTTTTCCCTAGCTGCATGGTTATTTATTGTGTTTGTTAATATAATTTTGTGGTTACTTTCTAGTACTTATATACACTTATTCTTTTAGTTAAATTAAAAATTACCTCCTAATAAACAAATGAGCTAAATGTTATTCTAAATTTAAAATTACATTGGCATGTATTGGCTTTTAAAAAACTTAATAAATTTTAATACTGCATTAATAAACTTGAATACTATTTATTCTAAGTTTAATCCCTCTTTCTACTTCTAGTAACCAGTTGAAAGTGTAATAACTTTATCCATGTTTATAATTGCATGGAAAGAATTTTGTATACTTTGATAAATTTGTATTCTATTTTTTTAATAAATAATTTTTAATGATTAACTTAATTATATATAAAGACAAATTTTAAACTCTTAAGAAAACTTAAATTTCCATTAATGATTTCATTACCTAATGTCAGTCTGTGTGAATTTTGCTTATGGAAGATTTTTCATATTTAATTAATACAGAGCCATTGAAAATTGTCAATGTCATACAACCTTAAAAATAAAAAATTAACTTGCATATACATACAGTTCAGTGTTTTATGTGAAGTCAGATTTGCTTTATTGTGACATTTCTTCTCACATGTTGGCATTAATTTTTCTACTTAAAGATACTTAGGACTAAAAGCTTGTGTAATTAACTCTGCTGAAGATTAGTTATCCCAATTGAATCCTTTTTTATTGTTTTCTGTTATCAAAAATCTGTCCCAACGATACTTTAGTCGCAAATAAAGCTTAAAGTTTGTAATAACCATAAGCTCTTCTCTCCATTCTACAAAAATCAGTGAATTGATATGGAATGAGCATTATTTTGCTATTAGAATAAAGTAATTTTACAGGTTTTTTTTTTTTTTTTTAAAGGAAATAAGGCTGTGTAATCTGAGCATTCTTTTCGGTTAACTTTGTGCATACACACCTATATTTAATGTGCTTCCCTGTGGTAGTAAATTTGAAGGAAAAGCATCATTGTTCATGCATTAAAAATATCATTTTTCATCTTTATTTTTGTTATATATATGTTATTTAAGTACAAATTAGAATAACATTTGTTTACTTCTTCGATTTTTGTCTTTATGTTTTACATTCAATCTTACATTTCATTAAATTAAAATATTGGTGCTGCTTTTTATAACAAATGGTGTGTTTTTTTTACAAAAAAAAAAAAAAAAAAAAAAAAGCTCTCTGCATGGAGACTTTAAAAATCCCTAGATATCTATTTGTGGGAGTAGGTGTATGGATCTTGTATATACATTTTCCATTAAATCTCTATGTAAATAGTATTATTTTCAATTAGATTTTTGAAACATCCATGGAAGAGATTATATATGAATTTTCACCTGATTTCAAAAGGATTGCTTTGTAAAACCTATTTCTTACATGAAATTTTCATGCTTAGAAAAAAGAAAAATAAGGCTATTTTTAGTTTTTCTAGTCAGTGGTTATTTTTACTGCATAATCAAAAATTATTTAATAAATAAGCATTAAATGAACTCATTTGCAGTGTTTTATACTAACCAAAGAGTTTATGTATTTGTTAATCAATAATCTAAACTAAAAATGTTTTGGATAAATCTTGGAACTGTATTTATAGCTAACTGTTTGTGGTATTAACTGTAGTTTGCCTCAATTAATAAAGTTTAATGTCAAATTTATAATTTTAAATCTCTTGGTGTTTATTTGTCAGCCATAATTATTATTAAGAGTGGAGAAGTTCCCCAAAATATTTTATTTCATCATTGCATGAAAAGTACTAGAGCTTCTGACTATTCTTGGGACTTTTTAAAAATTATTTTTATTTATTTTTTGTAAGTAAAATTCTACAAAATCAATGGAATGAAACAAGATAAATTAGGAGGAAGTAAAGGACAATTTGGATTGTTACATAAAATAGGAAAATCAGTTTTTAGATTTAATATTGTTAATACCTTTTTTTAAGAAAAGCAACTCATTTTATTTCTTACTACTTACGCAAATCTATGAAACAATTTTATACATTTAAAAATAGTAATTACAGAATGTCCTAATGTTTGGAAATTCATAATTTAATTTTTAAATACAGTAACCCTGTTTGTTATCAAAAAGTTTCCACCACAGTTATTTTATGTTAACTAAATTTCATCTTGTCCAATAAAGTAATAAATTTGTAATAATACAAAAAATAAAGAAATGTGTTTTTGCAGGACTAAGAACATATTTCACGTAAACCTGTCTTTCATATTTAGCAGTTGAGTGATAACAAAATTTCGCATCAAAAAGATTCAAGTGAAGTGCGATTTTTTTTTTCTTAGAGCTTGTTTGTTCCACACCTAATCAATCTATACCAGTTAATTCAAAATAAATGTTACAGATAATTTTGTCACACTTCCAGAGAAGGGGTTTCAAAGCACAACAGAGAATGACAAATAAAATGGTATGGGTAGGCATTCTGTAAAACCACATCTCAAACAGGATCATAATTAATTGATAGGTAATTACTCCAAGTAGCAGATAAAAAGATTTTCAAGCAACAGCAGTAAAATTTTACTTATTTCAAGCTTAAATCTCGAATGAAACTGAAATAAATATATTTTATATGGCTGTATTTATTTAAAACATTTAATACAATTTCTTGTATAACCTTTTAAATGCTGATTACATCTGAAGAAGTAATATGTCTGGTTTACATTTGAACATATATCCTTTTCTTTAAAGGAGGAGGGGGATTTTTAAATGTTTTAGGACAATCTAAGGAAAAGCTCATAAATTGAGAAATGTGGGGGGGAAATGTTTTTAAGATGATTATGAACATTTTTATTTTATTCCCAATACATAATACAAATGTTACATTTCAAAATGAATTGGTGATTTAAAATCTAAATTTTGACTACAGTAAAAAGTGGTCAGATTTACTTCTGGTATGAAAAAGAAACAGATAAAATTATGTTATCAAAATAGGAACCAGATTAAGTAAATACAAGGAGTAACAAATACCTTAATAAACTGTCATTTAAAAATATGATTTCAAAATTGAATTCTTAACAAATAAATATATACATATTGCAATCTAATTAATATTTTTCTAAATAAATTATTCATGCACAAAGCTTGTGTATTTTTAAGATAATCATTTGACAAGCTTAGGAAAAAAGGGTTATACAGTGGCAGCTGCTTAATCAAATCAAAATCTTAGGAATCACTCTTTTCGAAACTTCAATCAAAGCCGCTGCTTTTTCGGATCAAAAATCAATATTGCAAACGTAATCCAATTAAGGGGCAGCCACTGTATTAAAATTTTTACAAAATCACTTTTTTGTAGAGTCAAAAGCATACAAAACTGACGTATTTTTTTCAAAATCTAGAGGAAGTTTAATGCCTATTGTTTTGGCACCAACATAAGCAGCTCCAATTGCAGAAGAACAGTTCAACGTCATCAAAGTACACTTATAATAATGATCTCCAATACCATCAACAAAACCTACCAGGCACAGAAAAGAAATCTGATTTTAGAAACATATCAAATCTTTACTCTTAATATACAGAATTATACATGTTAAAGTAAATTTTGAGAAATTCTACACAATATTATGAGTAACTGCATTTTATTTAAACTCTCAAAATTCTCACCAAACAGTTTTTTTTTTTTTTTTTTTTTTTCCCCTTAAGCATGCAAAAGTTAACCTTGGCATGCACAACACCAAAAATTCTAAAGATCATTGGTAGTTGTTTCATTTTAAGTACTATTTTAAAAAGCAATAGATTTTAACAAGATCTATGTTTTTCTTTAAATAAAACTTTAGAATTTTAATTATTAAGAAAAATCCCATTCCTTACTGATGAATTCAACCCTGACACAAGTACAAAGGGTAGATAGGCTTAGCATTTTAACTATATAAAATTGGCCCTAAGACTTTTTATATACATATGAGCGTGCATGTCTAATGCACTCAGCAAAATTACAGTGTAAACAAAATTTACCTTTTCTTTATAAAATTACATAGATGTTACATCACTAGTTTTAGAGCATGATCATTTTATGAACGTATACTGTTATAAGCACGGTGTCAATGATTTAAATCAATTGATTTTTTAAAAATCACTGATTTAAATCAAAGACTCACAAATTCTGGCCCAGAGGCCATTACTGGTTCATGACACTTGACAACTCAAATGCACATCTGAAAAACACAAATTAGGCTCCATCAATTCAATTTTTAAGAAAAAGAATGAACTGAAAATTTAATTACTTCAGATTTGTTTTCAATTGTCATAAACATGATACCAGAAAATGCTCAGTTATAATTTAAGAATTGACTGATCAATATGTGCCATCATATTTTCAAGAACTTTTATATGATAATTGGATGCTTCCACAGTAATATGAACATTTATGTCATGTCTGCAATAAGTTTGATTGGTCATAACTAACAAAACAATTTTGTTTACGAAAAGGAAAAACTAGTTTCTAACTCGATACGGTGGAATCGCCCAGTTGCCTCTCTCTTAAGTGTAGCATCATATTTTCAGGAACTTTAATTTGCAAAGAAACTAGGAATTGTATACAGCATACATCAATTAGTCTTTAACATATTGTTTTTAAGACTATATTACTTAAATGAGCACATTACTTGATTGGCTCTTGATTCTGTACATTTAAATTTCTGAGGACCACAAGCTGAAAGAAGCTGTGCATAATACTGTTATTGCATGTGATTAATATTTTCATAATATATGCAATTAATATTGGAAGATTTATTTCTGAAATCTTTTCTTTTCAATTTGTAAAGTCAGTCAGTTTTGCAGGGTGTCCACCAGCAACTTTTGCTACTAATTTAAAGATTGGGCGACTTTGATAACTTTTTTGATCAAAAAACATTATTTTCATACTATTTTCAAATTTTTGGCTAATTGTGCCTTACGCCAGGAGACTAATTTGAAAATAAGATGTCTGTTTTTGTCAACTCTTTTCTTTTCATATTTGCTATTGATCATTCATCAAACATTCTAATCTATTTTTTTTTAAATTGTGATATAAAATTAAATGTACTATAATATAACATATTCTCTGTTATATAAATCCTGAAGTCTTAATTTATCCTTTTATTTATTCCTTCTTAAATGAAGCTAAATGACGTGTTTATTTCTTAACTGCAAAATCATGCAAAAATGCTACTATTTTGGCAACTAAAATTAAGAAAATGGCTACTAAATTGATGACTCTTTTTATGTTGGTGAGGCTACTAAAGATACTATTTTTACCTCCTGACATTGATATAAACACCCTGGTTTTGCTGCATGCCCATAATCATCCACTTGAGACAATGTTATTTTATTCAAATACAAAGAAATAATTTTATTTACAGATTTACACTATCAACAATTATATTTACCAGTTTTCCATATTCTTTATATAAAATAGTTATTTATTTTAAAAATATAATGTAAATTTTAAAAATCATAATTTTTTTAACTCTATTTAAGAAAAAATTAACTGTAATAAGAAACTTTCACTTCCATAATTTATGAAATGTCTGCAGTAGAAAATTTTTAACATTAAATTAAAATTACAGATGCTACTAAAAACATTTCCAACAGGGAAAACTATAAGCAATCCTAAATGCAATGGATTAACACAAGTTTTGTCTGTATTAAAACTTTTCTTCCATAATAATGTTTATGAAGAAATAGTTATTTGGAGTACAATATAAAGGGGGGGGGTGTCATGCCAGGTGTGCCATTATTCAGGTTTTTCATTTAAGAATTTCTCCTAAATTTTACACAATGTTCTCTGATAAAACTTCATAGTCCTTTAGCCCTTATAACATTTATCAAATAAATAATCAGCATTTATTTACTGTTTCAGAATCTTCCTCAGCAATAACAGGATTTTTAAAAAAATTTATGCAGATTTTTTTAACTCAGTTTTTATTAAATGATGAATCAATTTTTATACTAGAGATGGAAGTAATACAGTATACCCAAAATAAATAGTATTTTTTTAAACACGTACTTTTTCTGCAATAAACATATTTTACACAAAATATATTCTATTTCATGGATATTTATAGTTTCCCCTAGCTTTTTTCCCCTATTATTATTGTACTCCAAATAACTATTTCTTCACAAACTTTATTATGAAAAAAAGTTTAAAGAACATATTGAATTAAGATTAAAAATAAATACCATTAAAAAACCTATAAAAAAGTTCCGGGCAGAAGAGCCTTTCCGTCACCATTTATGACTGTACTCATCACCAATTCGTTCTTTGGTGATGAGTACAGTCATAATCAAAGATGCTATGGTGTTGCTGGATGAAGGAACAGAGTATGAACTGGTGATGAGTACGGTCATGAGCAGTGACCAAAAGGTGCTTCCACCCAAAACTTTATTTTTACAAGTTTTTAAGGGTATTTATTTTTAATCTTTGACTATTTTAAAGCCTGTTTCCTTTTATCATTTTGAAGATATTTAATCTTTAAAAATCTCAAAATGTATTAACCTGAAAAAAAAAAATTAATCTAATACTATACAATAATTACTGAGTACACACTAAAAATATTAAAATTAAATAGTTACCTTTTTGAAGAAGAGGCCAGCTTTTGAATACTGATCCAACACAAAGAATTGGAAGTCCACCCTCCATATCAAGCAATTCCTGTCAAATACACATAGAGGCAATGAAGTAATGTTGAACAAGAATACCAGACCATTTAATTTCATGTAAAGAAGCCATGATCTATAAAAATTCAATTTTAGTCGCTACATCATGAGTTGGTAGATTTTATACAAGAGGTGAGAAGCAGAAATTTTTTTCACATTCCTTAAAAGAGCATCAGAAAACAAAATTTAAGTTTATTTTATGAAATCTTTTACATTAACAACCATTAAATATTTTAGATGATGAAAAAAAAAAAAAAAAACATTGAAAAACTTATATACAAAATACTCATTCCCCATGGAATAAATAAATCCTGGAGAGAACTCGCATTAGTGCACATTGTACCACTGTTTCTCCCCATTTATATGAGAGTTTTTAATTACAAGATAGTTTGCAATTATGTTTCATTGCTACAGAAATGTGGTCTACATGTGTAGTTTTACAGAACCATAGCAGTAATAACCTAGATAAGGCACTTATTATTTTATGAGGTTTTTTTATGTGCATTGGCTACTGCACAGTCATTTATCTTACTTAATATGTTGGATAATTGACAGTAGCTGGATATTGCAATATATCCGGCCTAAAATTATACATTGAGAAATAACATAAATAAACTTAATAAATGATAAATTCTAAAAACTGAAATAATAAAAAAATAGAAGAAACAAAAGTTTTGTGAAATTATTATTTTTTTTTTTTTTCAACTAGGGGCCAAGGCCCCCAGACTCGCTACGCTTGCTTTTCATATGAGGCATTCAGCCCCTAATCAGGCTTATTAGTAAAAAAGATATAATTTCAACAGACAAAACCTGAAGATTGGATCAGATAGAATGTTACTGAGCTACACATTGATTGGTTCTTGCATGTTCATTGGTATATAAAAATTTAAACTTCACACTACAGTAGACCCCCTCCCCCTTATAACACGGAAGATATTTTGTTATGGGAATCCATTTACACATTGCTCACAAACCTATATAATTACTGTTCATGTAAGGTTACCGGGAAAAACCGTTATCCATCCATATTTTCATTAGTACCATAATCATTTATGTGCAGATTAGCATACTTAGCACCACGAATTATACCATCTCGTCGCGCTAGCAAATATCCAAAGTGTACTGTAACTGCTATAATGGCATAGTTAACGCCGCCAAATATTTCTACTGGTAGCAAATAATCCAGCTGGACGAGAACAGGCTTTAAAATAATCTGCATTTTAATTATTTTTCATTTTCAAGATATTAGTTATTCTGTTTTGGAAAAACAAGTAATCGCTAATTCTAAACTCCTGTTGTCTAAGCGAACTTACTATTAGAAAATTGTTAACTTTGTGTAACACATTTTGAGTTACTTTTTTATTTTGGCGTAATTCTAACTCATGTTTGTAAATTTCACACGATTCTAGATACTTGGAAACGCTTTGTTGCAAAGGAATGAATGATTTTATGCCAAATCTGGCAACCATTCGATTTATTTTTTCAGTTTTTTATTAATATCTTCTAAAATAATTCGATTTTCAGAATTTAAATCAGCTTAGCAGGTTCCTCGGAATTTTTCAAATCTGTGGGCACCTTAGTCGAAACTCAAATCCCCACGGTTTAGGAGGAGATACACTGACAAGCTTTTGACAGCGGCCTTTACTTTTTTTTAGAATAGAGAGATACTTTTTAAACAATATTTTTACTGTGTATAGAAGGCTGGGCAAAAAAGCACTTCTATCCTTTTTCAAGATTGGTAAATATGTGTTATGGCGCAAAAACAGTTTTTCAATCTTTGCTAGAATTCAGTTAATCCCCCTCCCCTCCCCCAATAAATTGACCCTGCTTATGAAAATAGTGTACTTGCTGTAGCACTGATGGCTGGTGTATAAAGTTTCTTTTTTTTCCTCTCCTATGATAAAGAAGGGAAAGTTTTTACATTGATTTTCCAACAGTAAAATGGAAATGCTGTTCTTTCAATAACTGATTTTGTAAGATATTTATCCATTTCTTAAAAGGAGAGCTGATTTTTCCATCACATTGTTATTTGCATTAACTTTAGTTGCAGTAAAACTGCTAGTAATTTCATGGAAACACAACCCCTCCAAAAAAAGTTCTGATTTTTTAATTAAATTATGCAAAACTAATGAAGAAATTTAAAGAAAAAGGTAGTAGCTGAATAATCTATGAAAACTAATGTAAGTAAAACAGAAAAAGAAGAAAACATACTGCTGCCAGATATCCGGTTAAAAGTTTGGCCTGATATCGGATATCCGTTGCATCACTAATATTATTGACTTATAAATCATATTAACTGAAAAAGACTAACAAAGACATAAAAACAGTGGCAAATTAGAGTTCTGCTTCGCCCTGTAATGTAGTGTAACATGTGTTAGGTATGCAAAGGTGTTCAATATTATAAAACTATAGGATTCTCTTTTTTAATCTACAATAAATTGTAGGATGTAATAAACACTTAAAGTTGATCGATAAACTATTCTTCCAATAAAACTTTATAATTAAAACTAAAATAAAAACAGTACAAAAGTTTTAGACTTGTAGAAGTAGATTAATTTAATATGTTTTTGAGTTCAATCATGGGATAATTTAAAATTACTGATTCATGAAATACAATCTAAGAAACTGTATTACTTTATTTCAAATGGAACATACTTTATGAACCTTTGGCCTCAAAGCAACAACCATCTTAGCTAGCATCTTTCCAGCATCATAAAATAAACTGCAACACAGGGGATCATTTTCTTCTTTTGCAGCTGCAAGTATTCAAAAGTTTATTAATGCATTTTAAAAATAAGATTAATGCAATGCTTGCATAGTGTGATTTTCTAACATTTACATTTTTATGCAAATACAGTTATATATATTTACAGGTAAAATGAAAATCTAATAGCTGCTACAAGAAGCCTATGATGATGAAATTGATATTGGATTCTCTTACACAAATGCAAACATCCAAGTTGTTTTCCTACATCTTTCTTCAGAATAAATCAGTTTCTTTAACCCTTTAATGTACTGTGTCCTAGCCATGAGGACACAAAACTCTGACGTTTTGATTCACAAATAATAAATTTGATTTCAATAAAATACTTAAGGAGGACAGAGTTATATGAGAATCCTTTTTTATCAGTACTGGCATCGGCTGAGAACTGGAGGGTGTGAGGAAAATATACATTGATACAGAAGAAAAACTAGATGGACTATCTAATGCCAAAAAGAACATTTTTGATACAGACGGTTCTATCAAAAATGTTCTTTGGCTCAGGCATCTGATGGGCAATTCAATCGTCCATCATGTTGCTAGTAGTTAAATTGAGTGATGGCAACAGCTGCACTTTTTCGCCATTGGGAAAATGGTTGTGCTTCGAAGTGTTGAAAATGTGACATTGGTGTTGTGATACTGTTTATATCGATAATGTTGTTATTGTTGTTGTTTCCAATGCCCTCTGGCAACCGCAGAGAGGGGCCAAATCTCCCATATAGGGCAGTGATGGGCAGAAGGGGAACAGCTTCCATTTTAATGAGGCCCAATGGGAGAAAGCACGCCTTTGCTCAGGGTCCCTTAATTTTGAACAGATTCCACATGAGGGACCATCCACCTGAAATCAGCACCCCCAGAGATATTTTTAAGCATTGACTACATTGGAGCCACAATGGATTTTATGTGCACCAGTTCTTATTAGCATACAGGGTCCTACAGCAGTCCAGCCGATGGAGGAGTTCACCTCCCAAGCAGTAGAGTAGCCAGGATTTTATTTCGGGGGAGGGGCCTGGGTATCCAATTGTAAGCTAAAGTTCAATTGTAAGCCAAATATCAAATTGTAAGCTAAGTAAAGGGGGGGCTGCAGTCCCCTCAGGCTACACCCCTGTTCCCAAGCACTGGCCCAGCCGGATGCTGCTTCACTTTCTGTGTTCTTATGGGAACGGAGTTTTGTGACCAGACCACAGCAGGACTTCAGCCTAGGGATGGACGCGAGACGAGAATCAGGGCTGTCTCGTCTCGTCTCACAGTGGTAAACCTCTATCTCGTCTCGCAAGACAAGAAACTGCTGTCTCGTCTCACGAGTCTCGCAAAATTAAGGACTGAGATTTCGTTACCATTTTTTACTAACTTATTATTGGGATATTATTGAAAATTAATATTAATAATAACAATTACTTGCATATAGCCACATTAGTAGATATATTAATAACTATATCAGCATATATCGGCATTTGAAGTAAAATAAATTCAGCTTTAATCCGTATATATAATGTCCCACCAAAAATATAGTATTTATTTTTATTTATTTACTAGCTGCGTGCCCGTTCTTCGCATTGTAGTAAACAAAAATTTTCCTAACATGTGTAATTTCAATTAATTCCAGTGATGTGGAATCTAAAATAAAAGCAAAATTATTTGACTCTTGATGTAAAGTTTGCGTCATGAGTATTAACCTGGCATCATTGCAATATAATGACTCAAAAAACTACGTCAGTGTCATTCGTGATCAGAAAAGTGAAAAGCATGGCGGTTTGCAGAGAACTCCCGACTTTCAAAATGTGTTATTTCTACATCATACTCTTCAAGTTGTAGCATTAAATACCTCAGACAGTACATGAAATGGACAACCGTTTGTTTTAAAATAGCTGCGCACCCGCTCTTCATACGGAAAGAAGCGAATATTTTACAAAATCTCTGCTTACGATATCTGCAAAACAGATTTTTTTTTTTTTAAGTTAAGTAATCTCCTCTGTTGAAATTACTGCGGGATATATTAACACAAATTAGAATTACTTATCGTTCAGTTGGTGATAAGATAACCCTTGAAAAAGGATAAACAGAACACTTTTAATTTCATGAAATATTTATTAATGTGGTATAATGTGATTTATTCATATTATCCTTACAAATCTACTAATACTACCTATTACGCATATTAATACTATCTATTTTCGCTTCTTCCTTTTTAAGGCTCGATTTCAAGAAACATTATTTGGCACAAATAGGTCCTTTTTATTCTATGGCGATTCTTTGCAATTTAAGCATTAGCATAAGGAATAATCATTTCACATAATGGTTGCTATTAAGAAAGCTCCATATATGTTTAATTTATGCATAGTTTTTTAAGATTGGGGTATTTAGCACCACAAAACATTTCATCCACCTTGGACCACGGTGGATGAAATGTTTTGTGGTGGATGAAATATTTGTCACCACGGACCGTGGTGACACATATTCAAAGCAGTGCCAATTTAAATAGCCATATATCCACTATAGCGGTATTTTATAAATCCTCCATGGTTCTGTTTCCTCAAAACATCAAACTTTGTAATCTCGAGGAGCTATTTAGAATCGCTATAATTGTGTCAGGACGTTAGAGTTGCAGAGTTTACAAATTTCAAGCATTTCTTAAAATTTATGACGTCACTGTTTAACTGCCGTATAAGATACCCCGGTTCGTTGAGCAAGTTAATTTGGATATTTTGACCAGTATTATCATTAAGATAGCAGTTTACAGATAAATAATTTTGAAAACTGGTGTGATTATTAGTAGCATAAAATTTTAATCTTATTTTTTTTTAATCGTACAGAACAATTTAAACAAACCTCTAATTGAAATATGCGCTTCTTTCAACATCCACCCACGAAGTAAAGCAAAAGCAGATGACGTGTTAAATTTATACCACTAAGTTTATATTTAGGTATGAAACACCATAGTCATAAAATTCCACTTACCGCTGAAAAATCCTTTAAAATATATAAAACGTTCACAGATGTTAATAGCAGGGCCGTTTGCGCTGTGGGCGCTATGGACGGCTCAGCTCCCCCCCCCCCCCCCCTACAAAAATCTGAGCCATCTCACCCAGGCCAAAGAGCACAGTCATCAAGGAACATTTTTTGAAAAAAATTATAAAGAGATGCAAATTTCTTAATTTTTGTTTCTGTACGTAAAAAACATTTTATGTTTTATGTTCTTTAAAGAGTATTGGAAAATCAATTATTTCTTATCCTTAGAGATAAGAAAAATTGTATTGCCTGAAGAGGAAATTACAAACTTCGCAACAAGGCCGTAGCGCTGGGGCGCTATGGACGGATCAGACCCCCTGGAAAGATCTGACCCCCTCCCCCCCAAAGAACGCAGGCATCAAGGAACGATTTTTGAAGAAAATGTTCCTTGATAAGTGTTAAAAAATATACATCTTTCTTAAAAGAGATGTAATTTTTAAAAATTTTTGTTCCTGTTTGTAAAAGCAAACATTTCATGATCTTTAAGGGGACAAGGGACATTAAATATTCAAAACTTTCCATTTTAAATTTTACTTGTAATCGTATGTATAGTTGTTTCACACAAAATCATAGTTGTCTAACATAATAGTTTGCATCTATATTGAAACTAAAAATTAAAAAAAATAATAATTTTTAAAATGAAAATTGATATTTTTCAGAAAAAAATACGTCTTCTATTTTTTTATTTAAAATATCCTATGCGCATTCAAAATTAATAAAAAGCGACATATTTTTTTTTTAAATATACACTTGCAATATATGTATGAACATATCTGTGCATTCATTTTTATGTGTGACTAAGGTAGGCACGTAGCCAGGAAAATTTTGGGGGGAGGGGTGAGATATGAACTTATATGTGTATAAATAGACGGAATTTCATCACTAATCCAAAATTTCGGGCGGGGGGGGGGGAATATATCCGGATATCCCCCCCCTGGCTATGCCCCTGGACAAAGGTAAGCTTTATATAAAAAATAAATTCATGTGAGATGAAGCTTTTTTTTTTGTTTGTTTCAAATTCCATCCTATTGTTACATTTAAATTCCTATATCTCTATTAAATAACCTTTGTTTGAAAATTTAATGTACAATTATGTTCATACATGCATTACAAGTTTACTATAAAAAAAACAGCTTTTTATTAAATTGGAATGCACATGAGATATTTTGAAAAAAATATTTATGGCCCATTTTTTCTTAAAGATATTACCATAATTTTTAAAGAAAGATTTAATTTTTTATTTTTAGTATTAATATAAATGCAAACCTTTGTTTTAAACAACTGTACGTATACTTTGAGACTAAAAATTAAGAAATGATAGTTTTCAATTTTAAAGTCCCTTTGTCCCCTTAAAAAGTTTTAGAAAAGCAATTATTTCTTTTCTTTTATGATAAGAAAAATCGTATTTCCTGAAAAGGAAATTGCAAACAGCAAGCTCTTGAAACATCGTAAATTTTCTTCATTGATCTCTTTATTGGGGCAAATGCAGTGAAAACATCTTGTTAAAAAAGGGTGTGTGGGTGGTCCTAATTTTCTCGGAAGCAGCCACTGTCCCGTTTCTACAATTAACGAATACCCCATGCGTCGCCCCTCTATCAGTAAATAGGAAGCGTGAAGAAAACTTACGGTTTTCTGGAATGTATGGAGAAAACGTTCTAGCAATTAAGTTTCATCCTTTAAAAATGAACGACTATACAATACTAATCGCTTTACATGTGTGTTACTGCAAAGCCCATCAGTCTTTCGAACTTTACCACAAGGGGTGGTGATATTGTTCTGTGTAAAATGCCGCTTTTAGAGGTATATACCAAGACTGGAGATTTTCGCCGATACTCTTTCACACACACGAGTTTTCCAGGAAATGGATAATGACATCTGCCCAGAACCGAATCAGCAACAACGTCTTTATCCATTCTTTTACTGAAAGTCTTTTTCTCCCTACAGTTGAGTGAAGATGACAGAGATAATGGGCATTGGAAAGTTAGTCAGAATGGAAATTTTCTACTTTCAAGCAGCAGTAAATGACTCTTTTTAAATGGTGTTTTAGTTTTTGAAGCTGCAGAATAGCAATACTAACTGTCAAATTATATGATTTATAAAATATTTTGAAATTCCCCCCCCTTAATTTTTTTGGCACGATAAGAAGTATAAAGCTAATTTTGATGTGGGGCCCCTATGAATTCGGGGCGCTGGTGCCTTGCATCCACAGCACAACCCTTGTGGACGGCCCTGTAGCACGTTTTCTTGTCATCTGGCTAATTAACTAAACAAGCATACGCAACGCAAAGTCAAAACCAGGGTCGGACTGGCCAGGATGTCCGACTGCCTGCAGACTGCCCACCCTTTGTCAGGGCCCTACACTCACACAGAAAAAAGAAAGAAAACAGATTTTCGAAGACAACAAATGAAAAACTGAAATCCGCTCTTATATTAAACGAGGAATGTTTGTGTGTGTGTGTGTGTGTATGCCGAACGATCTCGAAAACTGCTCTAAGGATTCTTTTTAAATTCCGTACCTGGGGGTTTTTTGGGCCCCTGAAACGATTGAGCCAAGTCAATTGATTGAAAAAACTCTAAAACGCTCAAAATTTAAAATTTAAAATTTTTGGACGGTAGCTCCATCTATTGAGCGTTTGAAAAACACACTTGATGCAATCTTCCTAAAAGGGACACTCAAATAAGTTTGGGGCGGATTAAAAAATACACGCCATCGATATATAATAGTAAAAATTAATTTCGTAAAGCAACAAAATAAATGGAACTTGATATTCAGTACACAGACAAATAAATATTTTAGTAACTAGATATATTACACCATTCAGCTACATAAATTTGTTTAGAATTAAAAAGTTATTTTTATTTCAAAATATCGTCCTGGCAACCAGCGAAAGAAAAAGAGAAAAGAGTCTTCGTTGCCATCCCCGCAAGCACCTTGATGGAATATACGTAAATAATTTAATTATTCTTAATTCATAGTTATTAATACAAAACTATTCGTAAATCTTATGTGAAAAATTGCCTGAATTTATTACAATTATCCTTTTGTAACTAACGTAAAGCTAAATGTATTTTCGCGTATATACTAAAACAATAAAGATTTTTCATGTATTTTATTGATCCATATGATGCGAATTTCAAAAGTGCATAAAAGTTTCAGCTTAGCCGAATAATTTAAACGAAAATGACACCCTTTTCAGTCATTCACAGTAAGAAAAAAGATCCTGTGACGTAACATGAAAATTCCATTTTTTTTTTTTAAATAACGGCACTAGGTTGAATTCTATTTTAACTGCCTTATTCCGCCAAGTTGACGATAAATATTTAAATGTAGTTACCCTGACGATTTTTTTTTTTTAATGGGTCAACCGTTTATAATGAAACGATGTTCGAAACTCCGATGAAAAAATGATACGATCAAGTCCTAAATTGGGCTCGCAGCCGATATTCAAATTAATTTTGCAGATGATCAGCCATCAGTTTAGTTTTCATTCACTGCAGTTGATGATTTCAACTCATTTATTTTATCATCGTATGGACAACCTTTTAAAAGTTGCGGGCAGAACTTTACGATAGTGGCCTCCTGGGCCTGACTTCAGGATGTTAGCGAAATCGCGGGCCGTATAATTCGGATTTATATGGAAGTTTGAATGTTTTATATAGGTTTTATACAGGATTTTGACTTGTTCTGAGGGCTGGTCCAAAAGCCATGGCGGGCCCCATCCAGCCGCAGGCTGGGAGTTGTCCATATGTGGAAGCAGTAAATTGGGAGGCTGAAATCTAGTTACTAAGATTTTTTCTAATAAATTTTCAATTCTTATTTAGACGTGGATTAGACTGTGTTGTTTTGTGTTGTGTACTATCATTAAACTAAAGGATAAAGCCCTTTGTGGAGACAATTACAGCGGGCGATAGAATGTCTACACTCAGAATATTTAATATTTACCCACTTAAAATCAAATAACTTCATATTCAATTTTTATTATACATCGAAATTCGCATTGTATAATCTGCAGAAACATTTCGTATTCGAAACATTTCGTTTGGTATCAACATCCTCTCCTATATCCATGCTTAATGCATAGAAAACCGTTTTATTTTTGAAAAAAAGTTAAACTGAGTAGTAATTTAGAAAAGCTATCTTAAGCGAATTGGAATCGTAATTTTTCCTCCAAAGCCTGATAACCGTGACTTCAATGTAACGTCAATGTCACTTGCAATAGATAATTCTGACACTCAGATGATTAGCTTTTTTTATTCTCTTAAATGAAACAGAGCTAAAAATATACAAAAAAAAAAAAAAAAAAAAAACTCTTAAAAATCAGGGAACAGATGGATTATCAGATTTTTTCTTTCTTTTTTTTTTTTCTTTCTTCTTTTTCTTTCTTTTCTTTTCTTTTTTTTTACATAATTATGATAATTTTCAGGCTGATCGCACCAACGAACCGTGTAAATTTTAAGTTATTAGACAATACATTTTTAATCTGTTTGGATGGTAAAAGTTTTATTTTGAGTGGTTGAACTGGAATTGTGTGAGTCGGGGATCAGCGTAACTATATAGGAGCAATGTATTTTTGATTTATTCGAGGTTAGAAGTCCATTTTCTTCAGTCCATACGTTTGTTCTATTATTGTCAACGTTTAAGTAGTTGTTAGGGTTATTATAAAATAATATTTTTGATCTATTCTGTTTTTAATTTCATGATTTCGAAGTGTCCTTTTGTACTAATAATTTAAATTGCGTTACACTTTTTATTTTCTTAAGCGTGAGTTTATAAAATAAAATTATGTTTAAAGCATATTTATGTAAGATTATACTTTTATGGCATCTATATTTATGTATCTATAAGATTGAATTTACATTTGTAGAATTTGTTTATGCATGATGTATTTTCTTTGAATTAGAAAAAAATAAGTATTTTATGTTTGAATTGAAGCACTATAGAGAAATTTACAATTTCAATCGTAAAGAATTATCATCATAGATGTATTATAAAGACGTAAATGCATGAAAGTGTAGCTCAAAAACGAGCTGTGGAAACATATGATCACCGACAGCAGCACTTAGCCCAAATGTGTGAACGTGCAGTTCAAACACAAGCAGATGAAACAGATGATTAGTATTTGGAAGAAGAACGACATGGAACAGCTAGATGTCGACAAATACTTTGGGTAAACAGTCTAAGTATCTACAAAGCTGCCACAAATGTGGGTACTTATTATCATAGTTTAAAACATAGGTTCCCAACGTGGGCGATAACGCCCCCCTGTGGGCGTTTGAGGCTTTTAGGGGGGCGGTAAAAGACCTAGAGAAAATTAGGAGGCGTTGATATGGTACGGAGGAGCATGGGAAGATTAACCAAATATAGTCTAAAAAAGACTTAAAAATCACTCTGATAATTCATTTCTATCACATGTGCGAAAATTCACATATTTCGATATGAGACTTCGCTGTTGAGAGAAAGAGATACCTCTCTAATATACCTCTCTAAAACTTTTATTCTTCTTTTTTAAATGAAGAAGAAGTTCAGTAGAGTTTCAATTCCAACAATATTCTATCTATTAGTAATTTTTTTATTTAGTTCTTGTTTTCACCATGCATTATGTACGCTCTTATTTCTCTGGAGTGGGAGGGGGGGCGGTATTGAAATATTCACTAGAAAAGGGGGCACCAGTTCAAAAAATGTCGGGAACCTATGGTTTAAAACTTTTTAACATGGATTGCATTCACCCTGGAGCTTTGCATTTTTCTGAAGAGTAAAAACAAAAATTAACCGAAACCATTTTGGGGACTGTAAGATTGATGTAGGACATTCCGAATTTCCTAATGAATTGGTGTGGTTGTTTCTTCGATGTCACCCACATTTCAAAGAATTCGAAATTTGAAAGCATACTTTACAATGGCTTTGTTCACAGTATATGACGAGTGAAACTATTAACGATTTTGGTGTGTACTGCTACATTGCGAACAGTGTAGGACTTGATGAATTTTTTTTATAAACTCATTCATCTGACAGTTCAACCAACTCAAATTCTTGATGCTGAATTTGAACGTCCTCAATATGGACAGATATATTTCTGAAGTAATGAAGACGCTGTTAGTGAATGCATCGCCCAAGATCTTCGCTGATACCCTCGCTGATCTGCTGCAGAAGGAAAGGAGGCACCTTACGTTAAACTACTTTTTGCTCAACTCTGATGGCACCGACCATCGAATATTTAGCATCCCTCTTCAAAACAATGTATATGCCATTGTAACATTGAATGCCGACCAAAGCTTACCTGATAATGTATGGGTGATCCGACAGCGATGTAATCTTTGGCAACCATGAAGATTATTGATACGTGCCAAGGCATTTACGTATTCATTATTTTACACTTAAGGAGCCTTTAGATTCTGAGCATGGCTCGGTAACCTGGTACTTCGGTTTTTAAAGTGAAAAGACGTCGAATGTTGTTAAGTCTATGGTTTTTCAAAAACTAATCCCTCTTTCACTGATTGCACTTGATAAAAATTGTTATTTCAGGATTGTTTCTTTCATTACATCTATGAAATTGTCTGAGGAAAGCCATTGTTTATGAAACTTGGTTAAGAAATGAGGCGCACACTTCAACACTTCTTCCAAAGGGATTATTAAAAGGCACATGAAGAAGACGTTTCCGCCCATATATTACTATGTTTTTCTGAACTGTCTCTGCACCCCCTACACCCCTCCAAGTTCGGCAGTCTAGTAGAGAATCACCCTGTATATATATAACTAATAAGTAAAACACAAAATATTCTGCAAATATGACATACCCCGCATGAAAAAATGTATAACAGCAGAAGCAAGAATTACAAATCACAAGTGGGAAAAAAAATAGATGCTGAGCCAAATGAGAATGGAACGGGAATTATAACCACTGGCACCATCGTCAGGAGCCATAACCAGTAGATTATAATAAAAGACAAACAAAATAGTAGGATTTCGGTTGTGTGGCATATCAAAAGAGATATTCACTCCACACGTTTTAGACTCTATCGTACTATAAATAAGGAAAAAAGGAAAAGAATAAGATATCAAAATAATTGAAAAAGCGCTGAAAATCGACATACCAATCTGGAGTGATAGAAAGCACATGGAAGTCCAGCATATCTATACATATGTATATATAATATAATATCCATATTCGTAACTTGTGGAACGGAAGGGAGGGAGGGGGGGGGTAGGCAACCAGAACGTTCTTTTCACAAATCCCTCCTCTCTAAAAAAAATAAATATTGATAAAATTCTTGATGTAAAATACAGCCCCCGCGAATACCTAAAAATAAATTTATTTTCATTCTGAAATTAGTTCTCTAAAAAGGATCGATGACACCTCTCTCTCAAAAAAATAAAAATAAAATAAAAAAATAAAAAATAAAATCCATATCTTGCATTGAAATATAAAAAATACAAATCCTATGTTTAGGCAGAGCTTTGTGGCAATTAAGAACTTATTTGTTTGAATTTACTGTAAATGACATTATTTCCCGGTACACCTAATAGCAATATTACGAATAAAGCGGATATAGTACGTCTTTATTAAATCTCTACTATTTACTTTAACGTCAATTTCAAGTCTCTAAAATATGTGTAATTTTTATATTAATGAAAACAAGATTATATTAACGATAATTATAATTATTTGCCTAATATTTCCAATAACATTACCGTGAGTGCATTTTTAGATTTCATTATAGTATCTCAGTTGGTTAATAGACGTCTTATTTTTTGTTTATATTTTAAATTACTGAACAGTTAATTTGTTGACGACTATCCGTTTGTACTTTTCCACAATAATTTTCCATTATCCAGCATCAGATCCTACGTTAATCTGAGTCCTCTGGTGTTAGATTTTTTTAGACCATTTTCTAACTATGAAGATTCTCATGCTTAAAGTATTCATCCATGACTTTGAACTTTTCAATAAAATAAAATTTAAAATACAGACGTTTATATGAACTGTGGTTTAAGCTTCATAATATTAAATTGCATTTTTAAAAGACAAATAGGTAAATTGTAAATTTATTAAAAAAAAAAAAATTGAAGCTTTCTTAAACAGCTCTCTTACATTTGTACATAAAATTTATGAAACCTTAAAACAGTGCTTTAGCAAGAGTTCATCATTAATTGAAGATTCCTCAAAAATGTATACCAAAATTTTAAATACATCTTCTTTACACTAAATACCAGTTGTTTTTTTGTTTAACTGAGCAAACTATGCATGAACAAAATTTAAGATTAGTCTCAGCTTAATTGGGAATGAAATGATAAGACTGTTTACTATTAAAAACATACATTAATTTAATAAGTTTTTAAAATGGAAAAAAAACTACATTAATTTAATAAGTTTTTAAAATGGGAAAAAAAACTTTTAATTTTTCCTTTTAAAAGCCAAAAGTACAAAAAATTAATTTGAATTTCTTATGAGCTAAATAAGGAAGGAAAAATGTATTTGCCAAAAACAATTAAGCTTTTAGTAACAAATTACCTTTAGCTAACTTGGCACATAAGCCTGCAAAATTTGATTTATTGAAAGTGACATAGCAGTGCTCCAGTATTCCAAACTTATCATTAACCTGCAAGCAAATTAAATTATTTAATTTCAAAAAGTAATTTGCACTATTTTTCACAAGTAATTTTTAAACATAACACATTCAAACAGCATGTTATTTCTCTTGCAAATATTATCCTATAATGATATAAATAAAAACTTAGTATAATAACACACATAAAGAGGTACTTATCAATAAGCTGAAGAATTTTTCAGACAAAACGATTATATCAATTAATAAGTACCTTTTTAGGTGTGTTATTGTACAAAGTTTTTTTTTTTATATATATCATCTTTTAACACCACAGTTTTTGTGCGTGTGTGTGTGTTTTGTTATTATCTTATAATATTTACAAAAGAAATAACATATGCTACTGATATTTCAGATTAAAACTTAAAATAAATTAACATTTTTCTGTATAGAAATTAACTTTGCCTTCATGCACCAATTAACAATTGCTTTAAAAAAAATAGTATTTAATCCAATAAATAAATAAATAAATAAAAATATTTTCACAAAAACATTCAACTACAATTATTACAAATCACACTTTTCTCAATGATATAATTCTTAGAAACTAAGGCCATTGATGATGTGGGTTTAACAATTACTAGTTGTTTTCCTGATTGGAATCATTAAAATTTCCATGACCAAAAACAGATACAAGTGTCACTCTACAGCAATCGCATTATGACTGAAAAAACTTGATTTAGGAATAATCAATTACCAGGTAATAAACTTTACATTTCTTTTAATAAGGACATTGTGCATTTATCAAAAAAGACACTTTCTATTGAGAAAAAGAGCAATTTTCCAACCTTCCCCTGGATTCTTTCTCTATACAGCTATTGTTCTTTTAAAGGGCACTTTCCTGACCTCCTACTCGGTTTTACTCTCAGCTTTATATATTATGCATAGATTTGAAGAATAAACAATTTAGGTCAAAGTACATCAAAATTTGGGAGAAAACCGTTTTGTTATATGTCTCTGTCAATTAGGAGAAGATGAAAAAATTTGGCTGAGTTTGTGTGCAGGTGTTGAGGGTGGAGTAACTTTCTCCGTGTTAAAAAACTTTTAACAGAACTACATTTTTTTCCTACAGGGACAACTGCTTTTTTTTTTTTGCTATAAAGAGCAGAGTGCAGTACGCTTTGAAAAGCACAAAGGGAACACTGTGTGATATGACATTATTATATATATGTTATTATTATATTATATATATGACTTTATTATAACACAATAAACTTACCAATTATTTTTTGGTTCAGGGCTTTAATTAAAACAAATATTTTAAATTTAAGAACTATCAGTATCATGAGATAAAGTCATGTTTACACAAAAAACTAAGCTTTTGAAGACTTTTGTTTCACTGCCTGGATTAAAAAAAAAAAAAAAAATTAGTTTAATTTACTGTACCATGGACATGAACCTACAATTTAAAAGTGAAATGTAAAGAAAACACACAGAAATTTTAAAATTGTACACACCCAAGTTTAAATACATAAAAGAAGCAGAATAACTTTATCTGATAACAGTATGTAAAAACAAACACAATTGTACACATTATTATAGCAACAACCATGCCATTCATAAGCAAACGTGCATTTAAATGTACAGTGGAAATATTTCGGGTTTTATTTTGTGCGAATTGAATTTTATCAACTTTTTTAATCAATTCAAAACTACCTTTAATATATTGCCTTCCTTAACAAAGAGTTTCATTTTCTTATAGAAAGTAAAAATGTGATAACAAGATTGTGGCTTTTAGCCATTGTTGTAATGTAACAAATTCTCAAGGTAATATCTATTTTAGAAGTTAAATTAATCTCCACAAAGCTCACTTTGAAATGCTGAAGCATAAGTTCCTTCACTTTTGAAGTGTCATATGGGCACTTTACTAGGTTATCTTCATCATCAAAGTATGTTTTCACTGCCCTCAAAGATATCCACATAGCTATTACAGAGCATAAAATATTAGATTAGCTATGAAGTATGTAAAATTAGACACATAATGACAAAAACAGTACAGGAAGTATTCTTTAAAGTCATTATTACAACATAGTAAACAGATGAAATGCCACTAACATTATTCATTTTATACAGAAATCAACTGGGATATGGGATAAAATCATGATTGAATTAACAATTAAAATTAAAAATTCTTAATTAGGTGTTCATAAAATTAAGTGGGACAAATTTCTGTTTGGTCCAATCAAGGCATCAAAATAAACTTAAAACAGAAACTGACAAAAGTTGTAAAATCTCAGGAGTTAGAAAGATTCTTAGTTACATTATCTTGATTAACAGCAACATATATGCTGCAAAGAGATTTTTTTTCTAGAGTCACATGAGTTTTGTTGAACCTTGTTCATAGATAAATCAAATTAAAAAATGACTTTATACAAAACCAAAGTAAAAGAAAATTCAAATTATGTTTCAGAAGCAAGTATATTTTTCTTTTTGCCAGGAGCAAACTACTGATCAATCCACAAGAACAAAGCGGGGGCGTGGATAGAGGATGACAAGGAATGGAGTCTGTCTTCAGTCGCAGCAACCAGGGGTGCCAAACTGAATATAAAACCTTGCATTTTGGCAATTACGAGGAGGCACAAAATCTTCAGTTGTGCCCGGGTGCTGAAAACCCTAGTTACGCCTCTGGAACAAATACAGATATAAAAATATAAATTTCAAGAAAGCAGAATGTTCACTTTTGTTCTTGTATATACTCTGCCTTTGTTACTGGGTAATGGTTGATACTTTGCTCTCAAAAATAAAAGTATCTTTTTCTGTTGAAACATTGTTGTGCACGATTTTACTAGTTTTACTCATATCGCTCATCAGCTGCAACAATAGCATAATTCAAAAAGGATGATTTTTCAATTAATATCACATCATAATTTCAATGATGTGAAATTTCAACTAGTAATGTCTCATTTATGAGATTTCAAAGATTATCTGTCGGATGGTGATAGTGTCGTTTTGACAAAACTGCATGACTACTTTATTATCTCATTGAGAGTTAGCTGTTCTGCAGTAAACTTTGTTGAGTTCTCCAGAAAAAAATGACCAAATTATGCCCTTAAAAAAAAGGAAAAAAAAAAAAAACTTTGAGTTACAATTTTCAAACATTAATGCAAAATTTAAAACTTCAAATGAAAAACTATCATTTTTGAGTTATGACATTACAGTAAATGAGTGATGTGTGTGTTTTATACAAAATTATTATATATTTTTGCATATTCACTTCTAGCTACAAATTCTCACAAGTTTATTTGTGAGCATAGAACAAAACATATTACATATATAATCTACATACATATATATATATATATAAATGCTCACTTTCTCAAAATATTGAAATAAGTAGAGATAAAATAGTATGAAATTAATTCCATAGTTAGAGTAAAAATACCTTTTAAATTTATAAATAAAAGACTTTCAACTGCCAAGTACAGTCATCACCAGCAACTCTACTTCAGTTTCCCAACCTTTTTACATTTGCAGACTGGAAAAGAATAAGAAAAATATTTTGTGGACCAGATTCAGCCAAAATAAAAATGTTGCATAAGCCTGTAATTTATCTATCAACTCAGCACAAATATAATTTTTACAATGACATTAGCTGCTGTTTACTTTTTAATAAATTTGATATACATACACCAGTATTGAAGTTTAGCAGACCATTAAATGGGAAACACGATCCCACTTAATGGTGCTATTTACACAATTGTGCAGGAGTACACGGTCAATTTGTTTCAGTTTTGTGGGTTATGGCAAACCTACATGAAGGGCATCTGCCTAAGACAGGGGACTTTTTAAGGGTTCTAATGTGTATTCATGTTACATTTAGAGAAAACTGCCAAATTCCAGAGCGTTAGATCGATAGGTACAGGATGGGCCCGAACCAAGGACCTCCACACTTCGGCCATCTACCAATATCCACTCAGCCATGGCGGGGCTGTACACGGCCAATAAGCAGAAGGTTTTGCTCAAGCAAAGATGGAGAACAGCTAACAACTGATGATGACCGTGCTAGGTGATTTAAAGTTTTCATTTATGAATTTCAATGATATTTTTACTAAGTATTGAAATAAGGATTTGAAAAAAAAAAAGTCAATCAAGCATACCAGAAGCTTCATCACCAAGAAGATGACCCCAACCTCCACAGCGACCAGTTGTGCCGTCTGGATTTACAAGTAATGAATTAGAACCAGTTCCTGCTATTAAGACAAGACCCCCTGTGAAACCAAACAGGGAAACACATTTTAACACAGATAATAAAAACGCTGTTTTCATTGATGCATTAACAAACAAAAAAAAACATTTTTTATATATACAGGATGTCCCAAAAACATTGACCTCAGCTTTTATTTCTTAAATATTGTATGTATATGTAATGTATAATAGACATGTATAATTAAGTATAAAGATATGAAAACAGGGGGGGATACAGTGCATTCTATAAAATTGGTTAACATTTGTAGTTAACTAAATTTGAATAAATAAAAACTCAAATTTTTCTACAGCCCATTATAGCCATTCGACTTCAAAAAATTTAAGTCAACATATTTATTTTTATATTTCTGACATTTTTAGGATAAAATATTGAAACTTTGTACATAACTCATTAGTTTATAGGACACATTTTACTAAATAGAATTTTTTGCATGGGAGCTGCATAAAAATGTTATATTTACTCAAATTTAATCTCTTGAAAACTGTAGTCAGTTTTATAAAATTCTATGCTTTTTTTACACAACGACCAATAGACATATGTAATTTATTATATATGTCTATTGGTCAATATTTAAGGAATAAAAGTTGAGGTCATTGTTTTTGGAACACCCTGAATATATGGCAATTACAAAAAATAAATAAATAAAATTAACTGGGAGAATGTTTCAATTGGTGCACTAAAAAGTAAAAAAAAAATAAGATATTGAGAATTTCTAGAAAAAACTTTTATCAAAGATGTCAGAAATTTTGAAAGCATTCAAGGCTGTCTGATAAAAATTATTCAAAGTTGTTAATTAAAAAGCATCAAATGCTTTTGGCAGCATCTAAATTTGGTACTAAACTTGGCAATACTTCGCAAAAAAATTGCCAAAATGATGAACAAAGATACAACTTAAATTAAAAGTCTAATAAACATTATATAGTATGTCAAATACAACAACATGTAATGAAATTTAAAGGAGAGAGGGTATTTTTGCATAAAAATTTTCTATAACACAAAATACATCAGCATCACCAAAATAATGAAGATTACATTATAATATGTACTACAAACAGCATGCATTGACTAAATATCTTTGCAAAAAAAAAAACACAGTACAAATACAAAATTTTTAACAAAAAATCAAATACATACGATTACAATGGACATACAAATAACTATTTTAATTGGCCATTGCATAAATAGATGGTATATTAAATTGTCTACATTAGTATTATAATATTGCTTAGCTTAAATCATTCATTTACATACTTTTAAATTAGACAAAATTAAATATGTATCCAGTACTCGGTAATTATTCAGTACTCAGCCAATTTGCCGAGTACACGGTATTCGGCCAAATTTTGACCAAGTACTCGGCTAATACCCAGTAGTTGTATGAATTTCGGTATTTTTAAACCTTATTCAAATAATTTTGATTAATATTAGAATTGTTTTGTAAAAAAATATGCAACTATAATAATATATATAAAAAATTATAAAATTGTGAATTTGATAATATTACATTCCAGAATAAAAATAAAAAATAAAAGTATGTCACTTTTAAAGCTGCAGAAAAAGGTTTATCTTTGACAAAGAAATAATTGTGGGGGGGGGAAGAAAGAGTACACTGAAATGCTATTGAAAAAAGATTTTGTTAATTAAATTTTATAGACTGCAAATCAGGGTTCCCAATAGAAAAAAAAATTGGGGGAGATTTCTCACCCATCCAAAAATTTTGAGTGAGATTTCTGAAAGTTAAGTGAGAGCATAAATATTGTTTACCATCATTTTATTTATTTATAGTACAATTTCAATAACACCGATTTTTCCGTTCATTAAAAAATTTTACAGCTTGATTACATGGAAAACTTTCTAAATTGATATTTCCATCAGCTATTCTAATAAGATTGCTTAAATTTGCACTTGAATTGTTAATGGATATTCAAAGTTAATGAATATTCAAATTAATTCAAAGAATCACATCCAGTTTAACTAAGCAAAAGAATTATTAACTATATTTTATCTAGTATAATAAAATTATATAAAATAACAATATTTATATAAATATTAAATTATATTATACTACAAAGTTGGTAAGATACAAATATGTGTGGCAAAGTTAAAACAGATATATTTAAGTTCAAATTCTTACTACAGTAAAACCTAGATTATCCTGCATTTAACCAAAAGATTTCACTTCCCTCCTTTTTTTTTTTTTTTTTTCTCTCTTTTCTTCTTAAAAGATTGATTAACTCTTACTGTGAACCACAACTAAGAACGGAAAGGGGGGGGGGGGTGCAAATTTCAAACTGCCAGAGGTTATCAAGAATTCCATGAATTGTGGTGGTATACAAAAAAAACAAACAGATGAAATGCTCTCAAAACTCATATATGATGGACACACATACAAAAACATAACATTTTACAGCTGGCAAGCAGGAGGAGAAAAATCAACACGTCAGCTCAGCGCCGATAGCATTAATTAATATTCCCCCTCTGCATTCCGATGATTTAACTGTGTTTCCTCTGAACAAAAACTCAAGAGAGGAGGGGGGGGGGCGCTTCATTGCGGCCGCGGCACACTCATTATCCGACAGTAGTAGAGTAAAAACAAATTTTTGTATCTGTAAACTGGCATTTTTAAACTTTCAAACAGCGTGCGAGAATCTCGCGCAGGTGGCGAATATTTTGCAGCGCGAGAATACCTCGCGCTGTAATATTTTTTGCGCGAGATTTAAGAAATTTATGCGAGATTCTCGCGGTCTCACACTCTAGCGGGAACCCTGCTGCAAATTATGATGTAAATACATAAATTGTTCTGCAATTCGGGGTGACATGCAATTTTTTTAAATTATAATAAGCATAGCCCGATTCAGAGAAAACATGTTCACTGTAAGCAGAGCTGCACAGTGCACACAAGCATTTCTTAGCAATTTCAGACAAAATTGGAAAGTTTTTATTACATATCCACCAGACAAAGGGACTGTCAGTTTTTTAAATCATTTTTTTTTGTGCAAAGAAAGACTATTTCTTCTTTTACCTTTTCTTCTATTATTAAAATCAAAATGGTGCTTTGTTGCTTTGATGAATCTAAAAATGTCACATGTGCATTTACTACTTCATCAATACATTTCCAAAATGAAGAATTTTTTGTCTGGTGCCTCTGTGTCTAGATCATCACTGTTGACTTCATCACACTTAATTTTTTAATGTGTGTTATAGAGGACATCCATCTCAGTATCAGCTACATTGAACAGTGGTACAGCTTTATTTTTTAATAACTGAGTAATATATATGAAATGAATATCTGAATAATTCATTAAAGTGTAATTGTATTATGACTGAATTTGTACAACATTATTTTCTTTGAGTAGAAAAATTTTATTTAAACTCAAATTTGTCATAACAAGACTTGATTATATATTCTGAAGATTAGTTGGTCTGATGATCTTGCGTCATAGAAAAGGATTTTAAAATTAAGTTACTGTTATATTTTAAGTAATTTGCTAAATTTTATCAAATATAGCAGTGAGTCTAATCTCGCTAGTAATCTGAAACTAACTTTCAGTTAGTTATTGACAGTCTGAATAAATGTTATTGCAAAAGTTTTGAAACATTTCACATGAAATATACCGATGCAATTTATCATCAAGCCATATTTTAAAATAAGAAGTTTTAATGATCAAGTTTATAATAATGTATCAATCTGAACACATTTTTATTAGACAAATAATGAAATTTAAAATAACACTATTATATCCTATATGTGCACAAATTTAATTTTATAAATATTGTCTTTGCTGAATTTATGTTAACTTAAAAAACAACTATAAATGTTTTCATTTCAAAAGAAGAAAGTTTTTCATTTGCAAGTCAGTAACCCTTTTTATACAACTACTCGGTATTCGGTACCTCGGCCTAGTACTTGGTACTCAGTTCCTCAGCCAAAATGCTACTCGGTACATCACTACTCAAAATAATGTGGGGGGGTGTAAGAGTAGAATAGATTAGTAAATAAAAATAATGTACAACAGTGTTTCTATAGATTTCACAGCTTTTGCTTCCCTGACATCTATCACGCTCTTCCCTGACTTTATCTAGTGTGCTTTTCCAAATTTTGTGTTTCTATTTTTAACATTACATCCTTTAATTAAAATTTTTTTTATATATTTTGCCCCTTATTTTACAAATAATGATAATAAAATTAATATATACAAGAATCTTATTTGACATCATTGGATTCTAACAAAAGCCATGTTTGATAATAATTTAGGATAAAATTAAGCATATTTCAACTGCACAAGATATGCTCATAAAGAAAACATTTCAAAATTATTTATAAGGTTGAATGAGAAAATGAAAATAAAACAATTTCTATACGTAGGTTCAAACAGCAAATATTTTCTTGATTTTACCACAAAATTCAATTTTTCTTGCATTTCACTAACCTTTCTTCAATTTCTGCTAATTTCCCTGACTTTTTTCCCAAATCCCTGACTTTCCCCGATATTCCCCAACTTTCCAGGTCTGTAGAAACCCTGTACAATGTTTTTCAGGAAAAGGTAACTCACAGTATCGATTGATGGGTGCCAATATACTGGTATTGGATTGTTGAGTATCAATATTCTCAATCATGGATGTCCATATAGGAGAACAGGTGGGGGCTTGAGCTTCCAACCCCCAAGCGAACTAAAGTACTTAAATATCTTTTAGTCTGAAATGAGTTCTCTAAAAGTGCTCAATCAGTATAGTCAGTCAACATTAACAATTTATATTTTGAAATTTTGGTGAAGAAAAAAAAAAAAAAGTTAAATGGCTTGAACTAAACATTACTTTTTAATTTTATGTTTATAATTCCAATTATAAAGAAAAAGAAATGCAGTTCAAAAAAATTTCAAGATAAGAGGTTTTAGTAATACAGAAAAAAAAAAATAGAAATACAAGAAATTATTCAGGAAAAAATAAAGCTATGAACTTAGCAGTTCCACAATGGGTACAACTAGAGAGTTCACAGGCAAGGAATTTTAAAATTGGATGGTTTTGTTGAATACTAAAAAAAAAATATATATATAATAATAATAATAAGCAATATATTCCTAAAGTAGTAACAAGTTTAAAAGAGTGGGGATCTGCAATCTCCATTCCACATATTCTACAGAACCTTGAAAATTTTTACAGACTGTGTTATTTACATTTAAATAATACAATAAATACAAGTAATATATTTGTATTTATAAACTATACTATTTTATTATAGTTTCAAGCATTCTTTAAATCAAAGAAAACCTTGAGAACCCAAAGAAAAATCATCCACAAGTATACCCAAAAGATTACTATAATTAATGCTTCAAGAGAATTTCCTTGAATTTGCTTTGGTTATCAGAAAAAGTTTACCATTTGGACTGGCACAATATAGTGGAGCGATAGTATCACTTGCAACTGTGCAACTCCCCACAATATGTGGATGTTTTCTGGTAAAATTTCTTTCAAATTCTCTGTTTGCTTCATCTTCTTCACAGCCACTCATACACAGACCCTACAGGAGAACAGAAATAGGAACTTAAGATAATGAAGACTATAAAATCAAAATAATAAAATTTGCTTAATCCAATATCTTTGACTCATTGAAAGAAAGGGAGGGAAATGAATAAAACTGCTGCCAAAATATAACATTAAAATACTTATAGAGTAGAAGTCTAAATTCGGAATGCTCTGGACCACATCTATTCCAAATTTTTGAATATTTGTAGTTTGTCCAAACAATGTAACAACCAGGGCAAAAAAATCTCCAAAAATTTGCATGCCCGAACCCAAAATTTACTTGCCCCAAAAAACTAAATTTTATTGCTCTGTGAAATTTACATTACTCACATTGTTTGCATTGAAGGAAAAATCGGAAATTTCTTAAACACACGTGAATGTGGGGTTTTTATCTTTCCCCATTATTGTAGGGGTTCTGTATTCTGTTTACACTACAGTTAAGGTATTGAGATTGCCACTAGGACATTGATAAAATCTCAGAAATAGAAATGGACATTTATTTTTTTCCATACCGGAATTTGAAAAATTGATGGCATTTAAAAATATATACATAATTTTTTTAACAAGTAATTTATGAATTCCTCACAGTCGATTTTTTTACATGCCCAGTCGGGCAAGTGGAAAAAAGAAACACGTGCCCAGCTAAAAAATTTACATGCCCCGAGCATGTCGGGCAATAGATTTTTCCGGCCCTGTCTCTGACAGTTAAAGTAACTTTTGTCATGTGATACAGTAAATTGAACATAATATCTGAGACACACGAGAAATGAGTTTTGTAATAAAAGTTTATAACATATACAGTCGTCCCTCAATTATCACAGTCTCACACATAGTGTGGCACCAAAATGACTTCATTTCTAACATGAGACTATGATAAACGAGGGATGACTGTACTTCTTTCACTTCGTACAATTATGTAAAATGAAGGTTTTTGGTGTCATACAGTATGTGAGACTAGTGTTGCACGAGACCACGATAAACAAGGGATGACTGTAATCACACACAAAATGCCTTACAGGTTGTAAAACGTATTTCAGTTTACATAACTCTCAAGTAAAATATCAAAATCCCTGGAACAGTGGATTAAACTTTTAACAACTGCAAAAAATAGATAATGCCATCCTCACAAATATAATTTTGTAGCAAGTGAATATAACACATAACCCCGGGAGAACGGAAGTCACTTGCAAACACATACAACGTCACATGGGTACAAATGACGCGAGTATTTGCTACGGTTACAATAAGACACTTTCCACTCTACCCTTGAACTGCAGTAAAAGCTCGACTAAAATGGGTAAGCAAAGCAAATAAAATAAATACAAACTATGCTAAAATAACCCGAAGTGAAAACCGATTTTTTCCTTTAATTGTGTCATAAACAAAAAATCAATTTTTCATCAGCAATTCCAATGAACTTGAATTAGAATCAGGTAAAGAATAATAAAAGTTATTTATTTAACTATCCCATGTTATTAAACTGTCCATTTTTAAAATGAAAACACAACAGAGAATTAAAGTAACTGGAAAGTAAAAATTAAATCAAAGGAAAGCTTTTTTTATATATATAGTCACTGGTCCAAAGAAAATGATTCAATAATTTCCCTGGCCCATAACATTTATCACTGGTCCATTTACATGAGTTTTTAAAAAATTACAAAACAAAAGAAATTGCATGAGCAACATAATTGCTTTCTGTTAAGAGATGAATTTTAAAATGTAAATATGTATTTTAAAATATTAAATAGATCAAATTATATGACATGCATTGGTAAAATCAGATGACATATATTGCCAGACTAAATGAGGAAAGTTTGTAAAAGAAAAATGTAAATAAAATGTTACTGGTCTGATGGACCAACAAATTTTGTATTCTACAGGTCTGTTATATATTTCTGTGGATTCAGACCAGTAGTTCCCTGTTAATGTCAAGCCCTGACTGTTATAAAATACCAATTTTATATACATGATTAAAAAAAAAAAAAAAAAAAAAACCTATTTTGTAATGGGATATTTCAATGTAGGAAAAGGATCTTGTTTCTGATAAATCTTTTTCTGGACTAAAAATGTTAAGAATGTGAAATAACTTATCATTGTAACTTTTTTTTAAATTAGGTTAATAAAAGAACTGGAATTTTTCTTATAAAAGGAAAGAAACCTCTTGGTTAGCAAAGCATCTAGATTTGAGACGCATTACTATACTATAAAATACTTAGGTACTTTAAATTTCTGATTAGAAATCAAGGCTCCCTACTAAAAAAGATTTGCATATTAGATTTCAAAAATTAGAAGTTATAGATTTTGATTTATTTGTAACTACTTAAAAATAATTATCTTTTAATATGCACTGAAAACTTAATGAGCACATTTCAATTTGTCCAACTTCTGAAAATGTGTAAATCAGAGGGTTTTTTTTTTTTTTTTTTTTTTTTTTTTAATGGTTGAAACTGGTTTTCAACACAACAGAATTTAAAACTGGTTTTAATTAGTTATATCCATCAAAAACCTATGTGCTTAAAAAATTATTCAAATGTAATAAATTTATTAATTATTGAGATTTTAGCTAAACATATCTTATTTAACATAAAAACTTAATTTAATAATTAAAACAGTAAAAGTAGACAATATTTTTTGAAGAAGTGATATTCAAGGATGCAGAAAGGATGTCTTTCTTGAATCAATGATTGTAGAGTTTCAGTTAATGCAAAATACATTTTTGAACATACAGTGATCTTTCATTTATACGTGTTTTAAGGGACCGGTTTAAAATTGTGTATATCTGAGAGCAGCATATAACTGAAAGGGTCTTATTTTCTAACTCTTCATCTAAACTATGAGAGATAAAATATTTGAAAAAAAAAATGCTTAATAATATTTCAGTTATAAAGAGTAATATTATATTTTACAATATTTAACTATACAATTCAGTTTAACTTTTAATTCAAACATCGAATGACTATGCAATTTCATTTCACATAGGAAACATTTAAATTATACTAACATTATTTTATCAAATGTCATCAATAGGCAAAATCAACAGGCAGTGTTTGTAATACAATCTTTTCTAACTTATTAAAATATGTTATTGTGTTTGAAGTTGTCATTATTTTACAGATAATGTCTCAATTTTTCTAGGTCTCCTAAAGGAGTAGCATAAGATGACAAAAAAAAATCAGTTGCTCAATTACCATCTTATTCACCCATAACTCATCAAAAACAGTTTCAATGCCTTATTTAACTTGATATTATATTTTTATAAACATTCCCAATATTTGAATTTTTTAAACACTGATAGGTGTTCTGCGTGTCTTTGAAGACGATTCAGAAAAGTACATCTGTGTGACAGGATTTGAGAATTGCACTTTTTTTTTTTTTTTTTTTCACATATAATTGAAAGAGACAATTTAAATTAGCACTTCTACATGAGAGACCTATATCATTATTTTCATATTCTTCGTGACGGGACCTTCCAAAATTTGCATATGAAAGCGAGATGCATATAACTGAGAGGTCACTGTACTAATGTTAAAGGTGTCTTTTTGAATGACTGAATTTTGTATTTATAATCTAGTCTACGTTGGTTTTAAAATAGGTTTTGAAAGGATTTAATTATTAATTAAGTGTTGATATTTCCACTTGTAAATTAATATTTTTAAAAATAGATGTCTTTGACAGTTTCTGGCATTTTAGCTACTATGGTTTTTGACCTGACAGTTTAAACCTGCATAAAACTGCCACACATCAAAAACTTGCCAACCCTGTGTAAATAAATAAATTTATAAATTGAAATAAATAACTTTTGCATGAACCATCAAAAAAAGATTAAACTACAATGGCAAATGATACCACATAAACAATTTAGTTATGGACAATAATATCTTGATCATTAGAAAGTTATAATGTTGTTAAAAAAAAAAAAAATTATTTTAGAATGATAATAAAAACAAAATGTATGTTCTTACTACTGCATCCAAAACAATATTACGATCTAAACCAGCTTCCTCTTTTGCCATTTCTATCAAGTCAATAATCCTATTTTGACATTCTTCAAGTCCAACGAGCTGCAAAACAAGTAGCCAGAAATTAATGAAATACATAAACTTCATTACAGTAAGTAATTTCAGTTTTTGACACATAAATTACACATTTTTCCTTATTTATTTCCAAGATTATTTTCTGCATTCCAGGTGACATCAGTTACACACAAACATTATGATAATTTTGTTAAACTAGAAAATAGGTGTCATACACAATTTGTTAAAGGTTCAGTGCTGCATAGTGAGAGTCAAAGAGGGGCATTTCTAGTCAATATTTAGACTCTTATCAAATTAAATTAATTCAGCATCATTGGCAGGGTTGTTAAAAACATGGGTTTTTTTCAGGGTTTTTCGGGTTTTGTTCAAGCTTTATCGGGGTTTTTTTAAGGAAAGGTATGGTGTTTCAAAATATTTGAAAATTTTTGCTAATTACTAAATACAACTTAAAGCAACTAATTGACTACAAAAATCAATTATGAATGAAAAAATTGTTAAATTAATAATAATTAATTACAATTATCAATTATAAATGAAAAAAATGTATAAATCCATAACAATAACAGCCAATCATGGTTTGCTCTTAAATAAATTGATAATTAGTAATAATTTCAACAATGAAATTAAAGTAGTACACTAGTGCTGAATTGGTACTTTTAAACTGATTTTTTATGGTTAAAAAATCCTTATTCATTTTAATTCAAATGATAGGCATAAAATTTTTTCTAGAAAATATCTGTTTCACCCCCTCCTCCTTGGTAGGGTAGGGTGGGACTGTTTATAAACTTTACAAGTGATGTACTATTATTAAGAAATGTATTAGCTATGTAATTAAAGTTGGAATTTTGAAAAAACCCAGATTTTTTTTTTTTCTTTTTTTTATAAAAAAATGCATAACGTGTTTGTTAGGGTTAGGCAAAATTATAACAAACCCTGATCATAGGCATCGCAAGGCAGCACTCTATTATCTTTAGTGATATTTACAATATCATTTAATGAATTCGCTTGCGTTAAAATGTGTTGTATGTGAAGCATAAAGGCCATTAAATAAGGAATTAATAGAAAATTTGAGGTATGTGCTGTTGTTTGTATTTCAATATTTATTGAATGATTTACTGTATTGGTTTACAGTTCAGATTTTATATTATTGTCTTTTATTGTAGCGTATTTATATAAAGGTTATCGTATATTGTGCTATTTTACTTTTATGTGAATTGCTGCAATAATGAGTTGTGATGAAGATGGATAATTTTCTCTGATATATGGGTTTACTTACATGGATTGGCAGAAACCATGTGCACTATTTAGGTTTAATATGAATCAATATATAAGGATTTTTGAGTTGTTTCTGGTGAGTTTTGATTTTATTCTGTTTTCAGTAGTGTAAATTTTGTGTTTCGGAGATATTAGAACTGAATGAATCTCGGGAGGGGGGGAGGTTGTCGGTTTATTTGAGTGTTTTTCTATTAATTTTAAGCTGTGATTTTAACATTTTAAGGAAAATTTTGCTGTATAATTTTGTGCAGAAAATACCCTTAGTCATGCGCAGATAGATCCTGGATGGAACGCCATACTGAGGAAGAGAAGAGAGCAAGGCATTTTGAGACCAGAGCTGAAGAAGGTGGTGGCTGCCACCGAAAGTGCTACTGATGGATTTTAAGTGTTTTTATCTGCTTTTAATGATTTTAATCCTGTCCGCCCTATTGCTTTTAAAGTACAATACTATTTTTATGGTGACTTACTGAATGAATTTAAAATTTATTAGAAACGTAACCAGCGATCATTGCAGACAAAATTTGGGTTCATTTTACAGCATCTTGACAGCAATACAATCGAATAAAACGGACACTAAAATTACAATCGATTAAAACGCCTCCATCACAAAATTACAATCGATTAAAACGCCCCCTTCACAAAATTATAATCGATTAAAACGGCCCCTTCCCAAAAATACAATCAATTAAAATAACCATTCACAGTCATTTTACCGTACATTTTAATTCATTTTGTAAATTGTTTTAAGAAAAAATGTGACTTTTTACAAAAATTGGTACAAATATTCACAAAGGCAGATGTTGAAATTCACAAAAATAAACAGTTTTCATAAGAATGAGACCCTAGAAAAAAATCCTGGATGGACCTCTGGTAACAAATTACGATTTTTACAAAATGCAATATAAATATTACATAAATTTGACACGAACGCCGAAAGCTTTTAAAAAAATTTAAAATTTTTATTGAATTATATTTTAAGTAATAATTCAAAAATATCATAAGCATGCTTTTACCAAATAGTTGCTTGCAGGACCTTCCACAGAGCATAGAAGTTCTCCATTTTCTTTAACCAGCACCAGTTTCGACACAGAAGCTCCTCTAAAACAATAATGAGAAAATACACATGATAGTTTTAAAACGTATTAATATCAAAATAGGAGACCTTGCGTGCCAAATATGCTTACCCTTCAACGCCGCAAAATATCTTTCCGCTCATATTTCTGATGAAACACGCATACGAACAGAGAATCCAGAAAATATTTGAACATCAAATATGCTTGACTAGTTCCACACTCAGTCAAGTTTGAAATGTACAAGATTCCAAAGGTTTTTAGGTCATTAGTCAAGTTTGATAAATTGCTTAAAATTCACTAGCCAGCCTGAGGGGAGAAAGTTCCGGTTTCACTTTAGAGGTTACGTCAAGAAATAAGCATGACTTTTTTGCTTATTTTAATATTCTAAAACGGCTCCGTAGCTAATCATTTTCATCTTCATACGAAAACAAATAACTTTATATGTGAAAGAAAAAAAACAATTGTTTACAAAAACAGCAGACAAACCGGCAATGTTATGTTGCCAGATATAACAGCAAGTCGTGCATGGACCATGGAGACAACTGACAACTGGAGAGCGGGAGAATAGATAGAATGCTATACTTAATTATGCTCTTCAATCCTTTAATGTAGAGATTAATATCGCCCTTCTGATTCAGATATGTAGAATTTATCATTTATATATCGAGAAGCAGTGGCGGATTTCGGGCCCTTATCCTCGTTTGGGTACGAATTTAGAAAATAAGTAAATAAAATATGAAACACTTTAAAAGCGTATCATAATTCATGTGTCTTCCCTATTTTTCTTTCATAGTCTACTAAGTTGGAGAATGTATCATTATTCATGAGTGTGCCGCATTTTTCTTCCTTATTCCATAAAACACATGCTTGGAGGCATCGAAATCTATTTTAAAATCGCCTACCATAACTGTTTAATAATCTTCGTGAGGTATATTCTAACTCTACTTCCCAGCTAGCACACATACTTGGGGTAACGTATGAATGCATACGTTGGGGTAACGTAGAAACAGGGCTGGGGAGTAGCGCGCTACTTGTAGCGAAACTACAGTAGCCGCTACTTTTTTTTGTAGTTTGTAGTGTAGCGCGCTACTTTTTTTAAAAAGTAGTGTAGCGTGTAGCGCGCTACAAAAAAACAGTAGTTTGTAGCGAATTTTGGAAGCTACTTTTGCCGTGTCATCATTTCCGGCGATTGATCCCGTGGTGCAATTTCTCTCTCTTCTGACTCCAAGCATAACTAGTGCGTTTCAGTACGCTATAATGGGAACCCAATGTATTTTTCAGAATCTTGAAGACGCACTGCGGAGAAAAGTGCCCCCACTGAGCGGTGGGCGTGCTTTTGTGGTTTCACGCGTTATCCTTTGGCGGTGGTCATTAAAAGTCAATAAATTCTTCGACCCTGCACTGTATCCCCCCTTGTACAATGCCTTGACCATTAAAAAAAAAACCCGCTGCGTCCGGAAAAAGACGCAACTGGAAATCGGCCTTGATGCTTGAAAGACACCCAATCACTCCCCCGCCCCCCCCTCCCAGGGGACACACGCACACGAGGGGGGGGAGGGGGTTTGCTTTGCCTGAAGCGGAAGCCTGACATTGTGCATCATTTTCTTTTTATCGTTCTCAGTATTATTTGTAGAATCACCAATCTGCCATAAAGAGGAAAAAAAAGGAAGGTAAGAGAGGTCCAAAGTTGAACAGAGGTTATTTTGATGGGGCCTCGAGAGTCTCATTATCACACGGGCGTGTGGGCCCGTGAGCCCCTGAAAAATAAAGGCCTCGCAAATCTCTCCATTTATTGTATATTAAATTTATATATGCTGCAATAATAATTTTTATTAAGCTATATTTCCTTTATCTATATCATAATTGTGTAACAATAAAAAGGCTTCGAGACTTATTTTCTGTTCTTCTTTCTAACACAATGATAATGGTTTCTAAGACTAGATCAATAAAATAGAAATTAAAGGCGTTATTGAAAATTTATATCCATTAGTTAGCATTTTTTTAAATATTATGATGAAAAGAAAATGGTATATGAGCGCTAAATGGTATATGAAAGCTACCTAGTTGCATTTTTAAAAAATAGGAGGGGGCGCAAAATCTTCAGTTGTCAGGTGGAAACGAGATTTAGTCATTTGCTGTGGGACAGAGAAACTGTTCTCTCAGCTTGTTTCCATCCCAGATTCAAACTATTCTGGATTGAGGAGGAGAGGAAGACCGAAGCCAAAAAAAATGGATGGAGGAATACCTCCAGAATATGTTTTCGACAACTTCAGATATCAGTATCGAGGATCAGCCCATGGGTGATGACTTTTCTGTTTTTTTTAATTTCTCTTTCGCATGCACTCGAAATAGTTACGAGGAAGAACTTACAAGGTTCTTGTCAGAGCCAATTAAACCCCTATCTTCGCTTTCGTACACGTATATGAAAGAAGCCTTCAAAAAAACTAACACTGGCGTGCCGTCCAGTGCATCTGTACAAAGATTGTTTTCGATTGCATCGGACGCATTTTCTTTTCGACGATCATGTTTGGCGGATAACAATTTTGAGATCCAGCTCTTGTTAAAATTTAATAAACATGTTTTTGAATGTGGTTTTTATTTTATACTAGAGGCATGGCAGTCTTCCATGAATATGTTGAAATTCTTTCTTTCGTTAAAATTTTAAAGTGTCTATTATATTTAAATTATTAGGTTTTTTGTGTAATAATTTTCAGAATTTAATACGAAAATATGAGAATTTCTATTAATAATTAATAGTTTGTAAAATCCTTAGAGACTTATCTCTCTCTTAGCCTTAAAATAACAATATAATTCTATAAAATTCTTTTATACCTAACACAAAGAAAAAGTTGTGTTGATGATAATAACTTTTAAAATTTCTTTAACATATATAGAGGATTTTTTTAATGCAATGTTTTAAATAGATATATCATGAATTTAATTAGTAATTGTTTTCATTATTTTATAATATGCATATCATATGTGATGTTTTCAATTAAAACAATTATACAATATTACATGGTTCACACGGGTCATTCGTCATAAATCACTAATTTGGTAAGTCATGAAAAAAGGCTTTTATACTCATTAATTTTGATTTGTGCTCAAGAAACTAGAATGTTTGTACAACATGAAAGGGGTCTCAAAACGGGCCTTTTTTTCCCGTTCAGACATCCATTTTATTATTATATTTTTAAAAACTTTTTTAGTTCTCATGATTTTTCTCATGCTTTCAGAGCTCACTTTCCCAATTTATTTTTATCATAGAGGTATTAAAACTTAATTAGTTTCAGCAATACTTCAATAATTAGCAGTAGTTGCCAGTAGCGTATATATAGGCTTCCATTTCGGGGGGAGGGGTACGATTCGGTATTTTAAACTTTATTGTTCTAAAGTTAAAAGAAATGTTTCAAAATAGCTCCTTTTAATAATTGCTTTACATTTTCGGAGGGGGCCCGCCTCCCCCTGCTCAAATACTCGCCTGGTAGTTGTTTATTAGAGCAATAGGTTTTTCGAATTAAAGGCGAAAAGGTGCCCGGGGTCTTTCGTGCGTCCACCAAATCTGCGGCGCTCAACGCTACAAGGAAACCACCTTTTAATAAACGCGTTCTTTGGACGCGAGAGACACCCGCTGAGGTCATTAATCACGCTGGACGCGAGTAGAAAACCAAGGCTTTCGATATCGATAGTTTTCTCTAATTAGTATATAAATATCCTTAAATATGAATGTAATGCAAATTGAATCTGTTAGCAAAATTTGCCTCTTAAAAGTAGCGAAAAAGTAGCGAAGTAGCGACTACATTTCAAAAGTAGTGTAGCTAACTACATTTGTCAAAAAGTAGTTGTAGTTGTAGTTAACTACATTTTTCGAAAAGTAGCGGTAGTTGTAGCGCGCTACAAAAAAAAAGTAGTTTTTCCCACCACTGCGTAGAAATGCAGTGGCGTAGCGAGGGTTATTGGCGCCCGGGGAGGAGCTTCAGTTTGCCGCCCCTTACATTCTAAGATTAAGGCGTTAGAAGGTGACCAATTTTTCTTTAAGATTTGGTACAGAATGGGGGGAAAAGTGTCATTACTCTTTTTTTAAAGTACAACAGGCAGTAGCATACAGTTCTCTCTCGGCTATACGCTGAATGTAAGAGGATTAAAACATCTGCCGTTTATGCATAAGAATGATAGATTGGAACATTTCATCTTGTTGATATATTGTTAAAGCAAAGCACACTAGAGCTATCTGTTAAGGGAGGAATGCCTTGAGCAGACGACTTTTTAATGCATTCTTGATCGTATTCACATCTAGGGAAAATCGCCCCAAACTCCTGACTTTTAAATCGACAGCCGGTCAGAACTCTCCAAACCTTTACACTTCAGTCATCTACCAATAATGAACAAAAAAGTTGAAGCATCGTTTAAAATGCTTTGAAAATGTTCGAATTGAGACACAAAGGATCGAGAAGTAAAAGTTTTGTTTTAAAATAACTTCATATAAGTGTCTTCACTTAAATTAATTTTACAAAAATAAATAAATAAATAAATAAATCTATTTTCAGACTTGCACTATAAAAAGGTGTTTATGTTAATTGTCTATGTAAAAAAAAAAAAAAAAAAGAAGAAAACTCATTTTTCTGAGGTATCAGCGATCACTTTTGTAGATTCCAAGCATATTGTGAAAAATATATACTATAAATATTTACACAGACTGTTTAAACAATGCTGTTTTAACAACGTTGATGTCAATATTGACAGGTATTAATTTCTTTAAATAATGGATTTTAATAAATTCACTTAAATTTAATTATTTAATTTATTATTGTGACACTAAATTTCTCAAATATATGCAATTTTTGATTAAAAAAAATTTTTTTTCATACATTTTTGTATTTTTTAAAATGTGGCCCTAGCTTTTTCAAAATACCACTTTTCATGGGGCAGGTTTGAACAGAAATTAAAAAAAAAATTAAAGCTTTTCTACACATTTAATAAAAAAAACACTTTCATTTCTGGATTATATGATAAGAAAATACATTATTTTTCTCGTATAGTATTAAAAATACAATATAATTAGAATGATCAAAACATCATTCACCAAACATGTGCATATAATTGTAGAGTGAAATAAAAAAAAAAAGAAAGAAAGAAACTAATTACAGGAATTTACCATGATCAAAACTATATTTGACTAGCTGAAGTACCCGTTCTTTGCACGGAATAGATATTGTTAAACCAAAAAATACAAATGGAAAATAAATAGATAAATATTAAACATATTTTTAGATTTAATCACCTTAAAAAATGTTTTACAGTATTCGGTAGGCATATTCTATCTATACTAGATCTTTCTAAATACTGTTTGGAATGTGCATCATAATCCGCGAGTGTGTCGTATTTGTCTTTCTTGTTCCATAAAATACTTCTTTAAAATCGAAATCTATATTTAAATCACTACTAAAACTGTTTTAATTCTCGCGAGGCATATTCTAAGTATACTTCACCTTTATTTTCATGAATATAGACACCATTATTCCAATTAAATAAACAGTAGGGTTAGGCAATTTCTCGACAAACATGGAAGATATAGATAAGCTGGCTCCAATTTCGGGAACTTAATTTTTTTAATTGCCAAATTTGGCGATAAATCACCGAAAAGTGGCAAACCTTAGTGACTTTTCACGTTTAATCTGGCAACCCTTAAAAAGTCATTCGCCCTTTCACCAGGTAGACAAAAATTTTGTCTGAAATTAACAGCACTCGAGAATTTTGCGGCATCTCTTTTTTCTTCTATGATACGAAGGAAAATATGAAAAGAACGTTTTGCCCCCCTTACCCCGCGTTTGGGTGAAAATTCTAAAAAACCTTGAAAATAATTTTTAGGTATTTCTGTTAGTTGCATTTTAAAGCAAGAATTTTACGGCTGTCTCTTTTAGCCTCTGAGATATGAAGATAAATGGGAAAAGAACGTTAAAGAACGATTTGCCCCTTACCCCCGTTCGGGTTGGAATTCTAAAAACCCTGAAAACGAATTTTAGGTATTTAATTTAGTTACATTTTAAAGCAATAATTTTGCTCCTATCTCATTTTACTTCTGAGATATAAAAGGAAATGTGAAAAGAAAGTTAAAGAACATTTTGGCCCCTTACCCCTGTTCGGGTGCGAATTGTTAGAAACCCTGAAACTGATATTTAGGAATTTCCGTTAGTTACATTTTGAAGCAAAAATTTTACGGCATCTCTTTTCTCTTCTGAG